>JASPKZ010002337.1:467500-1705029 GCA_030220185.1 Diploptera punctata
GCGAGTAAAAATTAGGATAGATGAACTACAAGATTTAGTAAAAAGAGGAAAAAAGGATAAGTATTTAATATATCTAAATGATAAAAGTGATGGAAATCGTATGCAGTACAAAAATGATGCGCTGAAGTTAGAAGAGAAGTTCGAAATAACTGATGTAGAATATGATGTACATGATAAACAAGACAGAGCTTTTAAAATCATAAATAATTTAAATAAATCCGAAAAGTGCAAAGTTTTATTAAACTTATTCGCAATTAAGAAATGAAAAGAACATTTAAACAATTATAGACAAATAATAAAGCAATTAAATGGTGGTTGGTAGAAAACGATGTAAACATTGATCCTATCACTCAAGAAAAGTACATAGAAGTGTTAAATCAAATTAAGAACACGAAATCCCCAGTAACAGACCAAATTAATGGAGAACTGATAAAATATGTATCACAATCCTTACAAGATAGAATATTGGGATTGTTTAATATGTATTGGAAAAGAGGACATATACCAGATGAATGGGAACAGCCATTGTCATACCTATATTTAAAAAAGGTTGCAAGGACGACTGTAATAATTACTTGTTGTAAACTGTACGCAAATATATTAACTAATCGAATAAAGAATATAATTGAATGTCTACTGTTAGAATCACAAAATGGTTTCCGAAAAGGTAGATCCTGCCTCGATTGTATATTTACAGCAGCACATATAATTTAAAAAAGACAAGAATTTAATTTGCCATTATACATAGCCTTCATAGATTATATAAAAGCCTTCGACAGGGTACAAACAGAAATCATGTGGAACATATTAACCGAAAGAGGTTTTCCAAAATATAAGAACTATTCAAAGTTTATATGCAAATATAAATATAAAAATAAAGAGTGCAGAAATAAAATCGAAATATGAAAATCATAATAAATCAAGGATTACGACAAGGATGCCCTCTTTCACCCATTCTCCTCAATTTATATATTGATGAAGTTGTCAAAAAATGGCAAGTAACTTTGGATTCTAATAATAAAATCCGTGTTGATATACTCATATTTGCTGATGATCAGACTATAATGGCTTCTTCAGAGAATGACTTACTAAGAACAATTTTTAAATTAAATAATATTGCACAAGATTACAACCTAAAAATTTCTTCAACAAAAACTAAAGTAATGGTCCAGGGTGGCAAACAAATGGAAAGAACAAAAATAGTACTAAATGACAAAACGCTAAAACAAGTAAAATATTTTAATTATCTAGGTGTATCTTTATAATGTAACAGAGTAAAAGACATAAATAATAAATTGGAAATATTTCAATATTTATGTGACACCCTTAAAAGAACACTGGGAAAGAAAGTAAGAAAAGAAACACATTTAACATTTTATGAAGCATTGGCTGTACCTGAAATATTGTATACGGCTCATAAATATGGACTCTGAATAAACAGTCAAATAAAAGAATAGAATCAGGAGAAATGAAATATTTACGATTTGTGGCAGGATACACGTTAATGGATAAAACATGAAATGAAGATATCCGTAAAGAACTACACAAATATTCAGTTTGACCATGAAATAAAAGAATATAGGAGAAAATAGGATGAACATGTCTGCAGAATTGATACCAATAGATTGCCTAGGAAAAGTCTGAATTATCAACCAAGAGAAGGAAAAAGAGAGCGGGAACGCCCAGGGAAGAGTTGGGCACAACAGCTATAATACTTGGAGCCAGAACGAACCAAAAATGTTCAATCATTGCAAGAAGAAGAAGAAGAAGAATACAAATTAAATTATAATAAACCACATTAAAAGTCAAAGTCTGCGCTGGTTTTGATACGTGAATAGAAAGCAAAAGATAAACTTTTAAAAATAATATACAAATGGAAACAAATATGCATCAGAGCAGCTGGACACCAAAAACAAAATGTGGCAAGATGACATCATAAAAGATATAACAGAAATGACAATTAAAAATTTGCTAATCTGTATGCAGAATAGGTCTGAATGGAAGAAAAGGACAAAGCATCACTGAAGTTGTAGTCGCTTACTATAAGAAGAAGAAATGCAGTTCAATGTCATAGTCCACTATAATTTTTAATAAACTAATACACTGCAGCAAGGGAATATTCATAAATTGTCACACTGCTAATTCCTAAAAGTAGTGTAGTAAATTTAGCAGTGCAGGATCGTGTTTATGAAAAATGAATCGCCAGACTGCTAACTAGTAAATTTTACATGCTAATAAGCAACTATTAAATAGTAGAAATTTTATTAAACAAGCCCCAGTACTCACGATCGAACCCATAGGTTCATGGCCGCGTGGTCATAATCTCTCTATACATCCCTATCCTCAGCTCATATTTTCCAATCATCCCCTGTATAACCTACTTCCCTTAAATTACGGTTAATATTATTATCCCACTTTATTCTTGGTCTACCAATTGGTAGACTCTCCATGGTACGAAGGCTGATCCCTATGCTGTAGCCCTAACCTATTTATAGTTGAACAAAAATATTGATTTCTTGGCACACACGCCTTTGACATGACTCTTGGCAATATGCCAAGTTGCAAGCCTGTGGGTATTTGTGTTCGATCGTAACAGGTGTTTGAAAGACACAAGGTGCAGTGTTAGTACAGAATGGAGACGGTTGAGTAAAGAGCTGTTATTAAATACCCTCAGAAGAAGGGGATGTCTCCTTCTCAAATTAATAAAGATATGACGGCAACGTAGGGGTAATCTGCTGTGTATTACGGCATAGTCAAAAGATGGTTTCGTGCATTTAAATGTGGAAGATTGTCCTGTGAAGATGAACATGGTGCTGGCCCTCCAAAAACTGTCACAACTCCAGAAAACATCAAACAAGTACATGATATAGTAGTGCAAGATCGACGAATCACACTCAGAGACATAGTAGAGGAAGTAGGCTTCTCATATCGCAGTGTGCACATTTTGGAAAAGTAATTGGACATGAACAAATTGACTGCAAATATGCGCCTCGAATGTTAACGCTGGCTCAGTAACGACAAAGAAAGTACTTCGTGAACAACATTTCACTAATTTTAGAGAAGATAAAAATTGATTTATTGAGAGGTATGTGACTATGGATGAGACATGGGTCCACCACTATGACCCTGAAACCAAAATTCAAAGTATGCAGTGGAAACATAAGGGTTCACCGATCCCGAAGAAATTCAAGGTGCTCTCATCAGCAGGCATGGTGCTGCTTTCTGTCTTTTGGGATGCCCGAAGTGTTATTATGGTAGACTATTTGCAGAGAGGAGCCAAAATAACAAGCCTTTATTAGGCAGATTTAATTCATATATTGCAAGATGCTATCAAAGAGAAATTCCGTGGCAAATTAAGTCGAAAGTTCCTTCTTCATCAAGACAACGCCCCGTCACAAATCTTTAGTTGAAATGGCTGCGATTTTAACAGTAGGCTTTGAATTGCTTGACCATCCACCGATCTGGCCTCCAGAGACTACAGGCTATTCCCAAAACTCAAGGAGTACCTGCCTGGGAAAAAATGGCATCCGATAAAGAGGTAATTCTGTCCGTAAACCAGTGGTTTGCAGAACTTGAGCAACCCTTCTTCCAGGAAGCTGTAGAAACGTTGGAGCACCGCTCGGAGAAGTGCTTCATCTCCTAGGGACTATGCGCAAAAAATTAGGTAAGAATATTTTTTCCCCGCAATCCTAAGTGGGTCAGGGCTACAACATATCTTCACATTGTCGTGGTGGAGTATATTGCGTGCTTAAAAATGACCCCGAGACCTATGCCAGCGGTAGCATTGCATCCGAAAGAGTTACCGATGCCGGGCAGGTCGAAGGCGAAGAGCCAGAAGAAAAAAAGCATCTTGGTCGAAAGAGTGAATGTCTTTCACCGTAAAATACAACCGTCAAGAAACGCCGACATGGGTACCACTGGGGTTAAATTTTTCGAGGTAAAATACCGTATTTACTTGCATAATTGACTCCTCACGTAATTTCCCTAGATGTTATATATATATAAATATATATATATGTGTGTGTGTGTGTGTGTGTGTGGGTGTGTGTGTGTGGGTGTGCGTGCGTGTGTGTGTGTGCGTGTGCGTGCGTGCGTGCGTGTGCGTGTGTGTGTGTGCATTACCTAGACCAAAATGTTTCAATTCCAACTTTGGACACTCTTAAGAAGATTTCAAGCACAACACAAAGGAATTCATGTAAAACCCAAGATCAAATCCATCCCTTTCTACAAAGATCTAACAATACTTGCAATCTCTGTCACCCGCACATCTGTTGTCATCAGTCTGAATAGAGTTAGGTATCATTGTGCATTGGTAACAGTGTTATTCCATCACAGCGTCAGTATCGTTAAACTCGACTATGGGAAGGAAGTATAACAGCTACACTGCAAATTTTAAGTTACGAGTTGCAATTATCTTAGATGTCTAATTGATAGTGTTATACATTGTGAAAGCATATTGATATTTTCATAGCCATCACATAATTTACGCCTAAATCTTGAAAGGGGGAAATTACTCGAGTAAATGCGGTAATATTCCATTTGGTTCCCAGGTGATGGACTTGAGACCGGAACAGGTCGTATTGACCTAATCCTGGAAAGGAAGAAGTAGAAGGTTCTCAGGCGGGGACTACTTCAGGGAATCCATGCCAAAGGCTCACCGAACGCAAATGCAGGAATATACTTTCGCACAACTAGTTCCTTCAAAGAATACAGTACATTTGAGATTTGTTTTAATATTTTTGTACCAAATAGAACATACTTGCAATGAACACACTTATATTTCTCACATTTTGTATGACAATTTTTGTCACTAATACAGAATAAACATCTATAGTGTGTAGAATTTATGAAAACTGAATATAAAACCATTTTGTTACAAATATAATGAATACATTTTCCTTCATCGTTACGTGGAAACATCACAATAAGAGATGTGGTATTCTTTAGAAATCTTCATGTTTTCCCTGCAGATAAGAAACCATAGAGAGATAAGAAGCCATAGAGAGATAAGAAGCCATAGAGAGATGAGAGAAATATATCACGATATTGAATAGAAAAAAAAAGAGTAGAAAATAATGGAAGATTTTGTATCGCTGAGAAGTATAAGGAAACGTCATTAGATACTGCTTGTCAACTGTTATTTCCAAGAAGTATAGAGTAACAACTAAACTCAATTTCCTGCAGGAAGTTACACAATTCAGGTACTCAACTTCCAACTACAAAACAATATTACCTACATTTTAAATGGGAGTTTGTAAATAAATCAAGAATAGCATACGTATATTAACAGAGGTCTTATGTAATGAAAATCGATAGCTAATGACAAATGAGGGAAATTTTGAGGAAGTGGCTGAATTCAAATATCTAGGAACAATAATCGCAAGTAGGAATGAAATGCACAAAGAAATAAAACATCGGTTCAATTCTGGAAATGCGTGTTATTATGCATTACAGAGACTAGTGACTTCCCAACTCCTTTCAAAAAACGTTAAACTGAAAATATATAAAACTGTTATTCTACCAGTTATAATATATGGATGGGAAACATGAACCCCTACTTTAAGGGAGAAATGGAGATTACAAGTACTTGATAATAAGGTTCTTAGGAAAATTTTTGGATGAAAGAGAGCTGTACAGACAGGTGAATGGAGAAGACTACTTAACAGTGAACTACATAGTCTTTATAGGAAGTGAGATATAATAAAAAGAGTTAAGTCTCGTAGACTCCAATGGGCAGGACATATGGCACGAATGGGGAATGGAAGACGTGCATTGAAGCTTCTTGTATGAAAACCAGAGGAAAAAACGCCCAGTTGGTAGACCAAGAATGAGGTGGGAGTATGACATTAACTATGATATGACGGAAGTATATTATACAGGGAATGATTGAAAACATTAGCTCCGGATAGGAATATATGGAGACCTTATATCCGCGCGGCCATGAACCTACGGGTTCGATAGTGTCAGTGAGTTGAGTTAGTTATATTAACAGAGACCAACAGGAAATTATTCTGAACTTCTAATTTAGTTACACTTATTTCTCTACTGATGTCATGGAGTGACAATGGTTACCACATAGCCTCAAAGAGTTATCTATCAGTCAGTAAGGTATAATTAAATCAGTATTGACTTTGAATCCGCTTTACAGTGATCACAAATATTTTAGCACTGACTGATCGAGAGACAGCAGAAATTAACATTACTGATTGACATTGTCATACGGGCTAGTGGTCAGCGTTTCTGACTACCGATCTTGAGGTCCCGGGTTTGATTTCCGGTCAAACCATCGGAATTTTTCCATATCCCTGTGGTTGGGCATTGTCTGGAATTCAGGTTAAGTTTAGATTAAGAACTGTCTTGGCGTTTCATTAAAATTTATCACCCATCATTTTTCACGCAGAGGGCCCGGTTTCGATTCCCGGTCAGGACAGGCTCCTAGGTGAGGTTTTTTCGGGGTTTTTCCTCACCTGTAAGACAAATGTCAGGAAGCTTAGAGTCCAACGGTCTCCGAAATCATCCGGCCATCATCATCCTTAATATAATAAATCCTTCACCGGTGTGGAAAGTAACGGGAAGCTACCACATATAATTACCTAGTAAAGCTGCAAAGCATAGCAAGAAAATGCTATGATTGCAGTGAAAAACCTGCCCTCGGGCAGAATTACTATGAATGGATATCATAGGGGTAAGATAACTCCGACTTTTAGGCGTCCCAACTTCAAATGTGGGTTACAGTTAAGTCAATGCCAGGAGAGAACACCAGAAATTATCGAAATGACAACCAGGGCACTGAATAAAAAATCTTACTATGTTCTTGACAGTAAAAACCTATCTATCTATCTATCTGTCTGTCTTCCAAAGTGTCCTATGCAGGAGTTTACCCTTTGTATTCCATTGGCCCTGTCTTGATTTTAACAAGCGAACCTTGAATCCAGAGGCGAGCATTACAATCACTAATCCATCAACATCGAACTAGTAATGTTCTTTATACAAAAAAAAATTGAAAAGTTGTCAAATCGGGTTCAGGAATTAGGTTTCTGCATTACATCTATCTTAAAGGCAAACAAAAAAAAAATGGAAAGATAATTAAGTACTTGCTCTTCATCATGCATAGCTTATGTAATAACTCTCAACTTTCTGTTCTAAAGATTTTCTTAACGACCTGGGGGTTAAGACTCCAGCCTTCCTGACCGACTTAAACTTCTTTATTATTTTCAATATACAACACAAGGCGCCCGAAAGTGATCTTTCTTTAGTTTTATTTCTCAGACGTCTTCTAGGGGAGAGCTGCCAAAAATTCTTATGCTTCTTCAAGATGCGAACTAAAAAAAATCAATCACAAGATATATCAGAGTTGGAATCAATATTCTTTAATAATACAAAAAGTGTAATAATAAAGCACTTTAATTATTTTACCATCCCATCTGTCAACTGAATTAATTACTGATAATACAATTTTGTTTCCTATTAGCATTATCCTGCTGGAGATCAGAATTCCTAAAAAGGTAGACTTATATGAATGTGTCAAAATGGCACAAATAGTAGGATGCGTGTAGGCAACCGTTTTCGGATACTTTTGAAATTCATAATGGGTTGAAGGAAAGAGATGCACTATCTCTTCTACTATTCGATTTTGTACCAGAGCTTGCCATAAAATCTTTAGTGGATGAAGAAAGCCTGCAACTCAATGATATTAATAAGCTGTTATTTATGATAATGATGATGATGATGATGAAGTACGAATGGCCGATAGCGAGGAGATACAAAAGGACAACACGCAGACACTATTGACTAACACTAAGAAATTGGGACTGCAAGTAAATATCAATAAAAACTAAATATATGGTCATACATTTAAATACATTATATAATGGAAAGTCTACCGCTGTGGTACCTCACTGTTATGTAGTTTTATTCATTCACCTGTGTTTTTGTTTCACTTTGGTTAAAAAAATTGTCCTAAGAGCATTACTCTCAAATACTTGTAATATTTTCTATTACCTCAAATCAAGGGGCAACATTTCACAACCATATAAGTGAAAGAATAACCGTTTTATGTATTTTGTAAATCAATGTTCTTTTACAGACGTTGGGATGAGAAGAGTCCTTGTAATATATGAGAGCACGCATTTACAGATTTGAGCGTATGTTTAATTTCTTTATTCATCTCATTACTATTTGTAATAAATTATCGTTCCTAAATATTTCTCTATTTATATTAATGGTGTAGTTAATAAACGAAAGAATGAAGTAACTCCATGTACACCAATGCGTGCATTGCAGGAACTCTTTTCATCCCAGCTTCTCTATATCTATATATTTATATCGTCGGAATTGTATACCTTTGTAAATTCTAGTTTTAAGGTACGGCGAGTGTTTAGCCGCTATATGTTATACTCTAAAACCATTAACTATAGTAGTTAATCAGAAACGGAAATTGAAAGATCTTATTTCATTTAATTAGATGTAGTAGCGAACACCAGGTATTAGTAATACATTATATAGCAGAAGTGTGCAATTGATAACAAAAGGTGGAAATTTTAAGAAGTGGAATAATTGAAATACGTAAAAACAATGATTACAAAGAGGAATGAGGTGCAGAAAGAAATGAGAAGTAAGCTCAACTCTGGAAACGCAAGCTATTATAGATTACAAGGCATCTTGTCACCCCAACTTCTCTCAAAATATGAAACTAAAAATATATAAAACTGTTATTTTTCCGGTTACATTATATGGATACGAAATATGGTCTAGGACGGATATATGAGAAAAAAGTTCTTAGAAAATCTCTGGACCAAAGAGAGAGACAGATAGTGGAGTGGAGAAGACTAAATAACAGTGAGCTATCGGTACATGATATTTTTTGGAAACCAAAAATAATTATAACAGTTCCAAATGGGCAGGACAAGTGGCGACTAGGAATGAAAAATGTAAATGAAAATTTCTTGTACAAGAACCAAGGGAAAAGCGCCTATTAAACAGGCCAAGAATGAGTTGGAAGAATGATTTCAGGGACGTGAATTATACAGTGAAATATTGGGAGATATATATCTTCTATATGACATGATAAAAAAATAAATGCTTGGACAGAGATTTGAATCCGGACATTAGATTGATAATCCAGTGATCTACCGATTAAGTTACGCAAGCAAATCTAGTACAAACATTTATTTCTCTCTCTCTCTCTCTCTCTCTCTCTCTCTCTCTCTATATATATATATATATATATATATATATATATATATATACTCTAATTACGAGAGTTAGCGGGAACTCGGTCTCCAATGCGGTCTAGTAACTCCTATTGCAGGTAAGCTAATTAAAGAGACTATTTAACTCATGCCCCAAATGGGAGTCAATGACCAATCACGTTTCAATGATTTCTGTTTTACAACCAATCAGAGTCGTGTTTCACCAAATATTTATCAGTGTTATAATTACCATATTAAAGAAAGCTCCTCCTTACAATATTGCGTTCCTTTGGCAATAAATAGTATGATCTGGTTGCAGTGATAAACAAAAGAAGCAGTAGAAGCGTCCTTTCGTTTCTCATTTGTAAACATCGCCGTTTACATTAAATATATACATATTTTAAAATAACTATAGTTAAATAATGTTTTGTGAGTAAACAGCTTAATTTTATTCGTTAAATAGTCCTAACAAATGCCACTCTTGATTTCCAAATTCTCTAGATAAATTCACTCCTCACTTCGTGAGTCGTGAATTTATCGATAATTTGGAAATCACTCGTGGCATTACTTATGAATATTTACTTTATAGCAGTGACTCTTCTTTATGTCGATGTTATAATATATTATCATGTCATATTAAGCTTGCATTGTTAAACATTTGATTATAACTTCGAAATAAAGAAACGTTACTGCTATAAAGTAAATATTCTCTTTAATTAGCTTACTTGTTATAGGAGCTACTAGAGGGCAGTAGAGACCGAGTTCCCGCTACATTTCGTGATAGAGAATATATATAAATAAAAATAATTGCATGTACTAGATTTGCTAGGGTAACGTATTCGGTATTGCACTGGAACATCAATCCAGAGGTCAGGGTTCAAATCCCCGTCCAAGCATTTATTTTTATTATCATGTCATATTAAGCTTGCATTGCTCAATGTCAAAAAATTAATTATAACATCGAAATATATATATATATATATATATATATTATATATATATATATATATATATATATAACGTCCACCGCTGTGGTCTCGAGGTAGCGTGCTGCCTTGTCACGCAGCGATCCCCGGTCGAGACAGTTTTTCTGGGTGAGGTTTTTATCGGGGTTTTTCCTCACCTGTCAGACAAATGTCAGGAAAACTTGAAGGCCCAAATGGTGCCCGAAATAATATGGCCATCATCATCACCTTCATCATCCTTATCATTAACATCATCATCATCCTTCACCGGTGTGGAAAGCAACGGGAAGCTACCACACCCATGATTGCAGTGAAGGACCAGCCTTCGGGCAGAATTACTATAGATGGATATATATACACAGGAAATCCATTTTAAGAGGAAACCACGCATCATTCTACCACAACGACCAGACTGCTGAAATTTCTCAAATAAATCTCAAATCTCATATAAATAAAATCTCAAATTAATGGTGAGTAATAAACGTCTATGTGTAGGCCTATTCTTTATAATAAACTAATTAGTTGAGTTATTTGTATTTTGTAGCTTCTAACTGTCTTCATTTGCCGGTAGTAATGGAACACACTCCCCGGCAGTGCAAGCACAATAGCGGGCAAAGTGTGAGTCGCTGCAACGCTGTAAAAAGGTTTCCGCATAAAATGGATTCCCTGTATATATATATATATATATATATATATATATATATATATGATATGAAAAGAAAAATGAATGCTTGAGTCGGGATTTGAACTCGAGTCTCTAAAGTCTGTACCTTTAGCGCTCTAACCAACCGAGCTACGCAAGAATTCCAACACAAACATACAATTTTCTTATACATGTAGTATTCTCAATTCACATAAGAGGTAGCGGATATTTGTTCCAACTGACATCTAGCGGCTAACATAAAAGTTAAGCAAATTTTTAAAGAGAATATTTACTTTATAGCAGTAACGCTTGTATATATAGATATTATAAATATATTGTTGACATTTGGCAATGAAGGCAAATATGATATGAAAAGAAAAATGAATGCTTGAGTCGGGATTTGAACTCGAGTCTCTAAAGTCTGTACCTTTAGCGCTCTAACCAACTGAGCTACCCAAGAATTCCAACACAAACATACAATATATATATGTGTATGTGTGTATGTGTGTGTGTGTGCGTGTGCGTGTGCGTGTGCGTGTGTGTGTGTGTGTGTGTGTGTGTGTGTGTGTGCGTGTGCGCGTGCGTGTGTGTGTGTGAGGATAGGGATACATGGAGGGCTCCCGTCCATGCTGTACATAGACCTCATATTTCCATACTGCCATTAAGATATGATTTTGATATTGCTGTGGCGGAATTAATATACATATCTAAACGTTGATATTTGATATGAATTAGAGTAATTCGTATGTAGGCTTTTAATTCCAATGTCATTATATTTTGCATATGTACTCGCTTAATTCGTATAAACATTCTATTAGAGTAGGCTTATGAACATGAGATGCGTTAATTTTGATTTTTGCTTCTGTTGATTTTCCGACAAATGTAAATGTTTATTGGTATCGAAGTTGATTTATCACAGACTAACATAATTGGCTACGTAAACAGATCAACATAAACTAGTGTGTGTGAAATTGTACTTAAACACATAATTCCCAATATAACACGAATTGAATAAAGGTTTTATCAAACTTACTGTCCCAAGTGGGAAAATAATTTATTTATAATTTATTAAATCTCCAATATTTGGAGCCTTATTTCAAAAATCAATATTGGGGCTGTGGAAATTAAACATAGGCTCAATAATGGAAATGCGTGCTATTATGCATTACAGAGACTTGTCGTCCAACTCCTCACAAAAAGCGTTCAACTGAAAATATAACTTATGAAACTGTTATTCTACCAGTTATATTATATGGATGAAAAACATTGACTCTTAATTTAAGGGAGGAAAGGAGATTACGAGCATCTGAGAATAAAGTTCTTAGGAAAATTTTTGGACCAAAGAGAGATGAACAGACAGGTGAATGGAGAAGATTTAAATAACAGTGAACTACATGGTCTTTGTACGAAGCCAGATATAATAAGAACAGTTAAGTCTTGTAGACTGCGATGAGCAGGACATGTGGCACCAATGGGGAATGGAAGACGTGCATGGAAGCTTCTTGTAGCAAAACCAGAGGGAAAACGCCCAGTTGGTAGACCAATAATGAGGTGGGAGAATATTAACTATGATTTGAGGGAAGTATATTATACAGGGAATGATTGTAACACATTAGCTCACGATAGGGATGTAAGGAGAGCTTATGTCCGCGGGGCCATAGACGGGTTCGATAGTGCCAGTGAGATAGTTTAGTTAAAATATAAACGAAAAATGAAAATACACATAGTCACAAAATTGAAATGAAACAAAAACTACAAATGAATGAAACAAGAACTAATACAACTATAACTTACTGTATAAATTAAGCAGTAATAAAGATGGATTACAATGTGGTAAAAATAGCGTTTTTGCGCGACAGTGCGTTTTGTCGTACTTACAGCAATGGCGACCTAGATTGAAACTTCAACTTCCTACATTTCGGGGTTGCCAACCTAAATAACTGTACTGTAATAAAATAACTATACTATAATATTACATATTACAAACCACGTGTGGGAAGTAACACCACTGACTTCTATTTACACTACATACAATGTATATACAAAAACATATGTGTAAAAGGTAGTGTTAATATACATTATACGAATCAAATCACTGCATTTTAAATGATCTGAAATTTATTTTAAACAATATAAAACATTAAATACGTACTTGCCCACATCTTATCACTAATTAGTCTCACGGTATCCTATTGTTTCAACTAATAAACATTGCCCACACTGTTAGCGTTAGTCAGTTGTTTATACTGATCGAAAATATTTCCAACAAAGATGATATTATTTTAGTATTATTTATTATTTTGAAAACACCATCGCGCAAATAAATAATGTACAACGCACGTTTCTGAAGTGTTTTACAGAATCTCGGAAATTAAAAACCTCGCCATCGCTCGGTTTTTAAACATTTTCTTCACTTCTGTAAAAACCACTTCCCAACCTCGCATCGTAATATACTATTACAAATGTTTTAAATTCTGTGTAAATACATTTTTTTACAATTCTAATTACTGTATATGATTACGCCATACTTCATTGTGTGTGTGTGTATGCCCCACTCGTCCCACATGGAGACACGGGTGCTCCCTAATGGGAGTTTCTTAATGAAGGTAAATTAGTAAAGCTTATTTATCTACAGTTATCAACGAGCGGCATGTGGTTAGCACATCGCCTTAATGAGACATCTAGTAGGCAACTAAGGTATTACTTGAATGGATAAAGGTCAGTTAAATTTTGCAAAGATGTATTTTTATTCAGGCTTGAGGTTCTTCTACTAGCCTGAAAATATTTACACTTATGACCTATGGTTTTGAAATCCCTCCCAGAGGACTTGTCCTTGGATTTTTCCAACCTAAAAATCCATGGACCCCGGCCGGGTTTGAACCCGCGATCCTCGGACTTAGAGGCAAGGAACATAACCACTAGACCACCGCGACTGACAAAACTTAATTACATTCAATTAAATGACCATTCAGAATGTATCTAAATATTTGGGAATGATTATGGATAACATCGAAGGTATAGGCAAAGAGAACATAACATAGAATTGAATTGAGTAGCAAAATAATATCATCATTAAATTCCATATGGTGGGATAAGCATATTTGGAAAGACACAAAAAAATATATTGGTAAAACATTGGTGGAATCTGTTGCAATGTACGGAAGTGAGGTATGGACAATCAATAAGTACTACAAGAATAGACTAATAGCTCTAGAAATGGATTATTTACGAAGAAGTGCCAGAAAGTCTAAATTAGAACGTGTCACAAATAAGGAAATTAGAAACAAAATGGAAGCAGAAGAAAGCATAATTGAAAGAATTGAGGAAAAGGAATTAAAGTGGTTAGGACATGTTTTAAGAATGGAAGATGAGCGATGGCCGAAGCAACTATATGAATGGCACCCTAACAGAAAGAAGAAAAGAGGAAGACCAAGGTTAACATGGAAAGAAAATATGAAGACAGTAATGCAAGCTAGAGGGCTAAGCATCGAAGATGCCCAAGACCGTAGGCTTTGGAGGTTTGGCACGGGAAGACGGCAGCAGCTGTAAAAACCCGAAGATAGATAGATAGAGAATGTATCTATGCATAACTGTCAAACAAGGAAAATAACATGCAATATCCAGATTGTAGATTGGCGCTACAATAGACAGTAAGATTAACTTAAATTTTAAACGTATTGTTCTCCAAACTTAGGTAATAGCGGATAGCCAGTTGATGCATAATAATTATCGATTCTACACTGTGACAAACATGTTCATCCACCTATCAACCCCTAGTAGCGAGAGAAACTTTTGTGGAACTACGTTATGTCACCAAAGACAAAGTCAACAACATTATTTCTTCCTCCTTTATCCCTCTTCAGTGTGATTGTGTTTTCGAAGTGTCATTCATACTGAATAGAGATGCTCTCTAACTCAAAGACACTAACGAACTCGTAAGTCCATGGCTGCGCTAACATAAACTCTCCACACATCCTTAACCTGAGTTAATGATTTCAATCATCCCCTGTATAAACATTATCCCTAAAATCGTGGTTAATGTTATTCTCCCATCTCATTCTTGATCTACCAATTTGACGTTTCCCCTCTCGTTTTTCTACAAGAAGCTTCCATGCCCCTCTTTCATTATCCATTCGTGCCACATTCCTGCCATCGTAGTCTATGTGACCTAAATGTTTTCATTGCTTACATCAATGAGATGGACAGTCTAAAATAAGATGTTCAACAGTCTGTTTGCCAGAATTATGACAAGTAATATGAGAAATCATCCCAAATCCAGGCAGAATTAAAATGTAACCTTCTGGATGTACAAAGAATCAAAATAAATGTTGATATATTTATTTTTGATAAGAGTATACTCGACCAAAAAATGAGGGAAATGTTGATCAAGTGGCTGAATTAAAGTACCTAGGAACAATAATCACAAATAGGAATTAGTTGCACAAAGAAATTATAAACATAGGCTCAATTCTGGAAATGTGTGCTATTATGTATTACAGGGACACTTGTCGTCCCAACTCCTTTCAAATAATGTTAAAACTGAAAATATATAAAACTGTTATTCTACTAGTTATATTATATGGATGCGAAACATGGACTCTTACTTTAAGGGAGGAAAGGAGATTATGAACACTTAAGAATAAACCTCTTAGGATTTTTTTGGACCAAAGAGAGATGAACAGACAGGTGAATGGAGAAGACTTCATAACAGTGAACTACATGGTCTTACAGAAAGCCAGATATAATAATAACAATTAAGTGTCGTAGACATGTGGCACGGATGGGGAATAAAATACGTGTATGGAAGCTTCTTATAGGAAAACCAGAAGGAAAACGCCCAGTTGGTAGACCAAAAATGAGGCTGGAGAATAACCATTAACCATGATTTGAGGGAAGTAGAATACACAGGGAAGTGATTGGAAAACATTAGCTCAGGCTAGGGATGTATGGAGAACTTATGTCCATGCGGAAATGAACCTACGGGTTCTATAGTGCCGGTGAGTGAGTTAGTTAGGCATTTTAATTCGACTACTTCTAAATTTCCCTCATTTGTCATTAACTGTCCATTTATATAAGCATTTCTACATACGACCATATATTTGATTTTATTGATGCTAAAAGCAGACACGTGCCAACGTTAATTTCCAATACACGAATATCCTATTAGGTGGTTATATTTTGATGTCACAAAACAGACTCAAATCCTAACGGAATGCGTCACTTGTTGGAACCATGTTGGCACTGAAACTCTCTGTTTCATGTAAATTTAATTCCCGTGTAGGTTTGTATTAATTCAAATGTATTCAGTCTAACGTATCTCATGTTGTAATTATATTTTGAATTCAAGCCTTTGAAATGTTAGGGCCTACACTTGCTATAAAATGTATCTGAAAACATTACTTATTATTCAATAATACTTTTTAGCATAATTTTATTTCACCTTTATATATATATATATATATATATATATATATATATATGCTAAGAGAAAACAGTTAAGTACCATTCTCTCCTCTGTTTGTCAACCGATTTCCTTCTTTCTTTTTCCTTTAGTACTTATTGACGAGTTTTTAATATAATCGATAAAAATTCGGGAACAGTTCTGCCATTTTTAACTGCAAGGCACTAAAATCCAGCGTCAAAGGTCCAATTTAAACTATAGGGAAGAAATACAAGTACATCTGTTAATCATAGAGGTAGATGATCATCCTAACAGTGTAGGGGTGACATGTGGTCATCATGTCGGATCTACCAGCCATAATAGTTGGTTTTCTCAACGTGGAGCCGCTACTTATTATAGCTACCCAAATTCTTCATGATGCTGGGTACCAATTTAGAATACTATCACCTCCTCAGTTACACTCCACCATAAATTTATACCCTGTATTTTTATGATTATGGTCTAATACAATTTAAAACTAACTATGTGTAATACCATATAAATTGGCGTGTTATTTATATCGACCACTTGGCAAACACTAGTATATAAAAATTAGTGTGAGTCTGTTCATCTGTCCTTTATGGACTCAAAAACTACTTCAATGAGGTTTTCATCATAATTTAGAGAATTTTTCTTGAAGAATTAAGGTATATAACATTACCGTACGTACTACAGGGTCAGAGCTATATCAAAAAGTGCATTGGTGCACTAAAATAGTCGTATTTTGGACGCTTAAATGACTTACGCTGACCACTCTCCCATCGCGCGCCTCCCCAGGTGGCGGATACGGTAATGCTCACCAGGTATGGTCGGTACTGGGGAAATAAATACCCAAACTAGCGCTGCTGCCTTGCAGTAAAATACTAGACTATCGAAGGCTAAAGGAAGAAAACTTTGAACAAAAATTATCCGTCCCCCAGGTTGGGATTGATGCAATGAGCCAGCTTCTCGTTCATAATAAAAATAAAAAAATACTAAAAAATCAAACATCGTGCCTCGGAAATTAAAAGACGCGCTAGGATCATTAAAGCTAAGAAAAGGGACTTTGAAAATTGGTAAATAGAATAATCAAGGATTCGGAAATTAAAGAAGTAGATGCAATGATACTAATTTTAACAGACGTTTGGATATCAACGAAAAAAAAAAGGAGACAGGAGCAGTATCAAAGGAACGGAAATGAATTTTTTCAGAAGGACAGCAGGATACACTCTTTTAGATCGAAACAAATGAACAAATTTTAGAACAATTAGAAGTAGAAACAGTAGAAGAAAAACTCCATAGATATAAATTAAAGTAGCTAGACCATGTAAAAAAGAATAGATAATTCACGAATCCCAAAAATGATGATACAATATAAACCCAAAGAACACAAGAAGACCTCTTAAAATACTGCTAGATGGGGCCTAAACAGATCTACAAAGGCCTAATTGGTGACGGATTATTATTATTATTATTATTATTATTATTATTATTATTACTATTATTATATCAAATATGATAAATCGAAGTTTCAGAAATGGAGTTTCTGCGTTTTGTAACTGGAAAGATATTGGATCATAAAAGAAGTATTAATATCAGAAAGGAATTGAACATAGAACCAATCACGATATTAATAGAAAATAGAAAATAAATTGGAGAGAACATATCCTACGAATGACAAGCACCAGGATGGCAAGAACTGTTTTATTATATAATCCGAGGGGGGGGGGAAGTATAGGTCTACCTTTAAAGAGATGACTTTTGAATTTTGAGTCGGTACAGACCAACAGGTCCAATCCTTGAAGACGATGATTATATTATTATTTATTATTATTTATTATTATTATTATTATTATTATTATTATTATTATTATTATTATTATTATTATTATTATTATTATTATTATTATTCAGTACTACAAGAATAGACTAATAACTCTAGAAATGGATTATTAACGCAGAAGTGCCAGAAAGTCAAAATTATAACATGTCACAAATAAGGAAATTAGAAACATAATGGAAGCAGAAGAAATCATTATTGAAAGAATTGAGGAGAAGGAATTAAAATGGTTAGGGCATATTTTAAGAATGCAAGATGAGCGATGGCCGAAACAACTATATCAATGGCAACGGACCAGAAAGAAGGAAAAAGGGAGATCAAAGTTAACATGGAAGGAAAACATGAGGATAGCATTGCAAGCAAGAGGGTTAAGCATTGGAGATGGCCAAGATCGTAGGCTTTGGAAGTTTGGCACGGGAAGACGGCAACAGCTGTAAAAAAATAGAAGATAAATACATTATCATTATTATTATTTTTATTATTATTATTATTACTGTTCTTATAATCATTATTATTATTATTGTTATTATTATTTATTTATTTATTTATTTATTTATTTATTTATTTATTTATTTATTTATTTATTTATTTATTTATTTGAGGTTTGTTTCTGTTATTTACACAGGTATCCTCAACCAGAATTTTTTTTTCCTGCACACTTCCCGGTCTTATGTGTCTGTTTGTCATATTTCTCTTCTTCGTGTTGTCTTGAATTCCCTTTATCTACTTTGGCTTTGGTCTACCACGTTTCGTATTCCAGGAGATATCCATTTCAATACTTCTTTGTTTGTTTCTGTGTCCCTTCTTCTCATTATATGTCCATACCATCTTAGTTGATTTCTTCAATATCTTGTAAAATATAATAATAATAATAATAATAATAGTAATAATAATAATAATAATAACAATAATAATTATTATTATTATATTATTATTATCACTAATATTATTTTTATTATCATTATCATTATTATTATTTTTATTATCATTATTATTATTAATATTATTATCATCATTATAATTATCATTATTATCATTATCATTATTATTATTAATATTATTATCATCATTATAATTATCATTATTATCATTATCATTATTATCATTATTATCATTATTTTATCATTATTATCATTATTATTATTATTATTATTATTATTATTACTATTATTATTATTATTATTATTATTATTATTATTATTATTATTATTATTATTATTATTATTATGTTTATCTATCAAGTGTATGTGACGATGAGTCAGGCGTGGTCGGCCGGACCCTTTGTCGCTCAAGTCTCTCTACAATTATAGAGGGTCTATTTCACCTCACCGCTCGACCCCACCTTTAATTGGACACGAATTAAGGGTATATTATTATTTACTAGCTAATACCCGGCGTGCACTGCTACGCCTAAATAAATGAAAATTAATGTGTTTTTATGTTTAGTTAGATAAGTAAAAGGAAAAATAATTATAAATTGATATTTTTATATACCTCGTGCTGTTTGCCCGGCGTTGCCCGGGAATCTACTTATCCCGATGTTCTTGACACAAATGAGCTGAAATACGAACATTAATGTGTTTTATTTTTAGTTAAATAAGTGTAAGCAAAACTTTATAATGTAATTATTTTTAGATACCCCGTGCTGTTTACTCGGCGTTGTCCGGAAATCTACTCATCCCGATCTTCTTGGCATAAATGAGCTAAAAGACAAAATTTCTTATTGTGAGTTACCCGTAAAAGATTATACGCCATGCTTGCACAGGAATCTACGTACTTGTGATCTTCTTGACATCAGTGAAAGACAAAAATGGTTAGTGTGAGTTATCCGTAAGAGATAAACATATGCTATTGCGGACTTCTTTAAAGGGGTTTTTAAGATATTCAATTCTGTGTACATTAATTTTGTTTACTTGTTATGGTTTAGACAGCGTAAGCCATTTAAGCGTCCAAAGGAGTATCACAACTCTCTTATAGCCTATGTTCATCCCAGGTATCTCCTGAACATTTTGCAAAAAGCCCCATCACTCTCGGATCAAAGGTATGGCCGCGCATAAAGTACGAACAAACAAACAAATTAACAAACCAACAAACAAACAAGCGTTCATTTATATATTTTATATATAACTACATGAGCTCAAGAGAGATGAACATACAGGTGAATGGAGAAGACTTACATAACAGTAAACTACATGGTAATAAAAGATTCCGGGCTATGTGGCCGTGGTCTATAACTGGCGTTTCTTCCAGACTGCGTCGCAGTCGAGTCTACGACAGAGAAACAACAGCTGGAAGCGCTCGCCACTGAAGATGCCCTCCGCAGTTGAGGGAGAAACGTCTGGAAGAAACGCCAGTTATAGACCACGGCCACATAGCCCGGAATCTTTTATTACCATGATTACCGGCCGTGAAAGCCTGCATTCCACTAGTAAACTACATGGTCTTCATAGGAAACCAGATATAATAAAAAAGTTAAGTCTCGTAGACTGCGACGGACAGGACATTTGGCACGAATGGGGAATGTAAGACGTGCATGAAAGCTGTTTGTAGGAAAACCAGAAAGAAAACGTCCGGTTGGTAGACCAAGAATGAGGTGGGAGAATAACATTAACTATGATTTGAGGGAAGTAGATTATACAGGGAACTATTGGAAAACATTAGCTCAGGATAGGGATGAATGGAGAACTTATGTCCGCGCGGCCAGAAACCTACGGGTTCTTTTTTTTTTTGCCAGTGAGTTAGTTAGTACAAACACACGAGCTAGGAAATCGTACTATCAAGGTCGTAATCATATATTATGTGTTATTTTTATCCTTCCGTAAATTACTTTTTTGCGCAATAGTGCGTTTTGTCGTACTCACCTAGGTAGATAGATAGATAGATAGAAAACTCTGCGGCCATCACTTAAGTGTTGGCGGTGAGCGATCCATTTTGGTTCTCCTTAATAGGTAGAACCCCGGGTTCCTGTAAAATGCATTACCCTCGGTTTAAGTTTTGAATTCAAATTTGAAATTAAGTAGCAGAGTGAAGTCGGAAGCGGACCTTTTGGAGTTCTAATACAACATTACTTACCAGCAATGGTGACCATTATTAAAAATTCAACTCCATACATTTCGGGGTTGCCAACCTAAATAACTATACTGTAATATGATATGTTACAAACCACGTGCCGGAAGTGAAACCATTGCCCTTTATGAATACTACGTACAATGTATATACAAAAAATATCCAAAACGTAGTGTTAATATACATTGTGCGAAACAAATCACTGCGTTTTAAATGAACTGAACTTAATTTTAAACAATATATATAATGTTTTTTTTTAAATGCCCCAGGCTTGTCTTTCGACATTCCTAGTTTCTCTCCTGGCATGGCGTACTTGTAACCCACTTCTGAGGTTGTGGCGCCTGGAAGGCGGGGTTACGTTGCCCCGATGTTATGATGGGTGATGATGATGATAATGGTGCGCCAGGAGAGTCCCTAATCCTAAATTTAACCTAATATGAATATGAACGATGATGATTGCGATTGTCATATGATTTCGGGGACTGTTTGGGCCTTAAAGTTTTCCTGACATTTGTCTTACAGGTGAGGAAAAACCCAGATAAAAACCTCACCCAGAAAAACTGTCCCGACCGGGGATCGAACCCGGGCCCGCTGCGTGACAAGGCAGCACGCTACCCCGACACCACAGCGGTGGACATTTTAAACAATATAAAACAATAAATACGTACTTGCGGCCATATTATCAATAATAATTGTTCTCAGGGCCTCCTGTTTTTTCAACTAATAAACATTGCCCACACTGTTAACTTTACTCAATTGTTTATAATGAATACAAATATTTACAACACAGATATTATTTTAATATTATTTATTAATTGAAAACACCATCGCACAAAAAATATTTGTACAGCGGACGTTTGTGAAGTGTTTTTACAGAATATCGGAAATTGAAAATCTCGATATCGCTCGGTTTTTAAACATTTTTCCTCGATTCTGTAAAAACCACTTCCCAACCTCGCATCGTAATATACTATTACGCATTAATTTTGTGTTCGTCAGAAAAAGAGTCTATTGCATTGTACGGATTTATTCAAGAACAGAACAAAAGAGCGAGCTTTCATTTGTTAAATAAAAACTGGCTTCCAAGTGGAGATTATTGAATAAGTTAATTCTGGTATTATTATCCTTTCAAATCGACCCACTTCACTTGCCAATAAGAAAATAGCTGTGTTTTCATGAATTACACAATGGCTTTATTAATCGATGGAACTGAATAGCTTTCCTTTCTTTTAAAATTACCGTATTTAATTACACCCATTGCCAATAACACCTACAGCAGATGGAACTGAAATATACAGCAACTGTATTATGCTACAACATTATTTTTTTTATTACGAATATTTCACAATACAGTGTTTCTCCATCAACCCAAAGTGATTAGTCGCCAGAGGTTCCTTTCTAAAGCATTTTCTTTCCTCAAATCTCTAGCTTCCATACTTCTCCTCACTCCATTTATCCAACATTCTCTAGGTCTGCCTCTTCCATTAGCTTTCCAATCAAGGATATTCTTTAGTATTTTATCTTCTTGCATTCATATGGTGTTTCCATGCCATTTCAAACGTTTTCCTTTTATTTTTCTAATTTTTTTTCAACTTCCATAATTTCCCTTATTGTGCTGTTTCTGACTTTACCCCTTCTTCAAATTCTTGTTAATTGCCTCCAAAAATCCGTTTCTACTGCTAACAACTTGTTGGCTTGTTTTCTACTTACTGTCCAGTTTTCAGACCCGTTATATTGAATACAATATTAATCATTGCGCATGAAATTTTTATTTACTAGTAATGTAACGCTTATATTAACTCTTAAATAGGTAAAGTTTCCTATAAGATACATTGGTTTATTTAATATTTTAAGTAAAATAGTAGAACAAGAAACGAGAAGAAATTACTTGAATTTGTGTCTAATTACACAATATACGGTAGTAACTTACAGTTATACATTTCCTTTTTTTATTTTATTTTTATTTATTTATTTATTTATTTTTCTTTCACTGTGGTCCGCTACATTTAAATAACTGATCAGAGAAATTAGTGTCCACCAATTTGGGGGTTAAGAAGCAAGAAATATATTATTTAGACATGATATTTGACGAATCGCATTATTTTTACACGAGAACATAGAAATAAAACAAGGATAATAAATTTAACAGTGTATGTACGTATTATAGATCTAAAAGCGCATGCCATCAAATCTTTGGAGGAAAAAATGGCGTGCAATTCATTGGTATTAATTAACTGTAGGTATAATCTAATTTCTGGTTTTACCTCTCTATTAAATAACATGCACTTTCTGATCCAGGTAATAATAATATTAATAATAAATAATAACAATAATAATAATTGTATTTATTCACAGATTTTCAATGTCTACACATCTTCCTGTGCCTAAAGTTTTATTTTCCTTCTCCACTAGTCTCTATTCATCCACTCCATTTCCTCCAGTCCTCTTGTTCTCATTCCAGTTCTTATTTCTTGAATCCACGAGTTTCGAGGTCTTCCTTTCCTTCTTCTTCCAGGTGGACACCATTCCAATGGTGTTCTGGATAACCTTTCTTCTTGCATTCGTCGTGCATGCCTATACCACTAATAATAATAATAATAATAATAATAATAATAATAATAATAATAATAATAATAATAATAATGTTCGATTTATTCTGGCAGAGTAAAGGCCACAAGGTCTTCTTTTCCACTCAGCTAAATATACAAATACATATATATATAGTACAGGTTATTTATGTGCTATGTTAAATATAAAGGGTTAAAAATACATTAAAATTTATAGTGTAAATTTCATGTATAAACAACATTTTATACGATACACATTATAATAGTAATAATAATAACAATAATAATAACGTTAAATCGAAGATATATGAAATTGTTTTTTTCCCATTTATATAAATGTGAATTATGGATTCTTAGTTTGAGCTTGGAGAAAAGATTACGAGTATTTGGAAATAAAGCTCTTAGGAAAATTTTTGGACCGAAGAGATATGAACAGACAGGCAAATGGAGAAGACTATATAACAGTGATCTACATGATCTTTATAGGAAACCAAATATAACAAGAACAAGTTAAGTCTCATAGACTGCGATTGGCAGGACATGTGGCACGATTGGGAATGCAAGAGAGGTATGGAATTTTCTTGTAGGAAAACCAGAGAGAAAATTCCCATTTGGTAGACAAAGTATGAAGTGGGATAATTAAATTAACCATGATTTGAGGGGAAAAGATTATACAGGGGATGATTAGAAAACATTAGCTCCGGATAAGGACGTATGCAGACCTTATGCCCGAGCGGCCATGAACCTACGGGTTCAATAGAGCCAGTGAGTTAGTTAATTACGTGAGTGATGTTGTATTAACTGATTTCTTGAAAGGAGAAAGGTGTGAATTTTAAGTTTACTTTATGGAGTGTGTAAAATAAAAAAGTTAAGAACATTTGACTTAAATGGTCTCTTGTCTTCTGTTTCAGTGCAAACCACGCATTCTTGGACTGTGTCTATGAAGTGGGGGTGCAAAAATGTACGAGCGAAGCAGCCGTTTTCCTACGTAGAATTGCTGGAATCCTAGCGAATGTTAGAGTATATGATGCAGCATGTAAACCGAAAGGTTCTACGCCAGATCGCTGTTCTGCTGTTTTTTGGAGACCCACAATTCTCATCGTCATCATATCTATAGCTGCAGGTGTTATTGGAAACTCTTAAACAAGACCAAACTGAACTACTATAAAACTCTAATAAAACATCAATTTTATTGATAGAATAACCGCCGTGTGTATTGAAATGTTAGAATATTAAAACAAGCTTCTGATAAATTAAAATTTCTGTTTAAAAAATTTCATCAAGTAGTTGATACTGTAATTACATATACACATATATTTCTGTTTAAGAAATTTCTTAAAAAGAACACAGTTTTAATTACTTGAGGAAATTTCTTAAACAAAATTTAGTTTTTACTACTTGACGAAATTTCTTAATTAGAACATAATTTTAATTACTTTGCGAAATTTCTTAAATACAACGTAGTTGTAACTATTGACGAAATTTCTTAAATAGAACATAATTTTAACTACTTGACGAAATTTCTTAAAAGGAACATAGTTTAATTATTTGACAAAATTTCTTAAAGAGAACATAGTTTTAATTACTTGACGAAACATCTTAAACAGAACATTGTTTTAACTACTTGACGAAATTTCTTAAAGGAACATAGTTTAATTATTTGACGAAATTTCTTAAAGAGAACATAGTTTTAACTACTTGACAAAATTTCTTAAACAAAACATTATTTTAACTACTTGACGAAATTTCTTAAAGGAACATAGTTTAATTGTTGAATGCAGGCTTTCACGGCCGGTAATCATGATGTTGAGTGATTCCGGGTTCTGTGGCCGTGGTCCATAGTTGGTGTTGATACCAGACGTTTCGCCCTCAACTGCGGAGGGCATCTTCAGTGGCGAGTGCTTCTAGGCGTGTTTCCTGGTCGGAAGCTCTACTTAGAGTGAACGCTGCGGGTGTTGTATTGATACTAGTGGTGGGAGCAGGGTGAGCGGGCGTGGCTCTTGCTGATTGGCTAATGGTCGTCTCCTTGTTGTCCCTAGTGTTGATGCATTTATTTTCTAGTGTACGGTACCAGGCCTTAGACAGTTTAATACCTTCCTCTTTTCTGTTAATATTTTCCTTATGCTTGTGTATTTCTATAGCCTCTCGATATAATCTAGGGAAATAATAGGAAGTTGTGGCTAAAACTTGTGTATCATCGAATAGAATCTGGTGTCCATTCATAATGGCATGTTCTGCTACAGCCGATTTATCCATTTCTCCTTGTCTGCAGTTTCTTTTGTGTTCTGATAAACGGGTGGCTATACTTCTTTTTGTGGTCCCTATGTATGGTTTACCACACGAACAAGGAAGTCGATATACGCCGCAAGTGGAGAGAGGTGGCCGAGGATCCTTAGCTGAGCGAAGGCAGTCTTCTATTTTTCTTGTAGGTCTGTAAACTGTTTTTATGTTGTATTTTCGTAGGAGTTTTCCGATACGATCTGTGACTCTTTGTACATATGGTAAGTAGGCTATGCTGGTTGAGGGTGTGTTATCCATTCTGACGTGCTGTCTTCGTGGATGTATGGTTTGTCTTATTTCCTTGGATGTGTAGCCATTTTTCTGGAAACAATTGAACAGATGGTGTTGTTCTTGTTTAAGGTGTTGTGGTTGGCATAACTTAGTCGCTCTGTCGAACAGTGTCTTAATGACACCTCGCTTTTGTCTTGGATGGTGGTTAGAGTCTTTGTGCAGATATCGGTCTGTGTGTGTAGGTTTTCTGTAAACTGTATGTTGAATTTCCCCATTGCCAGTCCTTATTATTTGAACATCCAGGAAAGGAAGTCTTCCATTATCTTCTTTTTCCATAGTGAACTGTATTTTGTTGTGTCTGCTGTTAAGGTGTTGAAGGAAACGTTCCAATTCTTCACTGCCATGTCTCCATACTACGAATGTGTCATCAACATAGCGAAACCAATGTTCTGGAGACTTGGGAGCTGTTTTTTAGTGCTTCTGTTTCGAATTTCTCCATGAAAAAATTCGCTACTACTGGGCTTAGAGGACTGCCCATGGCTACTCCGTCGGTCTGTTCATAGTAGCTGTTGTTCCATTGGAAGTAAGTAGTAGTTAGTACATGCCTGAATAAATTGGATATTTCTTCTGTGAAAATCTGTCTAATGTAGTCCATGGTCTCATTTACTGGCACCATGGTGAAAAGGGAAACCACATCGAAGCTAACCAGTATATCTTGAGATGTTACGTTTATATTCCGTAGTCTCTCAATGAAATGTGTCGAGTCTCTGATGTAGCTGTCCGTTTTTCCAAGGAGTGGTTTCAGAAGTCCTGTAAGATGCTTTGCCAGTAAGTAGGTCGGAGAACCGATGGCACTGACAATTGGCCGGAGTGGAATGTTGTTCTTGTGTATTTTTGGAAGACCATAGAGTCTTGGAGGTTGAGCTTCGGATACGCGTAATTTCTTCTTTAATTCCTTCTGGCAAGGACGATTGCTTGATAAGATGTTGGTTTTTCGAAGAATACCGGATGTAGGGTCTCGCTTGATAGGTTTGTATATATCTGGTGTCAGAATCTCTATTATTTTCTCTTTGTATTCATGTGTATTCATAACAACTGTAGAGTTTCCTTTATCGGCTGGTAAAATAGTGATATTATTATCATTATTTAAAGTTTTTAGCGCTAGTCTCTCCTTCTTAGTTAAATTGCTTTTCGGTGGTTGGGCGCGACGGAGTATTCTTGCAGCTTCATAACGAATTTCATCAGTTGTTTGCAAGGGGAGATTCTTGATGCTTGCCTCGATGTTAGAGATAATGTCCTCTACAGGTATTGATGTGGGTGTGATAGCGTAGTTGCCTCCTTTTGATAGTACAGATGTTTCTTCAGTTGAGAGCGTGCGTGATGACAGGTTTGTTACGGTATGTTGTAGACCGACATACCGTAACAAACCTGTCATCACGCACGCTCTCAACTGAAGAAACATCTGTACTATCAAAAGGAGGCAACTACGCTATCACACCCACATCAATACCTGTAGAGGACATTATCTCTAACATCGAGGCAAGCATCAAGAATCTCCCCTTGCAAACAACTGATGAAATTCGTTATGAAGCTGCAAGAATACTCCGTCGCGCCCAACCACCGAAAAGCAATTTAACTAAGAAGGAGAGACTAGCGCTAAAAACTTTAAATAATGATAATAATATCACTATTTTACCAGCCGATAAAGGAAACTCTACAGTTTGTTATGAATACACATGAATACAAAGAGAAAATAATAGAGATTCTGACACCAGATATATACAAACCTATCAAGCGAGACCCTACATCCGGTATTCTTCGAAAAACCAACAATCTTATCAAGCAATCGTCCTTGCCAGAAGGAATTAAGAAGAAATTACGCGTATCCGAAGCTCAACCTCCAAGACTCTATGGTCTTCCAAAAATACACAAGAACAACATTCCACTCCGGCCAATTGTCAGTGCCATCGGTTCTCCGACCTACTTACTGGCAAAGCATCTTACAGGACTTCTGAAACCACTCCTTGGAAAAACGGACAGCTACATCAGAGACTCGACACATTTCATTGAGAGACTACGGAATATAAACGTAACATCTCAAGATATACTGGTTAGCTTCGATGTGGTTTCCCTTTTCACCATGGTGCCAGTAAATGAGACCATGGACTACATTAGACAGATTTTCACAGAAGAAATATCCAATTTATTCAGGCATGTACTAACTACTACTTACTTCCAATGGAACAACAGCTACTATGAACAGACCGACGGAGTAGCCATGGGCAGTCCTCTAAGCCCAGTAGTAGCGAATTTTTTCATGGAGAAATTCGAAACAGAAGCACTAAAAACAGCTCCCAAGTCTCCAGAACATTGGTTTCGCTATGTTGATGACACATTCGTAGTATGGAGACATGGCAGTGAAGAATTGGAACGTTTCCTTCAACACCTTAACAGCAGACACAACAAAATACAGTTCACTATGGAAAAAGAAGATAATGGAAGACTTCCTTTCCTGGATGTTCAAATAATAAGGACTGGCAATGGGGAAATTCAACATACAGTTTACAGAAACCTACACACACAGACCGATATCTGCACAAAGACTCTAACCACCATCCAAGACAAAAGCGAGGTGTCATTAAGACACTGTTCGACAGAGCGACTAAGTTATGCCAACCACAACACCTTAAACAAGAACAACACCATCTGTTCAATTGTTTCCAGAAAAATGGCTACACATCCAAGGAAATAAGACAAACCATACATCCACGAAGACAGCACGTCAGAATGGATAACACACCCTCAACCAGCATAGCCTACTTACCATATGTACAAAGAGTCACAGATCGTATCGGAAAACTCCTACGAAAATACAACATAAAAACAGTTTACAGACCTACAAGAAAAATAGAAGACTGCCTTCGCTCAGCTAAGGATCCTCGGCCACCTCTCTCCACTTGCGGCGTATATCGACTTCCTTGTTCGTGTGGTAAACCATACATAGGGACCACAAAAAGAAGTATAGCCACCCGTTTATCAGAACACAAAAGAAACTGCAGACAAGGAGAAATGGATAAATCGGCTGTAGCAGAACATGCCATTATGAATGGACACCAGATTCTATTCGATGATACACAAGTTTTAGCCACAACTTCCTATTATTTCCCTAGATTATATCGAGAGGCTATAGAAATACACAAGCATAAGGAAAATATTAACAGAAAAGAGGAAGGTATTAAACTGTCTAAGGCCTGGTACCGTACACTAGAAAATAAATGCATCAACACTAGGGACAACAAGGAGACGACCATTAGCCAATCAGCAAGAGCCACGCCCGCTCACCCTGCTCCCACCACTAGTATCAATACAACACCCGCAGCGTTCACTCTAAGTAGAGCTTCCGACCAGGAAACACGCCTAGAAGCACTCGCCACTGAAGATGCCCTCCGCAGTTGAGGGCGAAACGTCTGGTATCAACACCAACTATGGACCACGGCCACAGAACCCGGAATCACTCAACAACATAGTTTAATTATTTGACGAAATTTCTTAAAGGAACATAGTTTTAATTACTTGACGAAACATCTTAAACAGAACATTGTTTTAACTACTTGAAGAAATTTCTTAAAGGAACATAGTTTAATTATTTGACGAAATTTCTTAAAGAGAACATAGTTTTAACTACTTGACAAAATTTCTTAAACAAAACATTATTTTAACTACTTGACGAAATTTCTTAAAGGAATATAGTTTAATTATTTGACGAAATTTCTTAAAGAGAACATAGTTTTAATTACTTGACGAAACATCTTAAACAGAACATTGTTTTAACTACTTAACGAAATTTCTTAAAGGAACATAGTTTAATTATTTGACGAAATTTCTTAAAGAGAACATAGTTTTAATTACTTGACAAAATTTCTTAAACAAAACATTATTTTAACTACTTGACGAAATTTCTTAAAGGAACATAGTTTAATTATTTGACGAAATTTCTTAAAGAGAACATAGTTTTAATTACTTGACGAAACATCTTAAACAGAACATTGTTTTAACTACTTGACGAAATTTCTTAAAGGAACATAGTTTAATTATTTGACGAAATTTCTTAAAGAGAACATAGTTTTAACTACTTGACAAAATTTCTTAAACAAAACATTATTTTAACTACTTGACGAAATTTCTTAAAGGAACATAGTTTAATTATTTGACGAAATTTCTTAAAGGAACATAGTTTTAATTACTTGACGAAACATCTTAAACAGAACATTGTTTTAACTACTTGACGAAATTTCTTAAAGGAACATAGTTTAATTATTTGACGAAATTTCTTAAAGAGAACATAGTTTTAACTACTTGACAAAATTTCTCAAACAAAACATTATTTTAACTACTTGACGAAATTTCTTAAAGGAACATAGTTTAATTATTTGACGAAATTTCTTAAAGAGAACATAGTTTTAATTACTTGACGAAACATCTTAAACAGAACATTGTTTTAACTACTTGACGAAATTTCTTAAAGGAACATAGTTTAATTATTTGACGAAATTTCTTAAAGAGAACATAGTTTTAATTACTTGACGAAATTTCTTAAACAGAAATTTAATTTAGTTGAAGACGACTGATAGCCTATATCAGACACTTATTTTGATATTTTATCACATAACCTCAACGGTGTTTTACAATGATTTTCAGAAGTATCGCCGTGTACATATTTAAAAGAAAAGACAACACAATTTTATAAGTGTTTCGTTAAACTTATTGGTAATCGTATAATGCACTTTGAGAAACAGAATGAGACTTAATATTAACAAAACAGGCTATAAATTATAGTGTTTATAGTGGGAAGTAGAATGACTTGCATGTAGATATTAAGAATGTATTTTAAGATAAAAAAGAAATGTTCTTGTATGTCGTTTCAAAGTTTATCAAAGTGGCTTTAAAGTGTTGGTGGGTAAGTAAAATTTTAGCAGTGTAGTCTGCAAGAAAAGGAGATATTTTCTGAAGGACAGGTAAAAAAAATTGAATCAAATCAATTTATGTTTTAAATAGGCTGTAACTGTGAAATAACATGATGTATGACTACAATTTGATCTAAACATTTTAGTTAAAAATTGAGAATCGATTATAAAGAGAAGTCAAAAAATAATATTCGCAATAAAATAATTAATTCGATAATAATTAAAACATATTAAAAATAATATATATACTTTAAAAGAACATACTTTTTTAGATATCTTACTAGGAAACTGTGAACTATTGCATGCCAAAACAAGCTTTGAAATTTCTTCCAGAGAAGTGTTAATGATGTACCATGGCTGTGTAAAAAAAATATTTGTCGTTTCTAACGGCAATACATTAAAATCCAGCGCCAAATATATCATTTAAACTCTAGGGAAGTAATACAACTTATGAATTGGTAGATTGGATAATCCTCACTACCTGCCCACCGTATCCCATCCTGCCTTACATCATTCCACTCTTATTCATGCGGGGAATCTTTCTGCTCCGTATAGTGAGTTGTCATTGCTAGATTCCAGCTTCGATTTCTGTGCCTTCCAGTTGAAAACGACAGATAATTTTTTGGACAAGTTCTTAGTATATCACCGCGCTTCTCTGGCATAAATTTCAAGGTAAGTTTCGGCATGCAATGGATAACAGTTCCCTTGTCAGTCTACATTAATTTTCAAATAATTGGTGCATGGCTACTGCATAGGCCTACACGTATTGAGGTTAATTTTTTTATATGTTGTAGTAAAAATGAAGGTGAAATTTTGATAATAACTACTCGATATAATATAAAAATATTCCCTAGAAGTTTTATTATTATAATTGAAAAATTAACTAACTCCGAAGGAAAGAACTTATTGAGGTTGTTATCATGAAAATACTTGTAGAAAAATGTTTATAGACCTTCACCTTGTAGACATAAAAAAAATAACCATGACATTATATTCTACTCTATAGTGTTTTGCCCCAGGGCACATATTTCACTGCAATCGTAGCATTTTCAATGGCATATATATATATATATATATATATATATATATATATATATATATATATATTTAAGAAACATTTCTTAACTACCTCACCTCTAACTAACTCACTAGCACTATCGAAACCGGAGATTCATGGCCGTGCTGACATAAGCTCTCCATATATCCCTATCTTGAGCTAATATTTTCCAATCATCCCCTACATAATCTACTTCCCTCAAATCATATTTAATGTTATTCTCCCACCTCATTTTTGGTCTACCAACTGGGCGGTTTTCCCTCTGGTTTTCCTACAAGAAGCTTCCATGCACGTCTTCCATTCCCCAGGCGCCACATGTCCTGCCCTCGGAGTCTACGAGACTTAACTGTTCTCATTACATCTGGCTTCCTATAAAGACCATGTAGTTCACTGTTATGTAGTCTTGTCCATTCACCTGTCTGTTCATCTCTCTTAGGTCCAAAATGTTTCCTAAGAACTTTATTCTCAAGTACTCGTAATCTCCTTTCCTCCCTTAAAGTAAGAGCCAATGTTTCGCATCCATATAATATAACTGGTCTTAATCATATTAAATTCATATCCACGAAAATCTACTATAGGCCCCTAACACGCGCATATATATATATATATATATATATATCATAATCCAGGGATTAAGCCTGTTGGCTCGTTCCGGTTTCGTGAAAACTAGAAATGTTAAAATTGTTCAGACCATCTTCTATGTGGGCGTCCAATATTTCTCCTTCCGTGCGGTTTATAATTTAGCAATAATTTTGAAAAAAAAATTCTGGCATTCTATCAATATGTTCTTTTCAGGATTTCCTATATTTAAATATTCGGTCTGTAAGTTTGAAAATATTTAGTTCCTTTCTTATATCTTCATTTCTTTTTTTATCCAGCAGAGTATATCTTGCTATACTTCTTAAAAATCTCATCTCAGCTGCTTCCAATCTTTGTTCTGATCCTTTAGTGATCGTCCAACATTCTGATCCATATATCAGTATAGGAACAGCCATTACTTTATAAAATTTCATTTTTTTCTTTTCTTGTCTTTTAAAGGGTTCTTTTAATAGTGCCACACATTAGATTAAATTTATTTATTTTGTGATTAATATCTTCAAATTTAGCGCATATATATATATACATATGTAGCGGCCGCAATTTTTGTTTCAACCAAACCAAACATTGCATACAGTAGTTAATTAAGAAAAGGAAGGTCGAGAACAATAATCAGTAAATTCAAACCAATAACTACTGTATAGAAGTACAATAAAAATTTTAAAATCGACAGCGATCTCAGCTGTCAATATTTTACAATGAAACTCAGAACATGCCATTTAAATAAACCCAGGAAGATATTTTCCAAACATATGCCAAATCCGACCATTACAAGTGAGGGTTCGCCAGAAAATCCTAACTTGAAAATTTGCCCTATCCACCGCCAGGTTTGGTTCGTCACAATGAATACCAACCCTTAAGTTAGCAATGTATCCTATTTATGTGTTAATTTTGTTTATTTTATATGAAAGTGTCGGGGCAAGAGTCTGCTTACCCTCATTTAATTTTTACTCAACAGAATATTTTTCTGAGGTCAAAAGAATATTTCATCATCAACAACAATGATTAAGCCCAATGGCCTGTTCCGATCTCATTATGGGTCGAATCGGTCCTTCCATCTCTTCAATGGTCTCCCAACAATCTTCTCCCTTCTGGTTTATAATTATACATTCTTCTTGGTATGCGCTGTTCATTCATTCGTAATACGTGCTGAAGGTAAGCATTTTGATATTAATTTATTCTTTCACAGAGATTAAATATATTAAGTTCTGTCCTTATATCTTCGTTTTTCTTTTTATCGGTCCTTTGGTATCCTGCTATTGCTCTCAACATCTTCATTTCAGCAGCCTCTATTTGTTTACTATCTGCCTTTCTTAATGTGCATGTTTCACATCCATAGATAAGAGATGGAACTGCCAATACTTTGTAAAATTTTAAAATAGTTTATTTTCTAGATTTATTCAATAAAGTACGTTTAATTGTGCCACACAGATCATTGAATCACACTGTACTTTAGTGTGTTTATCTAAAGTTCTGTCATTACCCAAATGACATCTCAAATAATTAAAATTCTAAACTTGGTCTATAATTACATTGTTTATCACTATTTTTGTTCTTATTGCATATTTTCCTTTCAGGGCTAATATGTTTGTTTTAGATGTAGATATTCTTAAATTGTATTTTAGAGAGATATTATTTAAAGTATAAAGGAATTGTTGTAAAGCATTTTCTGATGCTGTCATTATTACTTGATCGTCTGCAAAAAGCAGAGTTGTCAATACACTACTTATATTAATTTGTTCTTGCCATCCATTTATGACATGGTCCGAGTATAAATTAAATAATACTGGTGACAACGGACACCCTTGTCTTACTCCCTGGTTTATTTCTATGTTTTGTTTACTAATTTTATCTCCGCAGTCTATTTTAAAATTTGTTTCTATACATAAACTCTGAATGGCTCTTATAAGGTGTTGAGGAATTCCTTTCATTTCTAATATTTATAATATGTTCCATAATGTATGTCTACTTACTCAAAAGAATATTTAGAAATAAAAAATAAATGTGATATTTTGCTTATGGTTGAATAACATAACAATCTACAGCTTATATGATAACACTCGCATCTGCATTCATACCGCACATAAAATCGGGAACAATTACGAGATAACGAACCAAGGTGTTCGGCAAGGCTGTAGTTTATCAACCACAATATTTAACCTTTATTTAGACGATATGCTGAGAGAGTGGAACCAACAAGTACGGTTAAAGCAAGTACCCAGAGGAATAAATGTTAACAGAAACAAATACATCAATACACTACTGTTCGCAGATGACCAAGTTCTCATTGCAGTATCTGAAGATGAATTTCAATACAGCATACATACACTACGCAAAGTGGCAGAAGAATATAATTGTAAGATTTCAACACCTAAAACTGAGATAATGGCTTTCAAAGGAAAGGATCCTGTAAGATCAAAAATTTTAGTAGATAATGTTTTACTTAAGGGGATAAGGTACCTTGTATCTCCGCCATGTTAAATGTTCTAATTTTAATGTTCCTTTTAAGAAGAACTGTTAACAGTAGAACACTAATTTTTTCTCACATATACATACACTATTTGCCAATAAAATTACATTTTTGTCAGGAACACAGCATTAAAAATGAAATATCAACTTTTATATGATTCATGATGTGTTCCGTTGAGGTATTATTCAAAATTAAAGTATAAAATTATGGAATATTCACCTGAAAGGTCCGTCTCCTTAACTTAATTAATTATTTAACTGTAGTGCTTTCGGAAAGTCCCGAAAGCGCTACAGTTAAATAATTAAGTTGAGGAGACGGACCCTTCAGGTGAATATTCCATAATTTTATACTTTAATTTTGAAAAATGAAATAGTAAGATTCTTTTTAAAAACAATACAATTTTTTGGTGCATTTTAAAAAGGAAAATAAATTTGGTGCCTTTAATAATAACACTGATTTGGACAAAATGCCAGATTATGCCTTAGTACCACACAAATAGCCTGTGAAAATTTCATTTCTCTGAGATGAACAGTTTCAGAGAAAAGGAACATAAGGCTCGCAAAAACAAAAATGGCGGGAAATTGAGTTTAAAGTTTTACACTACTCACAGTCCTAACCTGCAGCACGTCCTTTAAACCAACACTTAGGACCTTTAAGTAAGTTTGTGGTGCAAAATCAATTTATATTCATATAGAATACACTTCAAGGTATGAATATGAGCGAAAAAACAAAAATTCAAAGGTACCTTCTCCCCTTAAACAAGTATCGCACTTTAATTACCTGGGAAACAATATATCTTAGGATTACGACAAAGACCTTCAAACAAAAGTTTCCAGATACCAACTTATGTGTGGTACAATTAGACGAACACTTGGAAATAAAACGAGAAAGGAAACACCGTTGAAATTTTACAAGATTATGGCAGTCCCTATTCTATTATACGGCAATGAGAACTGGGTCCTAAAACAGAAAAAATTAAGAATATCCAATCAACATTAATGAAATTTTTACGAGCAGTTAATGGATGTACAAGACGAGATCATATAAGGAACGAAACTATAAGAGAAGAGTTAGGAGTAATACCAATTATACATCAAATCTATAATTATAAGAAGTGATGGACTGAACACCTGCAATATGGATAACAACAGATATCCGAAGCAGGCTTGGATGTACAAACCACGAGGGAGTAGAGATCCTGACAGAACAAGAAAGCGATGGAGTATTGAGCCGGAACAGGCCATGGAGCCTAAACCATGAAGATGATGATCTACATCTAGAAGTATTAAAATATTACAATTAATCTGATGTAAAGACTTTTTTAAGTTTAAAAACGATATAACTCAAAATATGAAAATGAGGGTTAGCAGACTTTTTCCCCGACTCTCTATTTCCGTATTGGAAAAATTAATATATAAATATCACTTAAATTGGTATAAAATTATACAATAGTTATGCGGTCCAACGCTTTTAAATAAGCCGGCATCAGAAATCGAATTTCTCCAAATTAACAAAAGAAATACAAATTCCGTAGACCAACAAAATAGATCTATAAATTCTACTTACTAAGGAATTCGTTTTGTTTACATTTTACATAATTCCTCCATATATTTAAATGTGTATGTGTGTGTGTGTGTGTGTGTGTGTGTGTGTGTGTGTGTGTGTGTGTGTGTGTGTGTGTAACTTCCTCCTTTACCTTACCTATTTAATAAAATTAATATATATATATATATATATATATATATACACATTTCTCTCGGATAAATATTCACATACTGCAACAATACAATTATGTATGTATCTTTTCCGCTTTTAATTTAAATTATGTAGATGGTGCAGTGGCAAATAATCCCAATAATTATAACAGTTTAGTCTATTATAAGTCCCAAAAATACGTCACTCCTATCGTTGCTTTCGACTTGTCAAACCCTTTCATTTGACTCCTATATCAAAGGGATTGTAAACGAAAGTAATCCGCCATCTTGGGAGGTCGCCATTTTGGACATATAGAGTATATTGATATTGTATTGTCAACAGAATCAAATATATCTTATAAATTCCAGCTAATACGCAAATGTAAGAGAAATCTATTTTAAGATGTCTCTTACTGATGAACAGACAATTAAGTTAAATAGGTAAGAGCAATCGTTAACAAATTGACATTGAATTTATTTGGGTATGTTTAAAATTTCAAATCAATTGATACACCATACACTAATATTAACGAAGGAATATTCAAGACTAAAAATGTGTATAGAATATTTAAATTTTCTAAACAGGATTTAGTCTTATTTACGTAAATGTTCATGCGATGTAAATTACTTTTTAGGAATCAACACTATGAGGTATTATTTATTTTATAAAAATTGCATATCATCTCATTTCCTTCTTATTAGACCGGTTTGGAGAGCTAATTAGGTTTCATCCTCGGTACTTTTACAATCGTTTGTTTATATTATGATTATTTATATTTTTTCATGGAGAAATAATGCACGTACGGCCAAGCTGGCCCGTGCACAAATGTAAATGCATATGTATTTATATTTTTTTGAAAAAAACAATAAATTCCATTGTTGTTATGTTGCCTTGAAGAGCCGCCTCCTGCTCCCTCTGTTGGTAGACTGAAGAACATCGCATTGAAATAATTTTCCCCGGGAAATTTCAAAATTCATTAATTTCCCCTTCTGTTTTTTTTTTTTTTGATGTAGATTTTTTCCCCAAACCGTAAACTCTTTAGGTTATTCTATTTATTTATGTAATTTAGCTTTTATTTATATATTATTTTTCCTTGGCAATGCGTGGGCGGCTACTGCAGAATTTTCTTCTTCCCCATTTTTGACATTCCTGAGATGTTCTTTCACTCTGGTTTCTAAATGTATTTATTTTTTCTCCCTATGTAGTCTTTATTACATTGCCCACATTTAATCTGACTATTTAACTCATGCCCCAATGGTAGTCACGTTTCAATGAATTTTGTTTTACAATCAATGACAGTCGTGTTTTACTTCGCTCTTTATCGAATTCTCTTTACCAACTCCTGCTTTTATGATAAAGGAACCTCCTCCTTTTTTAGTATTCTGAACAGGTTAGAGCATTATTTTGCAGTGAATGATTCTCCAACAAATACACTGAATACAGCAAATAATGAACAGATTCCTTCCAACTACTAATTTTATAATATTATGTATTCAATAATTGTGTTTTTAAATAATTATTTTACTAAGTTCTTTACTAAAAATAAATTAATAACATACAATCTTGATTATAATATACATTTGATGTGTTTATTTTTTCTCCGCTAGGGTACATTCTTACAATATTGCGATCCTATTTGGAAATAAATAATATGAACAAGTTGCAGAGAATAAACAAATGAAACAAACCAGACATTTCTGATTTGATTCCAAATATGGCCGTTTACATTAAATATATAAATATTTTAAAATGCCGGTAACTATATTTAAATAGTGATTTTTTAGTAGAGAGCTTCATTTTATTCGTTAAACAGTCCTACCAAACGCCACTCTTGATTTCCAAATTATATAGATAAATTCACGAGTCACGAATTTATCGATGATTTGGATATCACTCGTGGCATTTCTTATGGTAATCCCTTATTTCAGGAATGTAAAAATGGAGAAGTAGAAAAATCTACAGTAGTCGCCCACGCATGGTCAGAAAAAAACATCAAATCGAAAGAAAGGCTAAATTAATTACACAAATAGAATAAACGTAAATAGCTCACGGTTTGGGAAAAAATATACAATAAAAAAACTTAAGTTGAAATTAATTTTGAAATTCCTAGGGAAAATGATCTGAATTGGAGGTTCACCAGTCTTCCAACAGATGGAGCAGAAGGTGTCTCTTCAAGACGACATAACAACGATCGTGATAGTACTGAGGATGGAACCCAATTAGATTTCGAAACCGGTCTAATAAGAAGTAGGATTATGAGATGCGATGACGCAATTTTATTAAATTGTACATTCCTTTGGAGAGAAATGAATGTCACCACATCTGTTGTTAAGAGGATTGCAAATCAAACTCTAAACTGATATGACAATGTACAAAGAAGGGAAAATGAAAAATGGCGAAGAAATAATACCAATGGTCACCCCCTGGAAGAAAAAAGTGGCAGACCAAGATGGAAATGGAGAACCTATGTCGAACTATTATGGATCATAGGAATTTGGAAGAAGGAGATTGTAATGATAGAAATAAATGGAAAACGAAGACGGCAGACCTATAAGTGAGGAAAAGCAAAGAAGAAGAAGAAGAGATGTATTTTAAAAATCAACGCTGTAACATCCTATTTGTATGCTGATAAGTACACTGCAAATCATCTAATATATAAAAATGAATGTTTGTTTGTTTGTTCGTACTTTATGCGCGGCCATATCGTTGATCCGATTGCGATGGGGCTTTTTGCAAAATATTCAGGAGAGTCCCGGGATGAACATAGGCTATAAGAGAATTGTGATACTCAACTCCTACACCCTTAAAAATCGCCCTTTGTAGTGAAAAACGTGAAGTAGTTCTTTGGACGCTTAAATGGCTTACGCTGCCTAAACCATAACAAATACACAAAATTGAAATATACATAATTGAATATCTCAAAATACTCTACAAAAAAGTCCTCGACATAATATGTTTATCTCTTACGGATAACTCACAATAACCATTTTTGTCTTTCATTGATGCCAAGAAGATCGAGACAAGTACGTAGATTCCTGTGCAAGCATAGGAGCACATGGAGGGTATTCTTTTACGAATAACTCACAATATTGAATTTTGTCTTTTTGCTCATTTATGCCAAGAAGATCGAGATAAGTAGATTCCCGGGCAATACCGGGTAATCAGTACGGGGAATCTTAAAATAATTATGATATACATTTAAGATTATTTTTCATTTTACTTATTCAACTAATCATAAGAACTACATTATTTTTTTCTTTCAGCTCATTTATGCCTAGAAAAACGGGATAAGTAGATTCCCGGGCAACGCCGGGAAATCAGCACTGGGTATCTAAAAAAATATAAATTTATAATTATTTTTCCTTTTAGGTATTGAACTAAACATTAATTTTCATTAATTTAAGCGTAGGAGCGCACGCCGGGTATTAGTTAGCTCTCAAATAAATATTATGAGATGTTATGGTAGAAAACTCGCAATACAAGTATTTATTGACGAAACGCATAATTTGGTAGAATAACAGAGATTCTAAACTCGAATATAACGAACTGAAGTTATGTAGTGAAACGTCCAAGTTTTCATAAATATTGATATATGTAGTAACATTTAACGAAATGAGTTGTTTGTTTTAAAAATGTTGCACGTTTGATGGTGTGCAGTGAGGCAGAGTCTCTGCTGTTACTTTTGTAGTGTAAAAATTATATATGTGTGTGTGTGTGTGTGTGCATGTGTGTCTTATGATCAATGACCAATTAAAACATTTATAATATATGTAATTATAATAACTAAATCATATTAATTAGGTCCTATACATAATTTTATACTGTAATTAGTAAACTAAGCTACTGTATATCAAATTATATGATTTACATAATTACAAATTATGGAATATATCGATAATGTAGAGCAAGTCGGCATGTATGTATTTATTTTATGTAGAATTAAAAACAAAAAAACTTATATCAACACGAGCCCAGAAATGATTCATTTCTGCGTTATTGATGCTTACAACTACGAGTGCGGATCGGAAGGTAACGCACAATAATTTTTTTCTGCCTTGGTATTGCAGCTAGAATGTTGAAATTTCACAGATATATAGTTTGACGTTTTCACTACAGATGGTATTTTTTCTCAGGTGCACCTCTTGCGAGAGAAGCTTGAACTATGCAACAAAGATGGCGCGCATGCTACAGTCGTCCACCTATGAGGATCGGAAAGTAACGCACAATAATTTTTTTAAAAAAGTTTAATAAAAAAAAAAGGAAAAAAATCACAAATGAACTTACATCTTTTACCTACGTTTCGACATAGTCACCAACTTTCTCAACACATTTTTCCCATCGTGTTACCAGTTTCAATATGCCCTGTTCGTAGAAGTCCGTTTGGTTGGAGTGTAGCCATCTGCGCACTGCTGATTTCACTTCCACATCTGTCTCAAAGCGTTTGCCGGCCAGGAATTTCTTCATGGGACCAAACAGATGCACACGCCGGTCGTTCAGAATTGCCGCCTCAATGCCTCTGACATTCTGCGGGATTGCTGCTGTTGTCGGCCGGCCGGAGCGTGGCGAATCACTAAGATTCACGCGTCCCTCTTGGAAGAATGTGCACCACCTGGAGACATTGCTACGGTCCATACAATCATCCCCATACACGCCACGCATGTCCCTGTGAATTTCACTGGGTTTATGCCCTTTGGCCCACAAAAATCGAACAACACTTCTCTGTTCCTCACAGGTGGACGACTGTAGCATGCGCGCCATCTTTGTTGCATAGTTCAAGCTTCTCTCGCAAGAGGTGCACCTGAGAAAAAAATACCATCTGTAGTGAAAACTTCAAACTACATCTCTGTGAAATTTCAACATTCTAGCTGCAATACCAAGGCAGAAAAAAATTATTGTGCGTTACTTTCCGATCCGCCCTCGTATATTATTGTGTTCTTCTTAATAACCATACGATTAATTAACGTCGACATCATCATCATAATCCTTATTAAAAATTATATTGAAATTAATATACTCAAGGTAACTGTGAATTATTGCATGCCGAAATTTGCTTGAAATTTATCCGAGCGAAGTAGTGTTGTGATGTACTAAAACCGTGTCCAAAAAATGATTTGCCGTTTTTAACTGCAAAGTACAGAAATCGAAGCCTGAATCCAGCAATGTCAACCTACTGTGCCGAACGGATCGACTCCTTGCATGAGTAAAGAGTGGAGTGAAGTGAGGCCGGACGCGGCGGGATGCAAGGTAGTGAGCGTTATCAGTCTACAAATTCACGAGTTGTATTACTTCCCTATAGTTTAAATGAGAGATTTAGCGCTGGATTGTATTGCCTTGTAATTAAAAACGGTATATATATATATAATTTGGTCATCGCCTTAGTACATTACAATGCTTCTCTAGAAGAAATTTCAAGGTAGGTATCAGCATCCAATGGTTGATAGCTCCTCTGTTAGGCTTGTTGTTCGAATGTCCATTTAAATATTAGGTTTGTAATTAGTAGGACTAGTATTTTTGACCTAATAACCGTCGCAATATGTACTGTGACATAAAAAGTATGACCTAATAATATTACAACTATGTAATAATTTCAGTTGTAAAATCAATTAGTTAATCAGTTTATGACAATTAACTATTTATTTATGCATAAAATACAAGGGAGAAGCAAGCTAAAGTATGGAATTTCATATTGTAGCCTGCTTTTTATTTTATTAAAATTATCAGAGAAAGATTTGTGTTTCTTCCTGGATTGCCTAGGTAGCACAATGGTTTAGTATGTCATGCGTAAGGTGGAGTTTTTGGGTTCAAAATCTGTCCTAAGCATTTTTTCCCCTTTAGATGTGTTAATCACTATCATAGACATCATTATGTAGGTTTCATGGAGTTACGCCTTCGTTGACCTCTTTTCATCTCAAATTGTTTGTCGTTTTCTATTATTTCCTCCACGTAATGTCCAGGGGTAACGACTTCTAGCATTTTTAAATAAAAATGTAGCATTTTTATTAGTATATTTACCATTTTGTAGCGTTTGTATATTTACAATTTTTAATTCTATAGTACTTGGGCCCAGCGCTGTGGTCAAGGGTTAACGTCGCTGGCTCGTATGCAGCGGGCTTGGGTTCGATCCCAGGCTGGGACAAATTTCCTGGGTGATTGTTTTTTTTTCGGGGTTTCTCCTTACCTGTAAGACAGATGTAAGGAAACTTTAAGACCTAAGAAGTCCCCGAATTCATCTGAACATCATTATCATCATATTCGCCATGTTTATAAAAGTCCTCCGGGAGGGACTTCAAACCGTGGGTCCCGAGTCCTAACACTTTTCAGACTCGCAAAAGCTTATTAAACCTGAATAAAAAAGGCCTCTAAGCAAAATTTATCCACATCAACGTCCTAGTATTACTTTAGTTGCCTGTTATATGTCTCACTGGGTTGATATGTTGCTGGCATGACATCTATGAGCAAATAAGGTAACTAAAAGTTAACTTGGTGTAGTAACTCCTTACAAAGGAGATACTATTACTACAATGGGAAACGTCATTATAGATAGATTAGTATGAATGTGTGTGAATGGTGAGCTTCGTCTTAATGTTGTGTTTGGATTCGATTAAACAAAAATTGCTGCCGCTAGAGCATTATAAACACACATATAGGCCCTATATATATATATATATATATATATATATATATATATATATATATGTTGGCCAAGGTTATTTTTGGAGTGTACTAGAATCTGTGAAGATCTGTAAATATTTTTCAAAATTCTTTTCACGAAAACATCCCAATAGTTTAATTTCTTCACAATTAGATTAAATGTAGAATCAAAAAGATTTTAATTCATGTTGATATAAACTTTTTTTTCATCTCTAAATATGAAGATGTATACCTAAAATGTTGGCAACTAATTTTGTTACACTCTGCCTAATTATAAGAGTATAATGATCTCAGCATAAAAAAATCATAGAATTTGTAAAAAAATTGTTTAAAAAGTATATTGGCGTAATTACATTATCTATAGAAACAAATATAAGGTAGCAATTTATTTTTTACATTAGTAATATAAAATATAATACAGTCTCCCACTAATATATACATTTTTTAAAAATAAACATGTTAGATCCTGTGCATCTTGTAAGAGTCGTTTGCACTTCATTTAGTTTTTGAAGTTGGTTCTGGAACTGGAGCTAATCACCTAAAAAATCGTGTTCTTCACTTTTGGAGCCAAATCTAGAGCAGGGACGCACATTTTTTTTTTCTCGAGGACCAATTGACAAAAGAAGAACAACAGCTGCTACCTATTACTACAACTATTATTATTATAGTCTACCGCTGTGGTCCCGAGGTAGCGTGCTGCCTTGTCACGCAGCGGGCCCGGGCTCGATCCCCGGTCGGGGCAGTTTTTCTGGGTGAGGTTTTTATCGGGGTTTTTCCTCATCTGTAAGACAAATGTCAGGAAAACTTTAAGGCCCAAACGGTCCCCGAAATCATATGGCCATCATCATCATCCTTCACCGGTGTGGAAAGCAACGGGAAGCTTCCACTACCTATAATTCCCTAGTAAAGCTGCAAGCATAGCATGAAAATGCTATGATTGCAGTCAAGGACCTGCCTTCGGGCAAAATTACTATCGATGGATTATTATTATTATTATTATTATTATTATTATTATTCATATACCGTATGTCCCTCATTAAGACATGGTGTCCTCCCTATCGGGAAGTATTTTAACTATGCAAATTGAGTCACCAATTTTTTTAAGTTTCCTGTAAAATCACAAAAGGCGGAGGTATTGAGTTTTAAAAGAAATTCCTCAACTTTGTTATCCAAATCATGTAGTATTGGACACGAGATCCCTGTAGTTAAAATGGCAAATAATTCTCCTTTATCATACACGTACAGTGCATTGTACAAGTTCATTTAAATATTATGCGCTTCTTTATCATTTATTTATCTTTTCAGTTATGCAGAAAGTAATTTTTCTCCCTTTAACTGAAATAAGTTTCAGTAACTATTTAACTCATGCCCCTAATGGGAGTCAATGACCAATCACGTTTCAATGAATTTTGTTTTACAACCAATCACAGTCGTGTTTCACCTCGATATTTATCAACTTCTGTTTATCATATTAAAGAAAACTACTCCTTTTTAACATTCTGAACAGGTCAGAGCATTATTTTGCTGTTACTGACTCTCTAACAAATACGTTGAATATAGCTATTTATATATTATATTCACGTAGCACCAATGTAAGAATCCTAGAATGCATGTGGCTCCCAGATTGTATATACAGTGCACGAACGTAACCAGCTACCGCTTGCGGGATATAATAGAAAAAAATTTGATTATACCACAATAAAAAGAATTTACTGTTTTCACTTTTTAAACGTATTATTTTCCGGGTATTTATGTTCCAGAAAAATATAATTGACAAATTTACATCATAGGACATCATAAATTAATTTAATAACCTGTAACAGCTTTGTGTGTTTCATCTTTTCTCCACTAGGGTACATTCTTACAATATTGCGATCCTATTTGGTAATAAATAATATGATCTAGTTGCAGTGGATCAACAAAAGAAGCATTACCAAACATTTCTCATTTGTTTTGAAACATCGCCGTTTACTTTAAATATATAAATATTTAAGAATTATTTGTGAGTAAACAGCTTAATTTTATTCGTTAAGTAATCGTAATAAATGCCACTCTTGATTTTCAAATCCTCTAGATAAATTTGGAAATCACTCGCGGCATTACTTATATCTTTGTTCTTTTGTTTTTATTAATCTCTTTACAATTTGTTTTGTTTCCTCTTTTTGTACATAATAAACTTTTGTCTAAATTAATTTGCATTCTAATGAATATTACATCATCATTTGCTATGTTTCAATATTTTTTTGTAGTGTGGGTGTAATGAATTTTTAATTAGCTTACATATTTAACAATACAGTATAGAATGTGTATGTACTAATCTCCTTTCAGTAAATCAAAACAAAAATAAGTAAGGTTTATAAAACAATTTTATATAAAATGTATTTAAAATCTACGTAACGCAGCGAACTCTTGTTTGGTTTCATTTAAGCTGGTTAATTATAATACAGGTTAGGGCATAAAGGGCTGATGGTTTTTAAAATAATCACGATACTATATGTTTTTTTAAAGATATAACTTACTTAATTCGCGTTGAATTACATACAATTGCCCATTTTAATACAGCGTGTACATAAAAGAATATAGTAGTTTCAAGTAATAATATTATCACTCAGATGAGGCGTAGAAAGTTACGTTTAGACTGAAATGAAACAGGAAAGAAGATGGCTTTAGTTGTGTGAGTGAGCGGATAGCTTTCTTTTGTTTCTATGGCAACAATAATAATAAAGATGGCAGCTCCTCAACATAAAGCGTTTTGTGTTTTGCAGTTTGAGAGTCGTAAATCAGTTTTGACAGTTCAACGTGCGTTTCGTAGGCAGTTTAATTGTGATCCCACCAATTCCAATAACATCCGTCGATGCATAATCAGTCCTCAACGATCGGTTGTCTGTTCAAAGGCAAAAGTGTGGGACGACCAAGAGCATCTGAGAGGAGAATGTTGTTGCTGCAACATTTCAACCGCAAAGTGAGCGTAATCGGTAGGCTTTAGAGCCTGCAACAATATTGTAAACGGTAGGGACGCATATGTAAGCGATTTCGTAAGACCTTCCACACTGTTATTACTGGATTGATCGTAGTGGTCCAGATGACAGGTTTTATCTCCAGTGGCCTCCTAGATCACCGGATCTCACCCCAAGCGATTTTATTTTCCTTTGGGGTTTTGTAAAGGACAGAGTCTACATGTCTCCATTGCCTGCTAACATGCCCGAGTTAATGGAAATGATTCGAGAAGCTGTTGCTGCCATCAATTCAGACATGCTTATTAATGTGTGCGAAGAATTAGACAACAGATTGGATGTGTGTCATGTAACAAACGGTGCTCACATTGAACATCTATGAACTTATAATGTAAACTGGAGATGTTACTTTTCATTTAACATGATTTTTGTTTTTGTCATAGTTAAAGTATAATTCAACACGTTTAGAATCGCTATATTCTTTTATGTACATCCGGTATAACAACTTTTTTATAAAAAGTAAAACAAAAAGTTTATTTAATATATGACATTAATCCATTAACATATATTCTATAACTTCAGTTCCTTGTCTTTTTAATTTTTGTACGGGGAATCCATTTTAAGATGAAACCTCGCATTATTCTGCCGCCGTGACCAGACTGCTGAAATTTCTCAAATAAATATCAAATCTCATAAAATCTCAAATAAATGATAATTAATAAGCCTCTATGCGAAGGCCTATTTTTATAATAATCTTAGCCGAGTTATTTGTAATTTGTAGCTTCTGTCTTCTCATTTGCCGGTGCTAACGGAATACGCTCCCCGCCGGCAAGCACAATAGCGGGCAAAGTGAAAGCCGCTTCTGCGCTTTAAAAAGGTTTCCGCTTAAAATGGATCCTCTGTATTATTAATTGTTTTAAGTTATCATAATGGACTTGAATTCCTATTACTAATCTTGGTAGTGGAGTTTCCGATGATAATGGAAATACATTTTTACTTGAAGATACTGTACAAAAACTGTTGATTTTGCACTGCCCAAAGGTCGAGAACATAATTCCTCTGATCATTAAGCACTGTAGCTTCTTTTAGTTGAACATTTTTGGTTTTCTCAAGGATTTCTTTCCAACGCTTTCTATTACGAAAATATCTAATATTTTATCTTTATTTCATTAAACGCTTGCAAAACAATATCCTGCTATGTAATTTAGGTCCGTCTTAGACTCTAACTGTTAATGATTTCGACTATAAACGATTTTTAATAATTATTCCTTCACACATTATATACAGCGTACATGAAAAAAAAAACAAACGTAATATTTTCCTCATATGAAAATAACAATATGGTTATTGTATTGGAGTTGATCCCCCATTCGGGAAGTACCTGGATAGTAACTGGAAAATAACAAACAACCTTCTGCTGAGGATGGGATTGGACCCGAAAGACCTATAATGTTTCAATCGTTTTAAGGGTCGAGAAGGAAGAAAAAAAGGACATCCATCCATCCATAATAATTCTGCCCGAAGGCAGGTCTTTCACTGCAATCATAGCATTTTCATGCTATGCTTTGCTGCTTTATTAGGGAATTATAGGTGTGGTAGATTCCCGTTGCTTTCCACACCGGTGAGGGATGATGATAATGATAACAATGATGATGATGGCCGGATAATTTTTGGGGACCGTTGGCCCCTAAGCATCCTAACAATTGTCTTACAGGTGAGGAAAAACCCCTAAAAAACCTCACCCAGGAGCCTGTCCCGACCGGGAATCGAACCCGGGCCCGGTGCGTGACAAGGCAGCACGCTACCACGAGACCACAGCGGAGAACTTAAAAGGACATAAGTTTATAATTTTTAATACTCCACCGTGTCCTTGTATGGTCAATTAATTTTTTTATTTATTGACTGCATGTTCCATTAAAATGCAACATGAGTTATAAATATATTTATGTACGGTTATAGCTACTGTGAAATAATTGGTTCACTCTCTGAGGTATATCGGCGGCCTTTTCTGTTTTTAAATTATTCAATATGAAACCTTTGGTTGATTAGTCTTGATTAACTGACTTACAAACTTTATAAAGTGTTTTTTTTTTAATTTCCTAAATAATTATATTTTTGAATTAGTCTATTGCCCTAGTTTACCGATATTCACATTCCTACGATAGGTTAGTTTTACCGTACTGATGACGCAGGTTGTTGCGGCAATAATCCTGCTCAATAAAAGACGAAACAGCGAGCTAGGAACCGAGTCTCAACAGATCGCACCTTACGGATGAGAAAAAAACCCGAAAAAACCATCATCCAAGAAACTAGTCCCGACTGGGGATGAAACCTGGGCCCGCTGTGTACGAGGCAGTGACGCTATACCGAGACCACAGCAGTGGACAACCTGTAGAACAAAAATTAAAAATATGAGAACCACCGTCATCTGAAATTCCGTGTAAACGTATATTTTTTTAACTTGAGTCAAATACATATTTGACTAAGCAGGGAGTGGTGATGAAACGGATAGCTGGTTTGGCCGGATACCGGATAGCCGGATATTCGGAAAAACATTGCCGATTGGCGCAACGAAATGAGAGAGCTTGCGTAGGTGGCGCACGACGATTGGGCGGACTCGAGTATTTTTCCTTTCTTGAGCGAAGTTACAAATGTTTCATTGACTTGTTGAATTGATTGCAAACACTATCATTTGAGCTTAAAAAACGTGCTATTGTAGTTTGAGATTGTAAAAGTATTTTTATAAGTAATTTAAATTTTTTAGGAACGAAAAATGATATCGGTAAAGAAAAGATCGCCTTTAGGGGAATATTTTGATATAAACAGTGATGACCCAAAGTTTGATGTTTGTTTGTTATGAAATGTTAACATTTCTCGTCGCGGTGAAGAAAAAAGGTATATATATATATATATATACCAAACAAATCTATCTTTTTTTCTTTTGTTCTTATTTACTTAATAGAATTGATCGATCTATTTATCAATTGGATGTTATGATTAGGTAAGTAGGTGTACTATGTCCAATCCGTCGAAAGCATCTTGGCAGGTAACTATGTATAGGTAAAATATGATTCAAGATTATTTTCTTAACTTTATAGGTGGTACATTTTATATACCTTTATATAAAACATACTTCTTTTATTAAATCCTATATGTGGCCGGATAGTAATTTGGACCGGAGAGCCGGATAGTTACCGGATATCCATTTCACCATTAGCAGAGAATATTATTTTAAAAATTGTCCCGTTCTTATGCCCCACCCTGCCTATTATTTTTTATTAGCTATTAATTATTGTCTAAACTGTGATTAAATTTAGTCTTCATTAATTGTATTAGATAGTCAATTTACAGGAAAGGAGGCAATTGTGTAGAAATTAGGTAGGAAACCGATTCAGAAAATGCAGGAGAGTTACATCGAAGAAATGTATTCAAAACAATAAAACTCCATACACATATACTACTATAGCAGATTAAAATAGATTTTAATAGCAATATATAATCATAAATTAACAAATAAAATGATAAATTAATGAGTCATTTTTTAACATCTTACCTCATATTTTATGTTTCTTCAAACACGGGAACTAGTTTTCGAGAGACCCTTCTCTCGAAAACTAGTTCCCGTGTTTGAAGAAACACAAAATATGAGGTAAGATGTTAAAAAATGACTCATTAATTTACGAATTAACAACCTCATAATGTTATTTCCCATATTTAACTACGATTAAATAAAATAGTGTATTTTAGAATAGTCCTACATGAATCATTTCTTAACCAGTTAAGCTATACTATCAAATATCGAAATGACTGCTATTTTGTTCTATTTCAATAAATATAGGTTTATCTTAATAGTTCCAATTAAATAACTATAATTAAATAACTATAACTAATTAAAATATTAAATAATGTATACAGGGTGTAACTAAATTTCCATTACAGACTTTGAGGACGTGTAGTGGGGACCAAGACAGCTACGTTCAGCATAGGAACTCATGTTTGAAAACGTATCGTTTTCTCGCTACACGCAAAATACCACGATATCTTGTTCTCTCTGACGCCTGCTGTTTGTCGTCTGGATCCACAAGAAGGGATCGATGTGACGACCATTCACCTCAACACAGATACGGTACCTCCGCACCATGTTCTGGTACACACGATCACCAAACCCTGGTTCTGCAACATCCGCCGCAGCCATAACCGGCACCAGTAGGCCTTACACGTACAATATATGACACAGAATTTTAAGAAATATAATCAGCAGTGTAGTTTTGTAGGAGGTCTTTCGGAAACTTAAGTTTCAACTTCTGCTTTCAGTTTTTGTAGGAGGTCTTTCGAAAACATACATTTCATCTTCTGCTTTCAGTTTCGTACTGAATGCAGAAGATGAAACTTGAGTTTTCGAAAGGTCTCCTAGAAAAATATACTGCTGATTATTGAGGACGGCTGAGATCTCAGGAACTGTTTTATATTTCTTAACATTTTAACATAGTGACATCAACGGAGTTTGGTAATGTAATTTAAAAATTACGACACGTAAGTCTCGTAAATCAAGGACTTCATGTGATCCCGCACGCGTTAGTCTAGCGGGTCATGACGGGAGAACGTGAAGGTCTTTGGCGCCGAAAAATGCGGGAGATTTGAATGTGTGTTGTGGTACTTTGCGTGTCAGCAGCCGCAAAACGGTACGTTACCGGGCATGTCTTCCTATGTTAAACGTAACAATCTTAGTCCCCACTACATGACCTCAAAGTCTGTAATGAAAAGTTAGTTACACCTGTATAGGATAAAAGTAGCATAACTGCATGACCGATTCGTTCAACAAGTGACTAGCGTGCGCAGCTGCTCCGACTGGGATCTTTGGTTCGAATCCTGGCGCATCTAGAGGGGCATTTGTAGTGAGCCACACCGAATTTTTTCGCGTTTTCTCGAGGTTCTTCCGCTTCTCGAATATCAACCCACCAACACTCTCCGCTCTTCTTCCATCACCCATCACGTCATTTCATATCACCATTCACCTCATCTCATGTTAGGTAAACATAAATAGGCTATTATAGAAAACCACAGGTGTTTAAAATATGTTCTTGTGGTGATCTAATGGTGCACACTCATGTACTTCCTCATGACTCCGAGACTGTTTGTGAACTTAGAGCAGAATAAAGTTAAAGGAAGGATTATAGCTCCTTCTCGAGACCTTGGGATCACCCCAAATAAATGACGGTATGAGGCATGTGTGTGAATGTTTGACGTGTCGAACTAACAAGGGAAGAGTCAACTACTATACAAACCTACCAGAGAAACCTTGTGTAATACCAAGGCCGTTTCCAAAAGATTACCTACCGTCTTTAAATGCAAGACAAAGAAATCTAAGCCAGAATCCAACAATGCCAACTCGTTGAACGTAGCATATGGACTCCCTGCTTGACTTAGAGTGGAGTGGAATGAGTACACGGAAGGTAGTGAGTTTTATCCAATCCAAGAAATGGGAGACGTATTACTTTCCTGTAGTTTAAATGAGAGAATTCGCCCTGGATTTTATTGCGTTGTAATTAAAAACGGCAGATTTTTTTTTTGGACGCGGCCTTGGTACATCACAACACTTATCTGGGAGTAACATCAACGTAAGTTTCGGCATGCAATGGTTGACAGTTCCCTTGTAAGAGCACTGTACAAGACTACATGTCACCGTAGAGTAGATTTCGTCTCATTCATTCCTTTATGTAAAAATGGATAACACAAAGAACCTAAAATAAGTTTGCCGCATTGGGTCCTAAAACCCAAACTCATATCTACTAATCTAATCTAATCTATTAATTACATAGAAAAATTTAAGTTCACAACGTATTCGATTCTGTGGCAATTAGAAATTATCATGTGTAGTTTCAGAAATCGGGCTTAAACCAATGTATATATTACACACTGACGAAAAATTATGGCATTACTCATAACAGTTTTATAGTAAGAAGTTTCTCCAGCAAGCCTAGAATGTACTAATTAAAATTATAAGTAAAATGGAAATATATTCATATTTCGCTCACTTTGAACTAGCGGATGGGAAGGGTCTTGTTATATCTTAAGATCTACCCATTTCTCTACATCTTTACCCCTAGTACAGACCTGAAATAATACAAACTCCTTTGTATAAGTGTTGAGAGAGCTTTACAGTGGTATGGACATGTACTACGGATGTCGGAAGACCAGTGGCCTAAACAGGTGTTGGATTGGAAGGAAGAAGGGGAGAAGTAGAAGAACATGGTATGAGGGAATATATGATGTCATGATGAAGAGGGGTATGGAAGATGGACAATGGGAAGATAGGAATCTCTGGAAAGCAGGAATCAAGGGCAAACTGCTGTAAAGTGGAAAGCCTGTATTAAGTAAGGTGAGATAGTTCCTGTCGTGTGCTATACTGCTCGGGACCCAGCTCCGTGTGTCTGAAATGAATTTGCTGTCTCAACTGTTAGTACTATGAGAAGCAGAGAAGTGTACCTCCTCCCACTCCCCACACTTCCCCCCGCAAACTCACAGAGCTTGGACTCGAGCTGTACACTATAAGTTCAGTTTATATTAGAATTACTTCTAAGTACAAATTCAAAAGGGATTCTATGCCACCATGTTACCTACATAAATTAAAAAAAAAACGGAAATAATCACAATTAACTGTTTCGGTGTGTGAATAATTGCCAGAGAGAAATAAATAAAATGCGAAATGCAATAAAATGAAATGATAATTTGAGCTCATAGTATCCTAAAATCATATTTGTAAGTAGCTAACTTATCACAAAAACCCGAAAACAATAACAAGTGAACGATAAACTAACCTGGTGTACCAACTCGCCCAATTTCTCAATTTAACAAGCCCAAACTAACACTAAGTTACCAATTTTCTCACCCTAACTTGCCACTAATGTAGGTGGACTCGTTGGATAAACAAACCCGGTGTACTAATTCACCCAATCTCTCACCCTACACTGCCCAAACAAAGATACCAGGGGTTGCCGCACACTTGGCACTTTCAAGTCACGCTTATACAGTTACCTGTTTTTAATACAATGAGTCAATATCTGGTCTTGAGAATGACAGCTTGGCTGTAGAAACTTGTTGACCATTTTAAAACATTAATTGGTGAAATGGGCATATTGACTACATATATATTTTAGTTACCTGTTGTCTAATAATTCGTTTTTCTCCATTTATTTAAATATATACAATGCCATTAATAATTTTTCTTCTTTTTTATATACCTTGTAAATATTACATTTAATTCGTTAAATTTAGAGTAAATCAAAATATATTATAAATAATAATTGTATTGTATTTATAACATGTAACCGTTTATGTTTATTGTAATTTAGATGTAAGACTATGTTTTTTGTACTTTTTAAAACCTGGTGGAGTGGCAGACAAGGCCTTAAGGGCATAACTCTACCAGGTAAAATAAAGGTATTATTATTATTATTATTATTATTATTATTATTATTATTATTATCATCATCATCATCATTATCATTATTATTATTACTATTATTATAATTCTTAACAATTTAACCTGAGTATCTAACACTAACTTACACATTTTCTCACCCTAACTTACCACTAATGCAGGTGGACTCCTCAGATAGAATCCCCTTACATGTGAGTAAACATGTTGACAATTGGCTCTAGCGGGAACATGTGATATTACCTTGACCAACATGACGCTTGAAGTTACTTTCTCCGATCGAATATTCACAGGTGGCACAGAATAGCCAATTCACATTTGAAATGCCTCTTCAGTAATAAAAGGTGATAGTTTAAGTCAGGTAGTAGTACCAATTCACCCCTTGTTTTACCTAAGTACAGTAATGACGTCACGGACCAGCCAGTATAGAGTGCGCGAGGTATAAGAGGTTGTAATTCAGAAATGAGATTGTCAACAACTGTGGTGTATGTCAAATTTTATATAAACAAAAATATTATTCTTAAATACAGGGCGAATGAAAAGGACTTACTTTTTTTGTGTGTGGGTGATATTATGTGTGTGTGAATGTTGAATATAAACGCAGCTCAACGATGTGGCTTGTTTGTGTTGTGAGTTTGTAAAAAAAAGTAAAAGCTCATTATAAACAAATGAGTTTTCGGTACAAACTTTAAATATATTGAAAGGAAAACTGATTATATGTCGGAAGTGATTTTGACGATTATTGCAATTCAAGAGAACCATATTGATGTATGTTCAATTATGTAGTTGAGATGGGACGATCCGGAAGACATTTTAATTTATTTTCATTTCATACCAACTAATACCATACTTTTTGGATAATACCTACCTCGGTTTAATATAATTGTATATACTGAGTTTCATTGTGAAACATCGAAAATTACAACCGATAGAGCGATTTTTAAATCTTCATTTCAAGTGAATTCCTACACCTAATAATTTTAGAACACAAAAAACCCTGATAGCGCTGCCTCTCAAGATAGAGAATCATATGTATAAGGAATAAAAAATAAACGTTTGTGCTGGAATGTCTGAGTGACTTAACTGGTATGTCCCTAACGTAAAACGTTGGTGGACACGGGTTTAAATCCCGGTTCAGGTGTTTATTTTTCCTTCCATTCATATATCACGTGCTACCGAGGGTCAGTTTCACGTAGTTTTGGCGTAATAACAAACACAGTTCATCGAGTAGAACTCCAAATAACTTTATTTAATTCTAGAAAATCTCCACACCATTCTGCTAACACTTTTATGTATTAATTTATCTTATTTTAAAGTTTATCTATCACAATTATTTTACAGTCTCACCGAGGATTCTTCTCTTTCACAGGTAACTACATCGCTGTCAATTCATTATTGACTTACTTCCATCGCTGGGAATAGTATATACAAGCCGGGGACGAAAATTTCCCGGCCTCTGAGATCTTTTCAGTATGGAAGCTTCTGACATCGATCTTTCCCGATAGGGGAAATAAAGGCTAGAGAAAACTCTGAAGCGACAGTCCAGTCGCGTCGATGATTTGCGCGGGTCTTTTGACTCGTTATTTTGACCAATTCGAGAGCACTACTCCCGTCGCAACCCGACAAATATGAACGCCATTTTTACGATGTGCCACTATGTGTATATTTATATGTATATACTTTATATTACATTTTTGACATTTAGCAATGAAGGCCAATTATGACACGAAAAGAAAAATAAATGCTTCAGCCGGGATTTGAACCCGAGACCTCTAACTTTCTACGTTGGTGCTCCATCAACTGAGATACTCAGGAATCCTAACAGAAACCTTTATTTATCTTATATATATATTTCTCAATTTCACGAGACCCAGCAGAACATCGGTCGAACTGCCATCTAGTGGCTACTATACAAAAAAATAAATGTTTGCGCTAGGATTACTGAGTAGCTCAGTTCGTAGAGCACTAACATATAGAGTTAGAGGTCTCGGGTTCAAATCCTGACTCAAGCATTCATTTTTCTTTTCATGTCCCTGGTAATAGCTGATTCCATATCCCAAGAGTCACTTCCGACCAAATATCTGTTTTCTCATTCCGCTTCACAAGATTTGTGACATCATTGTGAATACTTACTTAAAATTATTACTTAGCACTAGTGTTAGATTTAAGAAATCAATGTTAACGTGTAGTAGAATTGATGTATATATTATAGACCGCAGATGGGCTGTGTCACGACTCAATATCGGTCGAGTTTCTGGTGCACTGAACGGTCATAAACAGATTATATTTACGCCAGTACTTTGAGTCGCAGCGTGCTCACTTGTTTTATAGATGGAGTGTTATGTGGAACACCAAATTTATATAATTCAAAATGAAAAGAAACGATGGTAATTCAGGTCAGGGTAATTAGAATAATTTAAAAAATCTTGATAATTTTTCAATGCGATAACAGCAGAAAAAACATAAGGATTATAAGTATATGTTTTGGAAAAAGTCGGTGAGGGTGAAGTATGTGCAAAAAAATATATAAAAATATCTACTAAACGTGTTTTCTTCTTCTTCTTCTTCTTTTTTTTTTTTTTTTTTTGCTTTTCAGGTATGGAGAAAAATAATTTCAAAGAACGACACGTTATAGCGCTTAAAAGGATATCAGTTCACAACTTTTTGTTAAAAAATAAAAATAAAACGACAAAAAAGTGTATTTTTCACCATTTTATTTATGTTTAGAGCTCATTTTTTAATTTTTTTTTAGTTTTTCCGAATTAATCTTTCTTCGTATCTGAAAATTGAAATAACGTTTTGGAACCTTTATGAATTTTGCACCTACTTGTTCTTCACCAATTTTTTTTTCCTATAACATATGCATTGAATTCCTACAATTTTTCTGCTAATTGTCGCGTTGAAGAATTGTCGAGGATTTTTTCAATGAAGTTCATAATCTGAAATTACCCTGGTCTAATATATTGTAAAGTGGAATATACAAGATCGAGTATCCTGGGCAAAGAAAATATATTTAACCCTTAAATTGGTGAAACAATAATTTCTCATGTCATTTATTTAAATGTTCCGGACCGAAGTGAAAACAAAATAATGTAAAACTGTTAAGTTTATTGTACATTATTATGTAATAGGACACAAATTTAAATAATTTATATTCCTTCGTTTTTCTACAGTTTTAAAAAACAATATCAATTAAATCAAATCAATATATATATATATATATATATATATATATATATATATATATATATATATATTATAGATAGAGCCAGGATCTTTATGTAATAAAATATAAGATTGCAATATAGATAGTATATATTATTCAACTGTTTCTATGTGAAAACAAGATTAAAGACAGGAATCGTACTTCTTATAATATTATTCAACTGTTTGTATGTGAAATCAAAACAAAAGACAGAAGTCTAACTTCTCATTATACTATGTTGCAATCTTACTTTTTATACTGTACCCGAGCTAATTTCCAGTTTTTTATTGTCCAAAACGTATAAACCCTATTTCACCTAAGGTATATTAGGGTTATATTTTGTCAAATTTGTGCCGAGAAAGAGGGGCTGGCACAGGTTGAACTGTCTACCCTCCTTTAGCAAGAAGAATAGCACATGCTGGAGCATCAGTAGACCTGGCAATCTTCTCTCTTCACCTAGCAGGTGTTTCCTCTATTTTAATTCTGAAATTAAAGTTTTTTATGCATTTTATTTATAAAAACATAAAAAAGTCTGTAGTTCTTTTCTGTCATAATCACTTCTGTAATGGGTGGTTTACTTAAACAGGCATTGTTATTTAGAAAACATATAATTTCAAATCTTTCATTCCAGAATAATGGGCAATCAAATATAATATGTTCTACGCTTTGATTGCCAATTCCACAATTACAGCTTGCATTTTCTATGATGTTTAATCTCTGTAGATATTGACCAAATTTCCTGTGCCTAGTGAGGAATTGTGTTAATATGAAATTTGGAACAATCTGTTTGCATTTCATTCTGTCACAAGTACTTGGAAAGAACAGTTGTCGTGTTAATGTACCTGTGGTACTATTGAGCCACACATTGTTCCATCTTGCTATTATATGTTCCTTTATTTGTGACTTTAGGAAAGAAATATGGCAGAGATCATATGAATACTGTAAACTGGAATCCGCTACAGACTTGGCTAATACATCCGCACGTTCATTTCCTAATATCCCGCAATGCTCGTGTACCCAAGATAGACAAATATGTTTTGAATTTTGCTTAATTTGTTCCCTAATCTCGAAAGGTATTGGGTTATTACTATATCTATCATTAATTGCTTTCAGGGCTGCTTGTGAATCACTGTGTATACGAGAACTTATATCATTTGTTGCCACCATTTAACAGCTTCTTTTATGGCTAATAATTCTGCCTGAAAAATGGAACATTGTGGAGAAAGTTTGAACAAAGCTGAGGAAATTTCTGACGAGTTCTCATAAACTACAAAAGCACATCCAACTTTAATTTCTTCTCTTCAGTCGCTAATTATTCTTGAACCATCTGTGAAAATGGAATATTGGTGAATTTCTCTGCAGGAGTCCATAATGTAGTGTTTATGTTCAGATGGATGTTGTTTCCTCCAGATGGAAATGAGAAAGATAATTAGGTATCTGGCGACCTCTCTTGATGTTACAAATACTAGCCCTCATTTCGCAGCTGAGGTACAGTGGTTCAATATTTGCTACAACCTCAGCTGCCGCAGTTGATGTTGCGTAAATATAATCAAGATGAATCAACGTTGGATTTGTTCTAGTTTCTTTTCAAACCATATTTTTTGTAGTAAGTCTTGGAAGGCGGCAGCACAGTAGAGAACTAGGGGCTCGAAAGCTCCACGATACAATATTCTCAGTACACCAGAATTAAGACCCCAGGTGGGGCGAGAGCCTATCATCAGGTTGGAAACTCATTTGCTGGCCTTTGATGCAATATGATTAAAGTGTGGACGAAAAGTTAATTTGTTGTCTAGAATAACCCCTAGGTATTTCAGAGAGTTTGCAAGTTCCAGTCGCACACCATCCATTTCAAGAATCACAGTTTCAACTTTTCTCCGCCTTGTGGTCCACATTGCTGTCGTTTTCAAGGGATTAAACCCCAACTTATTTTTTATACCCCAACTATTAATAGTTCTTAAAGCCTTATTAGTTTTATTTTGTAGCTCAGTGAAATTAAGATTTAGTTAACAATAGAGCATCATCCGCATACGCGAATATGATACTGTCTTTTGGGAGATGTTCCCTCTGTAGATTGTCATACAGTATTACTCAAAATCCTGGGCTGCAGTTGTACTGTGAACAAACTTTCATAAGGTATTACTCTGCCGACTCCATCTACTGGGGGAATCGTAGTACTGCTTTTACCCGCCATATGGCTGAATATTCTATGGAAGTGTAAATGATAGAAACATTTTTCTGAGTTTATATCGTATTTTACGAACAAATAAGGTTGAATGCAATATAAGAGGATAGTAATAATTGGTAACTTCTTTATTATTTATTTGTGATTAATTATATATGGGCCTACCTAATCAGATGTTTACGCTTTTTCTGTGATATCGATATATATCCTTCATTCACAATTGAATTAAGCCTATGTTCAATATTAAATCACCTGTAAATGTTGCTGTTATTTGCACCACATTCTCAATGGCTAATGTAGGATATTTTTCACAAAACTGTTTGAAAACATTCAAACAATTTGTTTCTCTCCGCTTTTCTAAGGTTTTCCTTTCTGATGTTTCAGAAATTCTACAGGAGAAGCAGTCATTTTAAACAACTGAAATTCGTCAGATTTAAACAATGAAATGCTTATTTATTTAATGTATTAAAATTATAATTATATATTTTTAAATTCTCCCATATAACTTATGTAGACATGTGCAAGATAATATATATTTTAATTATTTTTATTTTATTTATTTCGAGTATTAGAAAGCGAACTACATTTTCTTACACGCTTAAAGGTAAAAGTTATTCAACCAATGAAAAATGCAGTCCATACATCTAGTTTGTTTACTTTACAACTGGAACTTAGCTCGGAATAGATATAATGCATAAAAATCAAGACTCTACTTATCGGACACATTCCCAATGTAAGAGTTAAAATGGTTCCAATATACAGGACGAAGATAGCAGCCTACACTTCAGAGTTTCATGTAAATTTTTTTTTGAAAATTAGAGCATAATGATATTAATGGTTATTTCCCAGAGTTTACAAACTTTAATAACCCAAACAATGTATTTTATTATCCTTTCGATTTTATTTGAAAAGCGTCTTCACGCTGTATGCGCGGTTCGATTCCAGGTGTGATGGACCTAACTGGGATGTTTCGGGTTCGTACTCTCATACTGTCAAAAAGCTAAAATTTTGTTTTTGTAATTTTTGTTCCTAGGTAGTTGAATTCAGCCATTTCTTCGAAATGTATCTCCTCTGTTGTTAAATTCCCCCTTTCAGTTGAAGCAAATGAATCAAACAATCTCCTCATTTATGCTACAAATCATTTTTAAATATCTGTGGTCTCGAGCGTGAAAATGCTATGATTGCAGTGAAAGACCTGCCCTCGGACAGAATTACTATGGCTGGATCCCTAAATCTGAACAATATCTTTTCAAATCAATTTCTTACCTCCACACCATGAGAGATACACAAAATTAAAAATCTTTAATAGTAACGTTAAATCTGTGCTATTATGTATGCTTGTGAAACCTGTTAAACTAGTAAAATGAAAGAAAATAAATTGAAAATATGTATAAATGAATGTCTAAGGAAAATAATAATAATAATAATAATAATAACAATGCTTTATTTTAGCTGGCATAGTTAGGCCATAAGGCCTTCTCTACCACTCAACCAGCGAATAGTAAAATTATACAAAAATTACATACTTATTACAATTTTAAAACACTATTAAAATATAGATTAAACAAAAGACAATGGTGATGTGATCTAATACTAGCTAATACTAACAAAAACCTGAAATATAATAAAATTAAAATAATATAAAATAAAACTAAGTAAATAAAGCTTCCTAGATGATCATTTACGAAATGCTAAATAAAGTTGTTATGCAGTTGATATTATCATTGTGTGGAACTTAATATATTAGTTAATTTGATATAAATAATGATAAAGATTGACAGTCCCTGACATGACTGGGTTCCATGCTCTAGTCATATAGCCTATATATTGTGTAAGATTCAGAGTATAGACATGTCCTGTGCTGTGGTATCAAAAGTAAAGAAGAGTCTTGTGATCTTGTTCCTAAATTGTGATGAGCCGATACATTTTGAAAACGCGTTGATAAATAACTTGGTAAATATGTGTGCAGAATTTGGAATAATAAAACATGTGAATGTAAATTTCTTCTGTCATTTACCTTAGTTAAAATGACCAGAAACAATATCAAATAAAGAATTATGGGGAAAAACACTGACCAGAAAGAAATCAAAATAGAAATTAAAAAAACGAAAATGGAAGTGAATAGGACATACATTAATAAAAGACCGTGATTCGATTAAAATAATTGCATTGGATTGGAACCCCCAAGTACACAGGAGAAGAGGCAGACCGAAACAGACATGGAAGAGAAGCTCCTAAAATTACAAAGAAGGGGAAAACATGGAAGGAAGTGAAGAGGTTGGCTCAGAGTAGGATTCCTTGGCGACGCTTTGTGGATGCCCTATGATCCTGAGAGGAGATAAAGGAGATGATGGTGATGATGTACTATGGCGATCCAAATACCCTAGGTGCTTCCCTGATAGCACGGTACACTAACCTAGAAAAATTATAACATACCACACTCAATTGATTCTTCCCACATTTATTGTGTGTCCCGCCTCTCTGTTACACTAATTAAGTGCTGGAATCGCACTACTGTGCAGCAACCACAAACAATTGCACCTTTCATTAGGGTCACGTGATCCAAAATTGAAAATCAATTGAAACGTTCGGACGATTCGTTCCAACATAAATGTCTCTCGTTTAATTAATAAAATGGTAATTTAAACTTTATTCCAACTTTGTTCATTGATCTGACACTGTGCGCTTTATTTGTTGGAGCGCGCTCTACAGGGTGTCGCATTTTATCTTGACCACTCTAAATAACTCTGTAGGAAAAACTGTTCTACACTTAATTTATAACCAACAAGTAATCAACAAACTAATAAGAAAACAAAAAAGAAAATAAGAATTAACGAATACAACTCGACAAAGAAACAAATGTAAATAAATCAAAATGGATAACCATCACATATACAAGAAACGAAACAATAAACTGATCATAACAATAAAAAAACACTATAAAACGTAAGAATAGTATAAAAAAACTAATAATAAACTAAACATTATTTCAATTGTAAAAAAATGTACCTTATAAAACAGTCTTCATCAACTATAATAACTTCTGTTACAAACGTTGTGCCAAAATTAAAATTTAAAGCTTTTCGAATGCATGCTTCATCTTCAGAAATTCTTAATGGTACTGTTTTAAATTATTTGTATATCGTATACAAAGGGCTTTCGTTGTTTGGTGTGTTCTCATTTATCAAATTGTTATTTTTGCTTTCTTGATAATTTCAATTCTTCCAGGATGTTGATTTTTGTTTATTATTTTCTTTGTGAATTATTGACAATGTTTTATCTATTTTGTTAAATTGATGACCGGTTTCTGAAATTTGTTCAGCAAAACTTGATTTTCCTTAAAATTTAAAACAATACCATAAGAATCACTGAAGATGAAACATATATTTTAAAAGCTTTGAATTTTAATATTGGGACAGCATTTATAACAGAAGTTCTTATTGTTGAGGACCACTGTTTTATAAGGTACAAATTGTTTTTATAATTGAACTTCAACGGTGTTGAAACATGATTATAAAAAGTATAAATAACATTATATAAAATAGAAGAGAAGACGCAGCAGCAAAACAACAACACAGGAGTTTCTTCTTCTTCTTCTTCTTCTTACAAAGATTAAACCTTATTGGATCGTTCCGGCTTCAAGTATCACAGCTGTGTCCATCTCTTTCGTGGGCGTCCCGGATATCGTTTTCTTCTTCTCGGTTGATAGTTAAGACTTTTCCAAGGCAATATTTGGTATCCATTCTGCTGACACGTTTACATGATTTTCTCCTACATTCTTCTATTTTATCTGTCATACTGAATATTTGTAGTTTTTATGAATATCTTCACTTAGTTTAGAGAAGATGACTTGAATAAACTCCCGCAGTCCTGGAAGCGGTAAGATAGCCCTATTATCAGGATGGTTTTGCGCTGCTCTCGTAACGCAGTCAGGGCTAAATTCTAATTATTGACAAGCTCCAAATGAGTATATAAACTTAAATACAATAGTTGAGAAAAATGTTATAGGCCTATAGGACGGACAGACAGAAGTTTTAAATAAGATATAACGAGCATTTCATTGATTTCATAAAAAATGGAAGCAAATCAAGTTTCGCTAAGCATGTTACAAACACAGTCATCAGTTCAACACAATAGAAAAAAAAACTTCTCAATAATTTATAGAGAAAATAATAACCGGAAAGTAAGGATGTTAGAAGAAATACAAATTATGAAAGAAACAAGAAACGATAACTTGTTGAACGAGATACAAGTTAATTTGAATATTCTTCTAACAGTTTAGTGAAAAATATCCTACATTAGTCATTGAGGATGTAGTGAAAAAACAACAGAGTTTACAGGCGAGTTAACATTGAGCATATATTATGCTCGTAGTCTAATTTAATTGAATATAAAGGATATATATCGACATTATGGAAAAAGCGTTTATGTCGTTTAGATAGGACCATATATGAACGAGTTTATGCATCGTATTTAGTTTCACATAAAGATCGTGTAGCTCACTGTTATGAAATCTTCTCCATTCATCTGTCTGTTCATCTCTCTTTGTCCAGAAAATTTTCCTAACAACTTTATTTTAAAATACTCGTAATATTTTATCCACCCCTAAAGTAAGAGTCCATGTTTCGCATCCATATATCTGGGAGAATTACAGTAACTATAATTGATTATACAAAACAATTTTTTTAATGCATAATTTATTAACGAAGTGCATACGATAGGTCTATATTGGAATGAAATAACAACTGGATTCTTTGTATGGTAGAAGTTTTAATACTGCAGAGGAACAGATTTATTGAAGTTATCCCAATGTTGTTGGCAGTATGATCAAAATTTATTCAATTAGAGGTACACTCAGATTTATTAAAATTTGCTGGATAAAACATCACTGTAGACACATAGGAGAAAAGTTGAGAGTTTAAACAGTTGCGACTGTGTGTCCACTTATCATCTAGTACAGTACATCAAACTCATTTAAACCGAAGGTTATTTCATATCTAAATCTCTATAATAGAGTAGCCCAGTGTTGAGCCATAGCCTCTCCTTTGTTAGGAGTTAATAGACCAAGTTCATTTTAGTTACCTTAATTGCCCAATTATGCCATGAATGGCATGCGGTCAACACACCAACTCAATGCGACATCTAGCAGGAAACTAAGGTACAATGCGTTCGTAGCTCTGCCGAACCGTTCCGCGGAGGCTTTGGGTGAGTATTTGCGAACCTTCCGCCAGAGCTACACGTACTCGGCTGGCAAGTCATTGGTACGGAACACTACCTACTGTGCTAAAATTACAAATTACTACTGTACTAACTTACATTAGGTTTACCTGCATCACAACAAGTGTTAAAAATGATGATTATTATGATTATTATTATTATTATTATTATTATTATTATTATTATTATTATTATTATTATTATTATTATTATTATTATTATTATTATTATTATTATTTTTAGCACAGTAGGTAGTGCTCCACCATCCCCTGTACGAAAAAAAAACACCAGATTACGTTTATATAACACTTTGGCTAGACCAGTGTTGACCTATGGTAGTGAAGCATAGACACTAAAAAGACAACATGAAAGCAAAATAACGGCTTGTGAAATTAAATTCATGCGCAGAACAGCAGGTTACACCAGATGGGATCGGAAAAGGAACACCGATATCTTAAAAGAATTTAAGAATACGCCAATTTTGGAATATATTAAACAGTACCAACTAAATTGGAAACACCATCTAGAAAGAATGAGTTCAAATCGGATCCCCAAAGCTGTTTATAATTATATACCAAGAGGACGAAGATCACTGGGCCGTCCTATGAAACGCTGGAGGGGAAATTTTCTATAGGATCGTAACAGGCCTTGGCCTAATGCTTGGAAGGAAGAAGAAGGTAGTGCTCCGTATCAATGACCAGTGACTTGCCGGTCGTGTACGTATAACTCTGGCGGAAGGCACGCCAATAATCACATATTCCAAGGCCACCGAGGAACGGTCCGACCGAGCAATGAACGCATTGTATTACTAGGATGTTTGAGATCGGTAAATTTTGCTTAGAGGTCGTTTTATTCAAGCTTAAGGACCTTTTACGGGCCTGAAAATCTTCAGACTCGGGTCCCACGCCTTAAAGTCCCTCCCGGAAGACTTGCTTCTTAGATTTTTCCATCGAAAAGGCAGGAGCATAACCACTAGTTCACCGCGTACAACACATAAGCTATTATAAAATCTCTCGCAGGCCAAATATGGACTACACACGTAACCATTGTTAAAACCTATCGATTATTTTTTTGGGCGATTTCTTGCTCAGTGCCGATTCATATATAGGCCTATAGTTAATAACTATTCCAATGATAATAAATGTATGTTAAGAAAATAATACAACGTATATATTTAAATTTTATTTATAACTAGCGGACCTGGCAAACGTCCTGCCCGAACATTCTATTCTCGTGTCATGGCCACACGATAAAAATATGTTACATTTTTACCGTAAAATTAATTAATTAATAAGTTCCAAAAAAAAAACTCCTCGCTGTCATCTGTTGTGGCTCAAGAAGCTTGCATTATAACGTCACATTGTGGTCACGCGGAATATGTCGATAATGCAGATGACTACACATTTGACATAAAAAAGTCCTATGACACGATCGTAGGCGCCATCTACCGGATCCATTTGTGAATCTAAACCATCCAGAGATCCAATCAGACACACACACACACACATACATTCATACACACACAAAATTTCATCAAAATTGGTCCTCTCGTTTAGGCAGTTTTTAATTTCGGATTTCAAGTAAACCTCCACTTCTAATTGTCCGATTTCGCTGATTTTTTGATAATATCTACCTCGGTTTATTTTAATATGATATACTGAGTTTTGTTGTGATATCAAATAAATGTGACCGCTAGAGAGATTTTTAAATGTTCGTTTCAGGTGAACTCCTACACCTAATGATTTTAGAAATTAATATATAACGGGTGAACACTTGCCGAATTTTCACGAAGCTCGGTTTAACGGTTTAGAAGACTATAAAGGACATACATATATACATTATTTTTTATATAAGTTATATAGATTCACCAAATTCGGCCACGCTCCGCTGTGGCTCAATCTGATATAAAATGAATGGGAAAGTAAATAAAAGTATTCTAGCGAACTAGAATATTCAGAAAAGAATAACTGATAACAGAAATTTTGCAAACGTAGATACCAAAGGTTTCTGTTATTATTCTCAAGTCGTTTTAATATTTCCGAGTGTACCATTTAACTGTTGAATGTAAAATATTAATATTTTTATATATTTGTTGAAATGTAGTACTATAAATTAACGTTTTTCAAGTGAAAGTTTATATTTTAAGAAAAATGTGTAATTCATGATATAATTTATATGTAAAAAGAATGAATAATGGCTTTACAATTGTGAATTTTTATATGCAAACTTTCAAGTTTATGATTTGATGTAGTAGGATATAATAATTTATGTAAAATATAGTAAGCTTATATATATTATCTGTTTTCTGTAAATAGTTGTTGTGTTTTTGTGTATGAGAATATAACGTTTCGATATTAATAAAGATAATTTTAAAACAAATCTTAATGAGACATGTTGGTTTTTATAGTACAATTGCACGGCGTTATGCATCAACCGGCTATGCGCTATTATGTACGTTTCGTGAAAAATACGTTTAAAGATTATCAATCTTCACTATTTATTGTAGCGCCAAATTAACAATACTGGATATTGCAAGTTATTTTCCTTGTTTGACAGTTATGCATCAACAATCTAGGAGCGGGAAAAATTGGCACTTAGCTGCGTGATGCAAAATTTAGATTAGTGTTTATGAATTTCTGGTTTCATAGCCGTTTGTTTCAAAACATAGAATATCTTATAGGACTGATTGCGTTTGCATTTTCTTTAATAATAAGAATATATTTAATATATGACGCTAAAAGTTTACGTACACTTACTTCATAAGCCAGTGCAACAGATAGCAAAAATTCACAATTTCTTAAATGGCGTTTAGCCGGTTGATGCATAATATCATCCAATTATGGAGTAGTATTTAGGAAATCGTCCTTCATGACTCCCTTTTTCCTTTCCTAATTTTCATTTTATAATGTCACACTCTAATACTAGTAGTCACCTTTCCCTTGGTCTACCTATTATTTTACTTTCTATCATCACACTATTTAAAGTATTTCCGAGCATTCTATTTTCATTATTTCTACAAACATGTCCTAGCCAAACGAGTCTAAATGATTTTATAAATTTTACAAAATCCTGACCTTTACATATATACATATTTCTTGTTTGCCATATTCCACTTTCACATACTGTCAACACTTCTAAAATTCATATTAAAGTACCATCGAGGTTATATAATAAGATATTAAATATAAAACTGGTATCTGTTAGGTCAGTTGCCCTGAACTAAATTATTAAACTTCATTAAGTAGTTCGAATATGGAGACCTTTCAAAAACAATGTTTCATCTTCTGCATTTTAACTGGTACTACTTAACGAAGTTTAATTAATTTAGTTGAGGACGACTGACCAAACAGTTACCAATTTTATATTTAATATCTTTTCACATACTGGTCCAAACATTTTTCTAATATTTTTCACTCAAATACCCATAATGCAATTTCATCTTCTGTGTTTAGTGTGTGTGTTTCAGCTGCATGTGTTAAACTTGTCTTACCAGCGTTTTATTTTAATTTTATACTCATCATCCTATCATTCACATATGTCATTTTACGTTGGGTTTTAACTCAAAGAAGGGAGTCCACGTCCTTTTGTGGTCAAAAATAAATTGTTTGTGATCCACAGTTAAAATCCCTTTCCCGACAGGTCGTGCCACTATAAGGCCCGGGTGACGTGTGACGCATTTAATTGCTTTGATGGAATAAATATATATATATATTTATTTATTTAATATATACAACTTTCCTCAATAGAGGATTGCCTCAAGGACAAAGTAATACAGACAATTAATTTTTGGAATTGATGAAATACATTTTGTAAATACATTTTAAAAAATTCAAACTGTAGGCCTAATTGAAGCATATATACTATAAAGTAGAAATTTTGTAAATATGGTTTCTTAAAATTTAAATTGATCCTCTAATGGCAGCGATGGCAATTTTAGAAAGATACACCCTGTCCAAATCTAAGGAATTCCAAAATTTGGCTAAGAATCCTGGTATAGTACCTCTTGCCCCGATCATCAATCCTGTGACAGTTATACTATCTAGTTGGTATTTATCTTTGTAATAGTCAATTGTTGGCTTATATATGGCTTTCTTTTCAGAGTCAACTTCCTCAGGTTGGCCACTATGAGTCTCAAAACGAATTGTGGGATCTAATATCATACCAATTTTAGAAAATGGTCTAAATGCAATAATATCTATTCGTCTGTTACTGCCATTAGTGGCCACACCATGAACTTCCTCATAAACTGTGTATTCAAAATCTCGCAAGGCTTCTGCCATCATATATAATGAACATTTTAGTAGGTTCTGTCGCCTGTAGTCCACGCCATAGCGTAGTTGTTAAGGCAATACTCCACAAGGCGGAAGGTCGAGGTTTCGAGTCCCAGTGGGTCAAGGATTTTAATCTGACCTAAACCTTTTGGCGGCACCATGGCCCTGGAAGCTACTCAGTCTCTAAAGGAAATGAGTACCAGATGCTTGTTCTATGGGTAAAGGCGGCCTTCATGCAGGGCTGAAAACCCCGCTGACATCAAGTGTCGATTTCCTATAAAATGTGGGAGCCTTAATCTTCTAAGGCCTATAGTGGGATCACTTTACCTTTATATGTACAGAGTGCAACATAAGTTAGTTAACCGAAAATGCAAATGCATCTATTATTTTCTGTAGGCTACAGCAATAATTACAAATAAGAATGAGATGCACAAAGAAATTAAACATAGGTTCAGTTCTGGAAATGCGTGCTATTATGCATTACAGGGACTCTTGTTGTCCCAAATACTTTCAAAAAACGTTAAACTGAAAATATATAAAACTATTATTCTACCAGTTACATTATATGGATGCGTAACATGGACTCTTACTTTATGGAAGGAAAGGAGATTTACGAGTATTTGAGAATAAAGTTCTTAGGAACATTTTTGGATCAAAGAGAGATGAACAGACAGGTGAATGGAGAAGATTGCATAATAGCAAACTACATAGTCTTTATAGGAAGTCAGATATAATATGAATAGTTAAGTTTCGTAGACTGTTATGGACAGGATATGTGGCACGAATGGAGAATGAAAGACGTGCATGGAAGCTTCTTGTAGGAAAATCAGAGTTGGTAGACCAAGAATGAGGTGGCAGAATTAAATTTATTTATTTATTTATTGTCCACCGCTGTGGTCTCGAGGTAGCGTGCTGCCTTGTCACGCAGCGGGCCCGAGTTCGATCCCCGGTCGGGACAGTTTTTCTGGGTGAGGTTTTTTACCGGGCCTTTTCCCCACCTGTAAGACAAACGTCAGGAAAACTTTAAGGCCCAACCGGTCCCCGAAATCATATGGCCGTCATCATCATCATCACCCTTACCATTATCATTATCCTTCACCGGTAGGGAAAGCAACGGGAAGCTACCACACCTACAATTCCCTAGTAAAGCTGCAAAGCACAGCATGAAAATGCTATGATTGCACTGAAAGACCTGCCCTCATGCAGAATTACTATGGATGGATTTATTTATTTATTTATTTATCAGCTCCAAAAAAAATCCAGATCACCTTTAACCATGATTTGAGGGAAGTAGATTATACAGGGAATGATTGGAAAACATCTTAAGATAAGGATGTACATACATCCTTATGGACAGCTTATGTCCGCTCGGCCATAAACCTACGGGTTGTATAGTGTCAGTTAGTTAGGTTACAATATCTATACAAAAAAACAACTACCGAAATTGTTCAAAGTTAGAAAATTACCTCAAGCAGTAGTGTCTGTGTTATTTTTTTTTTTAATTTTTCCCCCTTATTGTTTTACCTTTTTCTTTGTTTGTTTTACCTGTTTGTTAACTTTCTTTAATTCTCACATAGACACAAGGACAGGACACACACACCCAGATCCAAGGTGGAGATTTAAAATCCCCTACCCCTCCAGGAATCGAACCCGGGTCGCCGGAGTGGAAGGTAGGGCTCTACCGACTACGCCACGTCGACGGCCTTATTTTTTTTTAAACGAACATCTTTGTTAACCTTTTTATGTTATTAACGCATACAAACACAATACAGGACACACACCCAGACGCAATGTGGAGATTTAAAATCCCCTACTCCGCCGGGAATCGAACCCGGGTCGCCAGAGTGGAAGGTAGGGACTCTGCCGACTACGCCACGACGACGGAATGTTCAAACCCCCAGTTTCAACCAATCTGATTTGTTTCCTTGTAACCATGTGCAGTGGTTAACTGACTTATGCCGCAGCCTGTATATACATTTAGGTCATGGTTATTTTCGGTGTTAGCATCGGCGAAGATGTATATTTTTTATATATATTTTCATGAGAACAAACTCAATAGCTCCATTCCTTCGGAATTCGCAAGTGTAGTAAATTGATACACTGTAAGCGTATAGTCATAGTTGATGAGATACACTGATCAATGCATGACACAAACAGGTCATGTTTTGTTGCAAATAACTATCAGCGATGAGATAGTCATTAATGTGGTTGGTAGTAGAATGTTCTGTGTTGTGCTGATCACAAGGGGAGTGTCGACATGCACTTGAAAGGAATAACTCAACTTTATGGCGCTTAGATTGCAAAACCTTCCCATCGTTACTGATCCGGAATAATGTAATTTGTGTTGTAGGTAGAGCGTTACAAACTGGTATGTTAACTTTGTTATAGTTATACCGAGTGTTTCAATAGCTCTATCATTCTTGAGGGCCCAACAGTACATTATCTTTCCCTTCATTTTCCATAGTATACATTCTTGTAAAATAATTATTACTAATTGTTACTCTACGTACTACTTCTGTATTTACTAGGGCTAGGATTTTGTATGTAATAAAAGATAAGATTGCAATGCAGATAGTATATATTATTCAACTTGTTTGTGTGTGAAACCAAGTTAAAAAAAAAGTCAGAAGTCTAACTTCTCATAATACTATTCAACTGTTTGTGTGTGTAACAAAAACAAAAGACAGTTATAAGTCTAACTTGTCATTATACTATGTTGCAATCTTAACTTTTAGTACATTAAAATCCTAGCTCTATCTTTACTAACAACTTATGACATTATTTTACAATGTTTAGGTGTTTATGTATTTGTTTATTTACGAGAAACATGGTAATATTACATTTTTAGACGATATTGTGAAACTCGCTAGCCATTTTACCCTCTTCTTCCAATACTGCCACCACTAACAATTCAATTATATATGTTTTTGTTAGGTTAGTACTATTATTATTAGGTTATTGTTAGTGTACACTTCAGTAAATGATATGCATGTAATTAATTTTGTTAGGTTAGGAAGGGAGAAGTTAGTGTACGTCCATTCCTAATAAACATATGGGAATTTATTTCGAAGGTTGGTCATACCTCATATGCTGCCATCTAGCGACAGCTTTATAAACTTTCTGTAGGACTTCAAAGATATGTGATTCCATCTAGCGACAATTCTATAAACTCATGCCCATGCGCACTGTTATTCTGTAGGAATTTGAAAATATATTGGGAAAGGTAAAGTACTGTTTCTCCAAGTCACTTCTTCCTCAAAACCTAGAATACATACTTTTAGTTATATAACTGTGAAATTTCACAGTAGAGCCTCCGACCAGGAAATATTAACTAGAAGTACTCGCCACTGAAGATGTCCTCCGCAGTTGAGGGAGACGTCTGGAATAAACACCAGTCATGGACCGCGGCCACAAACCCCGAAATGTCTTAATTTTATGGTTACAGGCCGTGAAAGGCTGCATTTAACACCCATACATTCTTACCTGAATTCAAATTTTGGAAGTAAATAACCACATGATTAAACCGCATCTTTTATTTTTTTTCACATTTTAAATTAGGCCTATAATGATTTCCATTTAATGACACCTAAAATTCCATTTCGACTAAAAAATGACTTAAGTTACCTTTTTTTTTCCTGTACCCTTCAACTGTAAATATTATCCAGGATAAATTTAAAAAAATGTATAATAGTAAAAGGAAGGTTACGAAATAAAGTTTAGCAATTATATGCCAACCGTATGAAACAGAAAAACACACAGTTTATTGTTGCGCAGTATGTGAATAATTAAGTGAGAGAAATATATATATATATATATATATATATGCCAATTTTTTCCCAAATATGTAAGAAATGAGTAGTTGATAAATAAAATTTGTTACGGTTCCAGATATTTTTATTGCACTTGCTTAAAATAAAGTGAGACGTTGAGCTCAAAGTACCCTAAAATCACCATATTAACAATGTAAAACATGTATTTGTGATTTCTCAGACAGTGTAGCCAACTTATCACAAAAACATGCTAACATACAAGTGAACGTTAAACAATTCTGGTGTTCTAACTGCCCAAACTAACACTAACTTGCCCACTAATGTCGGTGGACAATGGGATAGAATACTCATGTGAGTACACATGTCGGCAATTTATTTAATCTTCTTGGTGATAAAATATTAAAATAAACAGTCAATGTTCTCAATTCGCCAATTAATGATTCAAATAGTCAACATGTTTCTACAGCTAAGCTGTCATCCTCAAGACCAGATATTGACTGTAAAAACTTGTTGACCATTTTAATCATTAATTGGTGAATTGAGAATACTGACTGTTTATTTTAATGTTAGCAATTGGCTCTAGCGAAAACGTGTGTTATCACATTGGCCAACAAGACGCTAGCAGTCACTTGTTCTCTAATCGAATAACAGCTCAATGTTAAAATAATATGAACAATACCCTAATTAATGAACAATGAGAATGAAATGTGCGAAGATAACTAAATTTATTCAGACTGTTAGACAGACAAGAAAGTAAAATCCAAGCAGCCGAGTTGAAATGTTTAAGAAGAGTAAAGAGATGCACTAGCATGGACCAGATAAGAAACGAGGATATCCATGAAGAATTGCAGATCTACTCCATACGTTAATATATTTAATAACAAGATTAATTGGAAGGAATATATAGAAAGAATGGTAGAAAGTAGATTACCAAATAAAATCTTACATTATTTTCCGAGAGGAAGAAGAGATGTCGGACGTCCTCGGAAGAGATGGTCTTAGATCTATTAGTGAAGATGGAACAGGCAACTAATGCCTAAACCAGGAAGTGAAGAAGAAGAAGAATATTATACAGAAATGCACAATACAGAGATGAATGGGTGTGCCACATCAATAGAATATGTAGATAACAATAGAACTCCGAAACTGATTCTTCATTACAAACCACTAGCACAAAGCAATGTAGGAAGACCGGGGATTCTTTACAGCATGTGACTAGAAACATTTTACTAAGTTCCAATCATACACCATCCGCATGCGCCGACAAACGCGAAGTGGTTTACACTATGGAATCACGGGATGCAGCCAACATGTACACGATTTTTATCGAACCTAAAAGCTGACCCAACGGAATTTAAATAGGCCTACTCTAAACTGTGAAAGGCCAACCTGAAAGTAACCTAATCCATTTTTAGCACTCTAATCTGTGAAGCAATGCAACGCCCAAAAATAAATAGTAAGTTCTGAAATTCTTAAGTATATTTGTACAGTTAATTAGTGAATACTCTATGTTGGCTGCACTGGATATTCGTTAAAATCAATATGGCTGCCACGACTTCATGCTACGTATGTAGTTAAATATCATAGAAAAAATATATTCAACTAACCGTTAGAAAAAATGAATAAAAATCATAGCAAATGGTGGGAAATAATATGAAAACTGAAACCCTAAGAATAAAATTTGAACAGGAGTTTATGAAGGAATTAAAAAGTCGCGTCACATGTTATAAAGAACAGCCGAAAAACCCAGTTAAAGATGGACAGACAAATTGTAGCATGAGATCGGAATCCTTGATGCAGATGATGATAATGTATTCTACTATTAATTAACAGTAACAAAACAAAGTATAAAGTAAAATAAAGTAAGAAAAGCTTCTTAGAGTAATACTAGCGGACCCGGCTGACGTTCAATTTTCATGTCATGACAATAAAATTCACAAATTAATAAATTTGCAAGTAAACTCCTCACTGCTATCTGTTGTGGCTCGAAAAACGTGCATTATGACGTCACGTTGTTGTCGCGCGGAATATGTCGGTAATTCACATGACTTCACATCTGACAAAAAAATCCTATAACACGATCGCAGTGCCACCTACCGGGTCCAACTCTGAATCTAAACCATCCAGGGAGCCACCCAAACACACACAAATAAATAATAATCAAAATCGGTCCAGTCCTTTAGGCATTTTTTATCTCGGATTTCAAGTAAACCTCTGCTTTTAATTGTCGCATTTCTCCTATTTTCGGATAATATCTACCTCGGTTTATTTTATAGGGTATGCTGAGTTCCATTGTGAAACATCGAAAAATGTGACCGCTGGAGAGATTTTTAAATTTTCATTTCAGGTGAAATCGTACACCAATATTTTTTTAGATGGTCCAATTGTGATTCTGAACCATCGAGGGACCCAATCAGAAACACACAAAAAACTTCATCGGAATCGGTCCAGTCGTTTAGGCAGTTTTAATTTCGGATTTCAAGTAAACGTCCATTTCTGATTGTCGTATTTCACTCATTGTTTGATAATACCTACCTAGATTTATTTTAATAAGATATCCTAAATTTCGTTGTGACACACAAAAAAAAGTGACCGCTAGAGCGATTTATAAATTTTCACTTCTGGTGAACTCCTACACCTAATGGTTTTAGAGGGTTGAATTGTGAATCTAAACCATTGAGGGACCCAATCAGACACACAAAAAATAATTCATCAAAATCGGTCCAGTCGTTTAGTAGGAGTTCAGTGACAAATACACATACAGATTAATTATATATAGGGCTATTCAAAAAGTAGGAACAGACTTCAAACATTTATTTCTTCCAATCTACAAATAGTATATTACGATGCGAGGTTGGGAATTGGTTTTTACAGAATGGAGGGAACATGTTTAAAAACCGAGCGATTGCGAGGTTTTTAATTTCCGATATTCTGTAAAACACTTCACAAACTTGCGTTGTACATTTTTTGCGCGATGGTGTTTTCAAAATAATAATAGTAATTGTTGGAAATATTTGCGTTCGTTATAAACGATTGACTAACGTTAACAGTGTGGGCAATGTTTATTAGTTGAAACAACAGCAGGCCTTGAGAACAATTATTGATAACATGGCCGCAAGTACGTATTTATTGTTTTATATTGTTTCAAATAAAGTTCAGTTCATTTAAAATGCAGTGATTTCTTTCATATAATGTATATTAACACTACGTTTTGGATATTTTCTGTATATACATTGTACGCAGTTTGCATAGAGGGTAGTGGTTTAACTTCCCGCACGTGGGTGTAAATGTAATATTACAGTATAGTTATTTAGATTGGCAACCCCGAAAAGTAGGAAGTTGAACTTTCAATCATGGTCGCCATTACTGCAAGTACGACAAAACGCACTATCGTGCAAAAAAATACACGATTCCAACCAACGTTCCTGGAAAGAGTAAAGTTTGATGTTCTGATCACGGTCGCATTGGAGCTGTTGCTTGTCGTCATGTTGATTGTTGTATTAAAATGGCGACACAGCAGGACGTTGGATTGGAAGAGGAGGAGCAGAAGATCAACTTCATTATCGGTGGCCTCCCATGTCACCCGACCTAACCCCGTGTGATTTTTATCTGTGGGGTTACGTAAATGCCGTGTTTTTATTCCCCCTATGCCTGGTACTCTTGAAAATCTGCGACATCGAATTGTTGAAGTTATGAATTCGATAACTAGAGACTAGCTGATTCGTGTGTGGCAAGAAATGAGCCACCGTTTTGATATTTGTCGTGTAACACTTGGTGTTCATATTGAATGCATAAAATAGTGAAATTTAAACTTTTGTCTTTCCAAGAACTTTGGAATTGTCTTTATATGTTTTGCAGTTCGGAAGAAATAAATGTTTAAACTCTGTTCCTTCTTTCTGAATAGTCCTGTATATAAAGATGGGCATCTCTATGTTGTCTGATACTTCGCTAAAGAATTACAGTTGACACACCCTTGTTTTTTTATGCAACGTATACACTACAGTTTTTCTCCTTTTGTCACAAGAGATACAAGATGTTTGAGAGTGCTATGCTCACAATTTACTAACTGAGCGATGCGTATTTTCATTCTAACTCGATATACAAACTGAAGCAAACATGTTTTCCATCATAACTTACGAGAGACTGACAAGGTACGAAGTCCATGTTGTCATTTACTGAGTTGCATTGAATGTTGTAAAATGTTACAATAGGCCCCTATACATTATAGTTAATTGTTTATTATTTGTTGATAGAACCTTTAGGTAGACGTGGCCTGTTTTTCACAAGTAATGTCACCAGTGATTTCCAAATCATCGATAAATTAACGATTAACGAAGTGACGATTTGCAAATCAAGAATGACTTTGTTAGGACTATTTAACGAATAAAATTAAGCCGTTTACTCAAAAATCATTAATTAATATAGTTACCGCTTACTTACTTACTCACTGGCACTATCGTACCCGTAGTTTCATGGCCGTGCGGAATTGAGCTCTCCATACATCCCTAGTCCACCGCTGTGGTCTCGAGGTAGCGTGCTGCCTTGTCACGCAGCGGGCCCGGGTTCGATCCCCGGTCGGGACAGTTTTTCTGGATGAGGTTTTTATCGGGGTTTTTCCTCACCTGTAAGACAAATGTCAGGAAACCTTTAAGACCCAAACGTTCCCCGAAATCATATGGCCATCATCATCATCCTTATCATCATCATCATCCTTCACCGGTGTGGAAAGCAACGGGAAGCTACCACACCTACAATTCCCTAGTAAAGCTGCAAGCATAGCATGAAAATTCTATGATGCAGTGAAGAGCCTGCCTTCGGGCAGAATTACTATGGATGGATATATCCCTATTCTGAGCTAATGCTTTCCAATTATTCCCTGTATAATCTACTCCCCTCAAATAGTTACCGCTATTTTAAAAATGTATATATTTCAAGTAAACATTAGCTCAGGACAGGGATGTATGGAGAGCTTATGTCCGCGCGGACATTACCCTACGGGTTCGATAGTGCCAGTGAGTTTAGTTTAGAGTTTAATATATTTAATGTAATCGGCGATGTTTGAAAAGAAATCAGAAATGGCAGTTAATGTTTCATTTGTTTAACCATTGCAATTTGATCATATTATTTATTGCCAAATAGGATCGCATATTGTAAGAATGCACCCTAGTGGAGAAAGAATTAAACACATTATAGATTTTTTTCAGGTAAAACTCTGTAAAATCATTATTTAAACACACTCTTATCGAACACAGAATTATCAAATGTGTAGTTGAAAGGAAACTGTTCGTTATTTGCTATATTCAATGTTTTTGTTGGAGAGTCATTCACTGCAAAATAATGCTCTGATCTGTTCAGAATATTAAAAAGGAGGAGCTTTTTTTATCACAAAAACCGGAGGCGGTAAAGAGAATTCGATAAAGAGCGAGGTAAAACAAGACTGTCATTGGTTGTAAAACAAAATTAATTGAAACGTGATTGGCCCTTGACTCCCATTTGGGACATAAGTTAAATAATCACTGTAATTATGCCAGAAATATTTATAAGATGTAAGTGATCTATGCAGAAAATTCTGTTTTCCATTTTAAAACGCTTAATCTGGATATGTTTTTCCTTTGCTACATAATGAAATGTTAAAAAAAAGTGTGTTACATTAAAGAGGACCTACTATCGAACAAAAGCGAATTCCACACTCAAGGTTCCTAGTAATGATATGTCTACTGTAATTCAAACAAAACACAAATCAACATTATTGTAACAGTATGTAAATAAAAGCCAGAGTAATATTATATGTGTGTATGTTTTTGTTCGCAGAAAGTATGAAAAACATCTAAAAACAGAATTAGAAGTTTATATAGAAATAACCTAAAAACGCCATATTAATTGTTAGAAGTCATCAACTCGCGCTGCCCACGCAAAGTCCACGCTAGTGGCCGCAAGGCTCAGTGAAAGTCATTGTAATATTTTACATGTTATTGTATTCGTTAAGCTTCTATTAAAATGCCATTATTTGTTATGAATAATACATTTGAAAATGACTAACAATTATATATATTTACAGTTTTTAAAAACACAGTATGTGTGGTTAGTCTTAATGTCATAAAATAGATATAGATTAATACTCACATCGAATCGTAGACATGTCGAATGGTTAAGATGATTTCGTGTATCAAGCAGCCCTGCCAATAAACGTACATGTAACAATTACAATTTAGTTTATTATATTTAGTTCGCAAACTTAAAGTCAAATTTGAAGTTAAAAATTACATTAATTAAGTTCACATTATTGGTTATGATATTTATCCGAAGTTACTACACTTTCCAAATCACATGAAAACGAATGAAGATCGGTAAATTTGGGCTTGGATGTTCTTGACTTGTTTCTCAGAAAATCTTGAGGGTTATAGAATGTGTCTTTCGTTCCACGACCACTTCTGCAATCACAACAACACTTTTTCAGTCCACAACACTTAAATTAACATTTTTACGAGCATTATATACTTTTTACATAAAATACACACGCGTTTTTTGAAATTATTAATGGTACTGGCACTAAAAGCTAAAAAAACCAATCAGTAAAACACTTCCCGCTATAGTTAACTCTATTACACCGCACTACACGCACAAAGATCGCTACTCAACTGTTTAACTGCCAATAACAAGCTGATACGATAGCATAAGCTTCCTTGATTATTTGTATTACCAACATAACTATGCAAACTTAAAAAAAAAAAGTCTCAGTCTTGTCATGTTTAGGCTACAGTTTAGTAAAATGCAATAGGAGAGCATAAGCTACCTTGATGATTTGTTGCACCAACATAACTATGGAAACTTTTAAAAGAAAAGCATCAATCTTTGCCATGTTCAGGCTAAAGTTTAGTATCATAAAATCAATTTGCCTCTATTTTAGGAAAATAGTTACATGCGTACGCTTTTGTCATTAAAATTTAATATAAAGACATTCAGTAATTAAGAAAGATATTTATAAAAAAGTAAATTTAATATGTTTTCCATTTTAATTTTAATACACAGATATTACATTCACAATTGAGACTCTTAGAAGCAAAGGGGTATAAGTAACAAAAAGATCAGTTTTGAGTAAATAGTCTTCAATGTTGAGGCACTTCATATTTGATTATCTTGGCAGTTTTATTTTCAGCCACTAAATTTCAGCACCAGACTAAAGTTTAGCTTGTATCCATTGCCACTCAGAGTAGTATCTGCTTTAACTACTAAAATCTACACTTAACTTCAAAATTAGCAATTTGTCATTTGCACATCTTACCTTCTAAGGATCTCAATTTAAAATCAAAGTAGAGGCCTACTCTAGATTTCAAGGAAGGTTTATATTTATTTATTAAATAATTTACATGAATGGTCTTGTGGTCAGAGCTTCCGACTACAGTTTATGAGGTGCAGGGTTCTATTCCTTGTCAGAGCACAGTAATTTGTCTTTAAAGAAACTTATTTCTATGGTTACCCAGTGTTGGAATTAGAGTTAAGTTTAGATTTAAGGACTCTTTTGGTGCTTCATTATAATTTATCACACTCATATCATCGCAGTAACATCACTCAGCCTTCCTATTGTCTCAAACTCAGAAGTGAGTTAAAATTCCCATAATCCCGGAAATGACGTATGACAACGTTAAGGCAATGGATAATAAATTAAATTAAACATTTAATTCACAGTTTTCAATAAGATTTGTTAACAACATTTTCACTATTGTTCTAGGGGCCTATCTTGTTTTCTGGCCAGGCTAGAGTTCAGGAGGTCTCAGGTTGGATTTTCGGTCAGACCACAGGATTTTTTCTTAAAGGGAATTATTCTGTGACCTTCTAAGATATGTATTTTGATTATTATTCGTTTAAGGACTCTCCTGACGCTTCATTATAATTTATCGTATATCATATCATTGGAGTAATGTAACTGCACATTCCAGACGCCCAAACTTAAAATGTGGGTTACAATTCCGCCATGCCAGGAGAGATTACCAGAAATACCATAAAGACCACCTGATGGTACTGGTTGAAATATAACCTATATATTTTTTCTACTTAGTTAATGGTCATAACAATAAATTGAATAAATGCATTCAATAAGAAAATTAATTGAATTTAATAAGAACAGCTAAATAATAATTCAGTAGTTATATTTATTTTTGTTCCTTGATATTAATACACATTATAACGGAAATGGACAGTGTTAATGACAAATGAGAGAAATTTTGAAGTGGTTGAATTCAGATACAAAGGAAGAATTATTACAAATTTGTGTTTCCTGTGTAAAGGATGTATGTTCAAAATAGGCTAATATGAGTTATCTATATTCAATTGTGTACTAGAGCATGCCATTAAATCCTCAGAGGATGAAGTAGGCCTAAACCCAATGGTGTTAATAAGCTGTTCGTTTATGCTGATGACATATTATTGAGCAACAGTGAGGCGATACTAAGGTAGAACAGTCACACTCTATAGCGTAACACTAAAAAATTGGGACTGGAAGTAAATATCAATCAAACTAAATATATGGCCAACACACAGAAATACATTATACAATGGAAATCAATAGTTAATGAAAAATTGGGGAAATTTTGAAGACGTGGCTGAATTCAAATAACTAGGAACAATAATTACAAATTGGAATCAGATGCACAAACAAATAATTCATATGATCAAGTCTGGAAATGCATGCTATTAAGCATTACAGGGACTCTTGTCCCAACTTCTCTCTAATAACGTTAAAATGAAAATATATAAAACTGTTATTTACCCAGGTATATGGATGCGAAACCTGGACTCTTATTTTAAAAGAGGAGAAAAATGTCGAGTATTTGAGAATTAAGTTCATGGAAAAAAATGTTGGGTTAAAAAGTGATGAAAAGACAGGTGAATGGAGAAGACTGCATAACAGTGAACTACAGGATCTTTATGGGAAACCGGATATATTAAGAACAGTTAATTCTCATAGATTGCGATGAGCAGGACATGTGACACGAATGGGAATGAAAGTGGGGCTTGGGAGCACGTTTTAGGAAAACCAGAGGGAAAGCACCCAGTAGGTAGACCAAGAATAAGGTGGGAGAATAAAATCAATCATGATTTGAGGAAAATATATTATACAGGGGATTATTATAAAACATAAGGTCAGGATATGGATGTATGGGGAACTTATGTTTGCGCGACCGTGAACCAAAGGGTTCAATACTGTCAGTGAATTAGTTAACAACAACATATATGCAAAGAGAATAGATATGAATGATTGATGGTGCAAGGCTGGAAATAAATAATTAATAATAAGATATTTCACAGTTTATTGAAACTTAAATCTAATGCAGTAATTCAAGAAGTATTTTTATTATAAAGTATTTAAATATTCACATTCTGAAAGACTGTTTAAGTGAAGGACATTAAGGGTACAAAAATACATTTAAAATTGCACAATGTTCGACCATCATGTCTGTATTAAAGAATCCACACATACAATAAATTACATATTTTACAAAGTTAGAAATGTAATAGGCCTAGTTAAGGATTTTTTAGTTCTTCTGCTTGGAAGAAATTCAAAGACGGCTACGTTTTCAAAAATGGAAATACTAGAAAACATATAAATGCAAGAAGTCAGCCTAATCAAATTAAATTTCGCATGCTTTAGCAAATCCAATTTTTATACAAGTTATAAATTGAAGCAAAGATACAGGGTGTAAATAAATTTTAAATACAAACGTCTAGGGATGATAGAATTGACCAAAACAAACGTTTTGTGGCTATTATGTGCCAGAGTACCACCTGTGAATATTCGATTGGAAAACAAGTGACTGCTAGCGTCGTGTTGGCCAACGTGATAATACACGTTCCCGCTATAGCCAACATGTTTACTCGCATATAAGGGGATTCTATCCCATTAGTGGGCAAGTCAGGGTGCGACAATGGAAAAGTTAGTATTATTCATTGTTAAATAAGGGAAATAACAATATGAGGTTCTTATTCATGAAGAATGAGTTATGTTTTATATCTTACCTCATAGTTTATGTTTTCTTAAACAGGGGAACTACAGTTTTTAGAGGAAACATCCCTTTCAGTTTCAACGGACATTATGACTTATTATGAGGGATGTTTGTTCTTGAAAACTGCTGTTCCCGTATTTAAGAAAACAAACTATGAGGTAAGATATAAAAAATGACTCATTCTTCATTAAGTTAGTGTTAGTTTGGGCAAGTTAGAGTGAGAAAATGGGCGACTTAATGTATACCAGATTAGTTTAGCGTTCACTTATTTGTTAGCGAGTTTTTTAGAACAGTGTTTCCATCATACACAATTTCGTCATATGGCGGGTAAAAGTAGTAACACGGTTCCCTCAACAGACGGTAATAACTTACACAAGTTTGTTTACAGTACAACTGGAACTTAGCACGGAATTAGTTTTTTTTTCATTGCAGTATAGCCAATTTTCCGATTTTCTAATTTACAGTAATTATTTTCTTAACCATGATCATATTATACAAACAAAACTTTTGTTTTGGCATATTCTATCATCCTAGGAGTTTAGGTATTGAATTTTGTTACACCCTATATAATCTACAAGAAATGTATATACACAGAATTCCTTTAAGAGCGAAAAAGAAAATAAGAACTTTCTAGTGAATAAGTAATATTATACAAACAAATTAATCACTTTTTGTAAATCTGCATCAGTTTAAATCTTACTTTAACGTCATCAATCTATCTAGAGCAGAAATGAATCAATGGAACTGAAAAGAACTGTTCTTCAATGTTAGAGAGATTTTTAAGGCAAATAAATGCTTCCATGGATTTAAAAATAATTATAAGTATTAAAAAAATACTCAGAAAAACAAAACTCATGAAATACAAACTTCTTATAAGATGTGTTTTGTCTTGCGCAACTGTAAAAAATGTAGGTGAAACCGTATTATACAATCTGATGTTATTCCTTGTAACCCTGTGCAGTAGTTAACTGACTCTTGCCACACTAAAGGGAAACATTTTTTTTCGCTAAAACATGATTTGAACTCAAGATCTCCAGCTTTACGCGATGGCGAACTAACCATTGTGTTACTTAGGCAACCCATGAGTGGATAATTTAATAGGGTAAAGTATTGTGAGTTCGTGATAGTAATTATTTAGTGAACAAAAAATTAGAGAAATTAACTAAAGATTGTGTAAGTTAATTTTTGATGCATGTATACGGCTTTCCTGAAGACACGCAATAAATGACCAAATTTATTCATCACTGTCAAAAATAAAGGCTATAATGGAAACGTCAGGTAAAAAAAAGGCGCGTCACTTAAATTACGATATAAATATTATTATTATTATTATTGTTATTATTAGTATTATTATTATTATTATTATTATTATTATTATTATTATTATTATTATTATTATTATTATTATTATTATTATTATTATTATTAAGAGTTAATAAATCCATAGCACGACATGTCCAAAGAGTCAAGGTCTACTGAAGTGGTTTGCTATCAATGGCTAATAAATGACATAGAGGAAATAATGTGGTTATTGTGATGCAGTCCCTCACCTTGTTTTCAGTTTTCTTAACCAGATCTTGTCACTTCTGAGCGAATAGATTCTACTTTTACAGTGAAAGGTCTAAGTTCTAAAAGGGAACTGTCAACCAATGCATGCCGGAACCTACCTTAAAATTTCTCCCAGAGAAGCGTTGCGATGTACCATGGCCATGTTAAAAAATCTGCCATTTTTAAATGCCAGGCACAGAAATCGAAGCTAGAGTTCAGCAATGGCAACCCACTGTACAGAGCCGATGGACTCCCTGCATAGGTAAGAGTGGAGTGAAGAGAGGCGGGACGCGGCGCGGTCGGCAGGTAGTGATGATTATCCAATCTACCAATTCACAAATTGTATTAGCCTACTTCCACATAGTTTAAATGAATTATTTGTCGCTGGATTTTAACGTCTTGCAGTTTAAAAAAGGCAGATACTATTTCGGACACAGTCTTGGTACATCACAACGCTTCCCTGGAAGAAATTTCAACGTAGGTTTAAGCAGGCAATTGTTGAGTGTTCCCTTGTAAGATTCTTCAATTCAACTGTATTATTTTGTCATTCAATTATTCGTTTCAGACTCACGGTCATTTATTAAGAATATTAAATATTTTCTTTTGGTTCTGTTCCATTGCAACTAGTAGATGTATAGTCGAATAATGTGTCCGCGATATGCGCAAATGGGTGTCACCTGACAGATTGGGAAACGGTAGGGGAGTTCCGTGGGTGGGGACGCGACCATGTAGAACTCTAGATAGGAGAATATGATTCATGCTGCCGGTATGAGGAGGGGAAGAAAGATAGAAAGGATATGCCTGGATAATGTTGTGTTTCTGCGATGCGGACAAATTATTTGGCTTTATATCTATTAAATTTAATTACATCCGGTATAAAACTAATTTCATAAAATTTTATATGAGAAATAACATTATGAGACTTTCAAGTTAATAAATAAAGAGAGTCGATTATTTTACCTCAAAGCACAGGACCCGTTTCATCAGAAGTTATTAGCTATGACTAGGACCAGGATTTTTATATAATAAAACATAAGATTGCAATGCAGATAGTATATATTATTCAACTGTTTGCATGTGAAACCAAAACAAAAGATAGTCAGAAGTCTAACTTCTCATTATACTATTCAACTGTTTGTGTGTGAAATAAAAAAATATAGTCATAAGTCTAACTTCTCATTATACTACTCAACTGATTGCGTGTGAACAGTCAGAAGTCTAACTTCTCATTATACTATTCAATTGTTTGTGTGTGAAACAAAAATAAAAGATAGCCGTAAGTCTAACTTCGCATTACACTATGTTGCAATCTTAACTTTCAGTATATAGAAATCCTAGCCCTAGTTATGAGGATGGCTGAAGATGAGAATATCGTTTCCTGAAATCGGACCTATATTTTGAAGAACACAGAATGAATGAGGTGAGATAATCACAATTCATTTTCTATTTATTAATCAGAATAATTGTTCAGAAAAATCATAGAAAACAAAATTAAGAAATTCCGTGTATATATTTACATATAGGTTGAATAAAAACTCGCGGACAGGTTCAATTAGCATGAAATTCTCTATAAAAAATTATTAGATAATTTAATTAACAAAAATTCCGTATGTTTGTTATTTTTCATTTTTAAGCTGCGCGGCGTACAGTTTGGTACCATCTGGCAACACTGTGCAGTTGAATAATAATATACAGGTAATGGAGGTAGTACAGCAGTTTGCTTTGTAAGCTGTAAGGTTAATGCGTTTTTTTATCATCTCTAAAATAGAAGGTTAAATCCCAAATTCGATACTGCTTTTAATTTATTTATGGTTTAAAATCTTCTTTTAATATGATGCAATGAAAACCACATAGGGAAATATTACATACTAGAACCAGACAGAAAAATGTATAGTGCCTTGTTTTTTTTTTATTCTTCCATATGCATATCGATACAGAATTAATCCAAGGAAAAAGTCCTCCGGGAGGGATTTTAAGCAATGGATTCCTGGGTATGGAGATTTTCTGGCTTGTGAAAGATATTTAAGCCTAAAAAAAGAGGGCTCTAAACCAAAATTTACCGACTCTTATACATCCAAGTAATATATTAGTTACCTACAAAATGTCTGATTGTGTCAGTATGCTGATCGCATGCCACTCATGACATATGTACGGAAATAAGTGTAACTAAATTAACTTGCTCTATAAACTCCTAATAAAGACTATGGCTAAACTCAAACGGCTAAAACTTAAGTAAAATTATTTTTGCACGATAATGCGTTCTGTCATATATACAGCAATGGCGACCATGATTGAATGTTCAATTTCCTAAATTTCGGGGTTGCCAATCTATAAATAACTCTACTGTAATATTACAAATTATCTACCTGGTGCGGGAAGTGAAATCACCCTTTATGTATACTACGTACAATGTATATACAAAAATATATCCAAAAGGTAGTGTTAATATACATTATACGAAACAAATCACTGCATTTTAATTTAACTTAACTTTGTCTGAAAAAAACATAAAACAATAAATTCGTACTTGCCGCCATTTTATGCCTAATTTGTGTCATAACTTGCTGTAGTCTCAGTTAAATTATGTTCGGCATTTACCGTTTAAACATTGGCCACACTGTTAGCGTTAATCAGTTGTTTATAATGAATGCAAATATTTCTAACAAAGATGTTATTAATTTACTATTATTTATTATTTTGAAAACACCATCGTGCAAAAAATAATGTAACAACGAATGTGTGTGAAGTGTTTTACAGAATCTAGGAAACTAAAAATCTCGCTGTCGCTCGGTTTTTTATCATGTCCTCGCTTCTGTAAAAACCACTTCCCAATTTCGCATCGTAATGCACTATTCAGTAATCCGTGTCTGCGAGTTTTTGTTTGTATTTTTACAATAATAGGTCTATTAACTCTATGATCAAAGCCATATGTTAAAAAAATAACATAGGCTACACAGCCTACCGTATTAGTATTACATGTATGTATGTATATATAATATATGTGTGTGAATATTTGTGCAAGAATGGACGTAATGGGTATATTGAAAATAGCAATAAATATATTTAATATTGTAACATCATTAAAATATCTGAATTTCCTATTATCAATGGATTATCTATTATTAAGATAGATAAAAGCCTTCATCTAATACAAATATAACCTTTATCTATACTCGTCCAGTTTTCTTAAGCAGTCAGTTGTTTCACATGTAAATTCACAAACTCTATCTAGTGGAAAACATACGAATTCATTTATTCCGGTCGAAGACCGCAACTAAAAACAATTGAAGTCTTGTGTATGATCTGGGGGTAAGGGTTTTTATGTGCGAGGGTTATCATTATTTTTAAGCCATGTGAAGCTTCTGAGGAGCATAAGATGTATTCCAGATCGTTACCGGCGTTTCGTGGAGTAAGATGGAGACAAGATTGCTGTGAGAAACTTGGAACATGGCACGAAATGATACTAAAAAATTGCAGGTTATAAAAATGAAGATTTTTGAGATGAGTTAAGGGTTGTATTAGGTTGGATGCATTTAAAAATGAGGATATAAGAAAATAATTAAATATAGAATTAGAGGAAAAAAGAGTAAAATGGCAATGTATAAAACTTATTTCAAACCAGTTCCAACATACGCAGCTGTGACTTGGACATATACAAAGAAGGAATTGAGCAGAATCCAAGCTACAGAAACGAAATTCTTACGTGGAATGGTACATAAAACAAGGAGAGATAGAATAAAGAACGACAAAATCAGGGAGATATTAAATGTATAAAAATTAACAACTTAACAACAGACATAGAAAAATAGACTAAAACGGTTTGGACATTTAAAAAGATTGAAAAAAGAAAGACTACGACAAGGACTGATAATTTCAAAATACGAGGAAAATGACCACGAGAAATATGGATTAAGCAGGTGATGAAAGTTTTACAAAAAAGAGGATACGACTTGGAAGAACCAAAAATAAGGAAAGCATGAGATAGTTGGAATCGACCTTCCGAAAGGAGGGCACGATAACGAGATGATGATGATCATTAGAGGAAAGGATTCATCATCATAGAGATTAATGGATTGAACACCTAGAAATAATTGAGCTACAGTCGTATTCCTAGAACAGGCATGGGGAGCTGGCGAATGAGGGGTAGTATGACATCTTCCTCATTCCACTTTCATTGAACTCAAGACTGTTGTTATCGTCATCTCGGCGTACCATGCAGTATCAGTGGCGGCGCAACCTTACAACCTGAAGCATATGCTCTAATCTCTTCCATTCGTACTTTACGTATATCTGTGCAAACGTTTGAACGGCGCGTAGTAGACCGCTGACACTAATTTATCTATGTCAGGCTGATAGTACTCGTAGAGAGACGTAATATTGAGCCAAGGGTGTCATCGTTTGATCCGGAGAGTGTTTTAGATTTGATATGATTTCTCAGGAATCAGTTTTGATATCCGGTAACTAGCACGTACTGAATTCTCTGAAAGTGGTTGTCTGCTATCGTTTTGAAGCGTTTGCTGCTTTAGATTATTTAAAAATCTCAACCTTTCATCCCCTGTGTGAACAAAACATACCATGTCCCCTATGTCTATTATATGTAATTTATGAATTTGAACTCCATGCATGTTACCTAATGTATTATAAAAGTATGTATCATTAATATGTCCCTGTTAAAATATAGTTATATATTTCTAATCGTGCCTGTGCCTGTCTGTAATGATTTGCATGTGAAGAACTGAAATGTCGTGGGATATTATAGTGTTTCACATGACGAAACCGCGTAGAACACAATAAACAAACAACTTTCGTGCCATTCTGAATGCAAAGATAATCATTTACCCAGTACGTATTAAAATGATACCGATGTTTAGAATTTGCCCGCTCACGCTGGATTGAACGCCACTGACTCTCACTGTGTACTGCAGGTACAAATGAGTGGAATGGGCATCGGCGGGGAGGTTTGTTATGAGCTCTCGAAGCCCAAGCTCCCCATGCCTGTCCTAGAAGAATTCTTGATTATAAACCTGAAGGAAGGAGAGATTTGGGAAGACCTCGGAAATGATAAAAATAATGTAATACTATAAAATTAAATACAATTAAAATTAAAACTAATGAAAGAATGTATACACAAAGGGCATGCTGCCTTGTCACGCAGCGGGTCCAGGTTCGATCCCCGGTCGGGACAAGTTTCCTGAATGATGTTTTTCTTCGAGGTTTTTCCTCACATGCAAGACAAATGTCAGGAACCTTTAAGGTCCAAACGTCCCCGAACATCATCTGGCCATCATTAACATATTCATTAATGATAGGGGTTAAGGCCTCTCCTCGCGCATCATTACTATCATCATCACCTATCATATATCATCGGGGCAGCGTAACTCTGCCTTCCAGGCGCCCCAACCTCAAAAGTGGGTTACAATAACGCCATGCCAGGAGAGAATACCAGAATGTCGAAATGACAACGTGGTGGCATTGAAAAAAAATGAATACCCAAAGGAATAAAAGCTTGAATCTACTATATATAAAAAAATACGAAGAAAATAATAAACTGTAATGAATGAATCTATCGCTTATAAGACATTAGGTAAAAATATTGATAAATCTTTATCTACTACTTTTATTAAATAATGAAAAAAACAATTTATTAATTGTTAAAATTAAGTAATATTAGTGAGATTTTTCTGTTAATTTTATTTTTAATTTGTTTTTGAAAAATGGTAAAGTTTAGCAGTCTCTGACATCGGGTGGAAGGGAATTCCATGTTCTAGGTAGATAAACTGTAAAGGAGTTCGAGTGATAGGTAGTGTGATGAGGAGGGATATAAAGGACAGTGTGCTGGTGGGATCGGGTATCTAATTTATATGTATCAGAGAGTCTAACGAAGCGGTGTGATAAATAATAAGTTAATGATGTGTGTAAGAGATAATATGTGAAGGAAAAAAGTAAAAATGAAGGAAATAATTTTAAAGATCTGAGCATAGCCTACCCTCTTAAAAATATTAAGACTTTCATTGTTTTTCTGTTGTGGTCTTCAATTAATTCTACGCTGCGAAATCAGTCAGAAACCTAACAATCCCTATATTTACGTTCGATAATTCCTAATCGCTAATACTGCATTTACTATCGATGAATTAATAGCTGCCTAGGACTATTTTTTTGGTAGGAACACACAAAGATCGGGGAAGGTTCTTATTATTTTTGGTCGGAATTATAATTCGATTTAATATTATTAAAAAATTATGTATTATAATGGAGTTTTTCTTGGGTTCTAGGAGCGGCTACCTGAGCAGGCATCTTGTTTCCATGGAAACAGGGCTGTCATCTTGAAGATGGAGGCTGAGATCTCGATGTTCCTGGGGGGCTGACAACCACCATACATCCGGCTGAAACATAATTATACACTCAGGGTTACCAACTTGTATTTACTTGATTCTTACAGTTGCTGCCGCAGAAATTTCTAAGGTCGGATCGTGGGAATGTGGCGTGATGGGATATTTTAGGAGGGGTCGAGACCGAAGTGAAAACATGGAATGTTTAGGTCAATATAAGGAAATTGAGGGAAAATTGAATTGACAGGAGACTATAAATGAAGAAGGCTTACAACTCAATGGTATTAATAAGCTGTTAGTTTATGCTGACTATTTAACTCATGCCCCAAATGGGAATCAATGACCAATCACGTTTCAATGATTTCTGTTTTACAACCAATCAGAGTCGTGTTTCACGAAATATTTATCAGTGTTATAATTACCATATATTAAACATAGCTCCTCCTTTTTAATATTCTGAACAGGTCTGACCGTTATTTTGCAGTGACTGAGCCTATAAGAAATACGGCTACCAGATTGTATATATAGTGCATACATGTCAACATTTGTAGCAATTGATTATACCACCAAAAAAAGAAACCACTGTTTGCACTTTCTTAAATGTATTTTTTCCCAGGTAATAATCCAGAAAAAATATAATTGTCATATTTACATCATACGACATCACAAATGAATTAATATACAGTTTGATGTGTTTCATTTTTTCTCCACTAGAGAGCATTCTTACAATATTGCGTTCCTTTGGCAATAAATAGTATGATCTGGTTGCAGTGATAAACAAAAGAAGCAGATGAAGCGAACCTATCGTTTCTCATTTGTTTTCAAACATCGCCGTTTACATTAAATATATAAATATTTTAAAATAACTATAGTTAATTAATGGTTTGTGAGTAAACAGCTTAATTTTATTCGTTAAATAGTCCTAACAAATGCCACTCTTGATTTCCAAATTCTCTAGATACATTCACTCCTCACTTCGTGAGTCGTGAATTTATCGATAATTTGGAAATCACTCGTGGCATTACTTATGATTATGTAGTACTATTGGCCGATAGCGAGGAGGTACTAAAGGCCAACACGCACACACTAATAAATTGGGACTGGAAGTAAATATCAATAAAACTAAACATATGGTCACACATAGAAACACATTGTATAATGAAAATGGACAGCTGATGACAAATGAGGGAAATTTTGAAAAAGTAGCTGAATTCAAGCACCTAGGAACAATAATCACAAATAGGACTGAGACGCACAAACAAGTTAAACATAGGCTCAATTCTGGAAATGCGTGCTATTATGCATTACAGGGACTCTTGATGCCCCAACTCCTTTAAAAAAAAGTTTAACTGAATATATATATAAACTATTATTCTACCAGTTATATTATATGGATGCGAAACATGGACTCTTATTTTAAGAGAGGAAAGGAGATTACGAGTATTTGAGAATAAAGTTCTTAGGGAATTTTTTGGACCAAAGAGAAATGAACAGACAGGTGTATGGAGAAGATTTACATAACAGTGAACTACATGCTCTTTATAGGAAGCCAGATGTAATAAGAACAATTAAGCCTCGTAGACTGCGATGGGCAGGATATGTGCCACGAATGGGGAATGAAAGACGTGCATGGAAGCTTCTTGTAGGAAAACCAGAGGGAAAACGCCCAGTTGGTAGATCAAGAATGAGATGGGAGAATAACATTAAATATGATTTGAGGGAAGTAGATTATACAGGGAATGATTGGAAAATATTATCTCAGGATAGGGATATATGGAGAGCTTATATCCGCTCAGCCCTGAACCTGCGGGTTCGATAGTTGCAATGAGTTAGAGTTAATATAAAAATAACATAAATAAATGTCTTGTGATGTTACAGCAGTGTTGCCATTACTTTCGAATGCCCTTTTAACCTATAGAATAGATTAATTTATGTAAAATTTTCAATAAAGTAATAGAAAAAAGTTAATCAGTAGAAATTATATAAATTTGTGTAAAACTATTCAAAATGTAATAACTATCGTTTATAATGGATCTGTTTACTTGTGCAGACTGACACGTTTGGTATAGGTCTATCTGCGAGCCATTTGTTTCTTCGTCGCGGACCACAGTCTACAAACACATTCTTAAACCACTGCGCGAAACAAAAATTGCAAAAATGTTACTATGTTTTTAGAAACAGATATAGCCACAATCTTATTTGATTACAAGTTACTTTGTACACCTCTTCAAAGACAACTCATAAATTAAGAAAACCTTTTTACTACCAGCATTATTGGCAACGATTTCTGTAGCGTGAATTTACGCACGACATATTGTGTGGAAGTCCTTCCTATATCCCTCCCCTGTCATGATGCGCATGAGCAAGAAATATTCGATTCCAATTCACATTCACCTTTCTTTATAAAAACTCCTGCCATCTTTTGAATTGAATCTCAACTACTGAGAAAATATGCAATTGCCACCCACAACGGTGTAATAGCAAAGAACCCTGAAAACTCCATTAGAACGTCACTACAAGGGGAAAAAAGGCAGCTATAGCAAGACTTTAGAACAGGACACCTTAAAATTAAAGAGAGTATCCAGATTTTTTTACAGACGCTCGAGTTCATTATTAGACTTTATTCTCCATTCATTTTTAACTCTGATTGGTCCCAGTGTCTTGCTCAGAATTTTCCGTTCCAAAACGGTTAGCCATTTACTAATGTCTGCTTATAGGATCCACGTTTCTGCTCCATATGTTACTATAGGTCTTATATGTTGTTAATAATAATAATAATAATAATAATAATAATAATAATAATAATAATATTATTATTATTATTATTATTATTATTATTATTATCCATCATCATCATCAACAATCACGGATTAAGCCCATGTGGCTTGTTCCGCTCTCATAGATTCTCATTCAAAAGTTGGATCCATCTCTTCTTTGGTCTACCAACATTCCTGCGACCTTTTGGTTTGTATTTAAGTATAATTTTGGGAATGCGATCATCTTCCATTCTTTGAACATGTTCTTTCCAGTTTTTTTGATTATTTTATTCTATCTAAGAGTTTAAAGATATTTAGCTCATTTCTAATATCTTCACTTCTTCTCTTATCTAGAAGTTTGCAACCAGCCACACTTCTCAGAAATCTCATTTCAGCTGCTTCTATGATCTTCTCTTCTCTTCTCTTTTAGTTAAACCCCAAAATTCACTACCATACAATAGTAAGAGGACTGCCACTACTTTATTATTATTATTATTATTATTATTATTATTATTATTATTATTATATCATAGATAATTATTATTCCATCCGTTGTAATTCTACCCGAGGGTTTCGCATACTTATTGCTTGTACAACGTACGTCGGTGTCCATAACCAATGAAAAGCGAGCAGGTCACGTGGTTTTGTTTTGATGAGGACCATTTTAAGAGCGGACAACCTTTAGTTTATGCTGATGATGTATTATTAGGCTGTAGTGAGGAGATACTAAGGGCGAACATGCACACTCCAAGTATCAGAGAAATCTTACCAATAGACGCGGGGATTTACCTGAAACCTGAAATTAAAAAAAAAATGACTAACACTGCTACGTTTTGTTCGTTATAATGTATATCATATAATTTAATTTATCCTTAAATTAACAATGTAACCTAAAAGATACAACGGTTAAATTTATTTAATACTTTCAATATAATAGAAATGAAAAAAAATGAATCGGCAGACATTATTTAAATTGGTGTTAAATTCTACAACAATATGTAAATTGGTAGTCTAATAACTTAGTTATGTGTGAATTCTTTTCACTGCAGTCCGATCTTTTAAATAAGCTGGTAACACAAATTGTGCTTTCTCCAATTTAAGAATGTAAGTATGTGTAATTAATGGAGTGAGGCGAAACCTTGCGGAAATTCATTAACACATGCATGTAAATAATATATAAAAATGAATGTTTGTTCGTATTTTATACGCTGCTATACCTTTCATCCGATTGTGGTGTTTTTTTGCAAAATGTCGAAGAGTTTCCCGGGATGAATATAGGCTATAAGATAGTTACAATACATAACCCCATCGCCCTTAAAAATCACCATTTGTAATGAGAAACGTGAAAAAAAGTATCTTTTTGGACGCTTAAATGGCTTACGTTGCCTAAACCATAACAAATACACAAAATTAATGTACACAGAATTGAATATCTCAAAACACTCTACAAAAACGTCCGCAACAACATACGTTTATCTTTTACGGACTATTTAACTCATGCCCCAAATGGGAGTCAATGACCAATCACGTTTCAATGATTTCTGTTTTACAACCAATCAGAGTCGTGTTTCACCAAATATTTATCAGTGTTATGATTACCATATTAAAGAAAGCTCCTCCTTACAATATTGCGTTCCTTTGGCAATAAATAGTATGATCTGGTTGCAGTGATAAACAAAAGAAGCAGTAGAAGCGTACCTATCGTTTCTCATTTGTTTTCAAACATCGCCGTTTACATTAAATATATAAATATTTTAAAATAACTATAGTTAAATAATGATTTGTGAGTAACCAGCTTAATTTTATTCGTTAAATAGTCCTAACAAATGCCACTCTTGATTTCCAAATTCTCTAGATAAATTCACTCCTCACTTCGTGAGTCGTGAATTTATCGATAATTTGGAAATCACTCGTGGCATTACTTATGATAATTCATAATAACTTTTCTTTTTCATTTCATTTATGCCAAGAAGATCTGGATAAGTAGACTTCCGGACAACACCGGGTAATCAGCACGCGGTATCTTAAAATAATTAGGATATAAATTTATAATTATTTTCCTGCTACTTATTTAACTAAACATAAAAACACATTAATTTTCGTCTTTCAGCTCATTTATGCTAAGAAGATCAGTGCAACGCCTGGTAATAAGCACGAGGTAACTAAAAATAATTGCGATATAAATTTTTCCTTCTACTCATTCAATTAAACAAAAAAACACATTAATTTTCGTCTTTCAGCTCATTTATGCTAAGAAGATCAGTGCAACGCCTGGTAATAAGCACGAGGTAACTAAAAATAATTGCGATATAAATTTTTCCTTCTACTCATTCAATTAAACAAAAAAACACATTAATTTTCGTCTTTCAGCTCATTTATGCTAAGAAGATCAGTGCAACGCCTGGTAATAAGCACGAGGTAACTAAAAATAATTGCGATATAAATTTTTCCTTCTACTCATTCAATTAAACAAAAAAACACATTAATTTTCGTCTTTCAGCTCATTTATGCTAAGAAGATCAGTGCAACGCCTGGTAATAAGCACGAGGTAACTAAAAATAATTGCGATATAAATTTTTCCTTCTACTCATTCAATTAAACAAAAAACACATTAATTTTCGTCTTTCAGCTCATTTATGCTAAGAAGATCAGTGCAACGCCTGGTAATAAGCACGAGGTAACTAAAAATAATTGCGATATAAATTTTTCCTTCTACTCATTCAATTAAACAAAAAAACACATTAATTTTCGTCTTTCAGCTCATTTATGCTAAGAAGATCAGTGCAACGCCTGGTAATAAGCACGAGGTAACTAAAAATAATTGCGATATAAATTTTTCCTTCTACTCATTCAATTAAACAAAAAAACACATTAATTTTCGTCTTTCAGCTCATTTATGCTAAGAAGATCAGTGCAACGCCTGGTAATAAGCACGAGGTAACTAAAAATAATTGCGATATAAATTTTTCCTTCTACTCATTCAATTAAACAAAAAAACACATTAATTTTCGTCTTTCAGCTCATTTATGCTAAGAAGATTGAGATAAGTAGATTTCCGGACAACGCCGGGCAGAGAGTATCTGAAAATCATTTCTATATACATTTTTCCTTTTACTTATTTAACTAAACATAAAAACATTAATTTTCATTTACTTAAGCGTAGCAGCGCACGCGGCGTATTAGCTAATATAAAAAAAATGCCTTAATAGTAATTTAACTAAAATATCAGCAATCAATCTGGGATACAGATATATCTAATTAAAACCACAGATACCAGTAATAGTGATAAATCAAAACAAGAAACATACACAAATTGATCCCGAGACGTGTTTAGTCCTTGAACAGGACATCATCAGGGTAATCACATCAAAGTAGACACTCTACCAAAAAAATAAGCTCAAACTATATCATACATAATATATACTTATTCTTCCGTTGGCTCTATGGCCCTCTATGAATCTTGGCCTCCTTCATAACATCTACCCATTCTTCTCTATTACTAGATTTTTTGTCTCCATCTTTTCACCTTCAGTTGTCTTAAGTCTTCCTCAACCTTATCTAACCACCTTAGTTTCTGTCTTCCAACATTTCTTCTTCCTTCCGGTTACCCTTCTAAAATCCTTCTTACACCCGTTTCCTGCTCCATCCAAAACACATGTCTTACCCATTCCAGTCTCTTTCTTCTAATATCTCATACCAGATCTAAATCCCTATATAATTCTTTCAATTCCTGGTTCGTTTTAATTCTCCATATATCTCGTTCCTATACTGCTCCATATATCTTCCTTAATATGTTTTTTTCCCATGTATTTAATATATACTTATCTTTTTCTGATAATGTGCATGTTTCGCTTCCAAACACAACTACTGGTTTCAATATTGTTTTATATGTTCTAATTTTTGCTATCCTACTTGTTGTTCTTAACTTAAAAACTTGTTTTAATGCATAGAAGCATCTATTGTCCATTGTAATCCTATACTGCAGCCACTGATTCTCCGGCCTTGACGTTTTCACGATAGTGTTGCCGATATGGATATTCAGTGGGAGTGGCCGCTTTATGTATGTGGTTAGCAGACATACAGCTCACAACATCTCAGCAATTTCAAACCTTACTAGCGCGCTATAGCTGCGTCAAGAACAGTGATTGGTTGTGGCAGACTTCAGAGCCGAAGATATGGTGGCTGGGGTATAGCTCGAACCTCTTCACTTATTTTTTGGTGGTAATTAGAGAACTCGGGTCATACATATATACTACTGTATATAAAGGTGGCATAATCCACAGAGAAGCTACTCGAAAAATACGTTTTAAGGGGGAAAATTAATTTGTTTGGATTAATTCCGTAGACCTAAACCACCAAATAGAGACCGTAACTTGGACTTGCTGAGGAATTCGCTTACTTTACGCAGTCCATGCGTGACGGACGATTAGCACGTTAGGAGACTTTATAATAAATCTTTGCAAACAAGTGTGAATTTAAAAGTAAACAGATTGTTTCTCACCTGTGTTGGAGAAGGTTCAGGTTCTACTTCTGGTGGAGGATCTTCTGTGGAGTCTTCGTCTCGACCCCAAGCCCCAGCACCCATACCACTGCTGCACCCAGCATCCTCACTACCCCCTCCAACACTATTTCTGTAGCGAACAAACCCAGACATATTCTCACATTGTTATCATATATATTAACACTGGTAATAACATGATACACTCTGACGGACATGACATGTAGCACAAATGTAAAATGAAACTAACTCACTGGCACTATCGAACCCATAGGTTCATGGCCGCGCGGATATTAAAACTCTCCATACATCCCAGCTAATGTTTTCCAATCATCCCCTGTATAATATACTTCCCTCAAATTAAAGTTAATGTTATTCTCCTACTTCATTCTTGGTCTATCAACTGGGCGTTTTCCCTCTGGTTTTCCTACAAGAAGCTTCCATGCATGTATTTCATTCCCCATTCGCGCTACATGTCCTGCCCATCGCAGTCTACGAGACTCAATTATTCTTAGTATATCTGGCTTCCTATAAAGACCATGTAGTTCATTGTTATGTAGTCTTCTCCATTCACCTATCTGTTCATCTCTCTTTGGTCCAAGAATTTTCCTAAGAACTTTATTCTCAAGCACTCGTAATCTACGTAAAATGAAACAGGGTCTAGAAACTTCTTATAGGAAATCTAGAAGGAAATCAACTAATGGAAATGCCAAGAATGAAATAGGAGAATAACAAACCAGATTGAACCCCGATTTAGGAGTTTGGAATAGATTCCAAATCGGAGCGAAAGAAGAAGACATGAATAGAGGGAATTATGCATTTGACGGCGTTATGCATCAACCGGCTCTGTGCTATTATGCAAGTTTCGAGAAAAATATGTTTAAAGTTTACGTCTATCTCCACTATTTATTGTAGCATCAAACTAACAATACCGTGTTATTTTCCTTGTTTGACAGTTATGCATCAACAATCTAAGAACAGCAACGTTTGGCGCTTTGCTGTGTGATGCAAAATTTATATTAGCATTTATGAAGATCTGGTTTCATAGCCGTTTGTTCCAAAACATAGAATCTCTGATAGGACTGATGGCGTTTATATTTTTCTTTAATAATAAGGCTATATTTAAAGATTTGGCGCTAAAAATGTACGTACACTTAGTTCATGAGCCAGTTCAACAGATGACATCAAAGTCTCATCTTTTAAAAAAATGACGGTTAGCCGGTTGATGCAAAACATTCTCCAATTTTATGAAGGACAGGGAACTGCAGGATGGTGACTGGAAGGATAGAGATGAATGGAGGAAGAGAATCAGAACTTAATATTAGGCACAGGAAGATGATGTATACATAAAAAAACCTCCAAGCTCGTCAGGCCTAAAGGCCCTTTGCTGACCATCTGGCTGCTGGCCTCACATCCACATGTGTTAATCACGGTCATCTAGCCAATGTACGGGTGACATGTGGTCACAATGTAGGGTCCCTCAGCCGTTATAGCTGGCTTTCCTACCCTGGAGTCGCTACTTATTGTAGCTACCCAAATGCCTCACGATGCCGGGTGGGCACCGGTCCCATACTGGCCGAAATTACAACGAGAAAAATGTCTTCCCTCATGGACACTCGAACCAGCGCAAGTCCCGTAGCTCTGCGCCAAGGCTTCTTGCCTTAACCACTCGGCTACGGCGCGGCACTTGTATACATTAAAACCTGTTAAAAAACTAAAGTTTATTTTGTGAAAAGTTTTTCTTTTCTTTATAGTTATTCTTCAATTGGACCACATTCTGCAGAAAGGAACCAATCCTCAAACTTGAAATATATGAACTAATGCTATATTATTGTCCCTCAAGAATCACTCCATGTCCATCAAAGAAAGGTCCAATTCACTTCCTGTATTTTTACGCCACCTATGAACCAAGTAAAAAACACAGACAGAATATGCCACTAATTTTTCTGCAGAGAGAACCAAACAACAAAAATGTGTAAAACCTCAGAATTAAAAAAAAAGTTTGAATTACGAATTTTCTCATAAAATAGCTCTTTCATATTCTGTTATATTGACGTATGAAGTAAATGCTTTTTTTTTTTTTTGTATTTGTGAATTTTTTATTGATATTTAGAATGAATTGCATTTTTCTCAGTTCAATTAGGTTGTGGCTTGGTTTCTTTTTGCAGAATACAGTTCATTTGTAGATATAGGCCCCCATTTCCTTTTCTTTTTATCATTTTACTATTATGGGTTTTTTGGAAACGTTCCAAATTACATTTCGGACGATAAGATAATACCAAAAACTTCAAAAATAAAAGAAGGTCCGGGGAAAAAATTCGTATCGTTTTAAAACTTCAACAATGAAACAAGGTATGAAAAAATACTTCTTATTCTCTTAAATATAGGACAGCTGAATGATTTGGGTTATACTAGATTTGACTGAGGTGAATTGTTCGGGGAAAGATTAGTAAATATTAGCTCAAAAAAAGTTAAAACAAAACTTGTATCTGAAATCTGAGTCGTCCTCAACAAAGTAAAAATCCATTAAAATGTTGCAGTCCTTTCGGAACACCTTCCATCATCAGCAGCTGAAAAGTTGTTCCAGAAGACTTGCAACATTTTAATGGAGTTTTATATTACTGAGGGGGTACGCCGTAGCGTAGTTGCTAAAGCAAATACGGTACAAGTCTGAAGGTCATGTATTCGGGTCCGGTAGGGTAAGGATTTTTAAACTGCCGCAAACCCTTCTGGCGACACCTCAGCCTTTAACGGAAATGAGTGCCAAACTCTATTACGTGGGGCTAACATCTCGTGCCCATTATCTAAAAAGGTGGGAGCTTAATCTTCTATTACTCCAAGGGCCTCTTCAGGCCGATAGTGGGATCGCTTCACTTGTTCTACTTTGTTGAGAATGGCCGACATCTCACGTTTTATACAATAACTTCATCGGTGGTCTAAAATGAGTTTTAAAAATAATAGCATGTTACCTGAAATAGGAAATTATGCATGTTGCTATGGACCTCTGGGCTCGGAAGTGAAGTGAGTTAAATAATAACATTATATAAGTAGGATTTTAAAATGTATCAAAGCTCTAATTTCATCTCTGACAAATAAACATTTTTAACATAATGAAATAAAATTGTATTTTCCTGGTTTCTTTCATTCATGAAGATAATTCTAGAATACGAGTAAAATTTCATTACCAGATTAATTTCATCCGAATCATATTTCATTTATATAAATAAAATAAAACTGATCAACTTCAACAGAAAATGCATGATAAACATGACAGAAACGCAGAACCTATTTGTATATAACAGAAGATTCTAGATGTTATTTGACACTTAAAGTTTAAGTCTTTATAAAGAGATGAAATAAAAAAATATACAAAATTATTTGAAGAGTACAGGAAAAGAACCAGGGAAATCACTTTTCTCTCTAAATAGAATTTGAGGTGTCATTAGATTCTTAATAGAGAGCACTACCCATTCTATCCATCTACGATGGTGTAATATCCCAATGTTGGACCTTAGCCTCTCCTTTGTTAGAAGTCACTAGACCAAGTTAATTTAGTTACGCTTATTTCCCAGAAGATGTCATGAATGGTATGCGGTCAACATACCTACCCAATGAGACATCTAGTAGGCAACTATGGTATTAGTAGGAAGAAGGAGTTCAGTAAATTTTGCTTAGAGGTCTCTCTATTCAAGCTTAAGGATATTTTACAAGCTTGAAAATCTTTAGACTCGGGGCCCACGACTTGAAATCCTTCCTGGAGGACTTGATCCTTGAATTTTAACATCCTAAGAAATCTATCGACCCTGGCTGGATTTGAACCAGCGAACCTCGGGAGCAGAGGAAAGGAACATAATCACTAGTCCACCGCGGCCAACGTACTATAATTTAGAAGTCGTGGGTTCGTTTACCTCCAAAGTTTGGCATTCTGGTAAGTAAGTATGGATGCTGTACAGCTATAACGTTTACATACACGATCCCATCAGCACACTGCCCTTTATATCCTTCCTCAGAACATGGAATTCTCTTCCACCCTATGTCAGAGACTACCAAACTTTACCATCTTTCAAAAACAAACTGATGATAAAATTATTAACAGAAACATCACACTAACATTATTTTTTTGACAATGTTCTTCCTTTATTCAACAAAAATAGTATGCCTATTAAGATTTATCAATACTTTTAGCTAATGTATTTTATATATAACGATAGATTAATTCATTACAGCTTATTATTTTCTATGTATTTATTTTTCTTTTATAGTAGATTCGAGCTGTTATTCTTTTGTGTATATTTCTTTCATTAATCTTAATTTTAATTGTCTTTAATCGTATTGTATTGTTAGACATTGTATATATATATATATATATATATATATATTAATACGCGAAGAAAAAACTTTGTACCCCTTTTTAAGCAGATTGTGTGCACGGAGGAGCCTGATATTTGGCATAATTAAGTTCATATAGAGAAGGGGTGCAGAAAAATAAAATGTATGTATAATGTGTGTTACAAATAAATTAAATTAAACAAAATAAAATAAATTGTCTCTAAGGATTTACGTATTCATTAATTTGTGTACTCATTCATTTGTTTACGTTCTTACTGAAAGTGCATTGTTGTAAAGAGAAAATTCTGCAGGAGCAATGTGAATTGACTTACTCTCGCGTATTTATTAATAGTGGTTTAAAAAAATGAGTCCATCTTATTATTTAAATTTAAATTAAAGTCTGTCTAATCTTTGTTTAGTAATTTCATTACATCATATTGTTTTTATATTTACATATTCGCACCTATTTCCATTATGCCATTAGAACATTGACGAGTCAGAATGAGAGAGACAGAAGAAAGGATATATATTCCCGTACACACAATAGGCCAAATGCAAATTTAAATAGTATACAAATGTCAAATGACGCGTTATTGGTTTTTAAATATGGCTTAACCAAGCTATATCACATATTTCCTATCGTTCGTATTTTTAAAATTAATCGATAATTAATGCGTAATGACGTATTTGTGACAAACTTAAAAATGTAATGAATTGTGGTTGAATTTCGACCGCTGGGTGACCTCTAGTTCTTATTATTGTTTAGTTTGACCAGATAATTTATTGTTTAGTATGTAATATATTGTAATTATTTGTATTTAAATATAACATATGTTTGTCCTAGTGAGTGGAAGAGAAGGCCACATGGCCTTAACTCCACCAGGCTAAATAGATAACTACGGTACAATCTGTTGTCATCTTACCTCATAGTAGCAGAGTTCTTTTAGGGCATGTTTCAAAACAAATCTTCTGTTTCATCTTCAGTTTCGGACAAAAGTCCTAAAAGAACTCAACTACTATGATGGCAATAGACTTAATTTATCAAGAAGAACCTCACAATGTTATTTCCTACTGTAATTTCATAACAAAGTAAGTTTCCTAGCTTTCAAGGAAAAGGTGACTTATCATCATCAAGGATTGGACCTTGAGATATATTCCGACATCATGCTAGAATTGATCTGTCAATATTTTTCTGGGTCTTCCAACATTTCTTTGTCCTAATGGTTTGTAAAGAAGAATCTGTTTTGGAATTCTATTGTTATCCATTCTATTGATGTGGTCCATCCATTCATCTCTGTATTGTGCAATTCTATCTAATAGTTTGAATATATTATATTAAATTTTGAATATAAAAGGTGACTTACATGGTTTTTTCCTATACTTTTCATTCTTTTAATTTCATATAATCAACCATTATAATTGAATGGGTGAAAATGATGCAGCATGTGATAATTTTGTGAAAAATGAATCAAGAATAGTTATCGTATGGTATTGGGTCCTACTTTCGAATGGCAGAGAGATTCAAGTGTATGCTGTCAACTACTGCTATCTGACAACAGATGAATACAACTGTTTTAATTGGTTCCTACAGCAAATGTATACTTATTTATAAATGAATTGGATAAAATGTGTTTTATATCTTGCCTCATAAAATTTCATGTTTTCACGATACCAGATTCAAAGGCCATTTTGCTTTCATCTTCAGTCAAACTGCAACTTAAGTGGAGTTTCAGTTCGACTGAATATTGAGGCAAAATGGTGTTTGAAACCGGTATTGTAAACACACAGAACTTTGTGAAGTGAGATGTAAAAATATTTTATCCAACTCATTTATAAATTGAAAATTATCCCATAGTGTTACTTTCCACTATAATTTTGTTTAAACTAATTTTTCCCTGAATTAACTACATTTTACTAATACTGTTATGGTTTTCGCCCATTCAATTATCATTTCAAAACAAATTCAGTATGATCAAACATTTTTGGGGAATTCCTGTTGTTTTCAGCAGATAATCTTTCCCTGGCATGTCATAATTAGTTTTCCTTCTTTCTCGTCGTTTCTCGTAATTAATTAGGATATTGTATAATTGTCCACTGCTGTGGTCTCGAGGTAGCGTGCTGCCTTGTCACGCAGCGGGCACGGGTTCGATTCCCGGTCGGGACAGGCTCCTGGGTGAGGTTTTTTTCGGGGTTTTTCCTCACCTGTAAGACAAATGTCAGGAAGCTTAGGGTCCAACGGTCCCATAAAATCATCCGGCATTCATCACCATCATTATCATCATCATCCTTCATCGGTGTGGAAAACAACGGGAACCTACCACACATGTAATTCCCTAGTAAAGCTGCAAAGTATAGCATGAAAGTGCTATTATTGCAGTGAAGGACCTGCTCTCGAGCAGAATTACTATGGATGGATGGATGGATTGTACAATTCTGGTTAGTGAATACAGACTGTAACCAAAGAGTTCACAATTCAACTGTGGATGAGGGTGGAATTTGCTTTCAGACCAATACACTGAAGAACTTGATATATCAACTAACTCACTGGCCCTATCGAACCCGTAGGTTCATGGCCACGCGGGCATAAGCTCTCCATACATCCCTATGCTGAGCTAATGTTTTCCAATCATCCCCTGTATAATCTACTTCCCTCAAATCATGATTAATGTAATTCTCCCACCTCATTCTTGGTCTACCAACTGAGCGTTTTCCCTCTGGTTTTCCTACAAGAAGCTTCCGTGCACGTCTTTCATTCCCCATTCGTGCCACATGTCCTGTCCATTGCAGTCTACAAGACTTAACTCTTCTTAATGTATGTGGCTTCCTATAAAAACCATGTAGTTCACTGTTATGAAGTCTTCTCCATTCACCTGTTTATTCATCTATCTTTGGTCCAAACATTTTCCTAAGAACTTTATTTTCAAATACTCGTAATCTCCTTTCCTCCCTTAAAGTAAGAGTCCATGTTTTGCATCCATATAATATAACAGGTAGAATAATAGTTTTACATATTTTCAGTTTAACAATTTTTGAAAGGAGTTGGGACGTCAAGAGTCCTTGTAATACATAATAGCACGCATTTCCAGAATTGAGCCAATTTTTAATTTCTTTGTGCATCTCATTCCTAGTACTTGATATATCAAAGTTAAAAAAAAATATATAGAGAAATTATGATTAGCAAGACAACTGAAGTATATATTTGAGTGCAAATTACTAAATATAAAGTTAATTTCATTTACCTGCACAACACAAATCATCTAGCTCAATCATTAAAGATTCCATTTTCTCAATATTTTTACTTTTCTATTTTTATTTCAATGGACATAAGACTTAATATTTGAAGTTATATAGGAACAAGCTTAGGGAAATGATGCCTTTATTACCAATATGGATACTGTGTTACTAAATTGTATTTCATACATACTTTATGGTTTACATGATACTATAATTTCCATTACTGAATAAGAACTACACTTTTACTAGTATTTGTGATTTTAATTGGACAAATTTGCTTCCCAGAATGTTTACTGATTTTTAGCAGAATTATCATTAAAGTACTGGGTATATTAATTATATTATTTTTGGTCTGGACATCTTACCTCAATATTAATATTGAGGTAAGATGTCCAGACCAAAAATAATATAATTAAAATAACCTCAAAATATAACTTCCTAAAATTAAATACTGGGTATATATTGTCTTATTTTTATTTTGTAAATACATAATTACCACAAACTCCTTTGTTTACTGAGTTTTAATGAAATTATCACTTAAGTATATATATATTGTTTTGTTTTTGTTTTGTAGAAAATAATTACCACAAATTTCATTATTAAATACTAGTATTACATTATCTTCAGGAAGTTATTGTTTTCTTAAAGTGTAACATAGTAAAGTGATCCCACAACAGGCCCAGAAGCCCTTGGGGTAGTAGGAGGTAAAGGCTCCCACTTTTTCTAGACAATCGGCACTTGATGTCAGCCGGGTTGTCAGCCCTGCGTGTCGGCCGCCTTTACCCCAGAACAAGCGCCTGGTACTCATTTGCGTTAGAAGCTGAGTCGACCCCAGGGCCATAGTGCCGCCAGAAGGTTTTGGTCAGTTTAAAAATCCTGACCCCACTGGGACTTGAACCCTCGACCCTCCGGCTTGTAGCTCAGTGCCTTAACCACTACGCTATGGCGTGCTCCCCATAACATACTTTCACAATACTTTTAAGAAACATTTTGTTCCATTGAGGTTATTGTTAAATATTTAAAAAACAAAATTCTGTACCTGTTGTTGCAGTCTTTCTCAACAAATTATATTTGTGTAAAGTATATAGCTAGGCCTTTCGGAACCGGTTCCATTTTCAAAGCTGTTCATTGGGTACTAGTTTTAACGAATATATTGTAGAGTGAGTTAATCTGGTAGGGCATGTTTTCATTCAGCAGGTTATCATTTAAAAGAAATAGAAATTATGAAGCAAACAAGAAACAATAACCTGCTGAAAGAGAGCACGCCCTACCAGATCAATCCACTCTACAATATATTTGTTAAACAAAGCCAGTACACAATGAACAGCTTTTGAAAATGGAACTGGTTCTGGAAGACCTACCCAAACATTTTATACAAATATAAATTGTTGAGGAAGGTTGCCACAACAGGTACAAAATTTTATTGTTTTTTAAATGTTTTCAAATAAGTTGTAAAGATTGCAATAAAGTTCATACAGGAAAAATGAAAATGAAAATGAATTTGGAAACTCGTACAAAAGAACATTTTAGAAATATTAAAAATTGTGAAATTGAAAAATCTGCAATTACTGCACATAGTTTATTAGAACATCATAAAATTGGAAGAGAAGCAAAACTTTTAAAACAAGTGGATAAACCTTCAGAATTGACCGTTTGGAAAAGATACACATTCAGAAAAATAAACATACATCCATGAATTTTGATATTCCTAACAAAATAAATTTGATTTCAAATTTCATAAATTCAACCATAGATGGCAGCGCTGAAGATGGTGACAATAGAAGAATTGATGACTGAAGAATTTCATCAGTTGGAGTTCTGGCTGAGGATGAACGTGAGCATGTTTGAAACTGCAGTATCATGAAAAACATGAAATCTATGAGGTGAGTTGTCAAAAAATGTTCTCCGATAAATTTCAGTGATTATACCTCATAATTTTTACTTCCCAAGAATAATTTAATATATTTTCACGATGTTAAGAAAATGGAATCTTTGGTTTTGAACATTATACGTATACAATAATGTGCAGCAGAAGTGTAAATATTACGAAAAATAAAAATATATAAAAGAGTGTTACCTTCAAGCAAGCCATACATCATATTCTTCATCATACTGTCTGCATGATGCACGAGTGGGACAAAATTAACATGCACATGAAACAATAAGAAACACATCAACAAATTACAGATAAGGTACAAGTGGTAAATTAAATGGGAAAGCATAATGATACAAGTTAAGCAGTGCATATATAAGCAAGGGAATAGAAGAAGGGTAAGCAAAGATATTTATTTTTTAGCTTTTATGTTATTTATGATACAAGTGCAAATATGTTAAACTGTGAAGATACAATCAGCAGAGATAAACATAGCAATACACATTCTAACATAGTATTTAAATGCAACTTTTATACCAAATATACACATACAAGTATTTGAGGTGCTGAGAAGCAAAATGGTACAAGTGCCACATCATATTTTAAAAATATACAAGATCTAACATTTTTGATGTTACAGAAATGTCGAGTTAAAAAATGGCCAAAATTCCCAAGTTAAACCTGCATTTCCTACGTCTCCTCATATAAATCTTCTAAGTAGATCACGATTTCGAGACCTTAACGGTCTCATCTTCAGTACAATCTCACGGTTTGGGAAAAAATCCACATTCAGAAAAACAAAGGAAAACTTATGAACTTCGAAATTCCCACAAATCCTGACCTGAACCAGAGGTTCATCGATCCACCAACAGAGGGAAGAAGAAGTTTTCTTCCGATCGATAAAACATCAGTCACTAAGATTGTACTGAAAATGAGACCGTCATGGTCTCGAAATCGCGATCTCCTTAGAAGATTTATATGAGGAGAGGTAGCAAACATTTGATTTTACCATAAATTGAACCTAAACATAGTGATTCATTCCTGTAAAAGTTATATAAATCTGCATGAGGAAAATATTCTAGGAATGTGTTGTCAATTCTCTTTCTAATAATATGTTGCCATTTCCTGTTCCTAACTCCTCCATTCCACTGTGCACGGCCTAGAAGACCCTTGATCTACAATCCAGCTGCTGGCCTCACATCCACATGTGTTAATAACAGAGGTAGATGATCTTGCAGCCAGTGTAGGGGTGACATGTGGTCAACATGTCAGGTTCTTCATCCATTACAGCTGGTTTTCTAAACCTGGGGCCATTACTTATTGTAGCTACCCAAATTTCTCATGATGGTGCATGGGCACCGATCCCATACTGGTCCAAATTCCATGAGAAAATTTCTTCCCCTATGAAGACTCGAAAGACCACTAGTCCCATAGCTCTGCACCAAGGCATCTTGCTTGAACCACTCGGCTATGACGCAGGACCTTCCTGTCCCCTGTATTATGTTATTAGACTGGGAGAGGACAGGTGGCAAATCCAGTGCTTTTTAAGTGATCCGACACCTACAGTAGCCATTGACCAAATGAATAATCTGGCAACTATGTTACTACTGGGGAATGAACTGTTCCTCCTTTGCCTTCCTCATTACATGTTGTCAATTCCTATTCCCTGTATTGTGTGAGGTTGGTAATACATAATTTTACATGGATCGGAAGTTTGGACAATGACACAACAATATGTCAACAGAATAACTTCAGTTGAAATAGATTTTTGGAGAAGGGCTGCCAGAAAAACTATTCTAAAATATAATTCATAATTAAAATAAATTAAATAAAAGTATATAATAAGATAAAGTGAGCTTGAAAAAATTAGAAATACAGAAATTAGAAAATGGATGAATGCAGAAAGAAATACAATGGATGAGATTGAACGCAGAAGGCTAAAATGGTATGGACACATAAGAAGAATGCAGGATGGAAGACTACCAAAGGCCGTCTATGCATGGAAAATTGAAAGAAGGAACAGAAAAGGAAGACCAAGAACAACCTGGAAGAATAACATTCAAAATTCAATGAGAAAATTTGGTGTAACAGATGAAGATGCAGAGGACAGAACTTTAATTGAGGAAAATTTGTGAATGTTTGTTGCAAACTGATAGTTTATAAGTCCGTAGTTTATTTATATTTATTTATTTATTTATTTTTAATCATGTTAATTACTAAGATAGGTTGGAGAAAACCCTCATTGATGAGGAAAATTTTCAAAATGAATGAAGTAAGGTTGGTAATAGAGAGATGACAAACACTATGATTTTAAATGGTCTGAAACCTTCAGCATTCCATGGAAGGTACCTAGTAAGAACAAAAATAGTAATAGAAAATAAAGTGTTGGAACAGGTTTCACACTTACAGTATTTGGGCTGCGATATAACTTATGAAAAAGAACAAGATATAATAGGAAAATGCAAAAATTTCAACATATTTATGGAACAATGAGACGAACACTGAAACAAAGTAGGGAAGGAGATACAGCTAAGATTTTACTCAACAATGGCACCAACAGTGGCGATGTATGGAAGATAGGCTTGGGTCCTGAAGGAAAAAGACAAAAGTAAAATTCAAGCAGAAGAAATGAGCTTCCTACAGGTGGTAAAAGGTTGTACAAGAGAAGAACATATTAGAAATGAGAATATTAGAGAGGAACTAAAGTACAACCACTTCTTCAACAAATAGAAGAACACAGGAAGAATTGGATAGAGCATCTGCAGAGAATGACAGAGGTTACCGAAGATGGTGTTGATGTATAATTCTGGAGGATGAAGATCGGTGGATAGACCAAGAAAATTCTGGGCTCAACAAATGTGCAATCGGAACAAGCAGAGACCTAATCCTTGAAAGAAAATGATGACCTTCAGCAGTCATTGACTCAATGACTAATTTGACAACTATGTAATGATTTTCCACATGTGTTTAGTGATTCTCCATTCCACAGAGAAATAGTTTGGCAACACTAGTGCTAACACACTACCCCTTTAGACATTCAGATTTAACTTGAATGAGTAATGCTATAATGATCAAACAAGTCTTCTCCACACTATGAGGAACATTGCCTTTCCAGCACCCACTCCAAGTGCTACAAATTATACTAATCTGCATCAGCAGAAAGAATTTATTCTGTATCATAGTGATTACATTGTTACACCAGGACAACTATGTCAGGCACAAGGCTTTGTAATTTATACTAATTCTGAGCTAAGTTCCAGTTGTACTGTAAACAAATTTGTGTAAGGTATTACTCTCTCTAACAGTTTTCGGACACTTTTGAAATCCAGAATGGGTTGAAGCAAGGAGATGCACGATCTCCTGTACTATTTAACTTTGTATTAGAGCATGCCATTAAATCTTTAGAGAATGAGGAAGGCTTACAACTCAATGGTGTTAATAAGCTGTTAGTTTATGCTGACGATGTAGTATTATTGGCCGATAGCGAGGAGATACTAAAGGACAACACGCACACACTATTGAGTAACACTAAGAAATTAGGACTGGAAGTAAATATCAATAAAACTAAATATATGGTCACACGTAGAAATACATTATATAATGGAAATGGCCAGCTAATGACAAATGAGGGGAATTTTGAGGAAGTAGCTGAATTCAAATACCTAGGAACAATAATCACAAATAGGAATGAGATGCACAAAGAAATTAAACAAAGGCTCAATTCTGGAAATGTGTGCTATTATGCATTGCAGAGACTCTTGATGTCCCAACTCCTTTCAAAAAACGTTAAACTGAAAATATATAAAACTATTATTCTACCAGTTATATTATATGGGTGCGAAACATGGACTCTTACTTTAAGGGAGGAAAGGAGATTACGGGTATTTGAGAATAAAGTACTTAGGAAAATATTTGGACCAAAGAGAGATGAACAGACAGGTGAATGGAGAAGACTACTTAACAATGAACTACATGGTCTTTATAGGAAGCCAGATATAATAAGAACAGTTAAGTCTCGTAGACTGCGATGGGCAGGACATGTTGCACATATGGGGAATGAAAGACTTGCATGGGAGCTTCTTGTAGGAAAGCCAGAGGGAAACGCCCATTTGGTAGACCAAGAATGAGGTGGGAGAATAACATTAACTATGATTTGAGGGAAGTAGATTATACAGGGAATGATTGGAAAGCATTAGCTCAGGATAGGGATGTATGGAGAGCTTATGTCCGCGCGGCCATGAACCTACGGGTTCGATATTGCCAGTGAGTAAGTAAGTAAGTATTACTCTCTCTATTGGGGGAACAGTGGTGCTACTTTTACACACCATATAACTGAATTGTGTGTGGAACTGTCATCGATAGAAACATTGTTCTTAGACAACAACATATTTTATGGGAAATATGTTATCATAATTAGGAATTTCCTCCATTTCTTATAACTGACTAACTAACTAACTCACTGGCACTATCAAACCCATAGGTACATGGCCGCACGGACTCTCCACACATCCCTATACCTCAGTAGATGTTTTCCAATCATCCTCTGTATAATCTACTTCCCTCAAATCATAATTAATGTTATTCTCCCACCTCATTCTTGGTCTACCAACTGGGTGTTTTCCCTCTGGTTTTCCTACAAGAAGCTTCCATGCATGTCTTTCACTCCCCATTTATGCCATATGTCATGTCCATCGCAGTCTGCGATATTTAACTGTTATTATATTGGCTTCCTATAAAGACAATGTAGTTCACTATTATGTAGTCTTCTCCATTCATCTATCTTTGGTCCAAAAATTTTCCTAAGAACTCGTTTCCTAAATACTTGTAATATCCTTTCCTCCATATAATATAACTGGTACAATAATAGTTTTATATATTTTCAGTTTAACGTTTTTTTAAAGGAGTTGGGATGTCAAGAGTCCCTGTAATGTATAATAGCACACATTTCCAGAATTGAGCCTATGTTTAATTTCTTTGTGTATCTCATTCCTATTTGTGATTATTGTTCCTAGGTAATTAAATTCAGCCACTTCCTCAAAATTTCAGTCATTTGTCATTAGCTGTCCATTACCATTATATAATCTATTTTTATGTGTGACCATATATTTACTTTTATTGATATTTACTTCCAGTCCCAATTTCTTAGTGTTACTCTTTAGGATCTCCTGGCTATCGCCCAATAGTACTACATCATCAGCATAAACTAACACCTCCATTTCTTATTTGTGACAAAATTATATATGGGTGACGAAATGGATAGAGAACATTTATCAAATTGTGTAGCTCTTCAAAATTATCAAGATATGACATCCCATACAAGTATTGGAAACAAGAAGGAGAATAACTTTGTTGTTAACTCCAGAGCATTAGCTACATACATACATATATGGGCCTACCTAATTAGATGTTTAGGTTTATTTCACGACGTCGATAGATATCCTTTATTTACAATTTCATTACGAGCAGAATTTATGCTCCATTGTGATTTACCTGTAAATTCTGCTGTTATTTTATATCCTCAATTGCTAATGTACAATATTTTTCACTAAACTGTTTGAAAACATTCAAAATAATTTGTTTCTCTCCGCTTTTCAAAGGTTTTTTTTCTTTTTTTGATGCTTTAAAAATTGTATAAGAGAAGAAACCATTGGAATAATTGAAATTCTAATGTATTCTGATTTGTGCATGTATAAAATATAAACAATGAATTTCTTTGATGTTTTAACCATAATCTGATTGTATATTTTTCTCTTCAAATATAATGAATTGCTTAGTTATTTGATCTATTATTGAATTGTAATTATATATCTTAAGATTCTCCTATGTAACTTATGTAGACATGTGCTAGACAATTTTTATTTTTATTTCCTTTATTTCGAGTGTTTGAGAGTCAACTTATATTTTGTTATACACTCAAAGGCAAAACTATTATTCGACTAACAAAAATGCAGTCATACATCTGGTTTGTTTACATTACAACTGGAACTTAGCTCGGAAGAGGTATAATTTTAGAGGTGTATTTTCATGATGAATTTTAAAAATGCTTTACAGTTAAAATTGTTAATGAAACTACCATAAATTGTTTGTTTGATAATCAGGGAATTAAATTAATTTCTCAAAAATGTTTTCTCACTTGCAAGTATTTGCTTCTAAGCCACTCATTTCTTTCATTCACTCAATTATTTTCTGAAACAACATTTAAACAATAACATGTAACAAAAACAATTATTTCATTTCCAGAATATGTGAACAATACATTTTTAATAATTCCTAACTTCGATTACTAGTTTGAACACTCAATTTCCTGATTTTAATTGCAATATGAATTGACTATAAAAATCACAGATTATATTTTTAATCTCTAAAATTTTCCATTCAATTTCCACTTAATTCACATAAACTATAACCTCAAATATTAATTTAATTCCTACAATAGAATAAATGTTATTTATTTACACAAAATATTCTCAAAGTAATTGTTGGAATATTGTAAGTGGTTTTAATTTTGATTTAGGAATAATTTGTAGTGTGTGGTAGTTTTGATCAGACTTCTGTTTCCCATAGCAAGCGAAATTTATCTACACATTTCTGTTCATGTTTCTGATAAGATCCAAACAAGCTATTAGAACAATTCTTGACTACTTCAGGATTAGAAGATTCTTCATCACATCTGGAAAGAAGACATTCAAACAACTGATAACTGCATGGTAGTGCTTTACATGGATCAGAGATGTCTTGGACCACTTGTAGTTTCTTTTAGTTATAGCATTACTTTTTTTTTTATACTGGTACATAGTTCTGTTTTATATGTATGAGTACTATTTTCCATTAAGGTTTTTGAAAAGTATTATAAGGTATTATAAAGTTTCAAGAATTTGAACACAATTAATCTTAGAATAAAAATATGAATTGGAAACCTGGCTGAACTTTAGAGAGTGACACACTATGATTTTTCATACAACATTCTTATGCAACTATTGTATTCATACTTTTACCACTTGCTATAAAATTTCGTACTATTTTAAACATCTTAAAATGATTCTTAAACATATTTTACAGTTAATAAATATTTATTTACATGCACAAATTGTGTTATGTATCTATTATTGAAATTCAACAGAATTGCAGTGCACATGTGCAAATGCTTAATGTTATTTCCGCTAGATGGCAGGACATATCTGTGAAATATCTGAATATGTGAATATCTATGTGAACAACATTTGTAATTAATATCAAACCACATTTTAAGAAATTAACTTCATTTTGTTAGGTTCCAATGGAACAAGTTAGTGTACACAAGATTAGTTTATAGTTTAATAAATAATATGAATGTAATTAATTTTGTTAGGATAGGAAGGGGGAAATTCATGTACGTTGATTTCTTATAAACATATTTGGGAATTTATTGCGAAGGTTGGTCATTCAGATTTCATATATAGATACATATACCTTGTCACCTAATGGAGCTTACATTAAGCATTCGTGCATGTGCACTGAAATTCTGTAGAATTTAGAGAATTCATTGAGTCAGCAAGAGTCAATATTACTAAGGTTTTTTCCGTTTTTCCAGAAACTTTACACCTCATCTCATAGAATACGATTCTCTCGCCTGGACATGTTTCAGAGATCATCCCCCTCATTCTCAAGAAAATTTTGACTGTTCAAAATGATCTGTTAATTGCAGTTTATCTCTTACCACCTAATGAGGGTTTAATAAACTTAGATATAAAATCTTGCTCGCCAGACATTTCAAAATTCACAAAAAATTAGGGAGATAACTTCAATTAGAAAAAAGTAGACGAACAGATCTTTCAAGATCAAAACCACATTCAAATGTGTTTTCAAATTATCATAAAATTATCTTTTTAGAATCATTTTTCAGTTTGGCAATAATACAACCTTATTTTCATATTCCAGGTCAAAATTATAAAATTTGTTCTTGAGATCTCGGTTGAAGGGTATAGGGAAATAACTAGATAAGTTATTTTTTGAAAAGAAAAATTAACATTTGACCCAGGAATCGAACCTGGACCTCCTATTCTCTATGTTGGTGTGCACTCCTTTGCACCATTCTAGACATAATACAAATGTTAACATTTCTTTCCACTTATACAATTCTCTCAAGTCCAAAGGCAGATAGCTAACCTTCCGTCGGGTGCATCTGATATGAGAGGTACAGGTTGTCAATTTTGTCCCATTCAACTGCCATCAGACGCCGTTGATGACTGGCACCCGAGTAGCTGTTTCTTTTTACATGCTCTAAACCACCCTGCTCAGTTTGCTCTCGACCGTTACCATGGTGGGTTGTATATATTTTGTTCAGAGAAGCTCATTGTGCCTGAAGTTATTACATTATTGAAGATGTGTATTTTAAAAATATTGCAATAAGAAAATTATTTATTTAACTTATTTAGACTAAACAATGTTATATTCTTGAATAATTTTCCTAAAAACATAGGCTAAATGTTGATAATGTGAACTATTTTCAAGTATATTAAACTGAATCTAACTTATTCTTACTTTTATATCATGTTGTTTAGAGGTTTGTCACAAATTTTCTTAAAAATTGTTTAATCAGTATTATGTCCAAAAAAGTTTTCTAGCAGCAAATTTTTAATATTTTATCTATTGGACATCTCTAATAATATTTCTTCGAGTTCCTTTTGTTTAGATTGGCAAACAGTGTGTTAAATAAATTTTTTTAAGCATGTGCTGATCAGACACATTGTGCCAGAAAATTGCGCCCGACGGAAGGTTAACAACGTCATCAGATGACTTCTATTTAAAGTATTTTTAATGAGAATTGTCATTACTTTTAGTTTTAATTGCAAATAAATTTACCCATTGAATTCCACTACAAACTAAAAATTCTCTTGCCTTCAAAGTTGAGATAGTAACAATAAATTCCAAGTTCATGACTGGATTTTCGTGTCTTTATTATTCATTTCATATGTGATGGATAAATTATATTTGAAGAGAAAAATATACGCTCAGACTGAGGATTGAAAGAGGCCGTACTGGCTTTATAATGCAATGTAAAATTCCTAATAAAATGGTCTTCTTAATATAGAAGCCATCATTTGCAAGATCGAAACAATGGTTATATAGCACTTGGCGTTCAGGAATTAACAGCGTGTATAAGAGAACAATTTTTATGTAGATTGGCATTTCTCAGATAGCTCAGTTGGTTGAGCATTCGCATAGAAAGTGAAAAGTCCTGGGTTCAAACTCCAGTCAGAGTGCATATTTTTCTCTTCAAATATAAATAACTGGATTTATTTCTCTTTGGCATATACATTTCCAGTATACCAATTTTTAATATATTGCTTTTAAGAGAAACAAAGTGTAATTATTGATTTAAAGATTGATATACAGGGTGAATTTTAATTACACCGACAAACTGCAGGGACTGATTCCTGACTGGAAATGGAGGAAAAAATGTCCTATAAATAAGTGTCCATAAATTCATCGTTGCCACAGTAGATGGCACTGATGGATGGCATTATTCTCTTGGTCCTGTTGCATGGCCTGCTAGATCACCGAATTAACCCCCCTGGATTTTTACATCTGGGGCATCTGAAAAGTGTTGTGTATGCTGAATCAGATCCTGATGTGCACAGCCTTCAACAGCGTGTACACGTCGCCTGTGATGCTATTCCGTGAGAGGTTGGAAAATGAGAAAGAATGAGGCAATCCATGATATGACATGTGAATGCGTGTATTGCATCCCATGGAGGTCACTTTGAACATCTGTTGTGTGGTGGATGCAATTATGCTATGTACTGTGTGCTAGGATGATTTGTTGTCGTTGCATGCACATCGTTCATTTCTGGACACATGTTTATAGGACCTTTTTTCCTTAATTTTCAGTCAGGAATTAGTCCCTGAAGTTTGTTGGTGTAATTGCCATTCACCCTGTATATATATAATTACAAATAGAATGGCATCTTGTGAAGAGCATGCCAAATATAATAAATATTACCATGCTATGTAACTGTAAAAAGAAAGAGAAATTATTGTGGTCCAAGATAAGTGATAACAGTATTAAATACAGTGCAAACATACAATTAAGCATGCTTAGCAAACAGATTAAAAGCAGAAGAAGTTGCACACAACTTTAAGCATATCCGAGCACTGTAATATCACATTCATGTAACAACTTTTAGGTATGTTAACACAACTTCAAATTAAAAAGGAAATATATAATAGAAAATATAAATTTTTCAAATAAGAATAGAAATGATTATCATTAGGGCTCTGAAGTTGAGGGACTATAAAATGTTTTCTAAAGACCTCTTTAAAAAAAGACCTAAAGATATCCTAAAAAAGACCTAAAATCTAAAAAAAAAAAAAAATAGACATAATAAGTGTTGCAGTTGCTAATGAGTGGATAAAGACAACCTCGCTGGCTTCACCCTCTGCTCGAGGTAACAAAGTGGCGACTTCTTAGAAAATTTGAAGTCTAAATATAATAATTCAGGTGGTCGGTCAGTTGGCTGGTTATAAATAACCAAGTATTTGTGAGGATTAAATTTTTTCTCACTGAATAAAAATGTTTTCAATGTGAAAAGTTTTTAAAAAGTAAAACTAGATGGTGTTTTTACAAGAAATTGGAATTGAGACTAGACTCCGTGAATTCTTGAATTATACAAAAATTATATACATGTGGTCAAAAGAAGGTGAAGTTGCAAAAAAAAAAGCTGTTAAGACCTGAAAAAGGCTAAAAAAGGACTAATAAGCCAAAGAAAGACAGATAAAACCCACCATTTTCTGACCTACAATGACCCAAAATATATATAAATATATATTATGTTGGTCCTCGTCTTCAGACATAAAATAAGAAAATAAATTTTCTTCAACTTCTGAGCCTTAATTATCATTAAATAAACATAGTGAAACCTCAATAAGACATTATCTTTACCGTATTATATATGCTTTCATGCTGGTTTCCTGATATTTTTCTTTCTGGCCTGTTATCTGGTTGCTGGTCTCACATTGACATTTTTTAATAAAGAGGTAGAAGATCACGTAGCAATTAAAAGAATCACATTTGTTCAGCATGTTGGAGCATTCAGTCATTATAGCTGGTTTTCTCAACTTGCAGCTGCTACTTATTGTAGCTACCCAAATTCCTCACATTGCTTGGTAGGCACTGGATATATACTGGCCAAAATTTTATGAGAATAGAGACTCAAACCAGCACAAGTCCCATAGCTCTGCACAAATGCATCATTCCTTAAACTGGATGGCTCTGAAGTGGGTAGCTACTCAAGATCCTCATAATGCTGGGTGGATAATAGTCTCATACTGGCTGACATTTTATCAGAAAAACTACAAATTTTGAGGCAGGCAGCAATTTTTCCAATTTCCTTAACATTATTAAGAAAAACTATCATTTCTGTAAAAATATATAGTTTAGGATATTGAGATTTTTATTTGTAATATTACATTCGTGTTTCTTTTCCTTGACCTTAGAATGAAAGAATACATTAGAAATGTAAAAAAAATGGAGGAGAAAATAAATCTGCAGTAGCTGCTCACGTCTGGACAGAGGAACGCAAAATCAATGTGAATGCAAAATTATTAAAACAATTAGAAAATACAAAATAACTGCTTGGAAGAAGATCTGCATCCAGGAAACAAAATACTAGTTCCTTGGATTATTCCATTCTAGAAATTCATCAACCCTGGCTGGGTTTGAATTCGTGACTTTGAGGAATAGAGGGTCATAACTAGAGGGACATAACCACTTGACCACTCCGACTGATTGGTACATGGATACTGCAGTGTAAAGTATCTCCATCTTATCAATCAATAAACTTTTTACATATGACGTGAGGAGGTGTTTTTCAAAAGTATTAAGTCCACTTTTTTATGAATTGAATTTTTAAATTTTTTTCATGATATTCTGATTAATGATGACAGTTTGTATCTAATCATATTAGATCTGGTGCAAATCAGTCCTGAATTAAAGTTTTCACTTCAAATCATACTATATCCAACTTTCCATCCACTTCAAACTGTATTTTCTTTTATTGTATTAGTAGAATGCAGTGGAAAGCACTTCACAATACTCAAAACAGATAAAGATCCTTTTTTAAGTGATAGTGTGTTCTGTCGTACTTACAGCAATGGCGACCATGATTGAAAGTTCAATTTTCTAAATTTGGGGGTTGCCAATCTATAAATAACTAAATAGCTATACTGTAATATTACAAATTACCTACCTAGAGCAGGAAGTAAAACCACTGCCCTTTATGTACACTACGTATATACAAAAATATATCCAAAAGGCAGTGTTAATATACATTATACGAAACAATCACCGCATTTTAAATAAACTGAACTTTATTTGAAACAATAAATTTGTACTTGCTACCATTTTATCTGTGATTGGTGTCACGGCCTGCTGTAGTCTCAACTAAATTATTTTTGGTATTTACCATATATACATTGGCAGGACTATTAACATTAGTCAGTTGTTTATAATGAACACAAATATTTCCAACAAATGTTATTTTATTATTAGTTATTATTTTGAAAACACCATCATGCAAAAAATAATGTACAACACATATTTCTGAAGTGTTTTACAGATTCTTGGAAATTAAAAACTGAGCAATAGCGAGGTTTTTAATAATTTCCTCGTTTCTGTAAAGCCACTTCCCAACTTCTCATTGTAATATATTATTATGAAGTTTTTAATATTAAACTTTCAATCATGGAAGTAATTTTGATACTAGATTATATTGCACACAATTCAAGAATGCATCATCTACTTAAAGTGCTCTATCAAAGTGGTGAGTAAATTGAAAATATGAAACTTTAATGCCATCTATCCCCTGACTTAAAGCACATAAACTGCAGTGGGTAGCAATAGAACACACACACACATAATTAAGGTTTGTGTGTCTTAATTTAAATCTTGGCATGAAAGGGTTAATAAATTTTGCTTAGAAATCTCTTATTTCAGATATCAGATTCTTTTTCATGCTGCAAATTTATAATATGGAACCCACAGCTTTATGTCTCCTCAGAAGGAAATCATGCAAAGGCTTTCTAAGCCCTTAATCTTCTTCTTCTTCATCATCCAACCAAGTCTTAGGCCTATAGGCCTCTTACAGTCTCACTGATGAATTTTGTATCCAGCATTTCCTTGGATGGCCCAGAGATCTCTTCCCTGTTGGACATTAACGAAGCATGGCTTTGGGAACTCTATCTGAATTCATTCGTCGCAAATGATTCATCCAGTTTTACTGGTATCTATATATGTATTCAATGACCGGTTGTAAACGTAGTTCCTTCAAGATATCTTCATTGCATTTATGATCCCATTTGGTATATCCTGTTGTATCTCTCATGAATATTATTTCACTAGAAGTTGTCCTGCTCTCTTCTCCTTTCCTCAAAGTCCATGCCTCACTGCCATAGCAAACTGCAGGTCCTGCTAAGGTTTGTATAACTGTATTCTTGTATCTCTCTAAACTAGCAAAGGTTTCATTATTGAATTTATTATTCCCATGGTTTTATTAAAATTAATAATTTTATTTGCTATGTCTACTTCATCCAAATATGTTAATGTGTATCCAAGGTAGGTAAATTAATTTACTCTTTACAGTATTTTTGAATCTATATAAATTTTGCTACGTACAGGATATTATCCTTGAAAAGCCATTACTTTTGTTTTCTCTGTATTGATTTTCATGTTATATTTGATGACTATTTTGTTAAAATTATATGCTGAATATTGTAATTCGTCCTCTGAGGGTGCCACTAATGTGAAAATTAACATATCTAATTTCAAGTTTCTATTCAATTGTATATGTTCATGATGTTGTTCTCTCCATTCTAAATCCTTAATAAAGGCAAATAACCTGGCTGGGTTTGAACCTGTAAACCTCAGAACCAGAGTTGAGCAGTTAACCACCATGACCAAGTGTTATATAGTCAAATTTAGTAGAATTACAACTGTGAAATCAATAGAAATGCATATAATGCTTGTTTTGAATATTTAGCATCAACTTACCTGCGTTCTCTCACTGTAGGTGATGATGTCTCTGTCGCAGACGAAGCAGAATGGGTTCTTCTACCCCTGTAATGAAATAATAAATCAAATTTATTAATTATTTTGATTAATCAACTTTTATAAGATTCATGATATGTTCCATTGAGGTATTATTCAAAATTAAAGTATAAAATTATGAAATATTTACCTAAAAGGTCCACCTCCTCAACTTTATTAGTTATTTAACTATAGCACTTTCGGGACTAGTCCCATCATCAGCAGGATTGAAAACTGGTGCTTCACTGAAGATCTGATAGAGGGGGTTACACATACTGGGTTCATTTTCGTTTATCAGATGTTGTTGTTGTTAACTACTTTCATAATTTCCATCTCCTTATGAAAGCAGTTAACAACAACGACCATCTGATAAATGAAAACAAACCCAGTATGTGTAACCCCCTCTACCAGATCTTCAGTGAAGCACCAGTTTTGAATCCTGCTGATGATGGGACTAGTCCCGAAAGCGCTACAGTTAAATAACTAATCAAATTGAGGAGATGGATCTTTTAGATAAATATTCCATGATTTTATACTTTATTTTGATTATCAAATAAAATAAAACTTTGTTGGAAATATGGGAAATCAAGATACTAAGGAGAATTTTTGGACCAATAAAATATAAAGACGTATGGAGAATAAGGTCAAATAATGAGACAAATCAATTGTATATAAGACCTAATCATTTTTTATTCAATGCCACCATGTCATTTTGACATTCTGGTAATCTGTCTTGGCATGGCATTGTTGTAATCCACTTGTGAAGTTGGGGCAGAGTTATGCTGCCCCAAAGATATATGATAGGTGATGATGATGGTAATGATGCACCAGGAGAGGCCTTAATCCTAAACTTAATGAATAAGTTAATGATGATAATGATGGCTAGATGATATTTGGGGACCGTTTGGGCCTTAAAGTTTCCTGACATTTGCTGTAGTCTCGAGGTAGCATTCTGCCTTGTCATGCAGCAGGCCTGGGTTCGATCCCCAGTTCGGACAAGTTTCCTGGGTGATGATTTTTTTCAGGGTTTTTCCTCATCTTTAAGAGACCTAATATAGTAACACAGATAAAAGCTGAATGAATAGAATGCACTAGGGATTCAGAATGGATGGTGGCAGAATGATTAAAAAGATTTTTGATAGAAATCCAGGAGGGGGAAGATACAAAGGAAGACCAAGATTGAGGGGTTGGACTGTCTGAAGGAAGATCTGCAAAGGATGGGAGTTTCAAGATGGAGGAAGAAGGCAGACAATAGATAAGAATGGGCTGACATCTTCAAGGAGGCACTAGCTAAACTATAAGAGCTTCATGCCAGTAGAACAAGATTTAGTTTAACATATCCCAGTCCTGGACAAATTTATTTTTTTAAAAGAATAATTAACATCTGAATTAGGAATCAATCCCCTGATCTCCAACTCTGTAAGTGGATATGCATTTTTTAAATGAAAAAATAAGGGAAGAGCTAGAAATAAATTATTTTCGAAGATAAGTTATGAACAATCGAAATTAATGGTGACAGCATGCTGACAGAATGACAGAAGAGAGAATCCCAAGAAGAATGTTATAGGCCTAATGGAAGAAGACATCTGGGAAGTTCAAGAAAATGGTCATACATGTTTGGAAGTCAAAACAGGCAGTATTGTCAGATCTATTTATAAATAGGTAAAGACAAAACAGTTAGGTACTATTTTTCTTCTATGTTTTACAACTTTTTTTTTAGTAGCTATTGATGAGCATTAGTGTTATCAATAAAAAAAAATTTGGAAAGAGTTTTTTTTTTCTCTACCTTCATGTAGAGTGAAAGCCTTTATTTAGAAGTCTCTATTTGTCATACTTCAGGCTCCTTATGTCTACAATTTACAATATTTGTACAATACTCAATAACAGTTTTTACCATTTAGAATTCATTATATCTGTTGCATATCATTTTTATATTACTATATTATTATGATTATTATTATTATTATTATATAAACAACAACAAAAGAAACGGAAAGAAGAAGAAGAAATGTCAAGAACAAAAACAAAAGAGAAAAATGTAATCCATCAAATGAATGTCTAAGAAAAATTATACTATTCCTCAGGTGTCAAAGCAAAATACCTAATACTAATCTTAAGGTGTCAGTTAATCCATTTCCAAAATATATATGACTATAAAACGTCCAGTACAATGTCAAATAAAATCCTCTTCTTCATCCAACCAAGTCTTAGGCCTAAAGGCCTGACATGATCTCACTGATGAATTTTGTATAAAGTGTTTCCTTGGACGGCCCAGAGATCTCTTCCCTGTTGAACAATAACGAAGTATGGCCTTGGGAATTCTATCTGAACTCATTCGTTGCAAATGATTCATCCATTTTTACTGGTATCTATGTATGTATTCAATGACCAGTTCTAAATGCAGTTCCTTCAAGATATCATCATTGCATTTGTGATCCCATTTGGTATATCTCATGATTCTCATTTTACTAGAAGTTACCCTGCTTTCTTCTTCTTTCCTCAAAGTCCATGCCTCACTGCCGTAGCAAAGTGCAGGTCTTGCTAAGGTTTTGTATAACCGTCCTCTTGTATTTCTCTGCACTAGTGAAGGTTTCATTACTGAATTTATTATTCCCATGGTTTTATTAAAATTAATAATTTTATTTGCTATGTCTACTTCATCCACATACTCGTATGTTAATGAGCATTCAAGGTAGGTAAATGAATTTGCTCTTTCCAGCATATTTGAATCTACATAAACTTTACTACGTGCAGGGTATTTTCCTTAAAAATCCATTACTTTTGTTTTCTCTGTATTGATTTTCATGTTACATTTGATGGCTATTTTGTTAAAATTATGGTAATTCGTCCTCTGAGGGTGCCACTAATGCTACATCATCTGCAAAAATTAACATATCCAATTTCATATTTCTATTCTATTGTGTATGTCCATGACATTGTTCTCCCCATTCTCTAACTATCTGATTTGTATGTACAATAAATAAAAGTGATGATTGGGGGCATCCTTGTCTCACTCTCGTATGAATTTCCTGCCATTGTGATAGTTTGTCATCTCTCCTATCCAAAACCTAACCTCAATCTGCCCGTGATGCAACCTGCTTATAACAGATGAGGCTCTAGGGACTGAGTATTTGCGGTATAACCATAACATCACTTGCAGAGTAAATGCCGCATGGACAGAAACCACATCACTTTACCCCTTTGGGCTATCAACCCATCGGGTAGTATTTTAGCGTTGCTTTCAATTCTCACAACAAGCCTCGGATGGACTGGAGGGATAATTCTGTGGACAAATAAAATAAAATACAATTTAAAACTAACAATGCCTAATATAATTTAAAACTAACAATGTCTATGTAATATAAAGTGAGATAATAAGTGCGGTGACATGTTATTTATGGCTGAATTTCTACCAAAGGGCAAACACTGGTAAAATGTAAATTAAAATTCTGCTCTTTTCACCTCATATCCTGTCTTCATATTAGACCAGTTTTGTAACATTAGCAGTTACATCCTCAGTAATTACATGACTGATGTTCTATTGTCCAGGAGGACTGCTTCTTACTCCATCCGTTGGAAGATGAATGAAACTCCTAACCAAATCAACTTCGACAGGGATTAAAAAAATGTATGAAGTAAAAATTAGCAGAAAGAATACACATATAGATAATTATATTAAAGCTTCAGGATTCAAACATTTTGCTTACAAAGTGGCAGTGTTCAATAGTTTGATATATAGATTAGTAAATACACCTATGAGCAAAGAAAGTTATGAAAAAGAAAAAGAATGCATAATTAATGGCTTTGAAGAAAAAATGGTATACCAGAAAATAAATAAATATGAAAGACAAAAATTAAATAACGAAAACACACTTATAAAAAAACAAGAAAAAATAAAATTCAAGAAACTCACATACCATCCATTGAAACACCACAAGTTTCAAAAATTTTCAAAAAGCTTAATATAAGATTGGCACCGAAGAATGAATACAGCCTAAATAGGATAATTAAAGCAATTAAATGAAAAAATTGAAGAAGGAAAAAATCAGGAATTTATCAGATCAAATGCAGGGATTGTGACAAAATTTACATAGGAAAAACAAAAAGAAATTTGTAAACAAGGACGAAAGAACATCTTAGAAATGTAAAAAATGGTGAAGTGGAAAAGTCAGCAGTAGCTGCTTATCCTTGGTCTGAAAAGCATCTAATTGAATCAAAAGCCAGTCTAATTAAACAAATAGAAATACAAAAAGAACTAATGGTTTGGGAAAAAATCCACATTCAAAAAACAAGGAAGAAAAACTTATGAACTTTGAAATTCCTGTGGATTCTGACTGGATCCAGATGTTTATTGGTCCACCAACAGAGGGAAGAAGAAATAGTTCTCCTGATCAACATAACATCAGTCAAGAAGAGGGTACTGAAGATGAATCCACCAAGGATTTGAAACTGCTGTCTTAGAAGACTGGATATGAGGAGAGGTACGAATTATTTACTTTAATATTTTATTTAAAAATTTATATATTTTTCTTAATTAGTTTTTTTAATGTGGATTTTATCCTAAACATTGAGCTCCTCCTGTTTTTCTATTTGTTTTATTAAACCAGCCTTTCTTTCAATTTGATGTTTTTGTGGCCAAGCATGAGTGGCTACTGTTGATTTTTCCAATTCACTACTTTTGATATTCCTTCACTCTTCCTGGAGTGTAGAAGATGAAGAAGAGTGCAATGTTGTTCTGTCACTAAACAAGAGCCCAGACAGTGATTCAATAGATGGGTGAAATATAGTCATACTATAGGACATTACAAACATGTAATGCAAGTATTATGAACATGTAGCTTTTTGACAGTTCAACATTCAAGTCAGTTGGTAATACATCATAGCAGCCAAAATGTTGCAAGACAAGTGTTTATACCAGTAGGCCAGAGTCATAATCATCATCATCCACTTATCACGTCCTCCTTTCTGAAGGTCGATTCAAAATATGCCTTCAACCATCTCTATCTTTCCATGCTTTCCTTCTTGTTTAGTTCTTCCCAGTCTTATCTTTCTTGTAAACTTTTCTTCACATGGTTAATACATTTTTCTCATGGTCTACCTCAAGGTCTGCATCCTTGTATCTTGAAATCTAACAGTCTTTGTAGTAGATTTTCCTTTACCATTCTTTTTAAATGTCAAAACCATTTTAGTCTATTTTTTCTATGTCTGTTGTTAATTTTTTTTACATTTAATGCCTCCCTGATTTTGATGTTCTATATTCTATCTCATCTTGTTTTATGTACCATTCCACATAAGAATTTCATTTCTGTACCTTAGATTCTGCTCAATTCCTTATTTGCACATGCATAATTCTCAGATTCAAACATTAGAACTGGTTTGAAATAAGTTTCATACATTGCCATTTTACTCTTGATGGGTATATGTTTATTCTATATCAGTTGTTTAGTTAAATTATAGACTTTTAAACTTTTCTCCATTCTTTTACTAGGCCAAAGTAACTGTTATAGTTATTTTAAAAAAATAAATTTCTGGCCACTTTTTTAACGTGATAATTTTCTGAAAAATGCCATAGGAATAAAATATGTATGTTTTGGATAAAATTATGTGTAGGCAAGAAAGTTAAAAAAAATTCATAAATGTGCCAAAAGGCTTTTTTTTTCTTTTCATTTTTCAGCTATAAACAAGAATTTTTTTTTTAAAACAGCATGTTATGATGCTCAAAAAGATGAAAAAAAATCCCTGAACAGATAAAATCAGTTCACAACGTTTTGCGAAAAGAAAGACAAAAAAGTGTAATTTTTCACCAATGTATTACTAGCCTCATAACTTTACTAGACAGTGGTGTGCGAAGGTCAGAGCAGTTACTCCAGATGTATGACTTATAGTACATAAAAACTTACTGCCTTATTTATTTTTTGTTAGATCCGGTAAATCTGGAGTTGGCCTACCTTGTTGTATAAGGTCATTTTTCTCATTGGAAGGTCTGCACAAAAATGATCTACTATGTAAATTATAAATTATAGTCACCTACATTCAGTTTTACTAAATTGATAAATCACATTTATCAGTAACACTTTAAAACATATTAATAACGCATTTGAATGAACTCAGTGCCGATATTAAATTCTACTGGTTCTTTCCACAAATGATAAATATACACATTCGTAATAATTCAATTGATGTTATTCAGATATATATTATAAATAAAGCTTCTTAAATTAACTGACAAAACATACTGCATAATTTTATTTTTTTTGTATTTTGTAAACAATAATTAAATATTATAAATTAAAAAATGTTATTTCTAAAAATTCTATTATTGAGAAATTGGCACTTTCTAAATCAACCAACCATGAATGATTCATAAATTGATAAGTCGAAAGGTCATTCGACCTTGTGTAATACTTTGAGTTGTGACGTTTCAGGATTCAGCTAGCTGGTATTCAATAAAAAATTGATGGAATAAGACACATGCTTCATCTAGCAGGTTATCGCTGGTCTAGTGTGGGTTATCACTGGACTTAGCAGGTAGATTCATTTAGTGGGTTATCATTAATTCATCTGCAGCAAAATAGCTGGTGTTGGTGGGGATAACACACTACGTGTTCCTCTATGGAGATAATGTGAATATGCAGAATATGGCAGCAATTTTGAATTTTGATGTTCTTGCTTAATTGATTTGAATGGAATTTGGCTAATATGTTATCTTATTTTAATCCGAAATTATTAATATACTAATTACCCTAGAAGTGCTGGGGTAGCTAGGGTTGAATGCACACCACTGCTACTAGATATTTTTTTCAGGGCTCCAGTTTTAACATTTTATGATGCTTATCTATCAAGAAAATTTTGTGCAAAAATCTATAATGTTTTGCACAATTTAGTAAAATGTAGAAACAGTTATTTAAGTAATAAAAGTTGCAATATATTGTAATATATATATATTTGAAAGAATGTTTAACTCACCTTCTTCCATTTTGCTGTTGCCGCTTAATTTCATTAAGTAGACTCATTGTAGAAGTAGTAAGTCTGGCCTGAAATGCTTGCTGAAACAGAAGATATATAATGTAAGCATATATTAGCATTTCCATACAATAATTTAATTATAAATTATAATTAATATTGAGTGGAGAACATATTTTTAATAACTCACCTCATACAATTTCAAATTTATTGGTTTTGAATGAATTTTTCATTCATCTTCAGTCATGACTCCAATAGTATCAAATAAATTTGAAATTGTATAAAGTGAGTTATTAAAATATGTTCTCAACTCAACGTTAATGATATAACCTCATAATGTGCCTTTTAAAATTCTGACGAAGATTATACTACAATGTATCCTTCCCCAAGCCAGCACATTAATTCCTGAGGAACAATATGGATTTGTGATGGAAAAATCCATGATACAAGCCATCGAGAGAGTGTTATCCATCATGTGGAAGCAACAAGCACTGCAGGTGACCACGTGTACGCGGCTTTCATAGACTTCTCCAAGGCGTTTGACAGCGTAAATAGAAACACATTACAGGACAAAATCTCCAGAATACTGGGAAAACAGAACCCTTTCTTGAAACTAATTGAAAGTATACTGGCTTTCAACCTACTAACCATAAATGACAAAGTTAGCCAATCTGATCACATCATACAAACAAACGGGGTGTTTCAAGGGGATCCTCTTAGCCCATTCCTCTTCAACTTGCTAACCCAAGACCTAGTCCAAGAAGTAGCATCACCAGAAGCCACAGTCCTCCTCTATGCAGATGATATAGTCATCCTATCCAGAAATAAAGTAGCTCTTCAGACTAGCCTGGATAAACTACACAACTGGGCGCACAGGAACGAATTAGAAGTTAATACAAACAAAACTAAGATTATGAAATTTAGATGAGGAGGAAACGTAAACAGGGATGACAAATTCAAGTATGGGAATGCCCAATTAGAATTAGCCAACTGCTACAAGTATACATTGCAAGTCACAGGAAAATCATTCACCAAGCACATCCAGGAAAGATGCAACTCAGCAATAAAGGCCACATTTGACATTCAAAATGTCGAAAAGCTGTCAATTGAAACAGCTATAAGACTATTTCATATTAAGATGTCACCAATAGTGTGCTACGCAATCACCACATTCTGGACTCGGTTAACCATAGCAAATCTGAAAAGACTGGAAATGGTCAAAATTGCCTACCTCCGGAGAGTACTTAGGGTTTCAAGGTCAATGAACTGCCAACTCATATACCATCAAACCAAGACTGACTTCATCAGAGAAATAGCGTTAAAATATAACCTGCCACACACCCCAGCCTATGAAGCACACATAAGAGAGAGAGAAAAAAAAGCAGAGGATATAGACTGCGGATTCTTCCTGACCCCAGCAATGAACACCGAAGAATGGAAGGAACCAAACTTCTCCCTAAGACACGTGTTCACGAGGACCGCCACACATGGATTCCACTACAGAGTATGTACCATAAAAGGGTTCCACCTTGCATCGAACTAGTGCCTCTGCAAGCTATGCGACCAAAAATGTCAACAATACCACCTTATTGACTGTATAGCAAGAAGTAAGCCTTTAAAATTCTATGCTGATGATAAAAACTTCCAGTAATTGTATTATAATGTACACAGTGTGTTTAATAAATCTTTATATATAATTACTTATTTTAGGAATTCTCGCTATGAGGTATATTCATTAAGGTAGAATATTTTTATCACTCACCTCATATTGTTCAAGGGTTCAAGAAATATGAAAATTATTAAAGACATCAACAGTAAAAACGTAATAATTACTAAAGCTGACAAAGGCAACCAATTGGTTATTTTAGACAAAGAAGAATACAACAACAGAATGGAAAAACTTTTGGACTATGAAGAATATACACAGATTCAATTAGACCCCCTTAACAAAACCATTAAAGAAGTAGACAACACTCTCAAGAATATCAATCACATTTTAACTAAGAAAGACAAGTTTCATCTGAAGGTTTCAAATCCAAAAATTCCCAACATCTACGGACTCCCGAAAGTGCACAAAGAAGGGAAGAAAATGAGGCCGATAATTAACAACATAGGGTCTCCTACATATCATTTATCTAAATGGTTATGTAAGGAATTTAATAAAATGAATGGATTTGAAAACTCTGCAATAGAAAACTCTTAGAATTGGTAGATAAACTAGAAAACATACAACTACAATCTTCAGACAGATTAGTTTCATTTGATGTTGTTTCCTTATTTCCAAGCATTCCAAAAGACCAAACTATGGAAATTTTAGAGATTTGGATGAAAAATAATAAAATTGAAAAAGTAAAGATAGTCGAATATAAAACTTTAACGAAATTATGTATCGATAATATGTTTTTCACCTACAATGGAATATTTTATAAACAAAATTCAGGACTTTCGAAGGGAAACCCTTTATCTCCATTCTTAGCTAATCTATTCATGGAGAATTTTGAACACAAGATAATTAATGGACATAGTTTAATTTTCAAGTTCTGGTGCAGATATGTGGATGACATAATTGCAATAGTTAATCAAAAACAGATAGATGATGCATTAAAATTATTGAACATTCAAAGTCAAACTATAAAGTTCATTATGGAAAAGGAAATCAATGGAGAAATACCATTTTTAGATCTCAACTTAAAAAGGAATGAAGAAAATAAGATAGAATTTGGAATTTACAGAAAGAAGACACATATAGATAACTACATAAAAGCTTTAGGTTTCAATCACATAGCTCACAAAGAAGCAGTTTTCAATAGTTTGACACATAGATTAGTGAACATACCAATGAACAAAGAAAATTATGAAAAAGAAAAAGAACACATAATCAACGTAGCCACGAAAAATGGTTTTGTAATAAAAATGATACTCAAAAAAAGTAACAAGTTCAAAAGACAAAAATTTATTAATCAAAGCACTCTTCTAAAAGTTAAAGAAGATAATGTAAAATTTAGAAAATTCACATATCATCCATTAAAACACCACAAGTTTCAAAAATTTTTTAAAGATTTCAACATAAGGTTAGCACCCAAAATGACTACAGCATCAGTAGACTGATTAGACCTAATAAGAATGAGAAAATTAAAGAAGAAAACAAATCAGGGATTTATCAAATTAAATGTGAAGAATGTGAGAAATTCTACACAGGAAAAACTAAAAGAAATTTGAAAACTAGAGTGAAAGAACATCTCAGGAATGTCAAGAAAGGGGAAGTAGAAAAATTGGCAGTGGCTGCCCATGCATGGTCTGAAAAAATCTTATCGAGAAAGAAGCTAAATTATTAAAACAAATAGAAAAACCTAAAGAACTTACTGTTTTGGGAAAAGATCTACATTCAAAAGAGCGAAAAGAAGAAATTAATGAACTTTGAAATTCCCGGTGAGAATGACCTGGTTTCGAGGTTTTTCAGTCAGCCAATGGAAGGAGAGAAGAACAGCTCTTCAAGACGACAGAACAACGGTTGTGACGATACTGAGGATGGAACAGAAACTATGTTCCGAAACTAGTTTATAATCAAATAAGAAGAACAATATGAGGTGAGTGATAAAAATATTCTACCTTAACTTAATACCTTTATATATAATGTTTACTTCGCAACACTAATTTTAATATAAATTATAATATTGGCTACATGTTAGTATTTAATGATAATATCGATATAACTAACTAACTCACTGGTACTATCGAACACATAGTTTCACATAGACATAAGCTCTCCATACATCCCTATCCCGAGCTAATGTTTTCCAATCATCCCCTGTATAATCTATTTCCCTTAAATCATGGTTATTGTTATTCTCCCACCTTATTCCTGATCTACCAACTGGGCATATTCCCTCAGGTTTTCCTACAAGAATCTATCATTCTATTCCCCATTTGTGCCATGTGTCTTTCCCATTGCAGTCTATTAGACTTAACTGTTCTTATTATGTAGGCTATATAGTTTCCTATAAAGATCATGTAGCTCAATGTTATGTAGTCTTCTCAATTCGACAGTCAGTTCATCTCTCTTTGAACAAAAAACTTTACTAAGAACTTTATTCTCAAATACTCAAACTTTTCCCCTCCCTTAAAAATAAGAGTCCATGTTTCACACTCACATAATTTAACTGGGGAAATAATTGTTTGATATCATTATTTTCAGTGTAATGCAGAATAGCATGTACTTTCAAAATTGAACCTATGTTTAATTTCTTTGTGCGTCTCTTTTCTATTTCTAATTATTGTTTCTAGGTATTTCAATTCAGCCACTTCTTCAAAATGTTCCTGATTTATCAGTCCATTTCCATTATATAATGTATTTCTATGTGTGACCATATATTTAGTGTTATGGATTTTTACATCCAGTCCTAATTTGTTAGTGTTAGTCAATAGTGTGCCCTTAGAATTTCCTCGCTATTGCCTAATAAAACTACATGATCAGCATAAACTTGCAGCTTATTAATACTATTGATTCTAGGTCTTCTTCATCCTCTAAAGATTTTATGGCATGCTCTAAGAATAAAATTGAATAGTAGAGGAGATGGTATATCTCCTTGATTTAAACCATTAAATGTGTCCGAAAACTGTTTGCCAACACACAGAATATGCATTGTGCCATTTAGACATATTTGAATAAGTCCTACTTTTTAGGAATTCTGAACTCCAGCAGGATACTATATAACTTCTCCTTCTCAATTGAATCATATGCCTTTTTGAAGTCTACATATATTTAATGCACAGTACCATTATATTCCCATTTCTTTTCAAACATGTTCAAATAGAACATAAGTTATGAGTAGGACAAGGAATTTTGTGTATAAAAGTTAAAATTGCAACATAGTATAATGAGAAGTTAGGCTTACGAGTATCTTTTGTTTCTGTTTCACATACGAACAGTTGAATAGTATAGTGAGAAGTTAGACTTCTGTCTTTTGTTCCTGTTTCACACACAAACAGTTGAATAGTATAATGAGAAGTTAGACTTCTGACTGTCTTTTGTTTTGGTTTCACACACAAACAAGTTGAATAATATTTTTTTTTTTTAAATGCCCCAGGTTGTTTTTCAACATTCCTGGTGTTCTCTCCTAGCATGGCATACTTGTAACCCACTTCTGAGGTTGGGGCGCCTGGAAGATGGGGTTACATTGCCCCGATGATATAACGGGTGATGATAGTGCTACGTCAGGAGAGTCCCTAATCCTAAGCTTATAAGGGGGCTCATACACCATTACAGGTCAAAATTTTCAATTTTTTGTTTTTGGTCTCATTTGAAAGAGCATACTTTAAAGTACACATTTCTGAAATGTTGTAATGATATCTTCTGTTTTTGTCGAGATACATAATGTTGAATGCCAATGTGCGCTCCAGTCCCTAGCACTATGTGTGTCCACTGGGTGCAACGTCGTGGTGTGGATATCGACAAGCCCAGGCAGAGGGTAGAGAAGCAGTATATAAACATCCACATCCAATACTAATGGCCGTTATGAATGCCATAAGACCTACCTTCAAAGACCTTTCAAAAACAGAACTTCTAAGAAGGTGCTTGAAGGGCCGCACTCAAAATTCAAACGAGTCCTATAATAATAAAGTGTGGACAATTTGCCCTAAAACAAGTAATACTGGTAAAACAGTTGTCAAAATAGCAGCAGCTAATGCTGCAGCAACATTCAATGATGGGGATACAAGCAGATTAAAAGTTTTAGAAGAGTTTGGAGTGAATGTAGGAAAATATGCCAAGGCTGCTTTTAGGCATCGTGATGTCCTGCGCATAAAATCTGCTGATAAACACCTACGAGAATCCTCGAAGGAGTCCAGGAGAACTAGAAGACGACTGAGACTTGAGGAACATGGCAGGAGAAGTGAAAAGGAGGGCACAACATATGCTGCTGGAGCTTTCTTATACAGACTGTAGAAACATGCGTAAACTTTAACATAATTTTCCCAAAAGTTAAAATTTTAAGAACATAAAACGCAATAACTCAAAAACTAATGGTTCAATTTCATGAAAGTTTGCACACACACTCCTCTACTTAGTCTGTATCTGGCATACTAAAATCATTGCAATCTTTTGAATATTAAGGTTAGGTAATGGGGAATATATAGTGTAAAAATTAATTAAAAAAATTATTAATAAAAAAAATTTTTTTGCTCTAAACCAATAAATCTGGGGCACATCATAATAGTTCACAAGCTTTATTAGGGTGTTATATTTATTTTAAAAAATTGTTTATACTAGTTTTTAAGTAATAATGTATGATATGATATATATATAAGAAACTGAAATTATGCAAATTTTATTTTCCTGCAATTACAAACATTTTGCTTCAATAATAACAATTTTAATATCAAATGAGAGCCAATAGTGTATACTACCTGTGTGCAAATTTTCATAATTGTATGTTTTATAGTTTTTTTTATATTGTAAAGTAATGATGTGTGTGCATATGTACCTCATGCTGGGTGTATGAGCCTCCTTAATCTAAGATGAACATGAATGATGATGATTGCGATGGCCATATGATTTCTGGGACTATTTGGGCCTTGAAGTTTTCCTGACAATTGTCTTACAGGTGAGGAAAAACCTCACCCAGAAAAACTGTCCTGACCGGGGATCAAACCTGGGCCCGCTGCATGACAAGGCAGCACGCTACCTCGAGACCACAGCGTTGAATAATATATACTATCTGCATTGCAATCATATCTTTTATTACATAAAAGCCTAGCCCTAGTTATGAGGAAGAAGAACCTTAAAATGCTACTTTCTACTATAACATAATCAAATATAAAGCTTAACTGGGTGTAATAGTTGTGTTAAAATTCTCAATAAAAAGTCTTCTTGAATTAGTAGCCATCAGATGGCACTGGGAGCAAATATATACGAGGAAGAAAAATTAATTCATATATTAAATTTGGGAATTTTTAACATTATGAGGTTCAATTAATAATAATTAATGTCTGCATTGGAATACCTAGATGGCATAAATGGTAGCACACTAGTATATAAAGCAAGAGGTCTCGAGTTAAAATCTCAGTTCAGTTAATTTTTCTTCTGAAATAAAAATATATTTAATTACCGGCAAAGGTGTGGCTCTCATTTCCCTCAAATCAATGTTGCGGAAGAAGTCACACATAAGTAATTCTTCTATTGAAGGAAACCTCCGCTCTGGATTCTGGAATATGAACTCCAGCACCTCCACAACCTGTACATACACATGCAAATATGTTATCGATCACATTTTAATTTAGTTACATTGGTTGGGGGGGGGGGCAGAGGCTATGTGGGATTTCCGGATCTCTGATCTGGTCAAAAACCCTGATGGAACTGACATTTAACCTCTGGGGTGAATTTCAGTGAAGTCCAGAGGGTCTAACTTAACCAAATCCACTTTCTTCACCTCCAAGTCGGGGCTCCCTGGGACCTTCGTAAGACCTTTTACGATTTTAAGATGAAAAAGAGAGAGTGGGGTATGGAAAGAAATGGGAAGCTAATACACATATATATCCTTAGTAAAGTAGCAAACATGGCATGATGAGTCTTTCAATGGTTAAGGAAAGAATGGAGAATGCTGAGTTTCCAGTGAAAGATCTGCTATTGGGCAGAACACTATGTATTTATGTACATTGGATGATTCTTTATCGTCTTTTTGTTACTATTTATTGCCTCCTGCTTAGAGTACATTTGCATCATCCATATTCTTGTTATTATTTATTAATTTTTATATATTGGTAATATTGTGCTTGCCAATGGCAATATATGTTTCATTTTGTTATGTTTTCTTCAGTACTTAATCATTTAATAAAACAATGGCTTTTGAAACCGGTCCTATGAAAATCATGGAGTTTCATAAGGTGAGAAGAAAAAAGTTATTTTGGATTCATTTATATAAATAATGTATTAAACTGTTATGATTATGTACTGAAATAATTTCATATTACAAAGTCTAGTGTATTCATTCTGAAAAGAAAAAGAGCACAGCCTATTTGAGACATCCAAATGATCTCAAACACAACATGAGCATAACTTTTTCCAAGCTAAGTTCCAGTTGTAATGTAAACAAAGCAGATTCATTGGTCAAATAACTGTATTTTTATCATCATCATCACCACTCCAGGGATTAGGCAATTGCTCGTTCCGACTTCATATTGCATCAGCCCAACGTCTTCTAGGTCTTCCAACATCACGCCTTCCTCTTGCTTGATAGTTCCTGGCTAACAATGGATATCTCTCCTTACTCATTCCATCCATGTGATCAATCCATTCTGTATTTTTATGTTTTGTTTATTTTAATGGATGAAATTACAAATAAAGTTGTAGGGGAAGGCAAAACACCAGACATAAAAACCTTCATATTTGCAAATGATGTAATGATATGGGGAAATTAAAAAAAAATAATAGAACACAAACTTGAAAGTTGAAAAATAGTCACAGAAGAATATGGTTTAAAGATAAATATTGAGAAAATGGCAGTCATGAAAATATGTAGAAACCAGAACGATGATTGGAATATAAGGCTATCAGGCATAAATCTACAAAAAGTGGAAAAATGTACATATTTAGGAACAGTGATAAATGCAAATGGTAAAATATATACTGAAATCAGTAAAAGAATATAGAAAAGTTCAAAAGTCTATAATTTAACTAAACAATTAATTTGGAGTAAAGATATACCCATCAAGGATAAAATGGCAATGTATAAAACTTATTTCAAACCAGTTATAACATATGCATCTAGACTTGAACATGTACAAAGAAGGAATTAAGCAGAATCCAAACTAGAGAAATTAAATTCTTATGTGAAATGATACATAAAACAAGGAGAGATAGAATAAGAAACAACAAAATCAGGGAGACATTAAATGTAGAAAAATTAACAAAAGACATAGAAATAAATAGACTGAAATAGTTTGGACATTTAAAGAGAATGGAAAAGGAAAAACTACCACAAAGATCGTAAAATTTCAAGATACAAGGAGGAAGACCTCATTGTAGACCATGAGAAAAATTTATTAACCAAGTGAAGAAAGGTTTACACGAAAGAGGATATGACTGGGAAGAACTAAAAAGAAGGAAAGAATAGGAAGATAGAGGTGGTTGGAGGCATATTTGTAATCAACCTTCTGAAATGAGGACACGATAAGAGGATGATGATGATGATGAAATAACTGTTTTAACTTTAAGCATGTAAAAAATGTAGTTCAATCTCTAACACATGAAATAAGGAAATTAAAATAATAAAAATATGTATTATCTAGCACATGCCTATATGGGAGGATCTTAAAATATATAATTACAATTTTAATACATTGAGTAAATAAACATTTCATTTTTAACTCTAATGCACATTCAATGCAAAATATGAGATGATTTCTTTTAAAATGGTCACTTTCTGTAGAATTTCTTTAAAACTGGAAAAGAAACAATTTGGAAAGCAAAGAGAAACAAATCATTTTGAATGTTTTGAAAGAGTTTAGTAAAAAATATCCCACATAAACCATTGAGGATGTGGTGAAAATAACAACAGAATTTACAGATGAGTTAGCATGGAGCATAAATTCAGCTCGTAATGAAATACTGTAAATAAAGTATATCTATTGACATCATGGAAGAAACACAAACAACTGATTAGGTAGGCCCAAATATAATTTTTTGTCATTAATAAATAATAAATAAAAGTTTCTAATTATTGTTACCATCTTACCTTGTATTCAGTCCCATTTCCCATTAAATTTGATGTTAACTAATAACGTAATTTAATCAAAATGGGAGGTAACACTATGAGGTTATGGAGAAAATGTTTTTATATCTCACTTGATAAAGATGCATGTTTTCACAATACCAGTTTCAAAAGTATAATTTTACTTCCATCTTCAGTCAAACTCCAACTGTCAAAATTTTGTTGTTGATACCATCTTCTGAACTGCCATCTGGTGATGTTTTTATGAATTTGGAGATCAAATTATTTTTGTCGGGAATATCAAAATTCATGGCTCTATATTAATTCTTCTGAATGTATATCTTCTCCCAAACTGTTAATTCCAAAGGTGTCTCTAAATGTTTTAAAAGTTTAATTTCTTTTCCAATTTTGTGATTCTCTAGTTTACTATGAGCTGCAATTGCGATTTTTTAATTTCACCATTTTTAATATTTGTAAAAGTACACCGCTGTAGTTTTGAGGTAGTGTGCTGCCTTGTCACGCAGTGGGCCCAGGTTCGATCCCTGATCGGGACAGTTTCCTGGGTGAGGTTTCTATTGGGGTTTTTCCTCACTTGTAAGACAATGTCAGGCCCTAACGGTCCCCGAACATCATAAGGCCATCACAATAATCATCATTCATATTCATCTTAGATTAAGCTTAGGATTAAGGACTCTCCTGGTGCACCACTATCATCATCATCATCACCCATCATAACATCGGGGCAACATAACCCTGCCTTCCAGGCACCCCAATCTCAGAAGTGGGTTACAATTATGCCAATGCTAGGAGAGAACAGCAGAAATGTCAAAAAGGACAAACCTGGGGCATTAAAACAACATATATTTCTAAAATGTTTTTTTGGATAATTTTCTAAATTCCTTTTAGTTCTTCCTATATATACTTTCTTGCAATCATTGCAACTAATTTATTAAATTCCAGATTTTTTACTATCTGGGACATTAACTTTGTTATTCGATGTTTTTATTATTAATTTCATACATCTCAATGATGGATAAATCATATCTGAAGAGAAAAATTATATGCTCAGACCGGGACTTGAACCTTGGACCTTTGGTTCTCAAGACCAAGTGCTCTACCACCTGAGCTACCTGAGCAAGTACCGATCTAAATGCAAATTTTCTCTATATACGTTGTAATTCCCGCCAACCAAATGCTATGAAGCCTTTGCTTTTATTACTTATTAGTAGGTTTCCAGACCGAATTTGTTAATCGGTGCTAATGTACTATTAAATTTGTTAAATATTTTTGAAATTTTTGTGTATGTTCCAGCATGGTAAGTAATTTTCATTATTTCTTTCTTCTCTTTTGAATCAAGTTGTACGGTGGTGTTTTCTTTAAGTCTTTTTTTGTTGTTTGAATCTCTTTACCCATTGGCTTACACAGACGGCTCCCAGCTGGCTGATGAAGTGAAGCCCAATCTCATACAGACGGCTCCCTGCCAGCTGATCAAGTGAAGCCTGTTCTTACACAGACAGCTGTGAGCTGGTTGAGCAGCTGTAGCTTCTTCTTAGTGTTTCTTTAGTTTTGTCAATAGATGGCATGACATGTTATATACCGTTGGAAATTTGTTCCCTATGGTTGGAAAGCTGAGAGAACGATCTATTCAATGGTGTACAACATACTCAATTTCTCTCAATAGATTGTGAGTTATAAGCGATTGATTTTTTTGATTATGCTAATTTTCCTAAAATAGAATGGTAAATATGGGTGCAACTATGGAGGAAACATTAATAAGGCAATGAGTTAACTTATTTGTTATTATCTTCTTTCCAAAACCATTTAACATAGCTACATTTAAAATATGATTGTATTCGTTCTTAAAATTTTCTTCACTTAATGGTACGTTTGTTAATCTGTATATTAAACTGTTGAATATTGCACGTTTATGAGCAATATGATTAAAACCTGAAGATTTAATGTAATTATCTATATGGGTATCTTACCTGTGTATACTGAATTCAATCTTTTGTTGCTGTTCATTCCTAATTATATTCAGATCCAAAAATGGGATTTGATTATTTTTCTGCAATTCCATAGCAAATTTCACAATTCATCTTGAAAGTTAAGTAATTTTAATGGATCTTCTGTATATTTTGAATTTATTATTGAGAATATCAACATATCTGTACCAACATTTAAGTATCTATTGGTGATGTGACATTCTAGATAGCCCACAAACAAATTAACCAAAAATGGTTGAAGTGGATTGCTCATTGCCAAACCCGAAATCTGTTTATAAAATTCTTTGTTGAATGTGAAAAACAAGTTGTCAATATAAAGTTTTGTTAAACTTATGTACTCTTCTATTTATTCTGTTTTCAATATTAGGAAAATTAGCCATTTTTCCAAAATATTTAACATTTTTTCTGTTGGGATACATGGAAACAAAGAAACAACACGAAAAAACCAATCTATCACCCAAGTTTATAAAATCAACACTAGATGGTAGTTCAGAAGATTGTATTAACAACAAAATTTTGACACAACTTTATGAGGTGAGATATAAAAATATTTTCTCCAATTCATTCGTAAAAATAAGAACAATGTTTCTATCAATACAGTTCTGTATACAATTCAGTCATGTGGCGGGTAAATGTAGCACCATGGTTCTCCAAATTGACAGAGTCGGCGAAGTAATACCTTATGCAAGTTTGTTTACAGTACAACTGGAACTTGAGTAATCAATTGATTTGGTTACTTATTTTAGGAATTCTCACTATGAGGTATATTCATTAAGGTAGAATATGTTTATCACTCACCTCATATTGTTCTTCTTATTTGATTATAGACTAGTTTCGGAACATAGTTTCTGTTCCATCCTCAGTAACATCACGACCGTTGTTCTGTCGTCTTGAAGAGTTGTCCTTCTCTCCTTCCATTGGCTGACTGAAAAACCTCGAAACCAGGTCATTCTCACCGGGAATTTTCAAAGTTCATTAATTTCTTCTTTTCGCTCTTTTGAATGTAGATCTTTTCCCAAACAGTAAGTTCTTTTGGTTTTTCTATTTGTTTTAATAATTTTGCTTCTTTCTCGATAAGATGTTTTTCAGACCATGCATGGGCAGCCACTGCAGATTTTTCTACTTCCCCTTTCTTGACATTCCTGAGATGTTCTTTAACTCTAGTTTTCAAATTTCTTTTAGTTTTTCCTATGTAGAATTTCTCACATTCTTCACATTTAATTTGATAAATCCCTGATTTGTTTTCTTCTTTAATTTTCTCATTCTTATTAGGTCTAATCAGTCTGCTGATGCTGTAGTCATTTTTGGGTGCTAACCTTATGTTGAAATCTTTAAAAATTTTTTGAAACTTGTGGTGTTTTAATGGATGATATGTGAATTTTCTAAATTTTACATTATCTTCTTTTACTTTTAGAAGAGTGCTTTGATTAATAAATTTTTGTCTTTTGAACTTGTTTATTTTTTTGAGTATCATTTTTATAGCAAAACCATTTTCCGTGGCTATGTTGATTATGTGTTCTTTTTCTTTTTCATAATTTTCTTTGTTCATTGGTATGTTCACAATCTATGTGTCAAACTATTGAAAACTGCTTCTTTGTGAGCTATGTGATTGAAACCTAAAGCTTTTATGTAGTTATCTATATGTGTCTTTTTTCTGTAAATTCCAAATTCTATCTTATTTTCTTCATTCCTTTTTAAGTTGAGATCTAAAAATGGTATTTCTCCATTGATTTCCTTTTCCATTGTGAACTTTATAGTTTGACTTTGAATGTTCAATAATTTTAATGCGTCATCTATCTGTTTATGATTAACTATTGCAATTATGTCATCCACATATCTGCACCAGAACTTGAAAATTAAACGATGTCCGTTAATTATCTTGTGTTCAAAATTCCCCATGAATAGATTAGCTAAGAATGGAGATAAAGGGTTTCCCATCGAAAGTCCTGAATTTTGTTTATAAAATCTTCCATTGTAGGTGAAAAACATATTATCGATACATAATTTAGTTAAAGTTTTATATTCGACTATCTTTACTTTTTCAATTTTATTATTTTTCATCCAAATCTCTAAAATTTCCATAGTTTGGTCTTTTGGAATGCTTGGAAATAAGGAAACAACATCAAATGAAACTAATCTGTCTGAAGATTGTAGTTGTATGTTTTCTAGTTTATCTACCAATTCATAAGAGTTTTCTATTTTGCAGAGTTTTCAAATCCATTCATTTTATTAAATTCCTTACATAACCATTTAGATAAATGATATGTAGGAGACCCTATGTTGTTAATTATCGGCCTCATTTTCTTCCCTTCTTTGTGCACTTTCGGGAGTCCGTAGATGTTGGGAATTTTTGGATTTGAAACCTTCAGATGAAACTTGTCTTTCTTAGTTAAAATGTGATTGATATTCTTGAGAGTGTTGTCTACTTCTTTAATGGTTTTGTTAAGGGGGTCTGATTGAATCTGTGTATATTCTTCAGAGTCCAAAAGTTTTTCCATTCTGTTGTTGTATTCTTCTTTGTCTAAAATAACCAACTGGTTGCCTTTGTCAGCTTTAGTAATTATTACATTTTTACTGTTGATGTCTTTAATAATTTTCATGTTTCTTGAACCCTTTTTGTTTATTGGTGTTTCCTTGATTTCATTTGATGTTGTTTCCTTATTTCCAAGCATTCCAAAAGACCAAACTATGGAAATTTTAGAGATTTGGATGAAAAATAATAAAATTGAAAAAGTAAAGATAGTCGAATATAAAACTTTAACTAAATTATGTATCGATAATATGTTTTTCACCTACAATGGAAGATTTTATAAACAAAATTCAGGACTTTCGATGGAAACCCTTTATCTCCATTCTTAGCTAATCTATTCATGGGGAATTTTGAACACAAGATAATTAACGGACATCGTTAATTTTCAAGTTCTGGTGCAGATATGTGGATGACATAATTGCAATAGTTAATCATAAACAGATAGATGACGCATTAAAATTATTGAACATTCAAAGTCAAACTATAAAGTTCACTATGGAAAAGGAAATCAATGGAGAAATACCATTTTTAGATCTCAACTTAAAAAGGAATGAAGAAAATAAGATAGAATTTGGAATTTACAGAAAAAAGACACATATAGATAACTACATAAAAGCTTTAGGTTTCAATCACATAGCTCACAAAGAAGCAGTTTTCAATAGTTTGACACATAGATTAGTGAACATACCAATGAAACAAAGAAAATTATGAAAAAGAAAAAGAACACATAATCAACGTAGCCATGGAAAATGGTTTTTGCTATAAAAATGATACTCAAAAAAATAAACAAGTTCAAAAGACAAAAATTTATTAATCAAAGCACTCTTCTAAAAGTAAAAGAAGATAATGTAAAATTTAGAAAATTCACATATCCATTAAAACACCACAAGTTTCAAAAAAATTTTAAAGATTTCAACATAAGGTTAGCACCCAAAAATGACTACAGCATCAGCAGACTGATTAGACCTAATAAGAATGAGAAAATTAAAGAAGAAAACAAATCAGGGATTTATCAAATTAAATGTGAAGAATGTGAGAAATTCTACATAGGAAAAACTAAAAGAAATTTGAAAACTAGAGTTAAAGAACATCTCAGGAATGTCAAGAAAGGGGAAGTAGAAAAATCTGCAGTGGCTGCCCATGCATGGTCTGAAAAACATCTTATCGAGAAAGAAGCAAAATTATTAAAACAAATAGAAAAACCAAAAGAACTTACTGTTTGGGAAAAGATCTACATTCAAAAGAGCGAAAAGAAGAAATTAATGAACTTTGAAATTCCCGGTGAGAATGACCTGGTTTCGAGGTTTTTCAGTCAGCCAATGGAAGGAGAGAAGGACAACTCTTCAAGACGACAGAACAACGGTCGTGATGTTACTGAGGATGGAACAGAAACTATGTTCCGAAACTAGTCTATAATCAAATAAGAAGAACAATATGAGGTGAGTGATAAACATATTCTACCTTAATTGATTTGGTGTTTACTTGATGAAAATCCATTTTATGTTCATTAATAAAATTATAATTGTAATCATGGTATTCGTCTGAAGAAGAAACAAACTATTGAAACAACTATAACGAATTTGCATTTTAATAAATATGAAAATCAAATAAACAGTTTTATAAATTAATGAGTCATTTTAACATCTTACCTCATATTTCATGTTTTTTCAAACACGGTAACTATAGTTTTCAAATGATCTTGTCATTCATTTTCAACCGCCATTATGACCTCATAATGTGTTTCCCAATTTTAACTTTGAAACAGTTTTATTTTAATTAATGAACATAACTGCAACTTAGCATGGATACAGTATATATATCATATATATCCATCCATCCGTTCATAGTAATTCTGCCCAAAGGCAGGTCTTTCACTTCAATCAGCATTTTCATGCTATGCTTTGCAGCTTTACTAGGTAATTGAAGGTGTGGTAGCTTCCCGTTGCTTTTCACACTGGTGAAGGATGATGATGATGATGATGATGATGATGATGATGGCCATATGATTTCGGTGACCGTTTGGGTCTTAGAGGTTTCCTGACATTTGTTTTACAGGTGAGGAAAAACCCCGACAAAAACCTCATCCTGAAAAACTGCCCCATCCAGGGATCGAACCCGGGCCTGCTGCGTGACAAGGCAGCACGCTACCTCAAGACCACAGCAGTGGACATTATACATATATAAAAATTGAATAAAAATTAACTATTAAGAGTTTTTATTAAGTTAATACATAGTAATAATAATGTTAATAATAATAAACTTACCTGAGGATAATTTTTCAGATCAAGTAAGTGACCTTGACTTGGTTGCGGAGTACAGAGTTCATATCCAGCACACATCTCAAACAAAACATGTCCTACAAAAATAAGAAGCTAACATTAGCATTTATACACTAAAAAAACAAGAATAAATATAACAGTACTTATATCCATCATGAGGTGTGGATATGGAGAAGAATGGAACATATAAAATGGACAGACAAAATAAATAATAAAGATGTGCTAGACAGAGTGACTCAAGGAAGAACAATGCTGGAACTCATGAAGAAGAGGAAAAGAAATTGGATTGGCCACTGGCTAAGAAGAAACTGCCTGCTGAAGGATGCTCTAGAAGGATTGGTCAACGGAAATAAAGTTATAGAGGCAGAAAAAGACATCAGATGATAGACAATATCAGAATAAATGGTTTGTATGCAGATACAAAAAGGAAAGCTGAGTTAAGAAAAGAGTGGAGAATGCTGAGTTTGCAGTGAAAGACCTCTTGGGCAGAACACTATGAATGAAATATCCATCATCATCATCATCATCATTCATTCATTCATTCATACACTTTGAGAATTTTCCTCATCATTGAGAGTTTTCTCCAATCAATCTTAACAATTAACACAAGTTTTAAAAAATACATAAATGACCTCACTTAATGAAAAAAATATATAAAATGCTAAAAAACCTAATTTTAAGCCTCAGGAACAATGGATTTATGGTAAACAGACAAGCAGCCTAAGGAAAATGAACATAGGATGTTGGAATATACATGGTATATCCATCCATGGTAATTCTGCCCGGGGTCAGATATTTCACTGCAATCATAGCATTTAGGGAATTGTAGGTGTATATAAATAATACATAAATAAATTCAAGGAACAAAAAGTGATACATGAAAGTACTCTTCTGATAGATAAAGAAACTAGTAAAAAATTCAAGAAATTTACATATCATCCTGTAGTATTAAATAAGCTTCATAACATTTTCAGCAAACTTAACGTTAAATTACTACTTAAAAATGATTATAGTTTGAATAAATTAATCAAATCCAACAAAAATAAAAAATAAATATGAAAATCAAATAAAACTATGTTTTATTTATATTTAATTAATGCAAATAAAAAAATTGAAGACTGCAATAAATCAGGGAATTATCAAATTGATTGTAAAGATTGTGAAAAAATATACATAGGAAAAACAAATAGGAACTTGAACACAAGATTGAAAGAACACTTTAAAATGTTAAAAATGGAGAAATAGAAAAATTTGCAATAGCTGCACATGCATGGTCAGAAAAACACAAAATTGAAACTAAGGTCAAATTACTAAAACAGATTTTTTTTTGCAAATGCCCCAGGTTGTCTTTCGACATTCCTAGTGTTCTCTCCTGGCATGGCGTACTTGTAACCCACTTCTGAGGTTGGTATTACGTTGCCCCGATGATATTATGGGTGATGACGATGATAGTATTATGCCAGGAGAGTCCCTAATCCTAAGCTTAATCTAAGATGAATATGAATGATGATGATTGCAATGGCCATATGATTTCGGAGACCATTTGGGCCTAAAGTTTTCCTGACAATTGTCTTACAGGTGAGGAAAAAACCCTGATAAAAACCTTACCCAAAAACACTGTCCCTACAAAGCACGCTACTTCGAGAAACTCACAATTTGGGAAAAAATTTACATCTGCAAGTATAAAAATTAATATAAAATTATGGAATATTCACCTGAAAGTTCCATCTCCTCAACTTAATTAATTATTTAACTGTAGCGCTTTCGGGACTTGTCCCATCATCGGCAGGATTCAAAACTGGTGTTTCACTGAAGATCTGGTAGAGGGGGTTGCAAGTATTGGGTTCGTTTTCGTTTGTTATCAGGCTGTCGTCGTTTTGAGCGGCGGCTCAGGAGGGCCATCTCTTCGAGTATTTTTAATCTTGCGCTGGATGATTTTCTCTGGTGCAGTACTGTTAGGGTTTTTTCAATATTTAACATGTGATGTTCCTTCAATGGATCACGTGTTTGTCATATCTTGAGTTTGCCTCTGCGTGAATGACGTCTCGAACATGTGCTGGGAATCCTGATTGTTAAAACCCCTGTTTTGTCCTTCCTCAGTGAAATTTGTTGCAGTCCTTACATGTTAGTTTATAAACTCCTTTGCTGTTGAAAATGTTATTTTCTTCAATGTTATTGTTTATTATGTTGTTTAATTTGTTATTGGTTCTGTATGCTATTTTTACGTTTTTATCGGCTTTCTTTAGTGTATTAGCTAATTTTATTGTTTCTTTTCTTGTGTATGTAAGTTTATCCATGTTTTCTTGTTGTTGTCATATTATTTTTCTAGTTTAGTTATGTTGGTTATATTGTTCTTCCTTGTTTATTTACAAGCTTATCTATGAATTCTTCATTATAGCCATTGGTTTTTGCCATATATTTAATGTAGTTGAGATCTTGGATATAATTGTCTTTGCTTAATGGGAGTTTCAACATTCTACTGACTAAGCTATTAAATGTACTAATTTTCTGTCGAAAAGGGTGTGTAGATTTTTTGTTTACGGCCAGAGCATTGTTTGTAGGTTTCCAGTAGATACCGATTTCTAGTTTCTTTTTGTGTAGATTTTTGGTTATAGACAAATCTAAGTAGTTTATGCTATTATTAACTTCTATTTCTTCAGTGAAAGTGATTTTTTCATGCATGTTGTTTAAGTCTTGTAGTATTTCTTTTTCTTTTCTGTTTTCATTGTCGATATTACTAGTATGTCATTGACATATCGTATTATTAGTTTTATGTTGAATTTGTGTATTAGTTCCTAAAAATGTTTATTTTCCAGTTCTTGTAGGAAGATTTCTGCCATTATTCCGGATGTAGGAGTCCCCATCGGGATCCCATCTTCTTGAATAAATAGTTCATTGTTAAATTGGAAGTAATTTTGCTTTATTGTTGTTATTAGTTTGTTTAACTGATTGATATAGTTTTCTTCAAGTTTATTGTCTGTTAGTTTTTGTTTTATTATGTTTGCCGTTTCGTTTATCGGGATATTTGTGCAAGTATAAGAAGAAAACCATGAATTTTGAAATTCCTGGAGAAAAGGGGGGGAAAAAATTGATTTGGAAGTTCATTGGTCAGCCAGCTGGGTCGGAGGAAGATCATCTTGTACGAATTCTGGCGGCAGCAGAAATTATTGAGCACATGCCAGGCCTTATGGGGTGTGTGTAAGATAACATGCGTTGCAAATACACTTTGTGCAACGAACTACAGGGTCGGCACGTGCAACCACCCTTGTATTTCAACCCCTAGAAGTCGTAATATTTATTCTAAAACACGAGACACACGATATCAGCCCATTGTGTTTCGATCTTCAAACTTATTTTACATCGAAATGGTACGTTTCTAGACATGGGTTCCTTTTCAAAACTGTATCTACTAAGTCCCCTCTACAACCCCTAGAAGTTTGTAATAGGAATTATAAATCACTCTGTATATGTTGATTTCCCCCCAAAAAATCTGAAAAATGACATAAAATGAAGTAAGAAGTTGAGCTCAAAGTAACCTAAAATAACTATATTTACAATGTAAAATATGTAATAGTCATTACTTAGACAGTGTGGCCAACTTATAACAAAAACCTGCTAACGAAAACAAGTGAACGCTAAATTAATCTGGTGTACTAACTCACCCATTTTTTCACTCTAACTGGCCCATTAATGCAGGTGGACTCCTGGAATAGAATCCCTTACATGTGAGTAAATTTATTTATAATTGGCTCTAGCGGGAACGTGTGTTAACACATTGGTCAGCTGAGTCACTTGTCACTTGTTTTCGGATCAAACTTTCCCATTTTCTTACATTAACTTGCCCACTAATTTAGGTTGACTCCTGGAATAGAATCCCCTTATATGTGAGTAAATTTGTTTATAATCGGCTCTAACGGGAACGTGTGTTATCACATCGGCCAACATGACGCTAGCAATCACTTGTTCTCCGATCAAACTTGCCTGTTTTCTTACCCTAACTTGCCGATTAATATAGCTGTACTCCTGGAGTAGAATTCACTTATTGGTCAACTTGTTTACCGGTTTAACTTGCCCACTTTCTCACCCTAACTTGCCCAATAATGTAGATGGACTTCTATGGTATAATCCGTTATATGCGAGTAAATATGTTGACAATTAGCTCTAGCGGGAATGTGTGTTATCACATTGGCCAACATGACGCCAGCAGTCACTTATTCTTCGATCGAATATTCACAATTGGCACGGTGACATAAAATAGCAAATATATATAAAATAAAAAAGATAAACAAATAAAACTTCACCAAGGACACTGGACGAAGCGTGGTATAAAATACACCCACTGTGTTAGACATAACGACGTTATCCTGAAAACACATAATATATCAGCTAAATAATAATAAAATATCCTCAACTCGTGACCAACTCAGGGTCGGGTCGAAGGATGAGATGAGATGAATTCCCTATATTTATAGATGTCTGTGAATGACAAGGATACCGGCCGACCACGCCTGACGCACCATCACAGGGGCAAATGAATGAAATGGAACGAAGTTGATGAGACGAGAGGAGTATAGAGAAATGGTGAAATGAAATTGTGGAAGGGGAAAACGGGAGAAACCCCTGAAAAAACCCTGCCCAAGCTCCGTTTCGTGTACCACAAAACCCACCTGGAGTGACCGAGACTCGAACTCTGGACCCCAGTGGTGAGATCTGAGCGTCTAACCGCTTGCGCCACAGAGCTGTCCTAAATAATAATCATACAGTTAAAAGGAAATTTTAAACGTATTTGAAGCAAAAGTTAGAAATATCTGTATCAGATATGAACGTGCTTTTGTGCATATGTTAAAAGTAATAATGAAAAAGTTTGAAGCTTAAAGTACGTGTCTGTCATCGAATATTGGATTTTCATCTCAGTGTTTTGGTTTCAAAACAGACGTTTTACATATTACAACTTTTTTTTACCGAAGCAGATAGAATCAACTGCCGGAGGTTCTGTTCTGGCTCGGCTCCATATCACAGGGTGTATTCGAGAAGTGTGTCCCAACAGGGTGTTCTCCAGACCAGTCAATCTGCAACAAAACAGTACGGTATATATATATATATATATATATATGTGTGTTAATACGTGAAGAAAAAACTTTGTACCCCTTTTTAAGCACATTGCGCGCACGGAAGAGTGCGAAATTTGGCATAATTAAAGTTCATATAGAGAAGAAGTGCAGAAAAATAAGATTTATGTATAATAATTGTATTGTAAGCCTATGTTTTCCCTTTACAGAGATTTAGGCACTCTTCCCCTACAGGGAAGAATTTGAACCATACTAATTTAATTACACATGTTTTCGTATAGATGTCATTTTGAGTGGTCCGTGGACCGTTATCCGCCTCATACTGTACATAATAGGAAACCAAGTGTAGTACTAAGGACGGGAAAATTCGGGTAATTAAGTTTGGTTACAGAGACCTTTCAATTCAGGCTTAAGGCTTGTTTGTACGAGCCGGAAAATCTTTAGACGATCTGAACCCACGGCTTAAAGTCCCTCCCGGCGGACTATCTCGTTGGATATTTCCGTCCGAAAAAATCCATCTACCCCCGCCCGCGTGTGGAAAACCCGCGACCCTCCGGTACCAGAGGATAGGGTGTGTTACCAAATAAATTAATTAAAAACAAAATAAAATAAGTTGCCTCTCAGAAATTTACGTTTATTACTCATTCATTGTGTTTCCGTGGTCAAAATAATAGTGCATGTGTTTGATAAAGAATAAAATTGTGCAGCAGCAATGTAAATTGACCTACTCTCGCGTATTTTATTATTAATTGATTTAGAACCATTTAGTACATTTTTATGTATTTCAATTAAAACCCTGTCTAATATTATTGGTTTTCATAAATTAAATTACTTTTTTTGTATATAGCTTTTTTTTATATCTGTAAAGATATTAGCACCACCGCCACTTCCAGTGTGCCGCGACATATAAGAGATTTTATGGGTTGGAGTGATTAGTCAACGATGAGTGGATAAATATAATCCCTTGACACATAATAATAGGCCAAATGCAAATTAAAAAACAATTACGTGTTATTGTTTTTTTAAATATGGCTTAGTCAAGCTATACCACATATATGCTATCGCTCGTATTTTTAAAATAAATGGAAAATTAATGCATAATGACTTATTTGTGACAAATTTAAAACTTAAATGAATCGTGGTCGAATTTCGACCGCTGGGAGATCACTAGTATTGTGCTCTTTTTTAAGCATATTGCGCGCACGGAGGAGTGTGATATTTGGCATAATTAAAGTGCATGTGGAGAAGGAGTGCAGAAAAATAAAATTTATGTATAATATGGATCACAAATAAATTAAATTAAACAAAATAAAATAAATTGTCTCTAAGGAATTTGTATGTAAACTTATTCGTGTGCTCATTCATTTGTATACGTTGATACTGAAACTGTATTGTTTACTTTATACATACATTGTATATTTTGTCTAATATTTATATAGGCCTATCGTATTAAATATCATGTATTAAATATCATGTATCGTGTATTAAATATTGTGTATTAAATATCGTGTATTAAATATCGTGTATTAAATATCGTGTATTAAATATCGTGTATTAAATATCGTGTATTAAATATCGTGTATTAAATATCGTGTATTAAATATCGTGTATTAATATCGTGTATTAAATATCGTGTATTAAATATCGTGTATTAAATATCGTGTATTAAATATCGTGTATTAAATATCGTGTATAAATATCGTGTATTAAATATCGTGTATTAAATATCGTGTATTAAATATCGTGTATTAAATATCGTGTATTAAATATCGTGTATTAAATATCGTGTATTAAATATCGTGTATTAAATATCGTGTATTAAATATCGTGTATTAAATATCGTGTATTAAATATCGTGTATTAAATATCGTGTATTAAATATCGTGTATTAAATATCGTGTATTAAATATCGTGTATTAAATATCGTGTATTAAATATCGTGTATTAATATCGTGTATTAAATATCGTGTATTAAATATCGTGTATTAAATATCGTGTATTAAATATCGTGTATTAAATATCGTGTATTAAATATCGTGTATTAAATATCGTGTATTAAATATCGTGTATTAAATATCGTGTATTAAATATCGTGTATTAAATATCGTGTATTAAATATCGTGTATTAAATATCGTGTATTAAATATCGTGTATTAAATATCGTGTATTAAATATCGTGTATTAATATCGTGTATTAAATATCATGTATTAAATATCATGTATTAAATATCATGTATTAAATATCATGTATTAAATATCATGTATTAAATATCATGTATTAAATATCATGTATTAAATATCATGTATTAAATTCATGTATTAAATATCATGTATTAAATATCATGTATTAAATATCATGTATTAAATATCATGTATTAAATATCATGTATTAAATATCATGTATTAAATCATGTATAAATATCATGTATTAAATATCATGTATTAAATATCATGTATTAAATATCATGTATTAAATATCATGTATTAAATATCATGTATTAAATATCATGTATTAAATATCATGTATTAAATATCATGTATTAAATATCATGTATTAAATATCATGTATTAAATATCATGTACTAAATACATGTACTAATATCATGTACTAAATTCATGTACTAAATATCATGTACTAAATATCATGTACTAATATCATGTACTAAATATCATGTATTAAATATCATGTATTAAATATCATGTATTAAATATCATGTATTAAATATCATGTATTAAATATCATGTATTAAATATCATGTATTAAATATCATGTATTAAATATCATGTATTAAATATCATGTATTAAATATCATGTATTAAATATCATGTATTAAATATCATGTATTAAATATCATGTATTAAATATCATGTATTAAATATCATGTATTAAATATCATGTATTAAATATCATGTATTAAATATCATGTATTAATATCATGTATTAAATATCATGTATTAAATATCATGTATTAAATATCATGTATTAAATATCATGTATTAAATATCATGTATTAAATATCATGTATTAAATATCATGTATTAAATATCATGTATTAAATATCATGTATAAATATCATGTATTAAATATCATGTATTAAATATCATGTATTAAAATATCATGTATTAAATATCATGTATTAAAATATCATGTATTAAATATCATATATTAAATATCATATATTATATATCATATATTATATATCATATATTATATATCATATATTATATATCATATATTATATATCATATATTATATTATATTATATTATATTATTATATTATATTTATTATATTATATTATATTTATATTATATATTATATTATATTATATATTAATATTTATTATATAATTATATTATATTATTTATATATTATATTCTCTATTATTCTTCTCTCTTCTCTTCTTTCTTCTCTCCTCTCTTCTCTTCTCTTCTCTTCTCTCTTCTCTTCTCTTCTCTTCTCTTCTCTTCTCTTCTCTTCTCTTCTCTTCTCTTCTCTTCCTCTTCTCTTCTTTCTCGTTCTCTTCTCTTTCCTCCTTCTCCTTCTCCTTCCTTCTCCTGTCTCCTCCTCTCCTTCTCCTCACCTTCCCTTCTCATTCCCTTTCCTCTCTTCCGCTTCTCTTACTTCCCTTTCTTCCCTTCATCTTCTCCTTGCTTTCTTTCTTCTCTTGGCTTCCTCACTCTCCCCTCTCTTGGCAACCCCCAAAAATTGTGCAGCAGCAACTGTGAATTAACTTACTCTCGCGTATTTATTATTAGTGGTTAAAAAAAGTGAGTACATTTTATTATTTAAATTTAAATTAAACCCTGTCTAATCTTGGTTTCAGTAATTTCATATTTTTCTATGTTTAAATATTCGCACCTACTTACATTATGCCTCGACATAGAACATTGATGAGTCGGAGTGAGAGACAAAGAAGGGATATATATTCCCGTACACATACTAATAGGCCAAATGCAAATATTTCCGAAAACGTACTCTCAGATAACATATTGAAGTCAGTTATTTTAGCACCCAAAATTTAATATTGTGCTTCTATTAATACTGATATTCTTAATGTAATACCTGGTGAACAGAGAGCATATCATACCTACGATAAAATAATTTGTGATGATGACAATGAAATCAATAACTATCCAGTAGAGTTTTTGAATTCTTGGACTATTAGTGGTTTGCCACCACATAAGTTATATTGAAAGTTAATTGCATCATTTTACTGTTTAGAAACTTAATTGTAAAAGAATCATTAGTCAACGGAACAAGAATGCGCATTAAGTTTATATATCGTAATGCAATTGCGAAGTTTAAACTGGAACAGCACGCAATAAGAGAATTTTGATTTCATGTATAAATTTAACATATTCTGGTACTATTTCACCATTTAACTTTCAAAGTACTCAATTTCCAATTATACCTGCATTTGCGATGACAAATTATTCTCAAGGACAAACATTCGAAAAATTTTGAATTTTATTGAAGCAGCTAGTTTTCACACAGCAAGCAGAGTTCGATCAATCGATGGTTTGAGAATTTATACTTCCGAATTTAACGGTCAAGTGCATTTAGCAAACGATGAGAGAGTTTAAAAAAAACATCGTCTACACAGAAGTTTTGAATCAATAAATTCAAACCATTTTCAGTTCAATAGACAACATATTTTCTTAATCGCCCGGTTTTTTTTGTTTGAATAAAAATGTATAAAAATATGAAGTACGTATTTTTTATTTTATTTTTTCAGTTTTTGTACTAATTTTTTATTAAAATTTTATATAATTTGAAAAATAAAGGCAAATTAACTGTGTAGCCTTGGCGGAACCTGGTCAGTATAGCAATAAAAAACCCAAGGAAATGTCAAATGGCACGTTATTTTTTAAATATGGCTCAGCCAAACTATACCACATATTTTCCTATACTGCCTGAGTTGCAATAAACCTGTAGTCAACGTCGACCTTATCCTTACACCAGACATGTACGAAGAGCCTGATGGGCGAAAAGCCACAAAAACAATGCTTGAAGACCATCTCCAAGAAAAATGGCAACAGCTCTGGCACAACGAAATACATGGCAGAACCACATACGAATTCCTGCCAAACGTGAAAACTCGCATGAAAATGCCATGGATAAGGCCGGCACAAACGATTACTCAATTGCTCTCAGGACATGGTCATTTTAGAGGCAAACTGCACGAGAGAGGACTTGTCGACTCCCCTCTATGCTACTGTCAGATCGTAGAGGAAGACGGCATATACCGCTGTGCCAAGCACGAGGCTATCAGAAGACAACTAGAAATAGCAGTGCTCGTCAGCAACGAGGCCTGGCCTCCTCCTTTGCGGTTCTGGATGCAGAAAGATAACTACAAGTTGATCGCGGAGTATACCCAAAAAGCTCTAAGCACACGAGCTGAAGAAGAGAAGACGAGGAAATCAACGATAGAATAAGTAGAATTAGAACTTAGAATATATCAATATGTATACTTGATAAATTGTAATATTAAGTTTAGGTTAAGTAGATATAAGATTAATACTTCCATCTTATGTATATGGTTGGTTGGTTGGTATCTAATGTCGAGCACTTGATAATGAAATCATTCGCTCTCTTGCACTCCAATATTTAGCAGAAAGGCTGGTCTCTTCTACAAAAGCTGGACAACGGAGGAGATGGTTTCTTTCCATATCTTCATTTAAATTGCAAAAAGGGCATTTATCTTATGTATATTATTATTACATTGTATAAGAAACAAAATTAGATTAAGAAACCATAATTAGTATATCTGTAAACACCTTAGATTAAGTTTCAACTAGCCGCACTCTGTAAAAGTATAATGAATTAAATAAAGAAATCACGCTAGATAATAAATAGGGACAAGAGCAGACCTGAGGATATGGGCATTAAGCCCGAGGAAACCCAGGGGGGATGGTGGTAGGGCTCTTAAATAATATATATACCACATATTTTCTATCGTTCGTATTTTTAAAATAAATTGAAAATTAATGTATTGTGACAAACTTGAAAATTTAATAAATTGTGGTCGAATTTCGACCACTGGGCGACCATTAGTTTACTTTTGTACTACCTATATTGAACAAAATATATGGTTAGGCCTACATATAGAAATCTTCTATAACATATGTAAAAACGGATTTATGTCTGTCTGTCCTTTATAGATTTCTAAACCGTTCAACCGATCTTCGTGAAAATTTGTATACGCAGGTTTTCAAATGCGGTGAGTGTTTTGCCGTTATCTATTATGTTCTAAAATCATTAGGTGTAGGTGTAGGAGTTCGACTTAAACGGAAATTTAAAAATCGCTCTAGCGATCGCAATTTTCGATATTTCACAAAAAAACTAGAAATATCCTATTAAAATAAACCGAGGTATGTATTATTCAAAATCAGCTAAATTCGGCCGTTAAAAGTGGGGGTTTACCTGAAATTTGAAATAAAACATTTACTCTAGCAACCGCCATATTTGATTCTTCAGAGTGTATACCATATGATTAATTAACCCTCCATATTAAATTTGTTTAGGTGTGGTAGCGCATGTTGGGTATTAGTAAGTTATATATAAAAATAAATCATAGTTTTAAAAAACTAAAACAACACGCTTTATTAGAAAACCGAACTAAAAAAATGAAAAATAATTTTAATTTCCAACATGCTTGGGATAAATAATATTACCATCAAAAGCGTGGGGTGCTCTTTATCAATTAATATATTTGATAATAAACTATTTTGGTAAAAGTAAAGTCACTAAGAAGAAAATGTAAAAATCATAAAAAGCACCCCACGCTTTTGATGGTAAAATTATTTATCCCAAGCATGTTGGAAATTAAAATTATTTTTCATTTTTTTAGTTCGGTTTTCTAATAAAGCGTGTTGTTTTAGTTTTTTAAAAACTATTATTTATTTTTTATTTTTTAGTTTTAATATTTTACAGAATAAGATAAATATGTAAATATCTTTAAATTCGATTATATTGTAATATGAGCTGAAAGTAATACTCTTCTAAAAAAAACTCCCTGCCGGATTTGAACCAGCGACCTATGCATTATAGAAATTATATACCACTAGAGTGTACCGCTGTACCAACTGAGCTCATACAACGATTGACTAAAAAGATGACAAGTCCGCAACCTATTATACCAGTTTTCATTTTTTTTTTTTGATTTTCTGATGATTCTGGCCAGGATTCTAGAAACAAAATATGAAATTATTGTATTGTCACGGGTCCTTTACAAGTATACAACGTTTCAAGTCGATCCAATGTTTCTAAGTGGGTGAAAATCGTGTTCAAAAATTCCGTTACATAGATACAAAGACACTTTTTTTGATTTTCTGATGATTCTGGCCATGATCTTTTAAACAAAATATGAAATTATTGTATTGTCACGGGTCTTTTACAAGTATGCAAAGTTTCAAGTCGATCCAATGATTTTAAGTGGGTGAAAATCGCGTTAAAATATTCAGTTACATAGATAGATACAGGTCAAGCTAATATAAAGCGTGTAATGAGTGAGAGTCTGTCCTTTATGGACTCAAAAACTACTTTAACCGATTTGAATGGGACAATTAACGAATATAACATATTAGCCTGTCGTATGTACTATAGAGCCGGAGATAAAAAAAAGTGCATCGGTGCACTAAAAAAGTCGCTTATTAGATGTTTAATGTATTAGGCCTGATCTACACGTAACGTTTTGTCGTCAGTCTTGCATGATCAAATAAGACTGACACAAAAATCGTGCGGCTACAATACTCAAACTTGTACTCAGTCTTTGGGTCAGTCGTTACCCTACCTTGTCGACTTCATCAGACCTTACCGACTGCACCAGAAGCCTGGAACGCAAACTAAACGCTTTAATGCTTTGATTTTCGCACAAACTTTATGGTAAACTGATCGAAATGAGTTGATTTTTTTGTGACTGACTCTTTACTTGCTTTACTATACACTTCTTTATATCTACTAACCAAAGCGGTCTAGGCTTGGTTTTTCTTATCTCTATTGCTGTAATCCTTCGATTTCACGTGCCAGAGGCAAGAAAAACTGAGATACAGTTCTATGAATTTCGTGAAAAATTCATGAGACCAGTATCGTAAATCTGATGCCATTTTTTCCGTCACTATACACAGTAAGACCACTAGTTAAAACCTCCAGTATCGCCGAGAAAAGACTGGCAGAAGAGCGAAGTTTGACTGATTAGTCTAATTGTACCAATTTGTCCGACGTCTTGCTTGTACACAAAGCTCCAGCCCATCAGTCTTTTGCGAGTTTGTCAAACCTTATTCAGTTCATGCAAAACGTCCAATTTGCAACGTTTTGTTTGACAAACTTGGCATGATCATGCAAGACTGACGACAAAACGTTACGTGTATGCCTAAAGCATAACAAATGCACCTAAGTAATGTACACAGAATTGAATAGGCCTGTATTAAAAAATCTACAAAAAAGTCCGTGACAACATATGTCTATCTCTTACGAATAACTCCTAATAACCATTTTTGTTTTTCTGCTCATTGATACCAAGATGATCGGGATAAGTAGATTCGTGGGCAAGCGTAGCACTGTACGGCGGGCATTCGCTAGTAGTTTGTGTAATGTAAATGGACAGTTAATGACAAATGAGGGGAATTTTGAGGAAGTTTCTGAATTCAAATGCCGAGGAACAATAATACAAATAGGAATGAGATGAATAAAGAAATTGAACATAGGCTCAATTCCGGAAATGCATGCTATTATGCATTACAGGGACTCTTGTCATCCCAATTTCTCTCTAAAAAACCGTTAAACTGAATGTATATAAAACTGTGGGATTCTTTACAACATGCAACGCGAAAAAAATATCTAAGTTTCAATCATACACCATGCGCATGTGCCAACAAACGCGAAGCGCTTTACACTATGAAATCACGGGGTGCAGCCAACATATACACGATAATAACGAACTTAAAAGCTAACCTAATGCAATTTAAGTACTCTAACCGGTGAAAGACCAACTTAGAAGTATAAAAAAAATTAGATCTAAATTATTAAATTTGTATGAACATAATTGTTCTTAAAAGTTACCTGGCAACGCCATTCTGCAGGATGATGTTTCCGGAATGCAGGTGACTGCAAGGAGGGAATCCTCTGTCTTTAAGAAACAGAAGCGCTTCTAAGATCTGTCTACCAAGACGCTGCACTTGTGAGACAGGCAGTCCCGCGCTACGTTGTCCATACTTCTGGCTCCAGTCATCTTGCCATCGGCTCTACAAGCATACATTTATATTATTCAAATGCGTTAAAATTTTCAAAATACATTACGAAACTCCGTTGAGGTCTCTATGTTATAATTTAAGAAATATAAAACAGTACCTGAGATCTCAGCTGTCCTCAATAACACTAGTCAACATGATTTTTGTCTCATGAGTACCAATAGTTGTACTTAATGCATTTTTTTTATCGTGTTTTCAAATATGTATTCGGAATTTTTCCATCACTCACAGTTTTTTTATTTCAATTTCAATTAATGGATTTAAATAATTAGTTTTTTTTAATAAATCTAGATTTCTTCTCGGAAAATCTTGGTGCAGTGAGCGATAAACACGGGGAACACTTTCATCAGGAGATTTCAGCTATGGAAAAGAGACATCAAGACAAATGGAATCCTAATATGCTGGCCGATTATTGTTGGACCATCAAGAGGGATGCTCCACAGGCGAAATATAGCTGAAAATCGTCATTCCTTACTTTCTAGGCGAGTCCAAATGTTCGAAAATTGTGTAGTTACGAATGTAGAAAATATTAAAGCTATTGCGTCTCTTAGAAACCTTGCGTGATGGAGAAAAACCGATATCATGTTTGAATTCAAGAGAAAAAATACTCAGAATCACATATTTTTCTTTCTGAGACAAAAAAAAAATTCATTTTTTGTTGCTCGGTGTAATCAGCAGTGTAGTTTTGTAGGAGGCCTTTCAGTACTAAAATGAAAGCAGAAGATGACACTTAAGTTTTCGAAAGGCCTCCTACAAAACTACACTGCTGATTATTGAGGACGACTGATATCTCAGGTACTGTTTTACATTTCTTAAAATTTTAAAATCAGTTAGAGAGTGTAACACACGCTGAATTTTAATTGCACAAAAGAAAAAGTCGCACTACAGTTCGATATGTAAGGATAGGTGCATGGATAAGAGGTAGACACTATATTTTAAGTCTATCTTTCATATATATTGTAGATGTCAGTGAGTGCGTGCGTACGATATAATTGCTGAAATAGAATTCAAGAATAACCCAAAGATATATAATCACTTCTAAGTATATATATGACATGAAAAGAAAAATAAATGCCTGAGTCGGGGTTTGAATCCGAGTTTCTAAACTCGATACGTTTAGCGCTCTAACCATCTGAGCTACCCAGGAATCCTAAAACAAACATTTATTTTTCTTATATATGTGGTATTCTCAATTTATACGAGAGGTAGCGGGATATCGTTCCAACTACCATCTAGTGGCCACTATAACAAGTATATTTAAATATGCTTACTTGTGATCGTGAAATTACTGAAGATGAAACCGATAAGGTTCCGAAACCGGTCTAATTAAAAGATAAGATATGAGGAGAAGCGACAAATAATTTTATTTTAAACTTAAAGTGTATAGTAGTTTTTTTTTAATATAAGAGACAGGAATGTCTAATCCCTGAGGAAGAAGATGCATCTATCCAGTTAAATCCAGTATGGAAATCAAGCCATAACTCTATCTATAATGGCGTAGCCTATTGTTGAGCCATAGCCTCTTCTTTTTAAGAAGTCACTAGACCAAGTTAATTTTTAGTTAACTCATTTGCTGATAGACGTCATGGATGGCATGCGGTCAACACACCGATTCAATGAGACATCTAACAGATAACTAATGTATTACCAGGACATGATGTCGGCAAATTTTGCTTACAGGCCTCTTTATACAGGCCTAAGGGTCTTTTACGAGCCTGAAAATTTTCAGACTCTTCTTAAAGTCCCTCCCGGAGGACTTGCTCCTTGGATTTTCCGCCCTAAAAAATCCGTCTACCGTGTTTGAACCCGCGACCCTCAGAATTAGAGGCTAGGAGCATAACCACTAATCCACCGCTGCCAACTTTTATCTCTAGACACACAAAATTAAAAATCTTTAATAGTAGGGTTAAATCTAAGCTATTATATGCTTGTGAAAACTAGTAAAATCATAGAAAATCAATTGCTGGTATTTATAAATAGATGCATAAAGAAAATATTAATAATAAAATGGCCAGAAACAATATCAAATAGAGAATTATGCGAAGGAACTGATCAGAAAGAAATTGAAATAGAAACAAAGCGAAAATAGAAATGGTTAGTACTTACATTAAGAAAAGACCATGATTCGATTGAAGGAATTGCATTGGACTGGAATCTCCAAGGACACAGGTGAAGAGGCAGACCGAAACAGACACGAAAGACAACCATCCTTGCAAAGGAGAGGGAAAATCTGGAGGGAAGTTATGAAGTTTGCTCTGAATAGGGTCCTTGGTGACGCTTTGTGGGTGCCATATGCTCCTAATAGGAGATAAAGGAAATGATGATGATGATGATGATTAGGAAGAAGTAAAAAAGGCACATGTAATATTAGTGAACATTCTGACGTTACACAGATTGTTATATACGTACCTTGTAAATAAGGTCTTTGAGGCTACCTTTGTTGTTAAAGGGCAGCACTAGGATGACATAGGTCTGCCCAGACACATCGCGGAATTCGAGATCAAGGACGGGATAAATGTATGGATGCTGAAGAGCTAGAAACAGCTCTAGGATGGTGCCTCGGGTGCTAGAGTTGCACTCTATGGGGCAGTTGGGACTAAGGGGCACTAGAGTAAGCAGCCGCTCTGTCTTCACCGATGTGTCGCGTACCACGAACCAATGTTTGTCCACCCTCGATCCTGCAAAATACAAACAAACAAATCGATTTTATTCATTTAATGCAGAGGCTTTGATATAAATATCATTGGCTTTACAACGGCAAAACTACAAAAAGAAAAACAAATTGATGGTGGGCAATGAAAACGATATTATTGAGAGATCGAAATTTAAATACGTCTTTCTTTGATCCTGCAGGAGGAGGAGGAGACCCTATTTTATACCAACATTTATTTTGTTGTAACTCCATTTTGCTAAATTTTACAGGAGAAACAAATAACTGTTTTAAATAATTATGAAAATTGATACAGCAATAGTTCCCATATATTTTACTACAGAATAGAAGTCCGATTCCGATTGAGGGTCTTTCCACTTTTCAGCGGTTGCTCTTTTACCAGCCGACTGCTGGCCCTTCATATCCACATGTGTCAATCACAGAGGTAGATGATCAACAGCCAGTGTAGGGGTGACATGTGGTTAGCATGTCGAGTCCCCCAGCCGTTATAGCTGGTTCCTCAACCTGGAGCCGCTACTTATTGTAGCTACCCAATTGCCTCACGATGCTGGGTGGGCACCGGTCCCATACTGGCCGAAATATCATGAGAAAATTTCTTCCCCCATGGAGACTCGAACCAGCGCAAGTCCCATAGCTCTGCGCCAAGGCTTCCTACCTTAACCGCTCGGCCACGGCGCGGGACCAGAATAGAAGTCAAGGTATTAATAAATTTGAAGTCCGTGTTCTCAACAGGTTATGAATCACATATTTCTGTGCTGGCTACTGGAGTTACGTGGTTTTTAATAACTGATGGAGCTACGAGGTTCTCGTTGTCTAATCATCGAAATAATACACATGGAAGAAAACAACAGATATAACAAAATTTCGGGGGTATTTATCCACTCATCCTTTCTCTTGCTTCCCAAATGGTTGACTAAGTTGTCACTTCTCAGAGGGTTGAAAGTCCATGATGAGTCAGAGAGATTGCTTAAGGAACAGGGGGACTATTGGAAATGTCAATGCGGTGCAGACTGTTTGGGCAGGCAATCATGATCAGTAGCCATTCGGAATTTCGCTACTGCTTCTTTCCTTGGCCAGTCGGGGACAGATTTTAGGGTTTCTTTCCACTTGAATTTTCAGTATGGTTCTTGAAACTGTTGTGATGGATTTCCTGTATAGTTTGATATATGACGGCCACTGCTCTTCTGCAGTTTACTTCGTTGTTGTGTCGTTGGATTTGTGACTTTCTTTGCTAAGGTATTTGCAGCCAGCCTCATTTCCAGCAACACCACAATGAGAGGAGATCTATTGGAGAATAATCGATTATTTAGAGGTTAAGGAATTCAGCAGAAGAAGAATAAATTACGCATGATATGAATTTCCCGTGGATTTTGACGAATTTAGGGGAGATAATAGTGAGGAACAGAATTTGGTTACGATGGAAGATGGGAAAATACCAAAGAAATTTCTGGATGGGCACTTTGGAGGGAAGTCACTGGTTCGTTGGGAAGGTATAGTTGGAAAGGGTACAGTCAATCTACCCGTATCTGGAATTAGAAAACAGCATCAGGAAATAGAGAAGAGTGAAGAGGAAGTTAAAACTAAGAATACGAGAAAAGATATATAGAAAAATTCAGTTTGAAGTATTTTTAAATAATTCATAGTCCACCGTTGTGGTCTCAATATAGCGTACTGCCTTGTCACGCAGCGGGCTCGGGTTCGATCCCGGTAGAGAAAAGTTCGCTGGGTGACTTTTTTTCAGGGTTTTTTCCTTACCTGTAAGACAAACGTCAGGGGACTTTAAGGTCCAAACGGTCCCCGAACGTCATCTGGCCATCATTATCATCATTAACAGATTCATTAAGTTTAGGATTAAGGCCCCTCCTGGCGCTTCATTACCATCATCACCAATCATATAATCGGAGCAGCGTAACTCCGCCTTCCAGGCGCCCCAACTTCAGAAGTGGGTTACAGTAACGCCATGCCCGGAGAGAATACCAGAATGTCGAAATGACAACGAGGTGGCATTGAACAAAAAAATAATAATTCCTAAAAATCGCCCAATTAGTGTACTTTTCTCAAAAATTAAGTGAGGTGGGGCTTTGAAACGTTCAAGTAACTTTACTCAATATAATATGAAGCATCTGTAGAAAAATTCAGTAAAATAGGCCATCAAAAAGTATTTTCATAAAAGTTCCAAGGGTCGCGGGTTCAAACCAGGTTGTGATTGAAGGATTTTTGGGATACCCAAATCCAAGGGTCAAGTTGTCCGGGAGATATTTTGAAGCCATGCATCTGAATATTTCGAGCTCATAAAATAAGTGCAAGTATATCTTAGCAAAATTCACAGGTCTTTCCCATCCAGGTATCCCCGCGGGTATCTAGTAGTTATGTTCCCTACCTCTAGACCCGAGGGTCGAGGGTTTGAACCCGGCCAGGGTCGATGGTTTTTGGATGCAAAAAATCCGAGGGAACAAGTACTCCGGAAGGGACTTTAAGCCGTGGGTCCTGAGTCTGAATCTTTTCTAGTTCATAAAAACGCAAGCCTGAATAAAAAGGCCTCTGTGCAAAATTTAATCGACCTTCATCCATCCAAAGTAATATCTTAGTCGCCTACTGGATGTCTCATTGAGGCGATGTGGTAACCTTATGCCACTCGTTGATATCTGTAGGCAAATAAGGGTAACTAAATTAACTTGGTTAAGAAACTCCCGCGGCACCTATGGAGTGTACATACATACTTCCCCATCCAAGTAATATCTTACAATGGAACTGTCAACAATTGCATACCGAAATCTACTTTGAAATTTATTCTAAAGAAGCGTTTTGATGTACAAAGGCCGTGTCCAAAAATTCCGTTTTTTTTTTTTTTTTTTTTTTTTTTGCTGCAAAGCACTGAAATCCAGCACCAAATATCATTTAAGCTATAGGGAATTAATGCAATTCCCAAATTGGTAGATTGGATAACACACACTATCTGGCGTCCGCGCCGCGTCTTACTTCACCCCACTCCGTTCTTATTCATGCAGGGAGTTCATTTGCTGCATACGTGGGTTGCTATTACTGGATTATCGATTGATATCTGGTTCATTGAAGTTAAAAAATGCAGACAATTTTTTAACATGGCATTGGCACATCACAACAACGCTTCTCTCGGAGAAATTTCAAGGTGGGTTTCGGAATGCAATCCTTGACAGTTCCCTTTAGTTGTCTACTACAAGTGTCTTCGAGGAGATATGCTGACCTCATGTCAGTCGATGACATTTGTAGGTACATAAGCGTGACTGTTACGAATACATAGATTATTTTACATAGATATTTTAATTATTTCATAGATTATTTTAATTATTCCATGTAAAAACAGTTGGTGAAATATAAAGCATTTAGACATGTTATATTTCAGGATAGAAATTTGACTTATGGCAGGAACAAAGTATTTCAAGGCTAACTGTAAATTTCTGCATTAAGACTATAGGAATGTTAGTACAGTTAGTTATAGCTGTAGGTGCAGAAGCTTAGTATATAAACCTTGCAAAATAGGGGACTCGTGTCTGTTGAAGCAGTGAGCTGATGGGTAAGTCTGCCTACCATTTTTCTTAATAAAATTTGCCTAGAGCAATTAGAAATGGAGTCAAATATCTTAAATAGTTTAATACTAATTTCAGAGTGTGCAAACTATATTTCAAAGTGTAAGAGTTATTAGATAATTATTAGAATTAAATTAGGGTAGATTCGTAACTCTGTATCTCCCTCTCTCGAAACTCAGGAAAGTTAGAATGTAGGTTTTCTTAATATAAGCTTAGATTAGTTATTTAGGGTTAGAATTATTTTAGGTTATTATAATCATTATACGCTAGAAATAAAATAGTTAAATTAAGAATCCATTTATTTATGTTCGAAAACACGTATACCTTTATAATTAATACATCCACATACTAACGCTCGGCTAGAACCTCATGCTACCAGAAATCCATGTCCCAAAGGTCCTTTAAGCCCTAAGAAAGCCAACAATTTGTAACAGTGACTAAATTAGCTTGTTCAAGAAACCCCCGCTAAGGAACAAGTAAGTACCCATGTGAGGGACATACTAATAGTCCATTCAGAACAAATATATGAAAAGAAGATAAGTTTTCATATTGTATTAATTAATTTTTTATGAAGTTATGGGAAATTATGGAAATACCCCGCAAATTAATTTATGTGATAAAAAGTTTATATGTAAAATTTCAAAATATAATAAATATAGGCATATCAAATACCGAAGCAATTTTAATAAACAGAGGTGTAAGACAAGGGTGTAGTTTATCACCTACTCTTTTTTAATTAATATATTAATGACATCATCCAAAATTGGAAAAGTACTCTTTACATCAATGAAATCAGTTAAGTTGGGAATATAATTTTAAAACATCTAAAGAAAAAACGAAAATAATGGCATTTTGGGCAAATGAACATATAAGATCAAAAATCATAATAGGCAACAAACCTCTGGAACAAGTAACAAATTTTAAATATTAGGGTTGTAATTTTACTATAAACACAAAAACTGAAAGAGACATAAATATCAAACTGTCAAAATTTCAAATGATATGTGTAACTACATAGAACATTAGAGAATAAAACAAAAAGAGATACTAGATTGAAGTTTTATAAAACATTGGCAGTTCCTGAATTACTTTATGGGAGTGGAACTGGGGTAATGACCAAAATATTATAAAGTACAAAGCGTAGAAATTAACTTTCTTAGAAGAAAAAAAGGCTGCACAAGAATAGATCGGATAAAGAATGAACATGTAAGAACAGATTTAAATATATATCTATTGAATGGTAAAATCAAAGAATACAGAGAAAAATGGTTTAGACATGTAGAAAGAATGAATGCAACAAGATTAATAAAAGCAGCATTTACCTACAAGACAGGAGGTTCAAGGAATGTAGGAAGGCCAGTAAAAAGATGGTCAGAACAACTGTGAGGCAAAACAGGCAATTTGCCTAATCGTGAAATGTAGAAGAAGAAGAAGAAGAAGAAGAAGAAGAAGAGAAGAAGATGATGTTTGATGAAAATTAGTTTGGTAGCTTGTGAACTGCGCTTTTTGTCTCTGATGACTTGTATATAACACATCTGGAGTGCAATGCAGTTCTATATACACCGTATCCCATCCAAACTTCCCACATTTTAATTAATCGTAACTCTCAAAGTATGCGGAATTATGAAATGAGGGGTTGGTATTAAAAGAAAGAGAAACTCAAAGAATTTTTGTTTTCATTATTGCAGTTAATTCATTTGTCGCATATTGGACAATAATGACATAAAACCACGTTCGCCAGACATCAGTCCACTGGACTTCTTCCTCGGGGGTATGTAAAAGACCGTGTGTTTGCGACTCCAGTACAAGATCTTCATGATTTACGAACCCGTATCCTTGACACAATTGCAACAGTACCAATGGACATGTTGGACAGAACGTGGCACGAAATCGAATACAGACTTGATATTGTTCGTGCTATTAATGTTGCACACATAGAGGTGTTTTAGTGTGTGGCATTGAAAATTCTGTGTTTCTGTTTCGTCTAATACCGGCCTCATTTCATAATTCCGTATACTATGTTAGTTATGGTTAATTGAAATGGGGGAGGTTTGAATTGGACATTCTGTATATTTCACGAAATAATCTATGTCACTAAGTTACCATCTTCACTTAACTCTTACGGGGTGAAGTGGGGAAAGAAACACTCACCGATGTCGTTAAGGTGGTGCAGCAAGGTGTATCGGGGACACGAGCGCAAGTAGTGTTGACACGCGTTCTGAGCTCGTTCCCGCGCTTTCCGCTCCAGCTCCAGTCGCTCATGAGCACCAGAGTCTGCTTCCAGCGCCGTGTACTCGTACCGACCACCATGTCTGTAAAAAAATATGAATCAATACACTTTTTGTTTAGCAGGTTTCTAAAATGTTTCATAACATCTTCCTGCACCCAATTAATCTACTGTCATTCTCCTCCACATTTTTCTTTTAAATCAACACATAACTGACAAGGTAACTGTCAGCCATTGCATGACGAAACCTATACCCTGTCCGCTCTTAAAATTATTCTCGTCAAAACAAAATCATGTGACCTGCTCGCTTTTCATTGGTTATGGACACCAACGTACGTTGTAGAAGCAACATCCTTTCACCATTCGCGCCACAATTACCGTCACTTTTGACAGGAGATGACGACACAGCAACAGAAGACTCGATACTTTCAGCCATTTTGTTTCATGAGAATGGACTGAAGCATGACTCAAAAGCATCAGCCATATGTGAAACTATTTTAAGTTGCAATTGATATATTTTAGAATATTTTATATGTTTTGAATATTATTATTTTCATTCACGAAGAATAACAAGTATATTCAGAGAACATATTTTTAATTTAATGAAGGGAACTACTTTTTCGCGTCCTTATTGCTTCTACATCGTACGTCGGTGTCCATAACCAATGAAAAGCGAGCAGGTACATGGTTTTGTTTTGATGAGGATCGCTTTAAGAGCGGACAGGGTATACCTTTAATGTTTTTTTCCAGAGAAGCGTTGTGATGTATAAATATCGTGTCCAAAAAATATCTGCCGTTTTTAACTGGAAGGCACTAAAATCAAACGGCAAATCTCTCATTTAAACTATAGGCAAGTAATCAACTCCTGTAATGACAGACTGGAAAAACCTCCACTACCTGCCGTCCACGCCGCGTCCCGTCTCACTCCACTCTGTGCTTAACTCATGCAGGGATGTACATCTACTTCGGACAGTGGGATGCCATTGCTAACTTCTTGCTTCAATTTATGTGCATTCCATTTATAAACGGCAGATATTTTTTTTGGACAAGGCCTTGGTATATAACAATGCTTCTCTGGAAGAAATTTCAAGGTAGTTTTCGGCATGCAATGGCTGACAGTTCCCTTGTTAGTGTCATTCTGCAGTTTCGTAAGTTACCGATATAAAACCGTGCATTTTAAGTAAAATTATTGAAACCTAAATATATTTTTTAAAAAAAAGAAGCATTTGTTTATTACGTTAGTTACTAAGGAATTCACCTATTGTAACCTTTAAAATAGATACAATAATGAATTGTATAAATTGTACAATCAGCCAGATATTTTGAATTTTGTTAAAGTTAATAGATTGGCATGGGCTGGACACATTATTCGCATGGACAACAAAAGGATTACAAAAAGAAATTGGCCAGAAAAGTTGGAAGACCTAAATTAAGATGGGAGGATGGTAAATTCAAGACATTAAAATTTTAAAAATAAAAAACTGGAAGAATGAAGCGCAGAACAGGGAAGTCTGGCATAGGTTTCTGAAGGCGGCCAAGGCCCACATGGGGCTGTCTAGCCAATTATGATGATGATGAACCTTTAAAATACGAACTGATTTTTCTGTCAAACCGCTAATTTATATTTGTCCAAGGTAAGAATTAAAGAGTAGCTTATTATATCCATTCACCCATTTGCTTCTGGTTTAAATGCTCAATGCATTTTCCCAAAACCGAAATTAAGTTACCGTAAATTAAATTGTCTATTTTCAGACATTCAAAACAAACAAAATATAACGGTACTTGAGATCACAACAAGGGTAAAGGCAAAACCACATTCCTCTACTATTCATAAATATTATCAAAGGATTACCCCGCCAAGGGATGTACAAAGTATTTTAAAATATATAACTGCAGAATTAAGCGAATGTACCTCGTTTTCCGAGTTGAAGCCATATAACAGCCGGCGAGTCTACCTCGTCTTTTGAAGCGATTGGGTTCAGGACTAAATAGCTTACTAAACATTAGAATATGTGCTGTATCTTCCATTTCGATAATAAATAGCATTATACAGCAAGATTGCTCTCATATAATAGGTACTTAAATCGATACGCCCACTTATGTCAGAACATTTGAAGAAAAAAGTATATAGTTGAAAAAGGCAGACCCCCCTCTTAAAAATGTAATCAAAGAATACAAACTCTTGTCCCAAGTTCTCTAAAAAAAATTAAACTGAAAATATATTTCTCTCGGTTATATGGTTGCGAAACATTTGAGAATAAAGTTTTCAGGAAAACATTTGGACCAAAGAAGATGAACAGGAATGTGAATTGAGAAGATTACATAACAGTGAGCTACATGATCTTTATAGAAAACCAAATATAATAAGTACAGTTAAGCCTCGTAGAGTGCGATGGGCAAGAAACGTGGCATGAAGGGATAGAAAGAGGAGCATGGAAATTTCTTGTAGGAAAACCAGAGGGAAAGCGGCAAGTAGATAGGCTAAGAGTGAGGTGGGAGAATAACATTAACCATGATTTAAATGAAATAGTTCAGGGATGATTGGAAAATGTTAGGTCAGGATAGAAATACATGGAGAGCTTATGTCCGAGCGGCCATGAACCTACAGGTTCGGTAGTGCCATTGAGTTGGTTATAAAACTACAAAATTACAGTGGGTGATATTAGAACGCACTGAAACTAATGAGGAATTTAAGCATACTATATAACAGGCGACATTTGGATGTATGATACTGTATTTGTGTACTGCCAAAGACTAGAAAATCTTTAGGTTTTAAATTGTAAATTAATTTTGGCGGTAATTGATAAGGTTATTGTTATATGTTAGAGCTGTTGGTAGCCTAAAATGAGATGGCAGGATGTTGTTTGGGAGAATTTGATGACGATGAAGGCGACAAATCTGAAATTGGCAGAAGATACAGTAAAAGAGTCTGGAGGAACATTATTGAGAAGGCCAAAACATTCTATTATGAAGTTGTATAATGCCTTAAGATGATGATTGTTATGTCTAGTATTAGAAAACATAGGGGAAAAAGCCCTGAAAATTATTTAATATAACAATTGAAAACAATGAGATAAAGATAAATGTTATTCCTTTATCATTATTCTTATAACCAATTGTTTTAAATTATTTATGAAGGAGTAATAAAATCATCATCATCATCATCATGAACAAATTCGTTTTAGGCCATGTGGCCTGTACGATAAACCTAGCGAAGATGGTCTTGATCTTTCCACCGATGTTTTGTCTTCCTTGGTCCCTATGTCCAGTTGGGGTATATTGGAATGCCAATTTTGGAAGTCTATTTCTTGCCATTCTCCTCAGATGATTTTTCCATTCTTGTTGGTATCTTTTTATATCTTCATTTAAACTTGTTACTCCAAGTTTTCCTCTGATAATAGTGTTCCTTTGGTGATCCAGTCGTAATAAAATCATGTTTAATAAAATAAAATTTCACGAGGAAATTAACCAAAATGTTGTGGAACAAATATTAATTCTAAAAATGTTCTATTTCAGTTTGATTAAAGGTTATAAACTCTTGATTAAGGATCAAAAACTGAGAATACATTTTTGTTATATTCAGTTTATTACTTTAGAACTTAATTTTTTTTTTTCAGAAAATGGATGTGGTAGGAAAGAATAACAGTTTATAAATGAGGAGATTATAAGTACCAATATATATTACGAATGCAATAAGTTCTCCCAATTTATTAGCATTTGATCGTAAGATGGCATATGCAAATAAAGAGCATCATTCTGGCTAGCACATGTGAAATGAAGATCTTAAGAACTATTCAGGGGAAAACATTATTTGATAAAATACACAACACAAAAATTAGGGGCAAATGTCGTATTCAATACATAACCAAATTTATTTTAGATAGACGAAAATATTGGAATGGTCATATAGAAAGAATGGAAGGCAACCGACTTGCAAAAAGAGCTAAAGATGATAGACCAATGGACGTGAGAAGAACAAGAGGAAGACCAGATAATAGATGGATAGACAGTGCATGCACATCCAATACGTCTTCCTCCGAGGAGTGATTTTGGAAATAAACAGGATGAAAATCCTACAAATTATGATTATGAAGAAGAAGATTCTGGCTGAATGTGAACAGTGGAACGAGGGGGTTAGCGGGGGTGAAGTTATCTGGATCTCCTAAAATGCAAGGTTCTTTTAATATTGTTATTATTAATTAAATTATATGATCTACAGATTTCTGTAAGGAAAACGAAGACCATGGCTTTTAGAGGAAGAGATCCATTGAGATCCAAAATTATTTTAGAAAATCAAAGTGTAGAACAGGTGTCTAGTTTCAAATATTTGGGCTGTGATGTTGGCTATAATGTGGAAAGAGATATTGACTCCAAAATAAATAAATTTCAGACGGTGTGTGGAACAATACAGAGAACATTCAAAAATAAAATTAGAAAAGAAACCAAGATAAAAATGTATAATGTTATGGCGGTTCCCACAATATTGTATGGATGTGAAACTTGGGCTCCAATGAAAAAACAGAAGGATAGAATACAGACGGCGGAGATGAGATTCCTAAGACAAGTAAAAGGATGTACAAGACTTGATAGAATAAGAAATGAGGATATAAGAAGAATTGAAAGTACAGCCTTTATTGGATAAGTTCACGAATTACAGACAAAAATGGATTGATCATATGGATGGAATGAGTAAGGAGAGATATCCATTGTTAGCAAGAAATTATCAAGCAAGAGGAACACGTGATGTTGGAAGACCTAGAAGACGTTGGGCTGATGCATTATGAAGTCGGAACGGGCAATTGCCCAATCCCTGGAGTGATGATGATGATTAATTAATTTCTAAGTTATAGTTTAGCCTAATGTAAGAGTTTATTTATAAATGTTTATAGGTGATCTATGTTTAAAAATAATGTGGATTTTAAATTATTGGTTAATAATAATTTAAGTGTGTTAAAATTTTACTTTGCGACATATAACATTATTTTTACTTTAAAATTTTACTGTAAAGGAAGGTTTTTAGTGGGGTCCAAAGTAACACGTCTGTATTATTTTTTTTTGTAATAACCTATTAAGTAGTGGTAACAATTCTAGCGGAATCAGTTATGTCTAAGACATTTACATATATTTGTATGTGTTGATGATACATGCAGTAACTCACACACACACAATCTATTCTATAGAGTATTGATTTCCTGTCCTCTCTTTTTGTGTTCACTTCGCTTTCTCAAAAGGGAAGTAACAAATTAATGAACTCTCCTTTCCACAATAAAACACCTGACATTATCTTCAACATGTCCATTATGTATATAAACGAATATGTTTGTATTTTTCCTTCATAGACTTCTAAACCGCTCAACAGATGTTTCATGAAAATTTTTACATACAGGTTTTCAGATACGATCAGTGTTTAGCTGCTATCTGTTTTGTTCTAAAACCATTAGGTGGAGGAGTTCACCTGAAAATAAAATTCAGAAATCGCTGTAGCGGTCGCAATTTTCAATTTTTCTCAAGGAAACTCAGTATATTATTAACATATAGCGAGGGAGGCATTTTCAAAACATCTGCGAAGTCCAACCATTGCAAGTGGGCGTTTACCTGAAATCAAATTAAAAATTGACTCTAGCAACCGCCATGTTTTATTCGTCGTATTACATACCATACAATTTATGTAATCCTTAAATTTCTAATGTATTATACAATATACATTGTTTTATTTAAACCGTACAACCGATCATTATTTGTAAATATCAATAAAATCTGCTCATAAATACATTTCATTACACTGGTCGACAAGGTTTTCTTCACAAGAAATCTAATTAGTGAATCTAGTGCATTTTTCCATACTGAATTCAGATATGTAGTCAGAATGTTTCCATCAGGCACAGTTTTTTGTGACAGCTACTTTTTTTAAAAATTGATATTAGCATTCTCTTTGACCTGTCATAGGAACCTTTACCTGATATGTAGATACTTTATTCAAGCTGTATTTAAGGCCTGTCTGATGAGAACGGTGAGCGTTTTCATCAGCCAATTTCCACGATCGAAAAGAGGTACCAAGACAAGTGGAATTATAATATGCTGGCTGACTACTGTTGGACCAAGAAGAGAGATGTTCCAGATGCAAAATATGCCCGAAAATCACTACCTACCACTTTCTAGGTAAGTCAGAATGAGTTAGAGTTACATGGATTTTATTAAAACTTATAAAGGATAATATTATTTACTTTAAAAGTTTATATTATTTTTGTACCTTGTGTATCAGGGTTAATTAAAATATATGTATATTTGATTAAAAATGTAAATGAATATCACAGAAAACTCTTGCCTGACAGGACAAAACTGAAATGATATTTAAATTCAGGATGAAAAATACTTCTAAAATCTTATATTTGTATTCTTGTGAAAGAAAAAAGTTCATTTTTATCGACCAGTGTTATCAGACGCATGAGCTATTTAATAGAATTACAATATAAATTTATATTTATTTTTCTTTTGATCTATTCGACTAAAATTGAAAACTATATTCCCTTTATTTAGGCGTAGCAGCGCCCGCCGGGTATTCGCTAGTATGTACAGTACATTGTACAGCCTTTGAAATAATTGATGGTGCATGATCATAGGTCAGCTATATGGTTCACAAATATGCAACTATTTGAAAAACTAAAATCTGTTCTATTTCGTTGTGTGTCGTGCAATGGAAAATAATAATTAGTGCGATAAGTTCTGTAAATAAAACAAAAAGCAAAACAAATAAAATTAATTTAAATAAGGACGAGAGGGAGAAAAAAAAACTTGACAGCGGGATCGAACACGCGACCTCATATATGGGAAACAGAAGCTTCATCCACTTGACTAAAACCGCCCCTGCTAGAAAGAGTCTGTATGAAGCGATGAATACTCCAGGACTTACTTGTATAATGGAATTAGATATTAACTTGACTTAATTTAAATTAATCAGGCGAGTTTTGCATTAGTAATGGAAATAAACAATCTTGTTATGCCTTGTGTTCTGTGAACAAAGTAATGAGACGTTACAATCGTTGTTCATTTTATATATTTATGAGCTGTTTCCTTAATTAATTTATTTCCCTATACATACAAATGTATTTATATAATGAAGCCTGGTAACATGTAGGAATTATCAAAATTAACGACGTTATTAAAAAAATCCTGGCCAGCTTCGAACCTGGGCCTGCGTCATCGAAAGAGAGCATCTTACCGACTGCTCCACTGAAGAGAACGATTCGAATACTGTATGAAGAAAGACTTACCGCCGCTCGATTTGACCTCAAAGGAGACGGCACACGGAACAACTTACTGGTGTGAATCACTCTTCAAAACTTTACCTTCCCATCATCAAGAGCCGCGCCATGATTTTTTTTTAAAGGCTGTACGTACTTATGTACGTATGAATACCATTACTTATAGGAGTTCATCTGAAACGAAAATTTAAAAATCGTTCTACCTGTCTCAATTTTTGAAGTTTCACAATGAAACTCGGTATATCCTACCATAATAAACCGAGATGGGTATTATAAAATACGTACCTGATATCAGTCGTGCACAACTAAAACTTCTTTTGAAATCTTTCTTTAATTAATACTAGTGAAATTCACGTAAAATTCCGTTGAGGTGAAGTCATATGATGAAAATTAAAAATTAAATTGTACCTGTTGGTAGGTGCCGTCGTCCTCAACTTTGTTAATATATTGTATATAAAATTAACCGGAGCGCTTTCGGAAGTTACCTTCCATCTTCTGCAGTTTGAGTTTCCGCTACTTGTTGTTGTGTACGGTGAGATATACTCCAACTGTTTGTAGCAGCAGCTGCTACACAACAACAAGTAGTGGAAACTCAATCTGCAGAAGATGGAAGGTAACTTCCGAAAGCGCTCCAGTTAATTTTATACACAATATATTAACAAAGTTGAGGACGACGGCACCTATCAACAGGTACAATTTATTTTTTAACTTTCATCATATTTTTAACTTTCTTTAATTGTCTGACGAAGTCAGGTTGACTTCGGATTTCGCTGATTTTTTGATAATACCTACCTTGGTATATTTTAATAGCATATACTGAGTTTCGTTGTGAAACATCAAAAATTGCGACACTAGATCGATTTTCTAATTTTTGTTTCAGGTGAACTCCTATACCTAATGATTATAGAGCATAATAGGTGGCGGTTAAACACTCGCCGTACTTTGAAACCTGTACGTACAAAATCTCAAGTCAATCGAACGACCACTTTTCGAGTTTAGCGAGCACAAACATAAGCAGACTGAATTTTTATAATATAAAGTTCAACGAGAAAAGACTTGACAATTTTAATGAGGATAATGATATAAATCATAATAATATCTGTGCCGATATTAAGTTGCGGAACATAAACCGCAGTTCATTAATGTAAACAAAGTATTTTGAGAATTTGTCGCTCTAATTAATTTTAATTAAGTTTCTGAAGATGAAAACTTCAACATTCGTTAGTAAGTCAGTGCTTCTGTACTTACAAAATCAAATTACTCTGAACATGGACTTTGTGAAGTCTAACCGACGCGACGTCAAACCTCTATAAGAATGTTTTAATAAATTACATAATCTAATACAAAAATCTAATAGTTAATCAATACTTTTAAAAGTAGACAATTTTTATCTTTACATTGTTCATTTATGTATATACAGATTTTCAATGTTTACACAGCTTTATGTGTCTAAAGACTTTTTTTTCCTTCTCCACTCGTTTCTATCAATCCACTCCATGTTCTCCAGTTCTCTTGTTCTCTAGTTCTCTAGTTCTCATTCCACATCTTATTTCTTGAATCCACGAGTTTTGAGGTCTTCCTATCTTTCTTCTTCCAGATGGACACCATTCCAATGTTTTTTTCCGAGTAACCTTCATTCTTGCATTAGTCGTACATGCCCATACCAATTTAATTGCTCATCTTTATATACAAGGGTGTCCACAATACCTGCTACCAAAACAATATAACTAAGTAAAGTAATCCCACTACAGGCCTCAGGAGGCCCTTGGGGTAGTAGGAGCTTAAGGCTCCCACTACTTCTGGAAAATCGGCACTTGATGTCAGCCGGGTTGTCAGCCCTGCGTGACGGCCGCCTTTACCCCCATAACAAGCGTCTGGTACTCATTTCCGTTAGAGGCTGAGTCGACCCCAGGGCCATAGTGCCGCCAGAAGGTTTGGGTCGGTTTAAAAGTTTTTTTCTGAGTAACCTTCATTCTTGCATTAGTCGTACATGCCCATACCAATTTAATTGTTCATCTTTATATACAAGGGTGTCCACAATACCTGCTACCAAAACAATATAACTAAGTTCGTAAAATATTTGAGATAGAGACATGCGGTTTTTTTGCAACGTATTCTACATCTCTCAAAATTTTGTTTACATTTGTTGCAGATTGTGATTTAAACGACAATGACGACACCACAGGAAATGGCCCAATTTTTATGGTGGTATGCTGAGTCTGGTAAATCACCAGTACCCCCAAATCCAAACACTATTTAAGCGCGATAGTGCGTTTTGTCGAACTTACAGCAATGGCGACCATGATTGAACGTTCAACTTCTTACATTTCGGGGTTGCCAACCTAAATAACTATACTCTGATAAAAATAATTACACTGTAATAAAATAACTATACTGTAATACAATAACTATACTGTAATAAAAATAACTATACTGTAATATTACATATTACAAATACGCGTGTGGGAAGTAAAACTACTGCACTCTATGTATACTACACACAATGTACATAAAAATATCCAAAAGATAGTGTTAATATACATTAAATGAAACAAATCACAGCATTTTAAATTAACTGAACTTCATTTGAAACAATCTAAAACAATAAACACGTACTTGTCGCCATTTCATCATTAAATTGGTTTCACGGCCTCCTGTTATTTTAGCACTAATTGGTTTCACGGCCTCCTGATATTTTAGCACTAATTGGTCTCACGGCCTCCTGTTCTTTCAACTAATAAACAATGCCCACACTGTTAACGTAAGTCATTTGTTTATCACGAACGCAAATATTTCCAACAAAGATATTATTATTTTACTATTATTTATTATTTTGAAAACACCATCGCCCAAAAAATAATATAGAACACACATTTGTGAAGTGTTTTACAGAATTTCGGAAATTAAAAACCTCGCTATCGCTCAGTTTTTAAACATTTTCCTCGATTCTGTAAAAACAACTTCCCAACCTCGCATCGTAATATATTATTACAGAAGAATTGAAGTAATTCTAACAATTTTCGTTGGTGAGAATGTGATGAAGAGGACTGGAATAATCTTTTCCATTGAAATTCAAATATGATTACAGATTGTAACGTTCAATCCACAACATTTGACAATTAAATAAAACAAGTTTGACTGTTTGAATTTCTTCTCCACATTTACACAATGCATTTGATATTTTAAATTATATAAACATGCCTGAAATTTTCCACGTCCCCTTAAAAACTGAGTTAATGTAAAATTGGGGGCTACATTTGGGCGATTAAATGTGTCATAGATGGTTGGGAAAAATAATTATCGAGTTATGCAATATTTAAAACACCAACTAAAAGCATTTCTCAATCTTAGTACTATATTGTATAAAACAAATTATCGTTAATTGCTAAAATAATATACCTACTAATCAGTGAGGTGTATAAGTTAGTTAGATATAAAATAACTCTTCAGTTTGTTTTTGAACGATGTTTTAGTTTACAGTCTCTGACATAGGGCGGAAGGGAATTCCATGCACTGGCAGGTGAGATTGTAAAAGATAATAAATAATACACAGTGCGCTGAGGAGGGATATAAAGGACAATGTGCTGATGGGATCGAGTGTCTAAATCAGGGGTCACCAATTAGATTTCATGGAGATCCATCTTCAAAGTGTCCGGAACCACTATTGATTAAACATACCAAGCTTTTATTAAGTAATTAATATTATTAAAAAATATTTAAATGATGTTATGGGTATGAATTGCACAAATAAGACAAAACTGCCATGTAATACAGCACTAAAAGATTATAGCACTATAGTACACATCATCATCATCTTCAAGGTATGGGCCTGTTGGCCCGTTCCGCTCCCCGGTGCACTATGTGCTGCAGGTGCAGGTCGTCTTTCCAACGACGTTTTGATCTTCCTACATTTCTTCTGCCTAGAGGCCTATAATGAAGCAGCTGTTTTGATAAACGATTATTTGGCATTCTTTGTATATGTTCAAACCAAATGCTTTTAGCCTTGGTTTTAGACGAGGCTATTTAACCCGGCTCAGTGTGTACAGGGGGCGTAAGCCGTAACTGTATACAGCTGGGTATTCTTGACAGGCGCGTTCTCGTCGCGGGGGTGAACACTAAGAATCTTAGTGACTTAAGTTCTGTCAAGGACCCAATCTCTCGGGGTATAATGAGGGCCCCTGCCCAGGGATACGGGTGAAGACCTCAACGGTTGGATCGGGAAAAAGAACAAGCTTCAATAAAGGCGAGACAAGTAGAAGAGGCAGCCTTCCAACTGGGGTTTCTACAAATAATAATAAAATAAGAAATGCTCACAATGTGCAAAGAAGATTGTTTTTAGTCACTGCAGAGTTTCAACAACGATTCTGATCTCATCCTACAGTTTAACACATGATATTTCTCGCATTGTTTGCCACATCTTGAACACACGCAGTCTGGGCCGGGCTCGTGGAACCTCTGGTTGCTGCACAGCTTGTGGTGAAATCCATGCACAGCGAGTCTGGTCACTGTGTGGCGCAATTCATATTCTCCCTGAGTCCATTCACGGTTTGTCATGGCTTCAGTAATATAGGATTTTTCCCATATTTTGCGTTTCTTTTCGTGGAGTTCTTGCAGGAGGTCCTGGTAAGCTGGTGTCACTGGTAGTAGGAACGTTTTACAGATGGAAGCATGTTCAAATGCTTTGAGGTGGCAGCCCCACTATTGGACTTACTCGGCAGCAGGCCGGTTACCTGCTACGAGGAATTATAAAAAAACTCGAACTCCCCAAAACAATATTCGGACTGTAGTACACAGTTGTTAATATTCTAATAGCTATTAATAAGTTTATGATAAACTGTTTAACCATACATCATTCAGTGTGAATAGTGACTTTTTTTTAGAAGTAACAAACTGTCTGAGGTCTGGAACTAAATTTGTATAAGCTTTTTTAAGCAAGTCAATTAAGTGATCTTGAGTTAATCCTCACCTAAATTTGTTCTTGATAAGGTTAATTTTCGAAAATACTGATTTACAAGTATACGTTTAATCGATGTTTAACCGGGTTTTAAAATTTGTATTTATTCGATATTTAATCGGTCCGAAAACCAAAGTCCCATGGTTCGGATCCGGACCGCGGTCCGCCAATTTGTGACCCCTGATCAGAATTGTTTGTGTCAGAGAGTCTAATGAAGCGGCGTGATAAATAATTAGGCGATGATGTGTGAAGTATTTTATAGAGAAGGGATAAGGAATGGACTGCTCTACGATCATGTAGATGAAGACACAATAATTATTCCAGAAGCAGTGTAGTACGATTGCCTACAACTCTATAGTACTGTATTAACACGCTGTTAGTTTATGCAGATGATGTAGTTTTATTAGGCGATGGCGAAGAGATATTAAGTGTCAAACAGGTTCACTCTATTGAATAACATTAAGATATTGGAACTGGAAGTAAACATCAATAAACTAAATATATGGTTACACAAATAAATATATAATAGAAATGAGGAAGAATAATTACAAAACAAGAATGAGGTGTATAAATAAATTGATATTATTCATTACAGGGACTTCTGTCGTCCCAACGTCTGTCATAAAATATTAAACTAAAAAATATATAAAGCTGTTATTCTGCCAGTTTACGTTATTTGAATGAGAAACATGGACTCTTACTTTAAGGGAGGAGAAAAAATTACGAGTATTTGAGAATAAAGTTCTTAGGAATATTTTTGGACCAACAGAGATGAATAGATGAGACTGCATAACAGTGAGCTACATGTTCTTTAGGGGATACGCTAATATTAACAATCAAGTATCGTAGACTGAGATAGGCAGGACATGTGGCACGAATCTGGAATGAAAGAGGGGCCTTAGAAACCCCTTGTACGAAAACCAGAGGAAAATAATCCAGTAGGTAGGTCAATAATGAGGTGAGAGAATAACATTAGCCATGATTTGGGGGAACAGATTATACAGGGGATGATTGGAAAACATTTACACGGGACAGGGATGTATGGAAAGCTTATGATCGCGCGGCCATGAACTCACGGATTCGATAGTGCCAGTGAGCTAGTTATTAGCAGTAAGAAATAAACAAATGACTGATTTAATCACGATTAATGCCAACTGACAATATTACATATAGAAAGTACAAAATATAGAATCCTAATATCAAATATTGAGATCAGAAACTCACCCATTGACTTCTTTATTGGAAGCAGCAGTTTCTCCAGCTTTACGAAACTTGTATATTGTTGATATCCATTTCCAGTAGACAGTGGCGGATCGTTGTCTTCTCTGAGGTAATTCTATAGGCAGTGGTTTCTGATTTCTTAACGATCTGTGCAAGTCTATGGGGAACTGGTCATTGTCAAATTCGGGACGACGATAATTGTACACTATGCTGCTTGGGTGAGGAGGTGATTCCACCATGATTCAGTTGCAAGATCTCCGCTTTCTGTGAGTTTTGAATACCAACACTTATTTCTCACTCACCAACTTCAAAGTTACCACCAAAATCACACCATACACGTAACAACATTGAAAGGCTTCCTGAAACGCTAATTTCTTAACCTGGATGCTCTTTAATCCATAAATTGGCTACGAAATAATACAAGGCTTTTTAGAAAGAAGGAACTGACTTCAAACATTTATTTCTTCGAAACTACGAAAAACAAAAACACAATCCCAACATTCCTGGAAAGAGTAAAGTTTAAAGTTCTGATCACGGCCGCATTGGCGCTGTTGCTCGTCATGTTGATTGTTTGTATTAAAATGGCGACACAATAGAACGTTGGATTAGAAGAGGAGGAGCAGAAGAACAACTTCATTACCGGTGGCCTCCCAGGTCACCCGACCTAATCCGCTGTGATTTTTATCTGTGGGGTTACGTAAAAGACCGTGTTTTTATCCCCCCTATGCCTGACACTCTTGAAAATCTGCGACATCGAATTGTTGAAGCGGTGAATTCTGTAACTAGGGACCAGCTGATCCGTGTGTGGCAAGAAACGAGTCACCGTTTTGATATTTGTCGTGTAACACATGGTGCTCATATTGAATGCATAAACTAGAGAAATGTGAACTTCTCTCTTTGTGTTCATATTGTTTGTAGTTCGGAAGAAATAAATGTTTTAAGTCTGTTCCTTCTTTCTGAACAACCCTGTATTTAAGAACGAAAATTGAGAAGGTTTCGATAGGTTAATCGCCACCAGCTATAAAGGTACTACTCAATCCTCAAATACCACGCAAGCAATTAAGAGAGTACTATGAAACAGTCTTGAATTCCATTTACACCAAATCCAATAACGTCTCTCATACCAAAATTTCCATCCCAAATATAGGCGTACTCCGACAGACTGTCCCTATACCTGTGGCCTAACTATACAACCACACAAAATCTCACCACCTACGGCCGATTTAAATCTTACCTACACAAAATTAACAAAACTGCTTCTCCTTTTTTTGCAACAGCCCAGAAAAATCACTGCAGATGGCCACCATCTGATGACTGAATGCAACATGTTCTCCATACATCCCCAGTTATACTACAAAATGTTACTGAGTAAAATATTCTGAAGTTTCATATCAACGTAATCCTCACGAGTATTATCCACCATCATCAATAGCAACAGTCATAAAACTGTAAATACTTGATCAATTAAAACGAATCGAAGTTTCATAAATTAAATTTCTTCGCTTTGTAACTGGAAATACATTATTAGATCACAAAAGAAGTAATGATATCAGAGAGGAATTAAACATAGAATCAATCACAACATTAACAGAATAACATGGAATTAAAGATGAAACATTGTTTTTGAAAGGCCTCCATATTGGAACTACTTGATGAAGTTTAATAATTTGGTTGAGGATGACTGAGTTACCAGGTACCAATTTTATATTTAATATCTTATAACATGGAATTAATTGGAGATACCATGTCCTACGAATGCCAAACACTAGGATGGATACAACTGTTTTATATTATAATCCGAGGGGAGAACAATTATAGGTCAACCTTTAAGGATACGACATCAGGAATTTTGAGTCGGAACGGACGAACATGTTCCTGAAAAAGACGATGATGATGATTTCGTGATATACCCTTGGTGAAACAGGGGTTGTTGCATTTATATATTTTTTTGTAAGCCCTTGTTTCTCCCAACGAGATTTAGGCGCTCTTCCCCTACAGGGAAGAAATTTAAATAAAAAAGAGGCAGAAGACAGAATTCCGAAAATAATTTTGGAATGTAATGTTGAAGGCAGAAGGAGAACAGAAAACCACGGAAACAATGGATGGATGGGATAATGATGAGTATGAATTGAAAAAGAAAAATAAGAAAATGAGCAAGACAGGAATTTTCGGAAGAATAAAATTACCTTAGGTTGAGGTAAAAACTACTGCAGTGTAGAAAAAAATGTCAATAAAAATAGCATTTACATCAAAAACTTCCATACCTCACAAGGTTCTGTAAAAAAAGATATTTATTTCCTTATTCCATTAATTAAATTCGAAGCCGCCTAGAAGCCCACACGACTGCTGAAATCATATCCACACGTTTTACCACAGCGGTTGACTATCATCCTGTCTGTATAAGAGTGATGTGGATTCAATATATTGGATCTAAGAGTGATATGGATTCAATATATTGGATCGCCCAAATTTTATACAGGTTTTATCCAAAGTGTTGCAAAAAAAAAACACCGACAACGGACGTGAGGTAGTATATTGAGATATGCATCCATCCAACCAATAATCCATAGTAATTCTGCCAGAGGACAGGCTTTCAATGCAATCATAGCATTTTCATGCCATGCTTTGCAGCTTTACTGGAGAATTATACGTGCGGTAATTTCCCATTGCTTTCCACACCGGTAAAGGATGATAATGATAAGGGTGGTGGTGATGGCTGGATGATTTTCGGGGAGCGATGGGCCCTAAGCTTCCTTAAATTTGTCTTCCAAGCGAGGAAAAACCCCGACAATAAACCTCACCCAGGAGCCTGTCCCGACCAGGAATCGAACCCGGGCTCGCTGCGTGTCAAAGCAGCATACTACCTCGAGACCACAGCGGTGGACATAATGAATATGTTGATCACTTTTTTAATAACGTACCTACGTCCGGAAATGGTACGTTTTCACACTATGAGTAGCTAACTTCTCAAGAGTTCCGTTAGTTGGATTTCAAGACTCAATACTTGACAACACTGTAACAGTCACATCACTTTTCAAAATATCCACCTCCCATCTCATTGAAGAGCGTACATCGGCGCTGTAGTGATTGGCGCAAACGTTCAAATACATCTGCATATTGAATTGTTTCTGCAGTAGCGTTGATTCGGGCTATAAGAACCATACTGCAGTCTGATAAACATACTGTTTCATGTCGCCCCACAAAAAGTAGTCGAGAGGGTTAAGATCAGGTGATCTCAGAGGTCATGCGACTGGTCCCCCTCGACCTGGATACGTGGTATTCAAATGTCTCGTCAAATTAGCATCAAAGTGAGCTGGAGCTTCGTCGTGTTGTAGCCACATTCCGTTGCGAAACCACGTATTGCAGATTTCGTACCTGTGAGGTGTTGTCAAGTAACGAGTTTTCAAATCCTTCGAACTAACACTGATCTTGAAACATAATTAACTAGTCATAGTGTGAAAACGCATCATTTCCGGACATTCGTACCTTATTAAAAATTATCAACATACCTCAATATACTACCTCACTTTCGTTGTAGGTGTTTTTTTGCAACACCTTGTACATAGCTGGTTCTTGTGCACCTGGAGTAACCATTAACAATAACTAACTCACTGGCACTATCGAATTCGTAGGTTCGTGGCCGCGCGGACATACCTATCGTTAGCTAATGTTTTCCAATTATCCCCTGTAAAATCTACTTCCATCAAATAATGGTTAATGTTATTCTCCCACCACATTCTTATCCTACCAACTGGGAGCATTACCTCTCGTTTTCGTATAGAGTTTCCATTCCCACCTTTCATTCCCCATTTGTCTCACATGCCCTGCCCATCGCAGTCTACAAGATTTAACTTTTCCTATTATATCTGGTTTCCCATAAAGATCATGTGTCTCACTCTTTCATAGACTTCTCGATTCACCTATCAGTTCATCTCTCTTTATGGCCCAAACATTTTACTTCTTTTTCTTCTTCACGGTTTAGGCTTATTTACTAGCCTGTTCCGGCTCCAAATTGCTGCTCTTTCCATCTTTTCCTTGGTCTTCCTAAGCTTCTTCTTCCTCGTGGTGAATAGTTGTATGCTGCTTTTGGTATTCTATTCTCAGTCATCCTTGCCAAGTGTTCTTTCCAGTTTGTTCTGTATTTCTCTATTGTTGAGTTTAATTCTTCTACTTTTAATTGTTGTCCTATTTCTGTGTTATGTTTTTCGTCTGTTCTTTGATATCCTGCTATTGGTCTGAGCAATCTCATTTCAGCAGCTTGTATCCTGGCAGCTTGTTGTGTTGTCACTGTCCATGTTTCGGATCCATAACTAATAACAAGCACTACCATTGTCTTGTATAATTTCATTATAGAGTCTTTCCTGGCTTTCTTTTTCAAAGTTATTTTTAGCGTACCTGTTATAAAACTATACTTATTTATTTTCCTAAGAACTTTATTCTCAAATACTCCTACTCTTTTACCCTTCCTTAATGCAAAAGTCCATGTTCCGCATTCATATAATATAACTGGTAGACTAATGGTTTTATATATTTTGAGTTTAATGTTTTTTTAGAGGAGTTTGGATGACAAGAGTCACTGTAATGAATAACAGCATGCATTTCCAGATTTGGGTCTATGTTTAATTTCCTTTTGCACCTCATTCCTGTTTGTAACCATCACTACATAAATTTAATCTGGGCAAATATGATTAACTGTGTCAAATGCTAATTCAGTGTTTGAACGCTGCCTCTTGGGGAGTAGTATCAACGCGTCTGTAGCTCGGCACTAAGGAATGATGCGTTGGAGCGATCGGTCAGTGAGCAGAACAGCTTGTTTTATCGACCTCCTGATAATCGACAGTCTACTCTAATTGAAAAACGACTAGACAGCTCGCTAATGGAGTGCTGCACTCCTTGCCATATCCAATTCCTTTAATTGCGAGCTAATATTTATGTTAATTAATTAATTAAGGTACAAGCCACAGCGTGACCGATAGACTTCCTATCTTCCAGGCCGGTGGCCCAGATCGGATTCCCGGTGGGCTAAGGGAATTTAAAATTTCCACCTTAGTTCCCGGTGGACAATCCCTTATTTTACGGGCCTTATTAGAGTGAAAAATAAACAAGTATAAAAGAAGGTACGCTTAACCCTTAAATTGGCAAAGCAGTAATTTCTTGTGCCACTTATTTAAATAATTCGGACCGCAGCGAAAACAAGATTATGTAAAACTGAATATTATTGTACATCATCATAGTACAGGCAGCATGACCTGTTCCGGCTCAATACTCCATCGCTTTCTTGGTCTGCCAGGATATCTTCTCCATCGTGGTTTGTACGTCCAAGTCTGCTTCGGAAGTCTATTGTTATCCATTCGATGCAGGTGTTCAGTCCATCGCTTCTTGTAATTGTAGATTTTATGTGTAATTGGTATTACTCCTAACTCTTCTCTTATAGTTACGTTTCTTATATGATCTAGTCTTGTACATCCCTTAACTGCTCGTAAAAATTGAATTTCTGCCGACTGAATATTCTTAATTTCTTTCTGTCTCAGGACCCAGTTCTCACTGCCGTTTAGAAGAGTAGGGACTGCCATAATCTTGTCAAATTTCAATTGTGTTTTCTTTCTCGTTTTATTTCCAAGTACTCGCCTAATTGTGCCAAACATAAGTTGGTATCTGGAAAGTCTTGTTTGAAGGTCTCTGTCGTAATCGTAAGATTGTACATTATTTCGTAATTTGACACAAATTAAGTAATTTCTACTCGTTTGTTTTTCTATTGTTTTATAAGCAATATTAAATAAATTAAATCAATGTATCTTACAGGATACACTGCAAATTTAAGGGTTAAATAGACAAGTTCTATAACTCTGTTACGTTTTCGTTACCGACGGTAGAAGTATTATCCACAGACGAGAAGAATGAAAGCAAGGGACGAAGGGAGGCCGGGGTTTTGCAAGCGATACAATGGCTTACTACCTGGAATATAGGAACCGTCCATGATGTCACTGACATCTGTTGTGTATTTCAGGCGTATTCATTTTTATGTTTTATATTTTGTTTTACGGTAATTAAATTTGCTCTTATTCAGTTTAGTTATTTTATATTTTAATGTTTCGTAGTTCACTGTGAGGTAAGGGTGATGATTAAAATTTTGAAGTGTGTCCATCAGACTCGGAACTAACACGCCCGTTCAGCATCTAAATGAAGGTAAGTTATAGTACAGTCCTTCATGATATAATGTGCTGAGTATGAAATACCTACTGCTTTCATACACTTCGTCTATGGACAGTAGGAACTGTTGAAGTCGTAAGGGGGATGTAGAGGGTCTGCTAGTACAGTACAAGTCAGTAGGAATGAATGTACAGGAAAACACAGAAATAAAGCTTGTCTCACTTATTGAGTTATAGTTCAAAAATATAACAACATATCCGTGTAATTAAAGAGAACACTGAACATTCTAGTTTTGAAAAAAAAAATGCGCGATTTTATTTACAGCAATGGCGATCATGATTGAAAGTTCAATTTACTACATTTCGGGGTTGCCAACCTAAATAACTATACTGTAATAAAATAACTATACGTAATATTACATGTTACAAAACGCATGTGGGAAGTAAAACTACTGCCCTCTATACTACAAACAATGTATATACAAAAAATATGAACATTATTTGAAACAATATAAAACAATAAATACGTACTTTCCGCCATTTTATCACTAATGGGTCTCACGGTCTCCTGTAGTTTCAACTAATAAACATTGTCCACACTGTTAACGTTAGTCAATTGTTAGTAATAAACACAAATATTTCCAACAAAGATGTTATTTTACTATTATTTATTATTTTGAAAACACCATCACGCAAAAAATAATGTACACCGCACGTTTGTGAAGTGTTTTACAGAATCTCAGATATTAAAAACCTCGCTATCGCTCGGTTTTTAAATATTTTCCTCGCTTCTGTAAAAACCACTTCCCAACCTTATATTCTTGCAGTCCTCGCTACGAGATTCGTCCTTTCGTATTACGCGTGTATATGGGACAGGTTACGTTAGCTAACCTTTTTAGACGGCACTATACTGAATAGTCTCATGTTTATCTCCAACCGCGTCCTCTAGTCAAAACACGCAAATAGCGCTGCGATTCCAATCGGCAATCAAAACATGAAAGAGCTGTACCTGTGTCTAATTTATGACCATCAGAACATAAGCAAGACTCAATAAATCTAAATATATTTATTTTATACAAAGAAACACAGACATACGCGATAAATAATTAAAAATTCAAAATATAGTTAAAGAAATTCTGAATTAACAACAGTAATCTAACAAGAGGTTGTGTTTTTCTGACTTTGTCGCTCGTGATTTTGTCTAATGAAAAACTCAACCTCGCGTTGAATTTGGAGTGACTATTTAGTGAATAATACAACATCAGAAGCCAAAAATAATTATAATGTTTAATATTTACCAAATGTGAGGTTATGTATTCTGATCTTACTTCCGGGCGATTTGTAAGCCGGCTTCATAATTATAAATAACGTATCTTTATTTTTAAATCTCTTTGGGCTCGGGAAAAATCAGTAACATGATTGTATGAGAAATAATTATTAATAATGCAGATTAATTATACAACATTTAATACATGTTTTAGACCAACAGAATTAAATTTTTTGGTAATGTTTTGTTTTCTTTTGACATTTCTCGCTGTATCATATCGATCATACATTGTTAAATCGATATCCTTATCAAATAAGTTAATTTGCGGAGATATCTTTCATTACGAAATTTGAATGTGAGGTTATGTATTCCGATCTTACTTCCGGGCTGTTTCTAAGCCGGCTGTATTGTTATAAATAACATTTTTACTGTTAAATCTCTTTGGGCTTGGGAAAAATCAATAAAAGATGATTGTATGAGAAATAACTTTACAATAATGCAGATTCGTTATACAACATTTAATAATTTTTTTACAGCAACAAAACTACTATTTTCTGTTGTAATTTTTCAAGTTGTTTTCTTTTGGCATTTCATGCTGTACCATATCGATCATATATTGTTCAATCGATATCCTTGCCAAAGACGTTAATTTGCGGAGACATCTCTCATTACGAACAGGAAGAGGAACGATTATCGGTCTACGAGTTAAATTGTCAAAGTAACCTTAGTTAAGGTTCGGAAGTTGAGGAAATATCCTTTTTATTCTGTGCCTGAAGATGAGGACCAGAAAATAATGGGTTTTATTAATTCTTTTTCGTCATTTTTCGACTTTTTTTATTAGTATTTTTAGCTTCTTTTTGTCTTAACGGCTTTTTTGCAACTTTACCTTAATTTGACTACATTTATACCATTTGCATAATTAAAAAATCCGCAGAGTCCAGTCTCAATTCCAATTTATTTAAAAAAACACTATCTAGTTTTATTTTCATAGGCTTTTTACGTCGTAATCACTTTTGATCCGCGAGAAACTATTGATCCTTCAGAAAATAGGTCATTACTTTTAACCACCAGCCTACTGACCGCCTGTGCTATTGTATTTCGACTTCAAATGTTCTAAGAAGTTGCCACTTTGTGAAAATTACCTCAAGGAAATGGTGAAGGCAGAGAGGTTGTCTTTATCTCCACGTTAGCAAATGCAACACGTTTTATATCCTTTTTTTTTAATTTTGAAGAGAAATTAATGTCACCACATTGCTGTTAAGAGGAATGAGAATCAAACTCTTAAATGGTATGGCTTTGTACAAAGAATGGAAAATGAAAGATAGCCAAAAAATATATACCAATGGTCACCCTCTGGAAGAAATAAACATGGAAGACCAAGATGAAATGGAAAACCTATGTAAGAACTATAATGGATGATAGAAATTTGGAAGAAGGACATTGGAATGATAAAAATAAATAGAAACTGAAGACGGCAAACTCGTATAAGTGGGGAGGAAGCCGAAGAAAAATAAGGTATTTTGTCGGATATCCTTAGATCTTTTTAAAGGTATGTTGTAGGCATTTTATAGGTCCTCTACTTCCAAGCCCTAGTTATAACCTATCCAAAGAATGGACATATATTGATTTCTTAAATTAGTATTGCTGTATCAACCTACTTGACTTCGAGATAGAAAAGAACAAAATTAAGATGGACTGACCAACCACATCTTGAGATCTCATAGGAACAGGCTCAAATTACCTAAACCTAAATATGTTCATGGTGATGAACATTTCATACATTTTCGAGAAGGAGGTGTGTCCGTCCTGGTTGACGGGTGTTTACTTTGCTTATCTCAGATTTTGAGGTTATAGGGTTCAAGTTCAGCCGTCGTCCTTACATTTTTAACGGCGTAAAATCTTTAGAATTGAATTATAATGTTCAAATAAAACCATAAAGGAAAATTTCACATAACACATGAAAATTAAAGTGCCTTCCGAGCTTCGCAATGTGGTAGATGGACTATTGATAGTATATTACTATGAGAGGTTGAGAAGTGGTTTTAACATAAAAAAAATGTTTAAAAAACGAAGCGACAGCGAGAATTTCAATTTCCGAGATTCTGTAGAACACTCACAAACGTGCGTTGTACATTATTTTTAGCGCAATGGAGTTTTCAAAATAATAAATAATAATAGTAAAATAATAATAATAATAGTAAAATAATAAAATAATAATAAAATAATAATAATAAAATAATACTAATAATAATAATAATAGTAAAATGGTAAAATAATAATAATAATAGTAAAATAATAATAATAATAATAGTAAAATAATAATAATAATAATAATAATAATAATAATAATAATAATAATAATAATAATAATAATGCTCTATTTTAGCTGGCAGAGTTAAGGCCATAAGGTCTTCTCTTCCACTCACATCTTGGTTGGAAATATTTGCGTTCATTATAAACAATTGACTAACGTTAACAGTGTGGGCAATGTTTATTAGTTGAAATAACAGGAGGCCGTGAGACCAATTAGTTATAATTGACAGCAAGTACGTATTTATTGTTTTATATTGTTTCAAATAAAGTTCAGTTCATTTAAAATGCAATCAATTGTTACGCATCATCATCAACAACAAGGATTAAGCCCAATGGCCTGTTCCGATCTCATTGTAGGTCGAATTGATCTTTCCATCTCTTCAATGGTCTTCCCAAAATTCTTCTCCCTTTTGGTTTATAATTATACATTCTTATTGGTATGCGCTGTTCTTTCATTCGTAATACGTGCTGAAGATAAGCATTTTGATAACATTGTATTCTTTCACAGAGATTAAATATATTAAGTTCTGTTCTTACATCTTCGTTTTTCTTTTTATCGGTCCTTTGGTATCCTGCTATTGCTCTCAACATCTTCATTTCAGCAGCCTCTATTTGTTTACTATCTGCCTTTGTTAATGTCCAGGTTTCACATCCGTAGATAAGAGATGGAACTGACAATACTTTGTAAAACTTTAAAATAGTTTATTTTCTAGTTTTATGCAATAAAGTATGTTTAATTGTGCCACATGGATAATTGAATCGTTGTATTTTAGTGTGTCTATCTAAATTTCTGTCATTACATAAATGACATCAGAAATAATTAAAATTCTGAACTTGGTCTACAATTATATTGTTTATCGCTATTTTTGTTCTTATTGCAAATTTTCCTTTCAGAGCTAATATTTTTATTTTAGATGTAGATATTCTTAAATTGTATTTTAGAGCGATATTATTTAAAGTATAAAGGACTTGTTGTAAAGCATTTTCTGATGCTGTCATTATTACTTGAACGTCTGCAAAAAGCAGAGTTGTCAATACACTATTTATATTAATTTGTTCTTGCCATTCATTTATGACATGGTCCAAGTATAAATTAAATAATACTGGTGAGAATGGACATCCTTGTCTTACTCCCTGGTTTATTTCTATTTTTTGTTTACTAATTTTATCTCCGCAGTCTAATTTAAAATTTGTTTCTATATATAAACTATGAATGACTCTTATAAGATATTGAGGAATTCCTTTCATTTCCAGTATGTTCCATAATTTATTTCTACTTACACTATCAAATGCTTTAGTATAATCAACAAAAGCTATATACGTGGGTAAATTAAATTATTTTCTTTTTTCTATCAATGGGGTCATTGTAAAAACGCAATCTATAGTTGACCTACCCTTTCTAAATCCATGTTGTATCTCACATAAAATTGTTTCAGCTATTTTATTTATTCTATATGATAAAAATTTTGCATATATCTCATAAGCTGAATTTAATAAACTTATTCCTCTATAATTTGTACATTCTCTTCTTTTGGATATTTTTGTACATACATTGTATGTAGTATACATAGAGGCCTGTGGGTTTACTTCCCACACGCGTATTTGTAATATGTAATATTACAGTATAGTTATTTAGGTTGGCAACCCAAAATGTAGAAGTTGAACTTTCAAACACGGTCGTCATAGCTGTAAGTACGACAAAACGTACTATCGCGCAATATATATATATATATATATATATATATATATATATACTGTGCTACTATCTGAAGGCTACAAAAAGAAAATAAAATAAAAACATTTTAATTTGTTGCAATTGTTATGTCAGTTGCCATGGAATTCACCTATCCATTAATTTTTGACACAAGTAATATGGCAAAATAATGCAATGCATTAAATTATATTTACAGTTATGTAATTACAAATTATGGATGTTATACAAATCAAATTTAGTAGAAAATTATGTTTTATATCGTTGTACGTATGTGACGCGATATCAGTCACGACCACTTGTTTATTCTGATATTCTGACAGTGATTCAATACATAGCTCTTGTCACATTAAAATTATGTATTTGTTTTCTGTTATTTATTAGTTAATACAGAATGCTAATTCGTATATAACTTATTATTTGCTCTGGTATCGTAACCACACAATTTATCGAGTTAATGTTACCAATTCAAATGACTGGTTCATTGCATCTCTAAGGATATACAGTGAAACAATTTAGTAAAGATAAATATCCCCAGCTCGTGTCCAACTCATGGTCGGGTCGAGGAATGAGATGGGATGAAGCCCCTACATTCATAGAGTTCTGTGAACGACAAGGGTTCTTATTTGGAATTTGAAAGCAATTTAAGTTCGCATAATTGACACACCTCAATAAAAAACTACTTTCAGTGATGTAAACTCTATGCTTTATAGGTTTTTAATTGTTATTTTACGTCATGGGATTAGGTCATAGACTGTTTCCACATCATGAGTCTGAACTCTCCATCTAGTTATGGGCCGACTAATATTTCTTTTTCCTTTGGGTTGGTAGTGAAGCAAAATTTGTGGGAATCTATTGAGTGACGTTCTTGTTATATGTTGAAGCCAATTAGATCTTAAGTTTGGAATTTTTTCTGTGTCACTAGATATTTAATTGTGTTTTTTTTTCAATAGTGAAATACAGAACAAACTGGAAGAAACACTTAGCAAGGATGACTGAGAATAGAATACCAAAAGCAGTATACAACTATTCACTACGAGGAAGAATAAATTTGGGAAGACCAAAGAAAAGATGGAAACATCAGCAAATTGGAGCCGGAACAGGCTAGTAAATAAGCCTAAATCGTGACGAAGAAGAAGAAAATGATTTCATTATTTTCTTATCCAACAATGTATAGCCTGCTGATTTCATTATTTTCTTATCCAACAATGTAAAGCCTGCTACTGAACATAAGAATTTCATTTCAACTACTATTTTAATTTTATCTGATCCATTAAATGTCCAGTTTTCACTAACGTACAGTGTGTTAACATAGATACTGTCATTGTTTTATACAATTTAGTTACGCAATTTTTAATATTTTATTATATTTTTAATATAATTTGGAATTTAAGTTTAAAATATGAGTTGGCATCCACTATAGTTAAATATTATGGTACCTTGTGTTATCTTTAGTGGCCTGCGGTTCTGTAGTGGTTATGCTCCTTGCCCCTAGTCCCAAAAGTCGCGGGTTCAAACCCGGCCAGGGTCAATAGATTTTTAGGATGGAAAAATTCAAAGAAAGAGTTCTCCGGAGAGACTTTCAGCCGTGGGTTCAGAGTCGGAAGATTTTCAGGCTCGTAAAAGCCTGAATAAAAACTATTATTGTGCTATTGTGCATTACAGGGACTCTTGTCTCAACGTCTCTCATATTACGTTAAACTGAAAATATATAAAACTGTTATTCTGTCAGTTATAATTATCCGCTGTGGTCTCGAGGTAGCGTGCTGCCTTGTCACGCAGCGGGCCCGGGTTCGATCCCCGGTCGGGACCGTTTTTCTGGGTGAGGTTTTTATCGGGGTTTTCCCTCACCAAATGTCAGGAACACTCTAAGGCCCAAATGGTCCACGAAATCATATGGCCATCTCAACCATCATCATTCATATTCATCTTAGATTAAGCTTAGGATTAGGGACTCTCCTGGCGTGTACCACTATCATCATCATCATCATCACCTATCATATCGTCGGGGCAACGTAACCACGCCTTCCAGGCGTCCCAACCTCAGAAGTGGGTTACAAATACGCCATGCCAAGAGAGAACACCAGGAATGTCGAAAAAAAACTTGGGGCATTTGCAAAAAAAATATATAATATATGGATGCGAAACATGGACTCCTACTTTAAGCTAGGAGAATAGATTACGAATATTTGAGAAAAAAAATTCTAGGAAAATTTTTGGACCAAAGAGAGATGAACAGACAGACGAATGGAGAAGATTTCGTAACAGTGAGCTACAAGATCTTTATAGGAAACCAGATATAATAAGAACAGTTAATTTCGTAGACTGCGATGGGCCGGATATATGACACGAATGGGGAATGAAAGAGGAGCATGGATGCTTCCTGTATGAAAACCTGAGGGAAATCGCCCAGTCGATAGACCAAGAACGAGGTGAAAGAATAATTATTTGAGGAAAGTAGATTATACAAGAATGACTGGAATACATTTGCTCAGTATAGAGATGTATGGAGAGCTTATGTCCGTTTGACCATGAATCTACGGATTCGATAGTGCCAGTGAGTTAGTTAATAACAAATTTTTCCGGGGATTGTATGCCAGGAGTCCACCTATATCAGTATTGTTCAAACAGAATAGCCAGATTTTCTAATAGTGTCAGATATTATAATAAACTCTAAACTAATATGGTATACACTAACGTACCGATTTTCCCACCTAATGAAATAAAATGGATATAGGTAGACTTCTGTCATAGAATAGCCTCCTTCTTCCTGTCTTTCTTTCTTTCTTTCTTTATTTGTTAATTTTAACCTGTTCCTTTGTAAGCATTTTTACATGCTCCAGGAACCCGGGAATTACAGGGTTACGACCCTCGAAATAATAATAATAATAATAATAATAATAATAATAATAATAATAATAATAATAATAATAATTAATTAGAATTATAATTAGAATAAGAACACAAAAGTTCTTAGTTGAAACGTATAAAAAAATTGCGCTCCCATATAGGAAGTTTTGTTCGTCCTTGTACAAACACAAAAAATGAAGAGAAAAATTTTAGCTACAAATAATATGAAACTCATTAACTAACTCACTGACATAAGCTGTTCATGCATCCCTATCCTGAGCCAATGTCTTTCCAATCATCCCCTGTATAATCTACTTCCTTCAAATAATGGTTAATATAATTCTCCCACCTCGTTCTAGGCTTGCTAACTGGATGCTTTTTCTCTGGTTTTCTACATGTAGTTTACATGCCGCTCTTCCATTTCCCATTCGTGCCACATGTCCTATACAACGTAGTCTACGCGACTTAACTCTTATTATATCTGGTTTCCCATAAATATAAAAATAACAATTGGTTAATAGAATAACGTCTATGTCTTAATATGGAGCAGGCAAACCTCTAACGAAAGTTGTGTTGTATTTGAAACAGGAAACAAGAAGTACCGCGCACAACTGAACACAAAACTATTTGATCGTGATGGAATGCACAAAGCGAGCTCGTGGCGGCCACAAAGTCAACCACACACTAAAATACAAACTTAACTCTCTACATTATACTGTTCCTCCGCCATCTGTTGACATTTTAAATAATCCACTAAACTCTTTTCTAACTTCAACTGTTTTACTGTGCATACAAACCAATTCACTTCTTTTCTCCACGAGTTTATTGTCCGGTACAATATTAGAGTCACGTAGAAATGACACATAGAGCATAATCAATATTATCGACAGGAAACAGGGGCGATGTCCTTACATCCCCATTAAGATGACCTCAATATTAACAGACATGAGAAGTGATAGAATCAGTTTTGTCCAATTGAGTATTGTTGTTATAAAAACAGAAAAATACAGAGTGCATGTAAATATAGAGAGATTCATATAAAAGATAACTCATTGGCAGTGTAGAACCCGGAAGTTCATGACTGCGCGGACATATGCTCTCCATTCAACCCTATCCTGAGTTAAAGTTTTCCATTCAGGCAAATTATGATTGTTATTCTTCCTCCTCTAGTAGCAAATTCCGAAGATAATCTACAGAAAGGTCTGTATGAACTTAACAAAATTACAGAGGAATATGGATTAAATATATCTACAGAAAAGACAAAAATTATGGCATTTCAAGGTGTAGATCCTGTCAGAAGTAAAATTGTACTGGACAATAACATTTTGGAGCAGGTGAATAATTTACATATCTACATATCTATGATGCAATATCTCACATGAAGAAGAAAAGGATGTAAATGCAAAAATATCTAAATTTTTAAGAATTTTAGGGTTAATAAATTCTATCTTCAAGCCACAGTTAGTCCAAAAGCATTCAAGACTGAAAGTGTATAAAACACTGGCTCTTCCAACTCTTTTGTATGGTAGCGAAGTATGGACGTTGAAACAGAAGGATATACAGAGACTTAGATCTGCTGAAATGAGATATCTTCGGAGGACTGCAGGATACACACTACTAGATCACAAAAAAAATGAAGACATCTTAGAAGAATTACACATGGAATCTTTAGAAAACAAAATTTCTGATTATAAGTCAAGATGGATGCAACATGTTCATCGAATGGAAGATCACAGAATACCCAAACAAATGTTAAGATATCAACCTGCAGAAGAAGAAGACCAGGACGTCCACTCAAAAGACTTCTGGATGGTGTTTCTCTTGAGGCCGAAACAGGTCAACAAATGGCCTAAATTCGTGAATGTACTATGATGATGATGATGATTCTTCCTCCTCATCCTTGGGTTATCTACTGGCCTTTTCGCTCTTGTTTTCTTACATGCCCTTCTTTCACTTCCTATTCGTCAGATATTTCCTACGATTCAAATAATAATGAACATAATGCATGGAAAATTGAAAGGAGCAACAAAGGAAGACGAAGAACCACCTGAAATAATAGCATTCAACATTCAATGAGGAAATTTGGTATAACGAATGAAGACACAGAGGACAGGGCAGGATGGAGAACTTTAATTAAGTGAAATCTATGAATGTGTATTACAAACTGATAATCTATGCGTGTCCACTCAAGGCAGCGTGCTGTTTTGTCATGCAACGGGCCCGGGTTCGATTCCCGGTCGGGACTGGCTCATAGTTGAGGTTTTTTTTTCGGGGTTTTTCCTCACCTGTAAGACAAATGTCAGGAAGCTTTGGGCCCAACAGTCCCCGAAAATCATCCAGCCATCATCATCATCCTTCACCGGCGTGGAAAGTAAAACGGGAAGCTACCACACCTATAATTCCCTAGTAAAGCTGCAAAGCATAGCATAAAAATGCTATGATTGCAGTGAAAGACCTGTCCTCGAGCACAATTACTATGGATGGATGGAATCTATATGTTCGTAGTCATTTATGTATTTTTTAAAAACTCAATTTAATTGTTAAATTTGGTTGAAGAAAAACCTCAACGAGAAGGAAAATTCTCATAATAAAAAAATTAAAGTAATAAAAATGCAAGGAATTAACATCCAGCGCCAAATCTCTCATTTAACTATAGGCAAGTAATATAACTCGATAATTAGTAGATTGGAAAAGCCTCAGTACCGCCACCGCCTCACTCCACTCCCCTCTTACATATTATTGCTTACTTGTTATAGTCAGCTACTAGATGGCGGTAAAGACCGAGTTCTCGCGACATCTAGTAATAATGGAGAGTATAATACATATATAAGAAAAGTAAGTGTTTGAATTGGATTCGCCTGGTAGTGTAATGGATATCACGCTGAGGTACAGACTCAGAGATCCTGGTTCGAATCCCGTCCAGGCATTTATTTTTATTATCATTCCATATTAAGCTTGCATAGCTCAATGTTAAACATTTAATTATAACACACACACACATATATATATATATATATATATATATATATATATACATATATCAACTGAACACTCTGAAACCATTAGGTGTAGGAGTTCACCTGAAGATAAAATTTTAAATTCGCTCTAGCAGTCAGATTTTTTAATGTTTCACAGCAGAACTCAGCATATCTTATTAAAACAAACCGAGGTAGGTATTGTCCAAAAATGAGCGAAATCCGACAATTAGAAGTGGAGGTTTACTTGAAACCCGAAATTAAAAACTGCCTAAACGACTGGACCGATTTTCATGAAATTTTAGGTGTGATTGGTGGGTCCCTGGATGGTTTAGACTCACAATTTTACTAGGCAGGTGGCGCTGCGATCGGGTTATAGAATTTTTTATATGAGATGTGTAGTCATCTGTATTATCGACATATTCCGCGCGAAAACAATGAGACATAATACACGCTTCTTGAGCCACAAAAGATGGCAGTGAGGAGTTTTCTTGCGAACTTATTTAATAATATGTAATTATGTCTTAATTGGTGAATTTTATGGGGGAAAAAAGTAACGTATTTTTATCGTCCGGCCATGACACGAGAACTGAACGTTCGGTCAGGACAACGTCTGCCGGGTACGCCAGTACATATATCTTAGGGTTAGTTTCACCAACAGAGGTAACTGCATTACGCCTGTTTTCTCCGTGTATAATGCATAGCTTAAACTGGCGTAATCTAGTTACCTCTGTTGGTGAAACCGACCCTTAGAGATGATCCGGCACTGAATCATACGAGCAACTGAGAGTGCAACGCTCGTGAAAAGCTTTAAAATAAACTAGGTACTCGAGATGTGATGAAAGTAAAAAATAAATATTCGGTGATGAAACGATAGCAATTAAACTTTCAAGTGAATGATCTTTGTTTATAAATTGCTATTTTGTATCACGTGGAGAGTGTATATACTTGTGAAGCGCCTGTCATGTTATTTCAGATTTCTTGTCACAGAGCCAACAAAATCAAGACTTTTCGTGTCACATTTCAACGTCTGGAGTCAGGTAAATATTAACCCGGAAACACACTTATTCTTCCTGACATTATTTTTATTCCTCTTCTATTACGTTGTCACGCAGCGGACTCGGGTTCGATCCCCGGCCAGGACAATTTTCCTGGGTGAGATTTTCGTCGGGGTTTTTCCTCACCTGTAAGATAAATGTCATAAAGCGTAGGGCCTAAACGGGTCCCCGAAAATTATTCGGCCATCATCATCATCAACATATTAACCGGTGTGGAAAGCAACAGGAACCCATCACACCTATAAATCCCTTGCAAAGCATAGCATGAAAATACTTATGACTGCATTGAAAGACCTGCCCTTGGGCACAACACTATAGAATAGTTTTTATTATTGATTTCGTACATCTCAATGATGGATAAATCATATTTGAAGAGAAAAATAGAATAGAATAGAATTACCAACTAACATTGTTTCTATTCGCGTCTTAGAATTTCCTTCCTCATGTATTAATGAAAATCCGATTAAAACAGTTAAACATTACTAAATATTTCCATGCCCCTCTTTCATTCCCCACAGGAATTTTTCTTAAAGGGTTGCCCATGGTATGTATTTAGGTTAAGTTTAGATTTAAGGATTTTCCTGGCGCTTCATTAACAATCATCACCCATCATAATATCGGGGTAACGTAACTCCGCCATCCAGGCGCCCCAACTTAATAAGTAGGCTACATTCTGGCATGCCAGGAGAGGATACCAGCTATGTCATAAAGATAACCCGCTGGCATTTGTAAAGAATTAAAAAAATAACAAAAGAGATCAGAAAATGAGGCGAAAGGCTCAGTGGGTTAGAATTCTGGCATGCCAGGAGAGAATACCAGAAATGTCAAAAAGATTGCCTGCTGGCATTGGTAAAAAATTAAAAAAATTAATAGAAAATGATCAGAAAAGGAAGTAAAATTGGATTATGAACACATTAGATCAAAACAACTAAGAGATCAATACAAAGGAGAATAAAGATTTTAAAAATTCATTATGGTTCTTTGTTGAGGTCATTATATAAAACTTTTAAAATATAAAATTAGTAACTTATTTCAGTCATCCTCAACTATTAGCAGTAAATTTTTTTTTAAATATAATTTTTACTTGAAGCCTTTCGAAAAAGATGAAACATGTTTTCGAAAGGATTCTTTTAAAACAATATCCAGCAAATAGTTGAGGACGACCGAGAATAAGCTGGATTACAAGATCAATATTGTAAATTTAAATTATACACAACTTTCCTCATTAGAGGATTGCCACAAGGACAAAGTGATACAGACAATTAATTTTCGATATTGATGAAATACATTTTATAAATACATAAAAAAATTCAAATTTTGATTGAAGTACATTCTATAAACTAGACATTTTGAAAAGATGGTTTCTTAAAATTGAAATTGTTCCTCTAATGGCAGCAATGGCAATTTAAGATAGATACACCCTGTCCAAATATAAGAAATTACAAAATTTATCTAAGGATCCTGGTATAGTATCTCTTGCCCCGATTACACTGCATAACATGATTTTTTGTCTCATGAGTACCAAAAGTTGTAGTTAATGCAGTTTTTATCATGTTTTCAAGTATGTATTCGGAATTTCTTCATCACCAACATTTTTTTTATTTCAATTTAAATTAATGGATTTAAATAATTATTTTTTAATAAACGTTTTTTCGTCCATTTGTTCATTGTAAAATAAAACCAAATGAGCTAACTCAGGATATTTCAGCTACGGAAAAGATATATCAAGGCAAATGAAATCCTAATATGCTGGCCGATTATTGTTGGACCAACAAGAGGGATGCACTACAGGCGAAATATAGCAGAAAATTGCCATTTCTTACTTTCTAGGCGAGTCCGAATGTTAGAATATTGTGTTGTTACGAATGTAGAAAATATTAAAGTATTTGAAATATAAATGCCTGTCTCTCGGAAACCTTGCGTGACGGAGAAAACCCGATATCATATTTGAATTCAGGAGAACAAATACTATCAGACTCACATATTTATCTCTCTGAGACAAAAAAAAGTTTATTTTTTGTTGCTCAGTGTTATCAATCCTGTGACAGTTATACTATGTAATTGGTATTTATATTTGCAAAAGTCAACTGTTGGCTCATATATGGCTTTCTTTTCACAGTCAACTTCCTCAGGTTGGTCACTATGAGTCTCAAAACGGATTGTGTAATCTAATTTCATACCAATTTTAGAAGATGGTCTAGATTTAATAACATCGAATCGTCTATTACTCCCATTAGTGGCCACATCATGAACTTCCTCATAAACTGTGTATCCATAATCTCGCAAGGCTTCTGCCACCATGTTTCGAATAGTGTGGTGCCGAATGTTTCTAAATATAACTAAAACAGTATCCTGCGGATTTCGGAATTCTTAAAAAGTTAGACTTATACGAATGTGTCTAAGTGGCACAAAGAGTAGGTTACGCGTAGGCAAACAGTTTTTGGATACTTTTATAATCCATAATGAGTTGAAGCAAAGAGATGCACTATCTGCTCTACCATTTAATTTTATATTAGAGCGTGCCATCAAAACTTTGGACAATGAAGAAGGCCTACAACTCAATAGTATTAATAGGCTGTTAGTTTATGCTGATGATGTAGTATTATTGAGCGATAACGAAGAGATAGTAAGGCACAACATGCACACACTATTGAGTAACACTAAGAAATTAGGACTGGAAATAAACATCAATAAAACTAAAATATATGTTCACACATAGAAATGTGTTATATAATGGAAATTGACAACTTATGACAAATTAAGGAAATTTTGAAGAAGTTGCTGATTTTTAAGTATCTAGGAACGGTAGGCCTAATTACACATAGGAATGAGATGCACAAAGAAATTATACATAGGTTCAATTCTGCAAATGCATGCTATTATGCATTTATAAGGACTCTTGTCTCAACTCCTTTAAAAAAATGTTAAACTGAAAATATCTAAAACAGTTATTTTATCTGGAGGCGAAACCTGGACTCATACTTTAAGGGAGGAAATAAGAATTTGAGAACAAAGTTCTTAGGAAAATTTTTGTGTCAAAAAGAGATTAATAGACGGTGAATGGAGAAAACTTCGTAACAGTGAGCTACATGATATGCATAGGAAGCCAGATATAATAAAAAACAGTCAAGTCTCATAGACCCCGATGGACAGGACATGTGGCACGAATGCGAATGAAAGACGTGCATGGAAGCTTCTTGCAAGAAAACCAGTGGGAAAACGTCCAGTTGGTAGACCAAGGATGATGTGGGAGAATAACATTATCCACGATTTTAGGGAAGGAGATTATACAGGGGATGATTGGAAAACATTAGCTCAGGATAGGGATGTATGGAGAAATTATGTCCACACGGCCGTGAACCTATGGGTTCGATAGAGCCAGTGAGTTAGTTATTAGTATTATGAACTATTAATGTTAATACCTTTTTATGTATGTATACTAATTTTATAATTTAATTTTTTTATGAAAAGGAGAATAAAAATGTGGTTGAAAAACATTGTCCATATTCTCAAATTCAGGCGGCATCTTATTCTTTGATTTCTTTCTGAAATCTCCAACTTACGTTAATAAAGAAAGTGGGTAACTAAAATTCCTAAGCCTGCTTATATTCATTGATTTAGATATACGGTTGCTATACGTACTAAGAAAGCCATAGTTCTTTCTTAAAAGTGACAAGATGGAGGAAGTGTAAGGGAAGATAACTAGAAAGCATTTGGCTCGATGATTGCAGGAGTTTGTGGGAATGCAGAGACGTGTAATTTGCAGTTTGTCACGCGGGTATTGAGTTTAAGTGCATAAACAGGGTATTGATCCCACTTCTCCCCACATCTTATTTGCATTTCCCGTGTTTACTTAACAGCCATGATGCATGTTGTGGTGCTCTACAAACCAATCCTAAATTATAGATTCTAGACCGAGTTTCTATTAAATTTAACTAGATTCTAGATAGCTTGGTTCTCGGGTCAAGAAACAGGCTCTCTGACAGAAAATCACAACATATTAACCAACTGGAAATATCGAACCAGTAGGTTCATCACCACACGGACACAAAGACTTCCATATATCCTATTCATTCATTTTGAGAATTTTCCTCATCATTGAGGGTTTTCTCCAACCAATCTTAATAATTAACATGAGTTTTAAAAAGATACATAAATTACTATGGACTTATAGATTAAACTGGTCAACATTATTTTTGTCTCATGAGAACCAATAGTTGTACTTAATGCAGTTTTTTATCGTGTTTTCAAATATATATTCGGAATTTCTCCATCGCCCACAGTTTTTTTTATTTCAATTTCAATTAATGGATTTAAATAATTATTTTTTAATAAACGTTTTTTCGTCCATTTGTCCATTGTAGAATAAAACCAAATGAGCTAACTCAGGAGATTTCAGCTATGAAAAAGAGATATCAAGGCAAATGGAATTCTAATATGCTGGCCGATTACTGTTGGACCATCAAGAGGGATGCTCCACAGGCGAATTACTTTCTAGGTGAGTCCGAATGTTCGAATATTGTGTAGTTATGAATGTAGAAAATATTGAAGTGTTTGAAATTATAAATTCCTGTCTCTCGGAAATCTTGCGTGATGGGGAAAAACCGATATCATATTTGAATTCAGGAGAAAAAATACTATCAAAATCACATATTTTTCTTCCTGAGACTAAAAAAAGTTTATTTTTTGTTGCTCAGTGTTATCAGTTTGTAACAAATATTCACAAATTTCCCTATCCTGAGCTAATGTTTAGCAATCATCCCTGTATAATTTACTTCCCTCGTATCATGTTTAATGTTTTCCCACCACATTCTTGACCTGCCTACTGAGCGTTCACTCTCTAGTTATTCTACAAGGAGTTTTCATGTCCCTCCTTCATTCCCCATGTGGCACATGTCCTGCCCACCGCAGAATACCATACTTATAATATGATGGCTACTATTCGCAACTTATAAGCCGATCCATCTATGGCAGACCTGTTAATTAGTGCTCAGTAGGTGTGAAAAGTCACCCCGCCCCTCCTATTCAACCCTACGTCGTACAAGCAGAAAGATACTGCTACTCACTTGTCAGTTGTGTTGTTTCATTGGGAGTACACCTGTATGTGGATAGGTGGGGCCTCTTTTCAAATCCATATGCCTATCTCTTCCCAGCTAAGTTCCAGTTGTAATGTAAACAAATCGGACGTATGACTGATTTTTCATTGGTCGAATAATTGTTTTGCTTTTAAACCTGTAAGAAAATGTAATTCTCTCTCTAAACCTCGAAATAAAGGAAATAAAAATATAGGCCTACATATATGTTTTTATCTAGCACATGTCTATATACGTTATTTGGTTGAATCATAAAATACGTATACAATTACAATTTTAATTCATTAATAAGCATGCTTTATTCATCATCATCATCATCATCCGGTATCATGGCAGCTGCTGCAGTCTTCCGGAAACCAAACGCCATTCCTCTCTGTCCATCCATTGCTCTTCCTCCATTCCTCTGATATTCATAGCTGCTTGTATCCCTTCTATCCAAGTTTTCTTCGGTCTTCCTCTCTTCCTCCTTTCAATTGGGATCCATTCCATAACAATTTTTGGCTATCTTTGCTCTGGCATTCTCTTGACATGTCCCGCGCCGTAGCCGAGCGGTTAAGGTAGGAAGCCTTGGCGCAGAGCTACGGGACTTGCGCTGGTTCGAGTCTCCATGGGGGAAGAAATTTTCTCATGGTATTTCGGCCAGTATGGGACCGGTGTCCACCCAGCATCGTGAGGCAATTGGGTAGCTACAATAAGTAGCGGCTCCAGGTTGAGGAACCAGCTATAACGGCTGGGGGACTCGACATGCTAACCACATGTCACCCCTACACTGGCTGTTGATCATCTGCCTCTGTGATTGACACATGTGGATGTGAAGGGCCAGCAGCCGGCTGGTAAAAGGGCAACCGCTGAAAAGTGGAAAGACCCTCAATCGGATTCTCTTGACATGACCATACCACTGCAATCTTTTCTTTTCTACGTATGATGTCTATGATGTTCGGCTCCTCTTGTACACCCATAATTTCCCTTATTTCTTTATTTCGTATTCTATCCATTCTAGATTTTCCAGCTGATCTTCTCAAAACATCCATTTCTGTACTTAAAATTCTTTTCATTTCCCTGGTAGGAATTTGCCAGACTTCAGCACCATATGTTAAAATGCTCTGAATTATGGTTTGATATATTTGTAATTTTCTATTTTTTGTAATGTTTTTGCTCCACCAAACGGAGTTTAAAGCATTTATTGCTTGTTTTGTTTGTGTGATTCTATTTTAAATTTCCACTGTGTTATCGCCTGAATTGTCTAATTTTGTTCCTAAATAAGTGCATTCAATGCTAGGTTTTAGTTCTTCTCCATTGTTGAAATTTATATTTTCCATTTCTTCTCCTATACACAGATATTATTTATACGCAAGAAAAATGCAAAATACGCTGGAGTTTCATTTCTTGCAAAATGGCCGCGTCTGTAAAGGAAAGCATTTGAAAAGCGTAGAGAAACCAATTATTTTGAATATTTTTAAACATTTTAGTGAAATATACAAAATATGTGGTGAAAATATCAGAATTTTCAGGTGAGTTAGCGAAGAGCATAAATTCTGCTCGTAAATAGAATTGTACCGGTAAATAAAGAATATCTACAGGAATCATGGAAAAAGCGAACACATCTGATTAGGTAGGCCCATAAATAATGATTTGCCAAAATTTTGTGTTTAAATAAATAATAAATGGAGCCATCTTATGCAGTCTTCAGTCTTATTTCCCGTAAAATACGATGCTGCGTAAGAACAATGTTTCTATTGATGACAGTTCCGTAAACAAGTCAGTCACATGGCGGGTAAAAATAGTACTACGGTTCCCCCAACAGACAGAGTCGGCGGAATAGTAGAGGAACGTCGGGTAATGTGGACCCCGGTTTTGAATTTATTTTTTTATTAAGGGATTTGAATTTTGTTTAATTACAGTGATTATCATTAGTGTTGTAACTGTGAAATTGCATTGTTATTTTATTCAAATATGGAGACATCTTCATAATTTATAAACTTTTTTTACATTACAAGAAAGGTCCACTTTAACCTCCATATTCGGATAAAGTGGGCCCCAGAGTTCACCTTAGCTTTTAGTATATTTTTAAGTTCATTTACTCTATTAATTTATACAGAGAGGCACAGATTAATCTGAATATATTTACGACTGATTATAATTAAAAATCGTTCATATTTGTTTAATGTTTTGAAAAATTATTGTTGATTATAACATTCACACGTCATTCAACTGCAGAAAGCGACGGTCTTTCGGCTTAATAAAATTACAAGGATATTAAATAAAATTAATTAAGTGGATGGTTTTTACAGGTAGCATCCTCATTTATAAAATATACGTATTCGTGTAAAGTGAACCCAGAGGGCCTACATTAACCGAATTCCTTTGTTATGTTTAATTATTTTATGCAGTCACCATGTCACATAATATCAAACCAAACCCGTCAGTACATTAAAACAGCATCTATATAATATAATATATTTAGGAGTTTTTCAACATATTCAAGAGCAGAAATTAAGAATTGATTCTTAGCTTGAAAAAAATTTAAAGTGGTCATTTTCATAAATATCACAAATAAACTCTTCTTAGAACAAAAACTATAATAAATTGGCCTTGAACTCGTCGAAGGTGATGAGGGGAATAAGTTAAAATATTTTCTGTTAGAGGACACCACCAATTACTTACTTAATTACTCACTGGCACTACCAAACCCGTAGGTTCATGTCCGCGCGGACATAAGCTCTCCATACATCCCGATCCTGAGCTAATGCTTTCAAATCATTCCCTGTATAATCCACTTCCCTCAAATCATAGTTAATGTTATTCTCCCACCTCATTCTTGGTCTACCAACTGGGCGTTTTCCCTCTGGCTTTCCTACAAGAAGCTTCCATGCAAGTCTTTCATTCCCCATACGTGCAACATGACCTGCCCATCGCAGTCTACGAGACTTAACTGTTCTTATTATATCTGACTTCCTATAAAGACCATGTAGTTCATTGTTATGTAGTCTTCTCCATTCATCTGTCTGTTCATCTCTCTTTGGTCCAAAAATTTTCCTAAGTACTTTATTCTCAAATACTTGTAATCTCCTTTCCTCCCTTAAAGTAAGAGTCCATGTTTCGCATCCATATAATATAACTGGTAGGATAATACATTTATATATTTTCAGTTTAACTTTTTTGAAAGGAGTTGGGACATCAAGAGTCTCTGCAATGCATAATAGCACGCATTTCCAGAATTGAGCCTATGTTTAATTTCTTTATGCATCTCATTCCTATTTGTGATTATTGTTCCTAGGTATTTGAATTCAGCCACTTCCTCAAAATTTCCCGCATTTGTCATTAACTGTCCATTTCCATTATATAATGAATTTCTACGTGTGGCACCAATTAAAGAAGATATTAATAGGGTCTACCCAAACAGAAGGTCCAAATTACCCGAACTTCCCTATACCTTATCCAAGTTTATTTTCAGTACAACTGGAAATTAGCTCGGAATAAATATTGAAAATATATTATGTATTAAACTATTTTTCGTACAATTGTTTCATTTAAAATATATTTATAGCATCCGTATAATTCTTCAATTCATAAAAGTAATAAATTATTCATATCTGGTTAAGTTAATTGTGTTTCCTGAAATTCAATTTTTAAGAAGTTACTTTATCTTCATAAGGCTCCCTACTTTTGAAGAACATCCCATCAGAACCTCAGGCAGACGAAAATAAAGCTAATTTACATGTAATTTCACACCCCTTCAATATAAGAACCTGTCGTTAAGCTTGATTCTATATTCAGAATATTTTACTAGTCTCTCTCTTAGTTCAAAACGTTAGAAAATACCTAACATAAATGTATACAATATGAAAATCTTTTCTGTTCTTTATCCGGCATTATACAGAACATAGCGTGTTGGTGAGACATTCACTGCCTGAATAATTCATTGGTCCATACAAACATTTTATTTTCAGAAACACATCCAATATATACGGTCACTACTTGCTATGCTTCAGACAATGCAAATTCTGGAAATAAGTTCCATACACAATTAATATGTATTATTATTATTATTATTATTATTATTATTATTATTATTATTATTATTATTATTATTATTATTATTATTGTCCACGGCTGTGGTCTCGAGGTACCGTGCTGCCTTGTCACGCAGCGGGTCCGGGTTCGAGCCCCGGTCGGGACAAGTTTCCTAGGTGAGGTTTTTATCGGGGCTTTCCTCACTTGTAAGATAAATGACAGGAAACTTTAAGGCCCAAACAGTCCCCGTACACCATCTGACCATCATTATCATCAGTATCATATTCGCCTAATTAGCTTAAGTTTAGTTTAAGGCCTCTCCTGGCGCATCATCATCAACTCTCATATCATTGGGGCAGCGTAACCCCGCCTTTCGGCGCCCCAACCTCGAAAGTGGGGTACAAGTACCCCATGCCAGGAGAAAACATCAGAAATGTCGAAATGACAACCTGGGGCATCTGGAAAAAATAAAAGAAAGGGTGTATGGATAAAAATTCAATGTTGTATTTCTTTTTTCATGTTTTTTATTTATTTTCCCATTTTATATTTTATACCATATATATATATATATATATATATATATATATATATATATATATATATATATATAGTCCACCGCTGTGGTCTCGAGGTAGCGTGCTGCCTTGTCACGCAGCGGGCCCGGGTTCGATTCCCGGTCTGGACAGGCTCAAGGGTGAGGTTTTTTTCCGGGTTTCTCCTCACCTGTGAGACAAATATCAGGAAGCTTAGGGCTCAACGGTCCCCGAAAATCACCCAAATAGAACCCAAAATAAGGCCCAAATAAGGCCCAAATAGTCCCCGAAATCATATGGTCATCATCATCATCATCCTTATTATTATCATCATCATCCTTATCATCATCATTTTCATCATCCTTCACCGGTGTGGAAAGCAACGGGAAGCTACCACACCTATAATCGCCTAGTAAAGCTGCAAAGCATAGCATGAAAATGCTATGATTGCAGTGAAAGACCTGCCTTTGGATAGAATTACTATGGATGGATGGATATACAGGGTGATTCAAGAATCATACGAAAACTATGGACATTAGTGTGAAACGAACTGTGGAAACTTATGAATGGTTGATTTGTCTCTATGCGGAGATGCTCATCGCATTTTGATGTTTATTCGTCTTTAAGCTATGACGTCGAACTTCGTTATTTTAAATAGATCATGGCACATTTATTTTTTTCGTTCCAAGTGTCCTTGAAAAAGAAATTCATTACTGTTGGAATGAGGTTTCTATCTCTATTGGTTAACGTGTTACAGAAGTGTGAAAGTTGACATCTGCTACTGCTACCGCTACCGGCTAGTACTGGAGTCCCGTCTGAATGTCGTGTCTTTCATTCACGATATCGGCGACTTGGTATATCCGTTAACCTTGTGAACTACGTTCTAGATACTGTATTCTTTCAAGTTCTAAGTTTTATTTACGAGTCGTGTTAAGGGAAGTAGGAGGAGAAGTAAGACAGAATGTAAACAAATAACAAAAGTAAAACAGCGTATCATACAAACACATACAGTACATCGGTACATGTCTTTCTGTTGAGTTGTTGATATGACAGTGACATGTTTATTTAGTAGAGGAATCACTGTAAAGTATAATCAATCAGGAAGACGGTACACCAGTACAGTAGTTCAGAACGACGAGAGAGGAGGAGAGCAGAAGTGAGTCATAGGTGGGAGTATTTGGTCGGAGACGTTGCAGGTGACTAACACAACACCCGTCGAAGTGCAGCAGTGACTCGTCTGGTCTACGGCGCATCTTTATGAGCGGTAGCATGTGGATGTTTACAAGCTGTAAGCATCTACTGCATCTTCCTCCTGTATGCATACATGTTTGAATTTGATTTATTGGAAAATTAGCTACACAAGAAATGAAAAAGTCGACATGCTGCTTATTTTGGGCAAATGTCACAATAATGGAGAAGAAGCGAGCAGAGTGTATGCATTGCGCTATCCTGACAGACTGAATCCAGTACCAGTGACGTTTCGAAGGACAGAACAAAACTTCAGAAATTGAATTATCGTAAGTAATGCCACGAGTGATTTCCAAATTATCGATAAATTCACGACTCACGAAGTGAGGAGTGAATTTATCTAGATAATTTGGAAATCAAGAGTGGCATTTGATAGGACTATTTATCGAATAAAATTAAGCTGTTTACTCACAAATCATTGTTTAACTATAGTTATTTTAAAATATTTATATATTTAATGTAAACGGCGATGTTTGAAAACAAATCAGAAATGTGAGGTTATGTTCATTCACTGCTGCTTGATCATATTATTTATTGTCAAATAATATCGCAATATTGTAAGAGTGCACCCAAGTGGAGAAATAACGAAACACATCAAACTATATATCATAATCAACATTACGGGTTATTCATTTATTTTTTTAGTAAACAACTCAGTAAAATCAAGGAATATTTTCATTATTGCTATCTTCAATATATTTGTTGGAGAAAAATAATGCTTTGACCTGTTCAGAACATTAAAAAGGAGGAGCTTTCTTTATCACAAAAGCAGGAGCTGATAAAGAGAAATCGATAAAGAGCAAGGTGAAACACGACTGTCATTGGTTGTAAAACAAAATTCATTGAAACATGATTGGTCATTGAGTAGCATTTGTGGCATGAGTTAAGTAGACGACAGGAAATCTTATGTAAGGCGTGTAGTTGCTACTAGTGAAGCAAATGTATTGTTTGTATTGAGGGCTGTGGTAGTAGACCCGCACGTAAGTACCCGTGATATTGCTGCAGTGGCTTTTAATCATTCAGTCGTCGGTGTGGCGCATATTACATGAACACGCGTTCCACCCATATCCCATATCCTTAGCCCAGGAACTGCATGGACCTGATTTCAATCGTAGATTGCAGTTTTGTGAGTGGATTCAAACACCTGGTATCGAAGATCTGTTACCATTCAAACTTTTTTCAGAAATCAACGAAATCCGACCATTAAAACAGGGGTTGTAAGTTAAGGCACGTACGGCTTACTGCCCGTGCGACCCATATTTGTAAATAATATTGTAAATATCTTACTTTTTTGTCTAATAAAGTCCTCCTACTACTATATATTTATATAGAGATTTTACAATTATTTTTGTTCATTCCTTTATATTTATTTATTCAACCATTTACTTAAATTTGGATCATAATTAAATTCTATCACATGAAAGGAGGAAGAAGAAGAATGTTTTTATTGTTCGCTGAATAAGTTAAAAGAAAATTACGGGTTAATTAAATTGTATGGTATACATTGCTATGAAGCAAACATGGCGGTTTCTAGAGTAAATTTTTAATTTCGGATTTCAAGCAAAATCCCCACTTCTAATGACGGGATTTAACTGATTTTTGGACAATACCTGTCTCTGTTTATTTTAATAAGTCGGCTCTGGTCGACTAGTCGTTACGCTCCTTATCTCTGCTTTCGAGGGGTAATGCTTTTATTTTAATGCAATAGTGTATTTTGACAAGTGAAATACCATGATTTATTAACGTTTTCTGTATTCCACATTTATTTTGTTTTCTGAAGTTGTAACGTACTTAGAAGGAAGCCATATAAAGTCCGCTCTGTACTTCAATACGAGGAATCGTGTTACATTCACGTAAGGTTTCTTCTCATGGAATACTATTTGTATTATTTCAACATAAACTCATTTAATGAAAACAAAAAAAAATTGAAATCGGTTAATTTTACGTTCCAGAAATTCCATTATTCATCATATCCATTTATCGGTTATTTTAAACTACATAGAGAAGATACAGGCGATAAATTATTCAGGGAATCCACCAGAGACCGAACGGTTTACTCGAGTGGGGATTGCTGGACAATAGGAACTGAACATTGTAATGCATAGTTCCATGAACCTAACTTTGATCCTTATACAACAAAATTTAGAACATTATTATTATTATTATTATTATTATTATTATTATTATTATTATTATTATTATTATTATTATTATTATTATTATTATTATTATTAAGAGGAGTTCGATTAGAATACAAACTGCGAAAATTACTTTTCTAAGAATGACCAAAGAATGCACAAAATTGGTCCACATAATAAATGAAGAAATAAGAAGTGAAGAAGAAATATATTCAATAAATGTTGCAATTCAACAACCGCGTCGGTTGGGAAGAATGGAAGAAACAAGATTGTCCAAGATACTATATCATTATAAACCAAAGGGATTAAGGGATGTAGGAAGATCTAGGACATTGTGAATTCGGAACAGGCGAATCGACTAAACCTTGAAGTGATTATTATTATTATTATTATTATTATTATTATTATTATTTTACACATAAAGAAAGATGAATAGACAGGCGAATGGAGAAAGCTGCGTAACAGTGAGCTACATTATATTTATACGAAACCATATATATATTAAGAACAATTAAATCTCTTAGACTGCGATGAGCAGGACATGTGGCACGAATGGAAAATGAAAGATGGACATGGAAGCTTCTTGTAGGAAAACAAGAAGGAAAGCGCCCAGTTGGTAGAACAAGAACGAGGTGGGAGAATATTATTAAACTTGATTTGAAGGAAGTAGATTATACAGGGAATGACTGGTAAACATTAGCTCAGGATATGGAATTATGGAGAGCTCATGTCCGAGCGGTCATGAACCTTTGAGTTCGATAATGCCAGTGAGTTAGAGTTATCTTTAGGCATATATATATATATATATATATATATCATCATCCGGTATCATGGCAGCTGCCGCCGTCTTCCGGAAACCAAACGCCATCTAGTAATAATGGAGAATATAATACATATATAAGAAAAATAAGTGTTTGAATTTGATTCGCCTGGTGGTGTAATGGATAACACGCTGAGGTACAGACTCAGAGTTCCGGGTTCGAATCCCGTCCAGGCATTTATTTTTCTTATCATACCATATATATATATATATATATATATATATATATATATTATATATATATATATACACACACACACACATATATAATGGCATAGCCCAGTGTTGAGCCATAGCCTCTCCTTTGTTAGGAGTTAGATAGACCAAATTAATTTTAGTTACCTTATTTGTACATAGATATCATGAGTGGCATGCGGTCAGCACACCGACTCAATGAGACATCTAGCGGGCAACTACGGTATTACTAGGATGTTTAAAACCAATATATTTTGCTTAGAGGCCTTTTTATTCAGGCTTAAGGATCTTTTACGAGGCTGAAAATCTTCAAACTCTGGACCACGGCTTAAAGTCCCTCCCAGAAAGACTTGCTGCTTGGAATCTTCCATTCTAAAAAGAAAAAAAAAGAAAAGCGTCGACCGCAGTAGGGTTTGAACCCGCGACCCTCGAAAGCAGAGATAAGGAGCGTAATGACTAGTCGACCAGAGCCGACTTATTAAAATAAACAGAGACAGGTATTGTCCAAAAATCAGTTAAATCACGTTATTAGAAGTGGGAATTTTGCTTGAAATCCGAAATTAAAAATTTACTCTAGAATCCGCCATGTTTGCTTCATAGCAATGTATACCATACAATTTAATTAAGCCGTAATTTTCTTTCAACTTATTCAGCGAACAATAAAAACATTCTTCTTCTTCCTCCTTTCATGTGATAGACCTAGGGGTCTGTTACGGTCTCAATTCAAAGTTTGAAGGGTCTGCCCAAAGATCTCTTGCCTGCTGGCTGGTAACACTGGTCAACATGATTTTTGTCTCATAAGTACCAATAGTTGTACTTAATGCAGTTTTTTTTATCGTGTTTTCAAATATGTATTCGGAATTTCTCCATCACCCACAGTTTTTTTTATTTTAATTTCAATTAATGTATTTAAATAATTATTTTTTTAATGAACGTTTTTTCGTTCGTTTGTCCATTGTAAAATAAAACGGGGAACACTTTCATCAGGAGATTTCAGCTATGGAAAAGAGATATCAAGGCAAATGGAATTCTAATATGCTGGCCGATTATTGTTGGACCATCAAGAGGGATGCTCCACACGCGAAATATAGCAGAAAATCGTCATTTCTTACTTTCTAAGTGAATCCGAATGTTCGAATATTGTGTAGTTACGAATGTAGAATATATTAATGTGTTTGAAATTATAAATGCCTGTCTCTCGGAAACCTTGCATGATGGAGAAAACACGATATCAAATTTTAATTCAGGAGAAAACATACTATCAGAATCCCATATTTTTCTTTCTTTATTCTAATTATAAACTCTCTACAGATTTCTTTTATTAACCAAACCTTTTTAATTTAAGTTAGAATTAGTTATTTTTTTAAGTATTGATAAAACTCTCTACAGATTTCTTTTATTAACCAAACCTTTTTAATTTAAGTAAGAATTAGTTATTTTTTTAAGTACTGATAAAATATGTGCCAGCAGAAGAAATAAAAAATACAAATCCCATAAATATTAATGACATTCAGTCAAATAAAAAGGTTATCACAATACTACTTGTATTAATTGCACATACCTCCCATTCGATAAAATAAACTAATTCATTCATAATAAAATAAATACTTAAGACAAAAAAAAATTGTTGTTCCTCAGTGTAATTTATGATTCGACATGGTATTCTTGTACGGCTTATTCTTCTTACTTGAGATTTTCCGTTGTTTCTATATTTTTGTACGTATTCCATGATTGAATCTGTTTATAATTCTTTGACAATCTCACATTCATTTTATGATCTGTTCTTGAGTAAACTGCAGTTCGTCTCATAAATTTCATTTCTGCCGCGGTTAGTCTTTGTTCATCTACACTGTGAATTGTCCAGGCTTCACTGCCGTAACATAATATGGGTCTGGCCAGTGTTTTATAAATTCTAGTTCGTGTGCCTTGCTGTATATATTTAACGTATTTAGGCATAGCAATGCAACGCCGGGTATTCGCTAGTTATTATTAATTTAGTACTTTTAAAGGACATTATGTGCAGTATGTACCATTAAAATTTTAATTATAATTTAGTTCCTGTATCGAAAAAAAAAACTTTACACTTGCAGGTTGACCTAGTTTCATAAATCCCTGGTAGATGGTGCCCGAGTACCTCGTTACGGCACACATCATAACATTATATATGTGTTAATAATGAGGCAATAAAATGTGCATAACTTTAAAGCAGATTGAATCTAAACACTTAACAAGATGGTCATTCCTAATCAAATGCACACTATATAAAATTAGAACAATGTACTAAAACTTCCGTTTCTGACATGAGACGTCTAAAAGCCAAGGGAGACAAGTACATTCATAATTTCTGAGAAAACTAGGTTTGTTGTTTCATGTAATTCACTGACATCATCGTTCCCATAGATACATGGCTGCGCTCTCCACATACCCCATCCTGTGTTGTGTTCCGATTATCTCCTGAATAATTCTGTGGCATTAGGGTAAGAGTACATAAGTTCGATTTTTGTGATTTATTTTGTAGATTAGTATGTTAAAAATACAGCTTTTTCTCTCTATATTAAGGGCAAATATTCAAGACAATAAAATTATTACCTGTAATGGCATTCATCCTTAAATTCTATCATAAATCCCTATAAAACTGTATTCTTATGGTTTCATTTTTTTAATTATTTTCCACTATTTACAATGATTTTTACATTTTTTCTAACGATTATTTCAGTATATTTTTGTACAATATTTAACTACATACATAGCATGAAGACGAGGCAGCCATATTGATTTTAACGAATATTTTATACAACAACAAAGACGTGTTCCAGTGCAGCCAACATAGAGTATATACTAATTAACTGTACACATATACTTCATAATTTCAGAACTAACTATTTATTTTTGGGCGTTGCATTCTTTCACATGTTGGAGTGCTTAAAATGCATTATGTTAGCTTTTAGGTTCGTTAAATATCGTGTATATGTTGGCTTCATCCCGTGAATCGATAGTGTGAATCGCTTTGCGTTTGTTGGCGCATGCTGATGGTATATGATTGGGCATGTTGTAAAGTATTTCCGAAAATAATATATTTGAATTTTCGGTTAACTGACTTATGCTGCACCTTGTATTTAAACAGTCTTGCTAATAAAAATCTCTTGTACAGGCTTTCATCAGTTGTTTAGTTATACAACGTATAAACCTTATGTAAATCATGTATAATTTCCTTACTAATAAACGTTGTGCCGGAGCTATATAACAATACAACCGTTATACACATTACGTCACATATTCGTCATTATTATGACGTCAGAACAATATTACGCGCAGTTTGTAACAGAAAGAAAACAACATAAACTAGTGATTAATTGTGTAAGAAATGAGTATGGATAAGAATAAATAGAGATTCCCTAATTAGGGAGGTACGGAAAAAAAAGTGTGTTTTAATTTATTTTCATTTTCCTTTACGCTATGTCAAATATATCGTAGAATTAGTTTCACAGTTAATGTGCTGCCATCTAACGTCAAGAATTTCGAACAATTCTTGGAAACTAATAAAAGTTTTTCCCACCACTTATGAATTATATGCAGTGTTTTAAGATGCGTTAGAAAACGTTCAAAATAGTAGGAAATGTTAGCGACAAAAAAATAACGCTTTAAGCGAAAAATAAATCATTGCAGTTTGATCGGGAATCAAACCTAGGACCTGACGGACCGTAGTCAGAAGCTCTAACCACAAGACTACCATGCTAACATGCAGCTTGCTACAATAATAGTACCTCTATAATTAAATACATTTTTATATCGGCATGTGTATTATATATTAATGATGTAAGAAAGTCTTGTTAAAATAATATTATGAAGCATTTAAACTATATTCAGGTTAAATCTTGTCTACAGCAATTATTATAGAACATATTCTTTTGTGAATCAATGTTCAATTTAAAAGTATTATTAAGCCTAATCGAGAACGAGTGTAACAAAAGGCATTTTATGATGCCTTTATTTTCCTATCCAAAGCTTTCTTAATATTATTTATGTCCTGTGCATCCATCAAACAGTCGTTAAGTGTTGTATTTTGCGTTAAATTTAAGGAAACGTTCATCAATATCATAAGAAAACAATCAGTTGATCTTGAAGTGACATTTTGTCTAGTTATACAATCCTTAAACAAGGCTGTAGGCATGTATAACGATTCCTATGTAAAGTTGTACACCTCTTATACACTGAACAGCTAATACAGTGTTTATTAGTAGGAATTTTCAACTGAGATGTGTATAAACCTTGTATAAAAGTTATATATGGGCTATTAGTAAGAGAGAAAATGTATAATTATAATTTAAAACGCTCTCCCGCCAGTTTATATAAATGTGGCTCTGAAGGCGTAGGCCCCTAAAAATGCCTATAATAGGGAGGTGTAAACTAAGAAAAAGAATAAGAAGTAAAAATAAAATAAAAGTGTGAAATCATTTAGATATCAGATTTGTAATTTTAACTTACCGTTGAGATTCCTTTCTTTTCCCTTTATCGTCAGTTGGTGAGAGCGAAACACACGAAAATAATTTAGCTATAGAATCCAATCTGTTGGACAAAAGAGCAGTTCTTTCACCAGGCACAGCAACAGCCTTAGATGTGAAGATTCCGAAGTTATCTTCTTCATCCGTACCGACAGATTTCTGTTTTCTGAGCCCAAATTTCACACTGGTCACGTTCCTTGTGGTAAGTTCCGATGCAGATTGAGCCCTTCTTGTCATGGTACGTTTTCGTTTACGATAATAACTTCTGGGCAGACGTTCATGATGAGTACAGAATCTATCATGACCTGTTGTTTGAGGCTCTTTGTCACCGCCTTCTTTACGGGACATTGTTTGATATAAGTTGAACATTTTTATGTAACTTTTAATGGCACTGATATATACTTCACTGCACTCTATTGCTTTCTCTACTGTCCGTGTGTCATGTACTCGAGTGCTTAAAACAGTAGGTATTTCTTATCCTATTTGCCGAGCATTTGTTTGGCTTTGCTGAATCGTGGGTTCACGTGTTTCCATACATTTGCATTCATTGAAAAAAAGAATACCGTCTGTGAATACATTGAGAGGATATATTATTAATAGTTGTAAACATATGGATTTTCTCTTTATCCTTTAAAGTTAGGTCATGAAATGAATATTTTGAAAGAATTAAAATGATTAAATATTAATTTTTTTCATAAAATTGAACGTCTGTTGTGTCTGTGAGTATATACTTTGTATAGGCTATTCAAAAATTACTTAATCGACTTGAATGGGGTTTTTACCATTATTCAAGAGATTTTTTGGGACAATTAACGTATCTAACATATTACCGTACGTACTTTTTTATTTATGTTACTTGATGGAGTTAAGACCGTAAGGTATTCTCTTCCACTTCACAAGGGTTAAATTATACATATAATAATTATGAATTATCTATATGTTGATTAATGATACATATTAGATTATATAGGTTACACAATAAACAGTTGACAAGGGAAAGGAAGAAAAATAGTAATACTAATAATAATAATATATAATTAGATTCAATAATTGGCTTGGTAAAGAACGTTTAAAATATACAGGAATAATAAAAGTATACATGGAACACCGATATGTATTATATTGTCTAAGGAAATATGAAGTGAGTTTTTTAACTGTTTTTGAGTCGGGCAGTCCTTGATATACGAGGGGGGGGGGTTGTAGAGTCGCGTGACTGAAAAAAGGAAGGATGAGGAAAAGGGCCGGAGTAAAAAAAAATTAAATTAAATTAAATAAAAATATAAATAAATGAATAAATAAATAAATAAATATATATATATATATATATATATATATATATCGGTCCACTGATGAAGTAGTACTATTGGCCGATAGCGAGGAGATATTAAAGGCCAACACGCACACACTACCGAGTAACACTAAGAAATTGGGACTGGAAGTAAATATCAATACAACTAAATATATGGTCACACATAGAACTACATTATATAATGGAAATGAACAGCTAATAACAAATGAGGGAAATTTTGAGGAAGTGGCTGAATTCAAATACCTAGGAATAATAATCACAAACAGGAATTAGATGCACAAGGAAATTAAACATTGGCTCAATTCTGGAAATGCGTGTTATTATGCTTTACAGAGACTCTTGACTTGCCAAGTCCTTTCAAAAAACGTTAAACTGAAAATATATAAAACTATTATTCTACCAGTTACATTACATGGATGCGAAACATGGACTCTTACTTTAAGGGAGGAAAGGATATTACGAGTATTTGAGAATAAAGTTCTTAGGAAAATGTTTGAACCAAAGAGAGGTGAACAGACAGGTGAATGGAGAAGACTGCACAACAGTGAATTACATGGTCTTTATAGGAAGCCAGATATAATGGGAACAGTTAAGTTTGTAGACTGCGATGGGAAAGACATGTGGCACGAATGGAGAATGAAATACGTGCACGGAAGTTTCTTGTAGGAAAACCAGAGAGAAAACGCCGAGTTGGTAGATCAAGAATGGGGTGGGAGAATAACATTAACTATAATTTTAGGGAAGTAGATTATACAGGGGATGATTGGAAAATATTAGCTCAGGATAGGGCTATATGGAGAGCTTATGTCCGCGCGGTGATGAACCTACGGGCTTGATAGTACCAGTGAGTTTATATATATATATATATATATATATATATATATATATATATATATATATATCGGTCCACTAAAAGAGTTGCTTTTTGAACGCTTAAATGGCTTATACTGACTAAACAATAACAAATAAACCAAATTAATGTACACAGAATTGAATACCTTAAAAGAATTCTATAAAAAAGTCCGCGACAGCATATGTCTACTTTTAATACATAACTCACAATAACAATTTTTGTATTTCAAAATTATATTAAAAATAAGGATTTATTTTCAAAGACTTTGGCAACAACACAATGTTAATATTTATTTATGTATATATTTTTAAAAATGTTTATACGTAACCTGTTTAAATCATTTTGCCCACGCGGGTTCAGCTAGTTCATTGTCACGAATTGTGAACGAAAATAACAGCGTTCCTCCATATTTGAATGCATTCTGAGGTAAATGAGAACTGTGGCCCCCAGACGTCTGAGTGGGAGATTAACAATTCATTGAATTTTCTACAAGAATAGACATTGATCACCCCGGGTTTCCAATATGACGTATCTAAATCTAACAAAGGCCACTTTCTTTTCATTCAACCATAGCAAAGACTTCCTTTATATTCAATATTTAATGCTTTAGTAATGCAATTCAGTTACTTATTTATTATTATAATTATTTATTATCAACTAGCTAATACCCGGCATGCGCTGCTACTCCTAAATAAATGTTAATGTGCTTTTACCAGCAGCCGTGCGCTGTTATGCTTGCCCGGGAATCTGCTTATCCCAATCTTCTTGGCATCAATGAAAGACAAAAATGGTTATTGTGAGTTATCCGTAAAAGATAAACATATGCTGTCGCGGACGTTTTTGTAGAGGTTTTTGATATATTCAATTATGTTTACATAAATTTGGTGTATTTGTTATGGTTTAGGCAGCGTAAACCATTTATGCGTCAAAATAGGGAATTTATTTCACATTTTTCGCTACAAAGGGTTATTTTTGGGGTGAAGGGGTTGAGTATTACAACTCCCTTATAGCCTATGTTCATCCCCGGAATCTCCTGAACATTTTGCAAAAAAATCTGATCAAAGTCGGATCAACGGTGCACCGGCGTGTTGGTGCTGGATCAAACCATTGTTGTTGATAAACATTTTGAATAGAAAACATATATTGCTCAAATTAAGATATCTTTGCCCGGGCCCATAAAAGGCAAAGATTAATTCAACTTTCCTTAATAATTTATCAAACATGTGATGTGTAGTAAGCTACAAGCTATAATCGTCGAAGCTTTAAGGAAAGAGGAACTCACACACGCTTGAGTAAGCTTTGGAATTTTACTTTCATATCTGACCTAGGCTAGCTACTAAATGAATAGGCATAAGTAAGTAAAATAGACAACTAAAGTTTTAATGCGAGTCAAGAAATATAGTCAGATATAACATTGAAAATAAACGAATAAATAATTAGTTTAACAAAGAAAATAAAGCTATCATTGATCATCTGTACAAAAATAATATTAATAAACATACATACATTTACACTCACACTAGTCCAGCCTAGGGTTGTGGTACACGGTCCTTGCGGCCCCACCCTGGCCTAAAGGACTAATAAAGCAAACTAGCTCTTCTGAGCTATATTGACCAGACTCCGACGATAACTCAACAGATGATGATCTGATGTTAGAAAACACAGCTATTTATGAGAAATCACAAGGAGAGGGGAGAATGCGCGATAGCACACGGCGTATACTAGGAAAGGAGGGGATAGGTAGGGGAGCATTTGGAACTGTTCACAAAGATCACACACGAAATGGAGACGCGATGACGTATAGGTTGCGCAGTATGACATAATCCCTGTATCGAAATCTTGATTTCGGTACAACGGTATGGCCGCGCACAGAATACGAACAAACAAACCAACAAACAAACAAACATTGATTTTCATATATTAAATTATTATTATTATTATTATTATTATTATTATTATTATTATTATTATTATTATTATTATTATTATTATTATTATTATTATTATTGATATGTTGAACTCAGCGTTTTGGAATAGAAATATAATATAAAGAACGAAGAAAATTATATTTCAAGTTCTGTTACAAAGCATTTTATTATATGAGTCCGAAACCTGGACAGTAAGTAGAAAACAAGCAAACAAGCTATCAGCATAGAAATGTGTTTTTGGAGGCGATCGCCAAGAATTTCAAGAAGGGATAAGATCAGAAACAGCACAATAAGGGAAATTATGCAAGTTGAAAAAAAAAACATAGAGAACGTTGCATAGATGGAGCGAGGAGAAGTATGGAAGCTAGAGAGTGAGCGAAAGAAGATGCCTTACACAAAAACCCTTGAGGACAAATCATTTTGGGTTGAAGAAAACTACTGTAGTGTGGAACATTCCTAATAAAAAATTAACTAAATAACTCACTGGCACTATCGAACCCGTAGGTACATGGCCGCGCGGACATAAGGACTCCATGCATCCCTATCTTGAGCTAATGTTTTCCAATCATTCCCTGTATAATCTACTTCCCTCAAATCATAGTTAATGTAATTCTCCAACCCCATTCCTGGTCTACCAACGGGCGTTTTTCTTCTGGCTTTCCTACAAGAAGCTTCCATGCAAGTCTTTCATTCCCCATACGTACAACATGTCCTGCCATCGCAGTCTACGAGATTTAACTGTTCTTATTACATCTGGCTTCCTATAAAGACCAGGTAGTTCATTGTTCATTGTTATGTAGTCTTCTCCATTCACCTATCTGTTCACCTCTCTTTGGTCCAAAAATTTTCCTAAGTACTTTATTCTCAAATACTTGTAATCTCATTTCCTCCCCAAAAGTAAGAGTTCGTGTTTCGCATCCATATAATATAACTGGTAGAAAAATAGTTTTTATATATTTTCAGTTTAACGTTTTTTGAAAGGAGTTGGGAAAAGAGCCTCTGTAATGCATAATAGCACGCATTTCCAGAATTGAGCCTATGTTTAATTACTTTGTGCATCTTATTCCTATTATTGATTATTGTTCCTAGGTATTTGAATTCAGCCACTTCCTCAAAGTTTCCCTCATTTGTCATTAGCTGCCCATTTCCATTATATTATGTATTTCTACATGTGACCATATATTTAGTTTTATTGATATTTACTTCCAGTCCCAATTTCTTAGTGTTACTCAATAGTGTGTAATGTGTTGGTCTTTAGTATCTCCTCGCTATCGCCCAATATTACTACATAATCAACATAAACTAACAGCTTATTAATACCATAAAATATTATTATTATTATATTATTATTATTATTATTATTATTATTATTATTATTATTATTATTATTATTATTATCCGAAATCTATAAACCTTATTTCACCCAAAGTATATTAAGATTGTAGTTTGTATCAAAGTTGTGATATTATAATTTAATTTAAAACTAAAGTTTTTTTTATGAACTTTATTTTTTCTAAAGTATTTCCGTAATGAGTGAATCAGTTAGCCGGCGATGTTATTTAGAAGACAGTTGATTTCGAACCTTTCATCTCAGAACAAAGGGCGATCAAATATAATATGTTCAAAACTTTGCCTGCTAATATCACAATTACAAATTACATTCTCTCTGATTTTGAATCTCTGCAGGTATTCGCCAAATTTTCAGTGTCTGGTGAGGATTTGTGTTAGTATACATTTTGGAACATTGTGTTTGTATTTTTTTCTGTCATAAACACTCGAAAAAAACAGCTGTCTTGTAAATGTTCCTATTGGACACTACTTAACTAGAGGATTTAATAATGTAAGAAGATAAATTGTAAGAAAACCAGATGGATAACGCCAACTAGGTAGATCAAGAATGAGATGGAAGAAAAACCATGATTTGAGGGAGTTAGATTATACAGGAGATGATTAGAAAGTATTAGCTCAGGATAGAATAGAGTATAATAGAATATATTTATTTAGCCTGGTAGAGTTAAGGCCACGTGACCTTCTCTTCTACTCACCGGGACAAACATATGTTACATCTAAATACAAAAAATTACAATAATAGTACATACTAAACAATTAATTATCTGTCAAACTGAACAATAATGAAAATAATATCTAATCCATCCATAGTAATTCTGCCCGAGGGCAGTCTTTCACTGCAATCATAGCATTTTCATGCTATGCTTTGCAGCTTTACTAGGGAATTGTAGGTGTGGTAGCTTCCCGTTGCTTTCCACACAGGTGAAGGATGACGACGATGATGATAAATGATAAGGATGATGATGATGATAATAATAAGGATAATGATGATGATGATGGCCATATGATTTCGGGGACTATTTGGGCCTTAAAGTTTTCAAGTCATTTGTCTTACAGGTGAGAAAAAATCCCCGATATAAACCTCACCCAGGAAAACAGCCCCAACCGGGGATCGAACCTGGGCCCGCTGCGTGACAAGGCAGCACGCTACCTTGAGACAACAGTGGTGGACACATATAAGACATTAGGTAAATATATTGACAAATCTTAGTACCATTTTTATTAAATGGAGAAAAAAGTATTAATTGTTAAAAAAAGAGTGATATTTGTGAGTTGTTTCTGTTAATCATTTTATTTTCAATTTGTTTCTGAAGTTTGGATACCTTATTTCCGCGCGGCCATGAACCTATGGGTTTTATAGTACTAGAGAGTTAGAGTAAGAACATAATTACAGCAAAACTGAAGCGAACAACATTTTGCGACATTGAAGAGGTTTAACAGCGCAACTAAATGACACAATATGACAATTATTGCTATTGTAATGCATGATAATATTGTAGCATTTGCATATTGCATTGTGTTCAGCACGTCTCTGATAGGGAGAAGGATTTCATATCTGAATATAACATTCAAACAGACAGCAGAGCAACAATGGCATATTGTTCAGTAATACGAATTTAATGACGTCAGACAAACATTCAAATGAAACAATCTAACATAATTATACTTGCGCACAATTGGGGACCTGAATTCCAAAACATGATTTATCCATTATTTTGAATTTTGAGGAAAAGCATAAAACTGTTTAATCTAGTTGTTTTTTGAGTTTTTTATTCTGCATTTCTTTGTTATGTAAGACATACTAAAAGGTATATTTTAGGATAAAAAAGGAACAACTAGGCTGTTGATTTATACTTCAAAATCAATTACTTAAAATTGACTTTCCATGATTTAACAGCAGAATTATGGAAAAAGAACAAAATGTAATAAATAATTTTGTATAAATTGGGTATGGGATATTGGAAAGGGAACACTGTGCACTTTTAAGATTTTTTTAAAATAAGTTACTTTTCATTAATTTTAAAAATGAATTGTAAATCATACCAACTCCATGGTTCAGAACTGAAGTATTTATATGATGTCAATAAATATAGGAAAAAGTGTGATTTAGAGCGTTTTTGTCATTCAGGACCACAGCCTGAAACATTACCAAAGCAATGTTGTGTTTAACTCAATTTGTCATATTTTGGAGTTAGCATGTTTTCGAATTTAGGTCCCCAATCACAAAACAATTTAAGATTTCAGTAATGTTTTTACACGATAGTGCGTTCTGTCGTACTTACAGGAATGGTGACCACGATTGAAAGTTAAATTTACTACATTTCGGGATTACCAACCTATAAATAACTAAATTATCTACCTAGGGCGGGATGTAAAACCACTGCCCTTTATGTATACTACGTACAATACATATACAAAAATATATCCAAAAGGTATTGTTAATATACATTATACGAAACGAATGACTGCATATCAAATGAACTGAACTTTATTTGAAACAATATAAAACAATAAATCCGTACTTGATGTCATTTTATCCCTAATTGGTGTCACGGCCTACTGTAGTCTTAAATTATTTTCGGCATTTACCGTATATACGTTGCAAACATCAGTCAGTTGTTTATAATGAACGTAAATATTTCCAACAAAGATATTATTTTACAATTATTAATTATTTAGAAAACGCCATCGTGCAGAAAATAATGTACAACACACGTTTGTGAAGTGATTTAGACAATCTTGGAAATTTAACCTTTTGCGAATTCCGAATTCCAGCAGAATGCTATGTAACTTCTCCCCCTTAATTGAACTCTATGCATTTTTGAAGTCTATATATAGACCTAGTTGATGCACAGTACCATTAAATTCCCATTTATTTTCTAAAATCTGTCTTATACTATAAATCTGATCTGTTGTAGACCCGTTTCTTTTAAATGCCTACAGATGATCTCCTAGAATGCTATCAATACAGGGAGTAATATATTTGTTGGGATCTTGTATGAATTTGACAATAATGAGATGAACCTGTAATTGATGTAGGCCTAATCAGTTTTATCTCCTTTCTTATGGACTGGTACGATAATCGATTCTTTCAATTAATTTGGAAGTCCCTTTTCCCCAAATCATACAAAGTAACCTATGTATCTTCAGCATCAATTTTTCTCCCCATCATTTATCAGTTCTGCTAGGAACCCATCTGAACTTGATGCTTTATACATCTTCAATTTTTCTATTGCCATTTCAATCTCTAAAGCACTTGGTTCTGTGACTAGCATTTCTGCTGTTTGTAAATTATCCTCTTCAGTATCCTGTTCTGCATGCACATTTAATAGCCGATTAAAGAAAAATTTTCATTTACTTATACTCCAGGAATCTGTAATCATATTCCCATTTTCATTCTTAATTATGTTTGTTTTAGCCTGAAACCCTTTCTTCTCTACCCTAATCCCTGATATAATTCTCTAATATTCCTAATTTTGTTGAATTATAATTATTAATTGATGAAAATTATAAATAATAGACGGCTCCATGGCGCAAGCGGTTAGACGCTCACCTCTCATCGCTTGGGTCCCGAGATCGAGTCGAGACTCGGTCACTCCATGTGGGTTTCGTGGTGGACGAAACGGAACTTGATCAGGTTTTTCTCGAGGTTCCTCCCGTTTTCCCTTGCCACAAATTTCATTCCACCATTTATCCATACTCATCTCCATTTCATTTCGTTCATTCGCCCCTGTGACGGTGCGTCAGGATTGGTCGACCGGCATCCTTGTAGTTCACAGACCTTTTTAAATATAGGGGGCTTCATCTCATCTCATCCCTCGACCCGACCCTGAGTTGGACACGAGTTGAGGTCATTTAATTATAATTAATAATAATAATAATAATAATAATAATAACTGTTATTATTATTGTTATTGTTAAGATGAGAGAAAAATTGAAGCTGCAGAAATTAGGTTTCTGAGGTTTGTAGCTGGCAATATATTATTTGATAAAAAGAGAAGTGAAGACATTACATCTGAACTAAAAATACACAACATTAAAGACATAATAAGACGACATCAAGTCAATTGGAGGGAGCATATACAGAGCATGTCAGAAATATCAATTCCAGAACAATATATAATTATGATCCTCGCGGAAGAAGATAACCAGGAAGACTTAAAAAAAATGGTAAAACCAGTTTATATTGGAGCTGGAACGGACCTTAATGGCTCATACCGAATAATGGATGATTATTATCATAAGTAGTGCCACGAGTGATTACCAATTTATCTAGAGGATTTGAAAATCAAGAGTGGCTTTTGTTAGGACTATTTATCAAAATAAAATTAAGCTGTTTACTAAAAAATCACTGTTTAAATATAGTTACCAGCATTTTAAAATATTTATATATAATGTAAACGGCGATGTTTGAAAACAAATCAGAAATTTGTGTTACGTTTATTAATTGCAACTTGATCATATTATTTTATTGCCAAATAGGATCGCAATCAGCGATAACCCAGTAAGATGGCAATATTGTAAGAATGCACCCTCGTGGAGAAAAATGAAACACATCAAACTGTATATTATAACTAACATTATAGATTGTAAATTAATTTTTAGAAAACAATTCAGTATAATCAGTATTTAAAAACACAATTATTGAACACACGATTATCAAATGTATACTTCGAAGGAATCTGTTCATTATTTGCTATATTCAATGTATTTGTTGGAGAGTTAATCACTCCCTCCATGGTATCTTTACCTTGTCGTGGTGGAGTGGCTTGCGTGCTTAAATGATCCTGACAGCTATGCCGGCGGTAGCATTGCTGCCGATAGGGTTACCCATGCCGGACTGGTCGAAAGTGATAAGCCAGACGAAAAAAGTACCTTGGGCGAAAGAGTGACGATCTTTCACCGTAAAAATACAACCGTCAAGAAATGCGGACATGGGTTCATCTGGGGTAAAATTTTCCGGAGGTCAAATAGTCCCCCATTCGGTTACACAGGGAATGATTGGAAAACATTAGCTCGGGATAGGGATGTGTGGAGAGCTTGTGCCATGAACCTACGGGTTCGATAGTGCCAGTGAGTAAGTAAGTAAGTAAGTTAATCACTGCAAAATAATGCTCTGACCTTGTTCAGAATGTTAAAATGGAGGAGCTTTCTTTATTTTGGTAAACAGAATTCGATAAATTGTGAGGTGAAACACGACGGTAATTTTTGTAAAACAAAACTCATTGAAACGTGTTTGGTCATTTTGGGGCACGAGTTAAATAGCCATTGTTATTATTTATATGAACACACCCCTTATATTTACATTGAAAACCGCCTTTTTGTCAACATTACAGAAAAATAAATGACTAAATGTGTGTTAACTACAGCGTTAAAGAGTTTATATTAAGATATTAACTCTGTAATATTATAGTCTAATTACTATGGAAGACATCAAGGCTGTATTGCTAATGTTTTTACTTGTTCAGGAAGACGTATATTTCTCTCGGAAATTACGTCCATTACATTAATAAGAGTCGTTATAATTTGAACTCTTATCTCGCAGAATGCATTAAAATGCTAATTAAATTTTCCGCTGCATCAGCTCGAAAATTTATTGAGATAATTTCTCATTTCACAAACATTTCAGGATTTTCTTCTTCGTGACGGTTTAGGTTTATTTAACTAGCCTGTTCCGGCTCCAAATTGCTGCTGTTTGCATCTTTACTCTGGTCTTCCCAAACTTCTTCTTCCCCGTGCTGAATAGTTGTATGCTGCTTTCTGTATTCTATTCTCAGTCATCCTTGCTAAGTGTTCTTTCCAGTTTGTTCTGTATTTCACTATTGTTGTGTTCGATTCCACTACTTTTAGTTGCTGTCTTATTTCTGTGTTGTGTTTTTTGTCTGCTCTTTGATATTCTGCTATTTGTCTGAGGAATTTCATTTCAGCAGCTTGTATTCTGGCAGATCGTTTTTGTTGTCACTGTCCATATTTCGGATCCATAAGTAATAATAGAAACTGTCATTGTCTTTTATAATTTCATTATAGGGTCTTTCCTGACTTTATTTAATTGGTATTTTCCCTATACGTGCATTTGCATCTCCTGCTATGATTAAGAAATCGTTTTTGTTTGTTTTGTCTATTATATTTTGTAGTTGTTGATAAAATTTTAGAATTTTAAATTGTAAGTACTGGTTTTCTTTCCAAAAGATGTGTAAAAGACATAAATCATAAACACGTAAGTTAACTCGGTCAACTATAATTATATTTTTTTATCCAGAAAGACTGTAAACATTAAAATGTATTTTCTTTCATTTTTCCATTAGCCAACATTATAGGTACTTTTACATGCCACACGCTACCTGGACCTTACAGTGGCACTACCTGTCGGAAACACACACACACACACACACATATATATATATATGGGGCACGCCGTAGCGTAGTGGTTAAGGTACTGCGCTACAAGCCGGAAGGTCGAGGGTTCAAGTCCCGGTGGGGTCAGGATTTTTAAACTGACCCAAACCTTCCGGCGGCACTATGACCCTGGGGTCGACTCAGCCTCTAACGGAAATGAGTACCAGGCGCTTGTTCTGGGGGTAAAGGCGGCCGTCACGCAGGGCTGACAACCCGGCTGACATCAAGTGCCGCTTGTCTAGAAAAAGTGGGAGCCTTAACCTCCTACTACCCCTGGGCCTCCTGAGGCCTGTAGCGGGACTGCTTTACCTTTATATATATATATATATATTACTATAAAAGGACATGGAGGGTTTCTCCCAGAATTACAGATCATCTCAATGTAAAGGCGTCCTCCAGGACAACTCTAACTAACTCACTGGCACTATCGAACCCGTAGGTTCATGGCCGCGCGGACATAAGCTCTCCATATATCCCTATCCTGAGCCAATTTTTCCAATCATCCCCTGTATAATCTACTTACCTCAAATCATAGTTAATGTTATTCTCCCACCTCATTCTTGGTCTACCAACTGGGAATTTTCCCTCTGGTTTTCCTACAAGAAGCTTCCATGCACGTCTTCCATTCTACATACGTGCAACATGTCCTGTCCGTCGTAGTCTACGAGACTTAACTGTTCTTACTATATCTGGCTTCCTATAAGGACCATGTAGTTCACTGTTATGCAGTCTTCTCCATTTACCTGTCTGTTCATCTCTGTTTGGTCCAAAAATGTTCCTAAGAACTTTATTCTCAAATACTTGTAATCTCCTTTCCTCCCTTAAAGTAAGAGTCCATGTTTCGCATCCATATAATGTAACTGGTAGAATAATAGTTTTAGGTAGAATAATAGTTTTATATATTTTCAGTTACAACATTAAAACGAAACACACCATTCCCACAATCATATTAAACATGGCGAATATGATAATGATGATTATCATGATTACCTCCCTCAGGGGTCCTCATCTAGGGGATATGTGGATGGCGACCACAAGGTGCCCAAGCTGTGCAAAACATTTCTTCCACTTACTTGTGTTTTGCACTCTTTTAACTTTACTATCTAACCTCTCTTGGTTAACTTGTTTTTTCGACCCCAACGCTATTAGGGCATCCGAGGGATAGGGAGTCCTTCCTTTCTTCCATTTCTTCTTTCCTTTATTTTCTTTTCTTCTCCAGAAAGCCTGACGAGAGGCTATAAGATGGCAGCCCCATCACTGGTCTTGCCTTCCTTTGGCCAGCAACCAATCGAAGGGACTATTATTATGTTTTCAAGTCTTATACGAGAATTTCCCATAAGGGAAAATTTTCTATAGGATCGTAACAGGCCTTGGCCTAATACTTGAAAGGAAGAAGAAGAAGATGTTGTTTCCTGACATTTGTCTTACAGGTGAGGAAACCATGTAAAAAACCATCACCCTGGAAACTTGTCGCGACCGGGATCTATCCCAGGTCCATTGCGAATGAGGCAGTAACGCTATCCCGTGATCACATAAGTGGACACTATAATAGTAATAATAATAATAATGTAGTAAAGCGATCCCACAACAGACCCGGAGGCCCTTGGGGTAGTAGGAGGTTAAGGCTCCCACTTTTTCTAGACAATCGACACTTTATGTCAGCCGGGTTGTCAGCCCTGCGTGACGGCCGCCTTTACCCCCAGAACAAGCGTCTGGTACTCATTTAATAATAATAATAATAATAATAATAATAATAATAATAATAATAGTAATAATAATAATAATAATAATCCTTTTTATTAGGAAGTCTCTATAATACAATATTTTTCCTACAACAATGTGTATTTTACTCCTCCATATATCCCTATTCTCTGCATCACTCTCTGTTAATCATCTCGACACCATAATCCTATGCACTCCTTGAACCCACTGTTATTTTGGTCTCCCCTTTCTTCTGTTGTCCTCGGTTTCGAAATTTAATGTCGTCTTAGATATGCTGTCATCTGACATCCTCTTTACGTGGCCAAACCATTACAGTCTTCTTTCTTCAATAACTTGTGGAATACATTTTCGAGGATATTGAACACAAAACACATCAGTTTCAAGGTATTTGTGGTACAATAAATAGAACATTGCATAATAAAGCCCATAAACAAACAAAATTAAAATTTTATAAAACAATGGCTGTCCCTGTCCTTTTGTATGGGAGTGAATCTTGGATTACCACTACCAAACAAGAAAGTAAAATCCAAGCAGCCGAGATGAAATTTTTAAGAAGAGTAAAAGGCTGCACTAGAATGGACCAGATAAGAAACGAGGATATCCGTGAAGAACTGCAGATCTACTCCATAAAAGAAAAGATATTTAACAACAAGATACAGTGGAAAGAACATGTAGAAAGTATGGAAGAAAGTAGATTACCAAATAAAATCTTCCATTATTTTCCAAGAGGAAGAAGAGATGTCGGACGTCCTCGGAAGAGATGGTCTTAGATCTATTAGTGAAGACGGAACAGGCAACTCTTGCCTAAACCAGGAAGTGAAGAAGATATATTTTCGAACATCGAGTATTTCTAATTTTGTCTCTTCTTGAATGTTTGGAATCCCTATTTCAAAAGAAGTAACAATAATAGTAATAATAATAAAAATAACATTAATAATAATAATAAAAATAATAACAGTAATCGATACTTTTAGAATTAATGACGAAACACCGTTGAGGTCACTTGTAAAATTTAAAATATAAAAATAGATACCCGAGATCTCAGTCTTCCTCAACATTGGATATAGGATGTTATCGAGATATTAAAAGAAACCAGACCTGCTTAATGAGAAATCACCCAGTGATGTCAACCCGCTGTACAAGATTCTCACGAACACCAGTACTGATTTACAAGCTGAAGATGGAGCATATGCTCCGAAAGTACTCCACATCCTACATCCAAAATTGAGGAAAACTGAGATCTCAAGTATTCTATTTTTATATTGTAAACTTTAATAATAGTAACATAAACTAAACTCCATGACGCGACAGGTTAGAAGGCTTTTTGCGTACCAATCAAGCTGCTGGTCTCACATCTATACGTCCCATACATAGAGGTGAAATTTAATTCAACCTATACAGGGGTGACACATGGATAGCATGTCCAATCCCCAGTCTTTACAGCTAGGTTTCTAAACTATGAGTGAAAATTCCTTTCGATCTGGTTGGGGAGAGTTTTTACAACAACTTCTCAATTTCCAGGCATTTTTAATTCGATTTGAAAAAAAAAATGTACCCAAGGTATGTAGACCTATATTGCTGAAGTAATTATCAACACACTGATAGTGTTATTTTTGCCTTTTATTTTATTTGAATTACTCCTATAGGACGAAGATCGGTGGGAAGACCAAGAAAGCGTTGTGCTGAACAGATGTGAGATCGGAACAGGCAAAGACCTAATCCGTGAAGGATGATGATGATTTTATTTGAATTAATGTAGGCTGATACCTGAAATAAAATCTCCGAATTTGTGGTGTACGTCTTACATAGCAATTTAGACTATTCAAGGCATTTTATCTTATTTGTTGATTCAGTGAATGTCGATAAAGTAATTGTGGAAATAAAAAGTTGTATTAAAAACCCGGTCGTGGGTTGCAAGTGAGCCGATACAATCGATGGTAATCTATATTTACGCTGTGACTAGACCCTAGAAATAGAAAACGTGTGACGTAGATAACTCTCATTGATTTACATGCATACGTTCAATATACTAACAATCAGTGATTACGGTAACAAACATTTTGTATTGTATTGTAAGCCTATTTTTTCCCTTTACGGAGATTTATGCGCTCTCCCCCTACAGGGAAGAATTTGAACCGTACTAATTTAGTTACATTTGTTTTCATATATATGTCATTTTGAGTGGTCCGTGGTCTTCGTTCCGCCTCATACTGACATCTAGGAAATCAAGGTAGTAATAGGACGGGAAAATTCGGTAAATTTTGCTTAGAGACCTTTTCATTCAGGCTTAAGGATTTTTTACGAGCCTGAAAATCTTCAGACTCGATGCCCACGGCTTAAAGTTCCTCCCGGAGGACTTGCTCCTTGGATTTTTCCGTCCCAAAAAATCCATCGATCCCGGCCGGGTTTGAACCCGCGACCCTCGGGACCAGAGGCAAGGAGCATAACCACTAGTCCACCGCGGCCGATTGGTAACAAACATACGATATTATATTTTCATTCCATTAATTTGGTTTAATCTCTCACCTTTTATTCAGTTTTTACATACGGTAATTTAAAATAATAAAATTAATCCCTAAGATATCAGCCTTCTTCAACATTAAAATGCATTGAATAATCAACTGATTTGACGTTTTCTAGGTGAAAATCACTATGTAGAGGAACGTCGGGTAATTTAGACCCCTGTTTTTAATTTGTTTTTCGTTTTTTTAATTAATGGATTTGAATTTTGTTTAATTACAGTGATTATATCATTAGTGTTGTAACTATGAAATAGTATTGTTATTTTATTCAAATATGGAAAAATCTTCATAAATTATAAACATTTTTACATTACAAGAAAGGTCCACTCTAACCTCCATATTCGGATAAAGTGAACCCCAGAATCCATCTTAGCTTTTAATCTATTTTTAAATTTATTTACTCTATTAATTTATACAGAGAGGCACAGATTAATGTGAAAATATTTATGACTGATGATCATTAAAAAGCGTTCATATTTATTTAATGTTTTGAAAATTATTGTTGATTATAACATTCACAAGTCATTCAACTGCAGAAAGCGACGATTTTTCGGCTTAATAAAATTACAAGGATATTAAATAAAATTAAGTGAATGTTTTTTACAGATAGCATCCTCATTGATAAAATATACGTATTCGTGTAAAGTGGACCCAGGTCCTCGTGGAGGGTCGATATTAACCGAATTACTTTGTTATGATTATTTTTTATACAGCCACCATGTTACATAATATCAAACAAAACCCGATCAGTATATTAAAACAGCATCTACATAATACAATATATTTACGAGTTTTTTTCAACATTTGTAATGTTAAATGGCAGAAATTAAGAATTGATTCTTAGCTTGAAAAACTGTCAAAGTGGTCATTTTCATAACTATCAGAAATAAACCATTCTTCGCACAAAGAATAAAAGAAACTGGTCTTGAACCTATCAAAGTTGATGAGGGGAAGAAGTTAAAATATATTCTGTTCTAGGGTAGCAGCAATTAAAGAATATATTAACAGGGTTCATTCAAACAGAAGGGTCCACATCACCCGAACTTCCTTATATTAATAATTAAAACAATAAAGGTTTTATATGGTATTAAAAGATTCCGGGTTATGTGGCCGTGGTCTATAACTGGCGTTTCTTCCAGACGTTTTTCCCTCAACTGCGGAGGGCATCTTCTGTGGCGAGCGCTTCCAGTTGTTATTTCCCTGTCGTAGACTCGACTGCGCTCGCCACAGAAGATGCCCTCCGCAGTTGAGGGAGAAACGTCTGGAAGAAACGCCAGTTATAGACCACGACCACATAACCCGGAATCTTTTAATACCATGATTACCGGCCGTGAAAGCCTGCATTCCACAAAGGTTTTATATGTTTTACATAAATTTTATTTCACATAACATGTCCCAACTCCTTCGAAAAAATGTTAAACTGAAAACATAAGGCAGTTATTCTCTCACTTATATTTTACGGATGCGAAACATAGACTCTTACTTTATGGGAGGAAAGGAGATTACGATTTGAGAATAAAGTTGTTAGCAAGATGAACAGACAGGCGAATGGAGAAGACTACATAACAGTAAGCTACATGGTCTACAGCCTATATAAAACCAGATATAATAAAAAATAACGTAAGTCTCGTAAGACTGCGATGGGCAGGACATGTGACAGTGGGGAATGGGAGTGAAAAATAATTTTAACAGTATGTTGATAATTACTTTAGCAATGTAGGCTTACATACCTTGGGTAAATTTTTTTCAAATCGAATTAAAAAATGCCTAAAAATTGAGAAGTTGTTATAAAAACTCTCCTTAACCAGATCGAAAGGAATTTGGACTCATGATTTAGAAACCTAGTCGTAACGGCTGGGGAACTGGACATGCTAACCACATGCCACACCTGTATAGATTGAATTAAATTCCACTCTACATATGAGACGTATAGATGTGAGGTCAGCAGCTTGTTTGGTACGCCGGAAGCTTTCTAACCTGTCGCGTCATGGAGTATGGTTTATATTATTATTATTATTATTATTATTATTATTATTATTATTATTATTATGATTATTATTATTATTATTATTATTATTATTATTATTATTATTATTATTATTATTATTATTATTATTATTATTATTATTACTACTACTACTTTTGAAGGAGGGATTATAAACATTCAAGAAGAGACAAAATTAGAAATAGGGAAACCAGAGGGAAAATACCCTGTTGGTAGACCAAGAATGAGATGGGAGAAACCTCTTATGATTTTTTCTTTTAAAAGAATAAAAGTATTATTAAGGTAAAAATGTTTTATAATAATAATAGGTATTTTTGCAGCCAATGGCCACGTAGAAAGAATTGTTTTCATGTCTTACAGAAGTCTATAATGGAGGTTCCTATGTTTTTACACTGTAATAGGTGATATCTGTCGCAGTGCGACCCATAGAGTTTGCACTTGCACTTTTCTTCTGGGTTATGGCGCTTTACTGTGTGCATATCCTGTGGTGGAAACCATGGACCGCGACTCTTGTCACGGTGTGTCTGAGGTCCTATCTGGCTGCTGTCCATTCCTTGTAGATCATCGCATCCGTTGCGTAGAACTCAGGACATATCTGTTCTCTCTTCTCGTTGAGTTCTCTCAGCAGTTCTTTGTAGGCATCTGTTGCCGAAACGAGAAGGTCCAGATGGAGCTCTTCTATGAAGAAGGGTTTTTTTTTTTTTTTTTATTATTATAAGAGTCTTCATATGACAGCATGCTCCACTACAGTTTTCTGCAGTACTACATGCTTTGGTTTAGCAATATTAAAATATCTCTATCATTTTATGTGTGTTGATGTTCCTGACTATGCATTTATAGTGTTATTTACTAGTTCTAATGTGTGAAAATATTTTTCTATTTTCGATTCCTTAAAATATATTTTTGAGTTATTGTGACGCTAAATTGTTCTATTTCGTTGTGGTTGTTATTTGCATTTCAAACAATGCTCTCTGTTAATTATACTTAAGCAAGTTATGGTTCCTCTTGGCACTAACAAGTTATGATTAATATTTACAGTTGCTTGATATTGTTCCTATTAGCACTTACTTAACCCTTCAATTGGCGAAACAATACTTTCTAGTGCCCGTCATTCAAGTGTTTCGGACCGCAAAGAAAATAAAATCATGTAAAAGTAAGTTATTACTGTATTTTTAACGTAATTTGACACAATCTTAGGTAATGTATGATAATTTGTTTTATTTTTACTGTTTAATAAACTATAACAAATAAATTAAATCAATGTTTCTTATAAGATACATTGTAAGTTAAGGGTTAAATTAGTGCGTTCTTCATTACTATTCCTAACAAAATATGGTTCCTGTTTACATTTAAATTGACTAATCCTATCAAGCTATAATCTATATTTACACGCTAAGTTAATATTCTATCCATTACTAATCTAAGAAGATATAGCTCCTATTTACACTTAAGTTACGGACTAATTCTAACATTTTATGAGTAATCTACTATTGAAAAATATTTTACTGTCCTTACAAGTTCTAAAAAATTAGGCTATTAGGTTCCTATTTACACCTATAGCACTGACTAATCCTAACAAGTCATGATCAATATTTACACTTCCTTAAAATAATGTTCTTATCCTAATGCTTATTATCTAGTTCTATCACTTTATGATTTATAGTTCCTTAAAGTATACTGTCCAAGTAATGTTCTATTGTAATTTTTTTAAGTCTATGCTATTTGCGAATTTGGTGAATTGTTTAGTATACTTAAAAGCTAATTTACTCTTATTTATGGGCCACCTTTCACTACCTCTATTTACAAAATTTATAAGAGTTTGTCTTTCGTTTTTAAATTCTATACAGTTATATATGACATGGTCCACTGTCTGCTCACTGTTGAATGAAGAAGGGTTGTTAGTATGTATGTTAGGCGTGTATTTTGATACCCTTAGCAATATCTTTAAAAAGTGTGCTTTGACTTTCTCCAATTCCTCTAGGTTTGCCTTATTTAGGTTCTTCCAAATTACTTCTAGTCCATAGGTAATGATTGTTGCGATTTTTAAGCAGAAGATGGTCATTGCTGTCTCCAGGGTTAGTTTACTCAGGTTTTTAATATTGTTTGTTGCTGTTCTGGCCGCTAAGGCGCGTTCTTTGATGTGCTTATCGAAGGTGTCACCTCTGCTCTGCAGTGTGATCCCCAGATATTTAAAAAATATAATTATATAATGTGAGCTATCATCAACATAAAATGAAAACAATTTAAACTTGTTGGAAACAATATATTTATGTTCCTTATATTTCTGTTATTTGAGAGAGGTAGATTATACAGGGTATGACTGGAATTAACTAAGGTTAGAGATGTGTGGACAGCTTGTGTCCCCGCGGCCATGAACCAGCGGGTTCTACAGTGCCAGTGAGTGAGTTAGTTAGCATGTGCAAAAAAATTAGTAGAATTGAAATATTTGAATTTATAGTTTTACAAATTGAAGGGAGGTGAAACTGATGTAAAGAGATCAAATTAAAGAAATTTTGTTTTTACATTGGTAATGTGAAGGTTGTAGAGCGACGTAAGTTGTTCTTTTTATGGCAGAAGCACAGTTTCATAAAATTTAACAGTTATTGCACACAAGGAGCAACAAAATGAAGCGAGCTATAAAGCGTGACAGCGAGAAATTCAATTCCTGACGTTAAAACTGAATACATGTGCACTTAAATAATCCAACACTTCTTTATGTCCATGTATACGGAGTTCGGTAAATACATGCGCTTATTTTAATGCTGTGTGTATATTCTGCTCCAATGTTTAAAGCGAAACAACATTTTTATGATCACCGTCGTGCTCTGGGCAAATATCGTTCCCTCAAGCAGAGGGTGAAAAGCTCGTCGGTAGAGTCCTGGAGGATTCTATGTCACCTATGTAAGTTAAAATAAAATAAAAAAGAAAACACGCAAAAATTAATTAATATTTAAAATAAGTAACGCTATGAAGTTTATTCTAAAGAATAAAACAGAATCAGTTTAACATCTCACCTCATTATTGTAGATTTCGTGGACACAGTTTCGATACATCTTCGTATAATTTTCAGTTCTCTGTAACTGTTACATAATTATATAGTCGGGTCAGTCATTTAGTTAAAAATATACAGTAATAGTTGAATGCAGGCTTTCACGGCCGGTAATCATAATATTGAGTGATTCCGGGTTATGTGGTCGTGGTCCATAGTTGGTGTTGATACCAGACGTTTCGCCCTCAACTGCGGAGGGCATCTTCAGTGGCGAGTGCTTCTAGGCGTGTTTCCTGGTCGGAAGATCTACTTAGAGTGAGCGCTGCGGACGTTGTGGACGTTGTATTAGTGGTGGGTGCAGGGTGAATGGGCGTGGCTCTTGCTGACCAGGAAACACGCCTAGAAGCACTCGCCACTGAAGATGCCCTCCGCAGTTGAGGGCGAAACGTCTGGTATCAACACCAACTATGGACCACGGCCACATAACCCGGAATCACTCAACATTATACAGTAATAATACAAGTAGGCCTATATATGGAACACAGTTATATATTATATTTTCTAAGGAAATATATAGTGAGTTTTTTCTTGAACTGCTTTGATTCGGGCAGTCCTTGATATACGAGGTGAGGGAATTCCAAAGTCGGGTGGCTGAAACAAGGGAGGATGAGGAATTGTGATATGTTCGATGTAGAGGAACAATTAGAGTAAAATTTTCTCTCGATCGTGTGTTTAAGTTATGGTGGGAGGATACCGAATGGAAGCGAGTAGAAATATAAAGGGATGATGAGGTGGACGAAATGTTGTATAAGACGCAGATGTAATGTATCTTTCGCTTGTCTTCCAATCGGAGCCAAGACAACATTTGAAATACTGTAGTCATGTGGTCTGATTTACGGAGGTTGTATATATAACGTGTACAAGCATTATGAACTCGTTGCAGTCTTTGTCCAAATGTGATGCTCATGTCAATTAAGAGTAAGTCACAATAATCGAAATGCGGCATAATCAAAGTTAAGAAATACACCTTTTTTCAATGAAGAAGAGAGGAGATTTTTCAATTCATGTCATATGTCTTTTTCAATAAAATGATACGTGTAGAAATGCTTGTATTCAATTTCGACCCTTACGGGTGAACACCATCTGTGCATAACTCATAAACGACTTGTTTGCGACTATATGTTCCTTCACAAAAATGATCCTCTCTGCATGGTCCATCATCCCTAACATTTTGTCGGTGAGATCCTGTTACACCTGTATAAACTAAATCATTATTCACATGATAACCTAGTAAGACAAGGGTGTAGTTTACCACCTACTCTTTTTAATGTTTATAATTAAAGAGATCATCAAAAGTGGAAAATAAATCTTTATATATATAGTCCATTGCTGTGGTCTCGAGGTAGCGTGCTGCCTTGTCACGCAGCGGGCCCGGGTCGATCCACGGTCGGGGCAGTTTTTCTGGGTTTAAGTATGTTAAAATTTTACTTAAAATATTTCTTTTTTTTATTTTTTTTTTATTTTGAAGTTTTACTATAATGTTTTAATTACTCAAATTTCTTGGGAAAGTTTTATTCTTGCTTTTTCCTCACCTGTAAGACAAATGTCAGGAAAACTTTAAGGCCCAAACGGCCCCCGAAATCATATGACCATCATCATCATCCTTATCATTATATCATCATCATCATCCTTCACCGGTGTGGAAAGCAATGGAAAGCTACCACACCCACAATTCCCTAGTAAAGCTGCAAAGCATAGCATGAAAATGCTATGATTGCAGTGAAAGTCCTGCCCTCGGGCAGAATTACTATGCATGGATATATATATATATATATATATATATATATATATATATATATATATATAATTCATCTGTACGTGTGTTTATTACTGAACTCCTCCTAAACGACTGGACCTATTTTGATGACATTTTATGTGTGTCTGAGTGGGTCCCTCGATGGTTTAGATTCACAATTGGACCCTCTAAAACTATTAGGTGTAGGTGTTCACATGAAGTGAAAATTTAAAATCGCTCTAACGGTCAATTTTTTCAATATTTCACAACGAAACTCAGAATATCCTATTAAAATAAACAGAGGTAGGTATTGTCCAAAAATGAGCAAAATCCGACAATGCAGAATTGGACGTTTCCTGAAATCCGAAATTAAAAACTGACTAGCAACCACCATGTTTGGTTCGCCTCAGCGTATATCAAATAATTTAATTAACCTTTAATATTTCGTTTATTTACGCGTAGCAACGCACGTCAGGTATTAGCTAGTATAAGAATGAATCGTTTTAAAATATTAAACTTTTTAAAGTAGGCTATGCTGACAATGTGGTTATCATTCAAGAAAATGAAAATAATTTGCGGTACTCTTTACACAAATTAAAACAGTTAAGCCAAGAAAATAATTTTAAAATATCAAAAGAAAAAACAAAAATAATGACATTTTGGGCAAATGAACATACAAGATAAAAAATCATAATAGGCAACAAACCTATGGAACAAGTAATAAATTTTAATTATTTGGGTTGTAATTTTACTATAAACACAAAAATAGAAATGATATGCGGAACTATATGTAAAATATTAAAAAACAAAACAATAAGAGATACTAGTTCGAAGTTTTATAAAACATTGACAGTTCCTGCATTACTTTATGGGAGTGAAACTTGGATAAAGACCAAAAATTACAAAGTAGAATACAAAGCGTAGAAATGAACTTCCTTAGAAGAACAAAAGGCTGCACAAGATTGGATCGGATAAAGAATAAAGAAGAACAGAGTTAAATATACATCCACTTACTTACTTACTTACTTACTCACTGGCACTATCGAACCCGAAGGTTCATGGCCGCGCGGACATAAGCTCTCCATACATCCCGATCCTGAGCTAATGCTTTCCAATCATTCCCTGTATAATCTACTTCCCTCAAATCATAGTTAATGTTGTTCTCCCACCTCTTGGCCTACCAACTGGGCGTTTTCCCTCTGGCTTTCCTACAAGAAGCTTCCATGCACATCTTTCATTCCCCATACGTGCAACATGCCCTGTCCATCGCAGTCTACGAGACTTAACTGTTCTTATTATATCTGGCTTCCTATACAGACCATGTAGTTCATTGTTATGTAGTCTTCTCCATTCACCTGTCTGTTCATCTCTCTTTGGACCAAAAATTTTGCTAAGTACCTTATTCTCAAATACTTGTAATCTCATTTCCTCCCTTAAAGTAAGAGTCCATGTTTCGCACCCATATAATATAACTGGTAGAATAATAGTTTTATATATTTTCAGTTTAAAGTTTTTTGAAAGGAGTTGGGACATCAAAAGTCTCTGCAATGCATAATAGCATGCATTTCCAGAATTGAGCCTATGTTTAATTTCTTTGTGCATCTCATTCCTATTTGTGATTATTGTTCCTAGGTATTTGAATTCAGGCACTTCCTCAAAATTTCCCTCATTTGTCATTAGCTGTCCATTTCCATTATATACTGAATTTCTACGTGTGACCATATATTTAGTTTTACTGATATTTACTTCCAGTCCTAATTTCTTAGTGTTAATCCACTAAATGATAAAATAAAAGATTATAGAGAAAAATGGTTTAGACATGTGGAAAGAATAAATGTAACAACATTACCAAAAGCAGCATTTAACTACAAGCCAAGAGGACCAGGAAATGTAGGAAGGCCAGTGAAGAGATGGACAGAACATCTGCGGGGCGGAACAAGTTATTTGTCTATCCCATGAAGCGAAGAAGAAGAGGAAGAATATAACCTAAAATATGTGAAACAGAAATAAGGGAAATAAACTTGGTTTTGAGTTTATAGCGGTGTCAACAATATTCTAAAATGAAAATATTTCTCCATGGCGAATAATTACTTTCCGTTAAATTGTCTGTTTCCCTCGTGTATTTATTTTCTTCACAAATTAAACTTTTCGTGAAATCCATGCACAAATAAAAAAGAACAACAATAAAACCTGTCTTCATTTCATGGATGGCGTCTCCGAGACTCAACATTGAGACACAAAATATCCACGCTAGAGAAATACGACTGCATTTTGAAAATAATTTATTTTCTACCTTGTATATTTGTCCAAGGATAGAAGAAGAAACTACTGTTTGCAGAAATCGTTCCGTTTTATTCATGAGTTGAGGTGCGTTCATCCAAGTGGATTAGAGAGGGATAAAGATAAAGGCAAGTTCTTCTAACTGATCCAATTGATCTGCAGAGAATATGATTCGCAACTTCTCCAGATTTTCATCCGCACACTTCCTGCCACGAAACTTTATCTTTAAAACCGCAAGGACAAAAATACCTTAAATTCAAAATCTGCGTTTTGTTCTTTACCTTGTCGTGGTGGAGTGGCTTGCGTGGTTAAATGACCCCGAGAATTGTGCTGGCGGTTTTATAGCCTCACTATGATGGTTTCCAGCGGCTCGCTTTGTTTCCCCGCAGCTGTTATATATAATTAAATACAAAGATGCCGACCACGGATACGTGAATGTTAATCATTGTCAAGCATAGTCGCGGCACCCGCTTTTATATAAACGGACAATCATCATAGTGAGGCGATAATAGAATTGCTGCCGATAGAGTTACCCTTGCCGGAAAGGTCGAAGGCGATAAACCAGACGGGGGGGGGAACTACATTCTAATTCAACCCAGGAAGTTACTACAGACTTTGTGGGCTAGTGTCCCCCTACCTACAGAGGGTAGATGTTGCCAAACTCATAATAACGGCATTTGTGTGTTAAGGAGGGGTGGAGCGGCAAGGTTAGCAGTACTTTTTTTTAAATCCATGTACTATACATTAAAAAAATATACTTTTTCTTTTACGGCATGCAAACTAGTTTTATAGTAAATATGAGAGTCGACACTTTCACACAGGATAGTACAGGTCCGCACGAGCTCAGTGACAAGTGGTAACTGTTTTTTTAAGAGGGGGTGGCTTGGACAGCTACAACTTACAACTCTGTAAAGGATTTCTCTCGAGAAAATACTGTTAAAATGACAACCCAGTTCCCTATTACAAACACACAGTAACTTCCTGGGTTGAATCTGAGTGTACCATACTGGAAAGACTGACGATCTTTCACCGTAAAAAATCAACCGTCAAGAAACGTGGACATGGGTTTGACTGGGGTAAAATTTTCCAGAGGTAAAATAGTTCCCCATTAGTGCTTCGGGGGAGGGCTACTTCAGGGAATCCATGCCAAAGGCTCAAACACAGGAATATATTCCTATCAAAATCGAAGTTAGCACAACATTTTTGGACCAAAGAGAGATGAACAGGCAGGTGAATAGAGAATACAACATAACAATAAGCTACATTGTCTTTATAGGAAGCCAGATTAATAAGAACAGTTAAGTCCCTTAGACTGCGATGGACAGGGCATGTGGCACGAATGGAAGCTTCTTATAGGAAATCTAGAAGGAAAGCGCGCAATTGGTAAACCAAGGATGAGGTAGGAGAATATAATTGACCATGATTTGATTGAAGTACATTATACAGGGGATGACTGGAAAACATTAGCTGAGGATACGGATGTATGGAAAACTTATGCCCTCGCGGTCATGAACCTGTGGGTTCGATAGAGGCAGTGAGTTAATGAGTTAGGTAGTTAGTGTTCTAATATTACATCTGCATTAAATGCTTCGGTTTCCGTGCTAGTTTCAATTTACGCAACACTTCGGTAAACCACTTAATATAGATGTAAGGTGCTTAGAAGCTAAGGGTGGAAGTAATTAAAAAAAATAGTTTGGTGTATAGTTACATTTTTTAGACTTAATTGTATTTGGCTACAAAAAGTTTTATAAGTATATTCGTTAGGAGTTGATAAAGAATGTTTGCTATCATTTTTAATTGCCTATTATTTTCATATGTTGGCCGCGGTGGACTAGTGGTTATGATCCTTGCCTCTGGTCCCAAGGGTCGCGGGTTCAAACCCGGCCGGGGTCGATGGGTTTTTTTTAGGACGGAAAAATCCAAGGAGCAAGTCCTCCGGGAGGGACTTTAAGTCGTGGGTCCCGAGTCTGAAGATTTTCAGGCTCGTAAAAAATCCTTAACCTGAATGAAAAGGTCTCTAAGCAAAATTTACCGAATTTTCCCGTCCTAGTACTACCTTGGTTTCCTAGATGTCAGTATGAGGCGGAACGCTGACCACGGACCACTCAAAATGTCATCTATACGAAAACCAGTGTAACTAAATTAGTATTGTTCAAATTCTTCCTTGTAGGGGGAGAGCGCCTAAATCTCTGTAAAGAGAAAATATAGGCTTACAAAAAAAATTATTTTCTTATACAATTTCAACTTTAGACTTATTTTTCTCAATACTGCAAAACTTGCACTTGTTTCTTTTGCTTCTAACCGCCTCATATATTCTTGTATGGTGTACAGAGAGGAGTGTAGGATGAGTGTGTGTTTGTGTAGTGTAAGGTTTGATGTATGAGGGGTGATGATGAAAATAATGGAGTAAGCGAAACCTGGGTCCGGCACGTTAGCATACTTCTGTCAAAAAGCACCAAGGGGTCAAAAGGTTTAATGTATCCATTCGACTAACGAATCACTATCAATATTACCACAAGCCCTCAAAGCACATGCATTGCGGATGTATTTGAAATTTAATGAAAAAATGGCATACAATATAGCGATACAAATTATACACTATTTCCTTCTGGCTACAATATTTTAGATTTTAAAGTTAATTTTGTTTCGCAATTTATCTATAATACAATTGCTTTCTCTAGTTATAGCGTTCCTTAATATCTTCATCTGTAAGTCGCAGTTCACTCCATCCAAACTTCTTTAGATCTTCCCTCTCTTATTTTCCTATCTACACAATTTAACAATTAAAATTTTCAAAACAGTCGGGTGTCGAATTCGGTCCCGTTAGCCAGGAAGACGAACAAAATTCAAAACATAATTAATGTGCTAGCATAACTAACTAACTATCTTACTGGCTCTATCGAATACGTAGGTTCATGGCCGCGCGGACATAAGCTATCCAGACATCCCTATCCTGGGACAATGCTTTCCAATCACTCCCTGTATAATCCAACTCCCTCAAATCATGGATAATGTTATTCTCCAACCTCATTCTTAGTCTACCAACTGGACTTTTCCCTCTGGTTTTCCTACAAGAAGCTTCCATGCACCTCTTTCATCCTCCATGCGTGCCATAAGTCATGCCCATCACAGTAAACGAGACTTAACTGGCTTCCTACACATATCATGTACCTCATCTATGTAGTTTTCTCCATTCACCTATCTGTTCATCTTTTTTTGGTCCAAAAATTTTCCTAATGGCCTTATTCTCAAATACTCGTAATCTTCATTCCTCCCTTAAAGTAAGAATCCATCTTTCGCATCCGTATAATACAATTGGTAGAATAACAGTTTTATGCATTTTCAGTTTATTTTTTTTTTTAGAGAATTTGCGACAAGAGTCCCTATACTGCATAATAACACGCATTTCCAGAATAGAGCCTATTTTTAATTTCTTTGTGCATCTCATTCCTATTTGTGATTATTTTTCCAAGATATATGAAATCAGCCACTTCTTCAAAATTCCCTTCATTTTTCATTAGTTGTCCATTTCCGTTATATAACACATTTCTATGTGTGAACATATGTTTAGTTTTATTGATGTTTACTTCCAGTCCTAATTTCTTAGTTTTACTCAATGGAGGGTGCGTGTTGACCCGTAGTATGTCCTCGCTATCGCTCAATAATACCACATCATCAGCATAAACTAACAGCTTATTAAATATCGTTGAGTTGTAGACCTCCTTCACCTTCTAAAGATGTGTTGGCATACTGTAGTACAAAATTGAATAGTAGAGGAGATAGTGCATCTCCTTGCTCTAACCCATTTTGAATTTCAAACGTATCCGAAAACTGTTTGCCTACATGAACCCTACCCTTTGTGCCATTTAGACAATTTCGTATAAGTCTAACTAACTTTTTTAGGAATTCCGAACTCCAGCAGGATACTACAGGCCTATAAATTCTCCTTCTTAACTGAATCGTATGCCTTTTTGATGTGCTTAGCATAGCACTAATAATGTTGAATGGTATTAGACTATGTTTAATCTATTTCGTCCAAGCCACGAAGTTATTTAAGATATTTGTGGGATTCATTGTAACCCACTGTTGGAGCGGATGGAAGGCGGAGTTGGTTAATCTGTTGTTTAAATAGGTGATAAAATATGATATCGAAGCACTAGACCAACTCCGAGACCAATGACTAGAACGTCCGGAAACTCTAAGCGCAATGACTCCGGCCGTTGAAACCCTTCAATCATTATGTAAAAAAATCAATTGTAATGCGTTAGTCTCTCAGCACCTCCTAAACAATGGACCGATTTTGATTAATTTTTTTGTGTGTGTCTAATTGGGTTCTTCAATTGTTTAGGTTCACAATTGGACGTTCTGAAACCATTTGGTGTAGGAGTTCACCTGATGTAAAAATTTAAAAATAGCTCTAGCGGTCACATTTTTCGATGTTTCACAACGAAACCCAGTATATCCTATTAAAATAAGCTGAGTTAGGCATTGTCCAAAATTGAGCGAAATCTCACAATTAGAAGTAGAGGTATACCTGAAATCCGAAATTAAAAACTGCCTAAACGCCTCGACAGATTTTGATGAAATTATGTGTGTGTTTGAGTGGGTGCCAGATGGTTCAGATTCACAATTAGACTCGGTAGGTGGTGCTGCGATCGGGTTATAGGTTTTTTTAGTGTCAGATGTGTAGTCATATGCATTATCGACATATTCCACGCGACAACAATGTGACGTCATCATGCACGCTTCTTGAGACACAACAGATGACAGTGAGAAATTTTCTTGCGAACTTATTTAATAATGTCTAATTACTTCTGAAATAGTGAATTTTTATGGTAAAAAAGTAACTTATATTTTTATGGTCCAGCAATGACAAGAGAATAGAACGTTAGAGTAGGACAACGTCCGCCGGGTACACAGGTATTTGATTTGAGAAACCTTAGCTAATTTATAATGGGACTGACCTGCACCGACGAAGCCAACACGCCAACACTGCGAGGAGTCCAAGTCCGGTGAACAAGAGCACCAGACCCACCTGAAAAAAAAGAAACATCATCAAGATCTTCATGTCATCAAGGAATTGCCTTCTGACACATTCCTTTGAATACAACATTGTTCACGCAAAATTCTCAAATACTCACTGGCACTATCGAACCCGTAGGTTCATGGCCGCACGGACATAAGCTCTCCATACATCCCTATCCTGAGCTAATGCTTTCCAATCATTCCCTGTATAATCTACTTCCCTCAAATCATAGTTAATGTTGTTCTCCCACCTCATTTTTGGTCTACCAACTGGGCGTTTTCCTTCTGGCTTTCCTACAAGAAGTTTCCATGCACGTCTTTCATTCCCCATACGCGCAACATGTCCTGCCCATCGCAGTCTACGGGACTTAACTGTTCTTATTATATCTGGCTTCCTATAAAGACCATGTAGTTCATTGTTATGTAGTCTTCTCCATTCACCTGTCTGTTCATCTCTCTTTGGTCCAAAAATTTTCCTAAGAACTTTATTCTCAAATACTCGTAATTTCCTTTCCTCCCTTAAAGTAAGAGTCCATGTTTCGCACCCATATAATATAACTGGTAGAACAATAGTTTTATATATTTTCAGTTTAATGTTTTTTGAAAGGAGTTGGGACGTCAAGAGTCTCTGTAATACATAATATCATTTCCAGAATTGAGTTTTGAAATATCGTCCTACATTCCTTTAAAGAATTGTGAACGAATCTAGCTACTGAGTTTGTTCTCATGAAAATATATAACAAAATATCATCGATCTTACTTATTAAGACACCGAAATTTACATAAATGCAATAAAAGTGGGACTGGAAGTAAAAACAAATAAAACTAAATATATGGTTACACACAGAAATACGTTATATAATGGAAATTGACAATTAATAACAAATAAAATAAATTTTGACGATGTGGATGAATTCAAATACCTAGGAACAATAATCGCAAACAAGAATGAGATGCACAAAGAAATTAAACATAGGCTCAATTCTCGAAATGCGTGCTATTATGAGTTACAGAGACCTTGAGGTCCCAACACCTTTCAAAAAACGTTAAACTGAAAATATATAAAACAGTTATTCTACCAGTTATATTATATGGATGTGAAACATGGACTCTTACTTTAATGGATGAAAGGTGTTTACGAGTATTTGAGAATTAAGTTCTTAGAAACATTTTGGACAGGTGAATGGAGAAAACTACATAACAGTGAACTACATGGTCTTTATAGGAAGCGAGATATAATAAGAACAGTTAAGTCTCGTAGATTGCGATGGGAAGGACATGTGGCAGGAATGGTGTATGAAAAACGTCCATGGAAGCTTCTTGAATGAAAACGAGGGAAAACGCTCAGTTAGTAGACCAAGAATGAGGTGGGAGTATATTATTAACCATGATTTGAGGGAAGTAGATTATACAGGGGATGATTGGAAAAAATTAGCTCCGGATAGGGATATATGGAGAGCTTATGTCGGCGAGGCCATGAACCTACGGATTCGATAGTGCCAGTGAGTTAGTTAAAAGCCTTATATGAAGGATGCAAGGAAAATACCACGTACGTCTTGCTGTTAGAAAGGCACATAATTTTTTTTATACATCCTTGGTACAGCACTACTCTTCTCAGGAAGAGATTTCAAGGTATGTTCGGTATGAAATGGTTGGCAGTTCCCTTGCAAGAATTTGTGACTGGAAGGAAACAACAATAAAACTAAATATATGTTCACACATAGAAATACGTTATATAATGGAAATGACAGCTAATGACAAATGAGGGAAATTTTGAAGAAGTGGCTGATTTCTAATACCTAGGAGCAATAATTACAAACATGAATGAAATGTACAAAGAAATTAAACATAGGTTCAATTCTGGAAATGCATACTGTTATGCAATACAGAGACTCTTGTCGTCCAAACTAATCTCAAAAAATCATTAAACTGAAAATAAATAAAACTGTTATTCTACTAGTTACATTATATGGATGCGAAACACAGACTCTTAATTTAATGGAGGGGAAGTTTTTGAGCACTTGAGAATAAAGTTCTTAGGGAAATGTTGGACCAAAGAGAGATGAACAGACAGGAGAATGGAGAAGACTGTGTAACAGTGAGCTACATGGTGTTCACAGGAAACCAGATACATTAAAACAGTTAAGTCATGTAGACTGCGAAGGGCAGGACATGTGACACGAAGGGATTTTAAGAGGAACATGCAAACTTGTTTTAGGAAAATCAGAGCGAAAACGCCCAGTTAGTTGACCAAGGATGAGGTGGGAGAATAACATTAACTATGATTCGAGGGAAGTAGATTATACAGAGGATGATTGGAAAATATTAGCTCAGGATAGGGATGCCATGAGATCATACGCCCTTGCGGCCATGAACCTACAGGATTGATAATACCAGTGAGTTTGTTTAAAATCAGACAATAATTAGACTGTCTAGGGAATTCGCTCAGTTTACCCATTTTCTGCGAGACGGGGTTTCTTCATTATTCACTAGCTAATTCCCGGCGTGCGCTGCTACACCTAAATAAATGAACATTAATGTGCTTTCATGTTTACTTGAATAAGTAAAAGGAAAAATTTATATCGTAATTATTTTTAGATACCCCGTGCTGTTTACCCGACGTTGTCCGGGAATCTACTCATCCCGATCTTCTTGGCATAAATGAGCTGAAAGACAAAAATTAATGTAATTCTTATGATTAGTTGAATAAGTGAAATGAAAAATAATTATAAATGTATATCGTAATTATTTTAAGATTCCCCATACCGATTACCCGGTCTTGCCCGGAAATCTACTTATCTCGATCTTCTTGGCATAAATGAGCTGAAAGACAAAATTCGTTATTGTGAGTTATCCGTAAAAGAATACCCGTCATGTGGCTACTATGCTTGCACAGGAATCTACGTACTTGTCTTGATCTTCTTGGCATCAATGAGAGACAAAAATAGTTATTGTGAGTTATCCGTAAGAGATAAACATATGCTGTCGCGTACTTTTTTGTAGCGCTTTTTGAGATATTCGGTTCTGTGTACATTAATTTTGTGTATTTGTTATAGTTTAGGCAGCGTAAGTCATTTAAGCGTCCAAAGAGCTACTTTTTTCACGTTTTCCACTTTAAAGGACGATTTTTAAATATGTAGGAGTTGAGTATCACGACTCTCTTATAGCCTATGTTCATCCCGGGAATCTCCTGAACATTTTGCAAAAAGCCCCGTCACAATCGGATCAACGGGATGGCCGCGCATAAAGTATAAACAAACATACATTATTTTTTATATATTAGATTTGAAACAATACCAATGTTTCAGTCTCTTTAAAAATAATAATTCCGGATTTAAATAGAGTGTACATTACGACTGCTGGAATTCTAGATGCAAACATCGTAAAAGTTTATATTGTGGATAAAACTGTGTTACTAATGGGTTTGTGTGTACCGGGGCAGAGCGGGTGATGAAGGTGGTAAATTCAAATGTTTAGCTACGTTATTTTCACACGGACGCCATTTGTTATCACAACTAAATTACATCCGCATCTCCTATGATGTACTTCTCCAGTGTGGGCCACACTATATCATCTGGACAAGTAAAGTGTCAGTGGCGAGTCATTTTCATCAGCAACAAAACTGTAGACATTTAACTCATGCCCCAAATGGGAGTCAATGACCAATCACGTTTCAATGCATTTTGTTTTTCCAATCACAGTCATGTTTCACCTCGCTCTTTATCGAATTCTCTTTACCAGCTCCTACTTTTGTTGTAAAGAAAGTTCTTCCTTTTTTAATATTCTGAACAGGCCAGAGCATTATTTTGCAGTGATTGACTCTCCAACAAATACATTGAAGAATATCAAATAATGAACAGATCCCTTCGAACTATACATTTGATAATTGCATATTCAATAATTGTATTTTAAATAATGATTTTACTGAGTTGTTTACTAAAAATAATGTAATAACCTATAATGTTGTTTATAATATAGAGTTTGATGTGTTTCATTTTTCCTTGACTAGGGTGCATTCTTACAATATTGCGATCCTATTTGGCAATAATAATATGATAAAGTTGCAGTGAATAAACAAATGAAGCACAACCACACATTTCTGATTTGTTTTCAAACATCACCGTATAAATTAAATATATACATATTTTAAAATACCGGTAACTATATTTAAATAATGATTTTCGAGTAAACAGCTTACTTTTATTCGTTGAATAATCCTAACAAATGCCACTCTTGATTTCCAAATCCTCTAGAAAATTTACTTCGTGACTTGTAAATTTGGAAATCACTCGTGACATTACTTACGAAAAACAAATACACCGTGTCCACAAATATACTTTCATACGTCACTTTGGACAATTGTATCTAAATGGAATTGGTGACAATCAAAAGAGAAACTCAAAACGTTTTTGCTATACCTCATAGATATTGAGTGACGCTGCAGACATCTAAATATCTATATATCCAACAATGAACCCACATCGACCACAAAAAAAAAATGATAATAATAAGTTGAAATAAGCACACACCGTGCATGGAGGTAAGACCTTACTTGTCTTTACTATACGCTGCGGAGGACTTCTATGCAACGTGTGCAATGCAAGATAGGACCTGGACGGAAGCTAATCATGAAATGCGACACGCGACGACAAAATTGGCAACCCATGGCTTTCATCACAAGGTGTGCAGCAACAAGACCAACCACGAACCAAGTGACAAGTGTGTGTGTATATTATGCTAGGAATTGTGTCACAGATACCATATTATAAAGTGTAAGAATAGACAAAAAATGATTAAATTTAGTTTATTTTCTGTATTGTTGTCCATTATTCTTCATTGTTGACATTGTTAATACGCACAAAACGTTTTGAATGTCTCTTTTGATTGTAACCAATTTAATTTAGATACGATTATCCAAAGCGACGTAATAGTAGTTTAAAGTATGATACTATATTTGCGGACACGGTGTATTTAAAAACATAAAGTGAAATAAAGGTTTATAAAACATGTTTACGACCAATAATGACATAAGGTGCGAATACAAGAGCAGATACTAGTCAAATAAAACAACTCATGAGAACAGCAGAAATTAATACTTTAAGAGCCATAGTAAACAGAACAAGACTTGACAAAAAGTCAGGAACTAGGATGTGAGGGTGAAATGCAATATCATAGATGTTGAGACATTTATTACAGCAAGGAAAAGGGAAAGGAATGCTCACGTGAACAGAGCTGACGATACGAGGCTTATTAAAGCAGCGAATAGCCTACATCCTAAAGGAAAAAGAGAAGTGGGCAGACCCCTCAAGAAATGTAATAAAATTGATATAGTGTGTGTAAATAAACAGACGTACGCCTATAGAAAAGAAGAAGAAGAAGACATTGTCTCATAAGTCGAGTCCGGATTTGTATGTAATTAAAAGAGGGAGCATTTTAGTTCCCGAAAGAACATATGAGCTGGTAGTTCTTCCTAGTATACGTCTGATGTAAGAAAGATGTACATGTAGATAGCACTGCAAAATGTGTTCGCATTGTACAATACTGGTAATTTAGTAACAAATTCGCATATGATAGTTATTTTCCATTATTATTATGCACCGAATTATATCTTCCATAGCTCTACGAAGCATGCTTCTAAAATAAAAGTTTGAAATTCAGCCTTCCAGGTAATCTTAACCGATAACTTTCCAAACGTGTTCGAGAACCAGAATGCCCCGTCTAGTAATTAGATTGTTTTCCCCGGTATGTAAGTATTGTTGGATGGAGAAAATCCATGGTACAGACATGCCCAGATTTGAGAAGTTATCTTCTTACCACAATATTGACACTAGGGCACAAGATAACAGTCTGCTAATAATCCCTCTTAATAGCACTACCTGTTATTCTACTTTATTATATACAACTTTCCTCATTAGAGGATTGCCTCTAGGACAAAGTGATACAGACAATTAATTTTCGAAATTGATGAAATATATTATGTAAATACATTAAACATTTTTCAAATTGTTATTGAAGTATACATACTATAATGTAGAAATTTTGTAAAGATGGTTTCTTAAAATTGAAATTGATCCTCTAAGGGCAGCGATGGCAATTTTAGAAAGATACACTCTGTCAAAATATAAGAAATTCCAAAATTAAGCTATGAATCCTGGTATAGTACATCTTGCCCCAATCATCAATCCTGTGACAGTTATACTATCTAATTGGTATTTATCTTTGTAATAGTCAATTGTTGGCTCATATATGGCTTTCTTTTCAGAGTCTCAAAACGGATTGTGGGATCCAATATCATACCAATTTTAGATGATGGTCTAAATGCAATAATATCTATTCGTCTATTACTTCCATTAGTGGCCTCACCATGAACTTCCTCATAAACTGTATGTCCACAATCTCGCAAGGCTTCTGCCACCATGTTTCGAATAGTGTAGCCTCTGCCCACTCCAGGAATTTCCTTCCTCGGGATATCAGGGATTGCCGCACATTTGGTACTTTTAAGTCACGCTTATACAGTTACCTGTTGTCAAATAATTATTTTTTCTCTATAGTTAAATTTATTCTATGTCATTAATTTTTTCTCATTTTTTCTATCTTGTATATTTTATATTTAATTTGTTAAAACTAGACTAGATTCAAAATATATTGTAAATAATAATTATATTGTAGACATACTATGTAATATTTATTTTTATTGTAACTAAATGTAGGAATCGTTTTTGTATTTTTTAACGTGGTTGAGTGGTACACAAGACTTTAAGCTCCTAACTCTGCCAGGTAAAACAAAACTAATATTATTATATTACTATTAAATTCCCAATTAATACTTCTAGATATTATTTTATTCAATAATAAATATGTATATACATCATACATCCCTCATGGAGACATGCGCGCTCTCCTTGGGATGGTTTCTTTACGAACTTAATTTAGTTATGCTTAAAATTAAAAGAAGGTGGACGAATCTTTATCCTCACCTTCATCTTAATATAATAATTTTATTTTAACTCATTTGAGTTTATATGATACTTGCATATTATTTCGCAGTATACACGTTATATAATTCACTTTTACATGCAATTTAGGCACCAAGAAGTCGGGCCTGATGTCATTAATATTCACATTAAGACTCATCTGCGATCTGTGGAATTTGTACCACGGGACGCCACAGTTTCACGTCACTTTAACACATCAGCAATAATGCATGGTTGGTACTCTATGTTTCTGTTTCACTTATATTGGAGGCAGCAATTAAATATCAATTTTTATATTTGACGTCCCAGTAAATGCGGGCAACTCTGATAATCTCAGAGCTGACAAACAAAGAACACTAACTACCGAACCTTCTAGAAAATACCGCCCACAGGGCTTATAATGACGCTGCATTCCTTTGTCAAATCAGTCGAGGGAAAATGATTAACTGAGCAACTACTATGAAGAGAGGAAAGGAGATTACGAGTATTTGAGAATAAAGTTCTTAGGGGAATTTTTGAACCAAAGAGAGATGAACAGACAGGTGTATGGAGAAGACTGCATAACAGTGAATTACATGGTCTTTATAGGAATCCAGATATAATGAGAACAGTTAAGTCTCGTAGACTGCGATGGGCAGGACATGTGGCACGAATGGGGAATGAAAGACGTGCATGGAAGCTTCTTGTAGGAAAATCAGAGGGAAAACACCCAGTTGGTAGACCAAGAATGAGGTGGGAGAATAACATTAACTATGATTTGAGGGAAGTAGATTATACAGGGGATGATTGGAAAACATTGGCTCAGGATAGGGATATATGGCGAGCTTATATTCGCGCGGCCATGAACCTACGGGTTCGATAGTGCCAGTGAGTTTTTAGTTAGTTAGTTAGGGCAACTACTATGTCCCTCGCTCCGTGTAAATTATATAAAGTGCAGTGAAAGTGACATAGCTTAAAATAAAATGATTAATTTACACTTAAGGAAAAATAAACCTAAATTATATGTGACGTGAATATACACTGAAGTGCGTTTTATTGCTTTTATAAATATTTTTATTTTCTAATTTTACCTATAGAAATTATTTTTATAGCCTGTTATGTTTACGGTCCTCCGCTTGGCTTTATAGGTCCCTGAGCTCGGACTGCCAACCAGAAGGGCTGGATTGGACTGGAAGAAATACCTAAGTCTGAAGTATATCCGGACAGACGCATCTCAGTGGTCGATCCTAAAATCAGAGTTGTTTGAAAAACACGTGCTATCAGTTCTACTGTATGGTAGGCAAATCTGGTTATTAAATAGGAAAATTAAATGTATGATGCAGATATGCCAACGAAAGATAGAGAGATATATTACAAGTGACAATTAAGGGCAGAAAACACAACGTATATATAAATTTTAACAAAATAGCCGTAAAATATAACACGACTATTTAACACATGCCCCAAATGGTATCAATGACAAATCATGTTTCAATGAATTTTGTTTTACAACCGATGACAGTCATATTTCACCTGGCTCTTTATCGATTTCTCTTTATCAGCTCCTGCTTCTGTGATAAAGAAAACTCCTCCTTTTTAATATTCTGAACAGGTCAGAACATTATTGTTCTCCAACAAATACATTAAATATGGCAAATAATGCACAGATTCCTTGATTTTACTGAGTTGTTACTAAAAAAATGAATAACCTATAATGTTGATTATAATATACAGTTTGACGTGTTTAATTATTTCTCCAATAGGGTGCATTCTTATAATATTGCGATCCTATTTGACAATAAATATAATGATGAAGATGCAGTGAATATACATAACCTCACATCGCCGTTTACATTAAATTTATAAATTTTTAAAATACTGGTAAATATATTTTAACAATGATTTTCGAATGAACAGCTTAATTTTATTCGTTAAATAGCCCTAACAAATGCCACTCTTTATTTCCAAATCCTCTAGATAACTCAGAAATCACTCGTGGCATTACTTATGATAATTAATATAGAGAGAAAACAAAAGTAATGGCCTTTACACAGCAACATTTGTATAGATTAAAAAATACTTGAAAGAGTAAAGTCGTTTACCTACCTTGAATATACATTACATACTTGGATGAAATAGAGGTATGAAATAAAATTATTAATTTTAATAAAACCATGGGAATAATGCAATCAGGATTGAAACCTTCGCTAGTCCAGAGAGATATCAGAGTTCGGCTACGATAAAAAAAACCTTAGCAATACCTGCACTTTGCTACGGCAGTGAGGAATGGACTTTGAGGTAATGAGATTCATGAGATATATTAAATGGGATCATAAACGCAATGAAGATATCTTGACCGAACTACATTTAGTACCTGTCATTGAATACATACATAAATTCCAGAACAACTGGATGAATCATTTGCGACGAATGAGTCCCCAAAGCCATGCCTCCAACAGAGAAGATATCTCTGGGCCGTTCAAAGATACAAAATTCATTAGTTAGATCGTAACAGGCCAATAGGCCTAAGACTTGGTTGAATGAACAAGAAAATAAACACAACGAGGACTTGAGAGATGCGACTGCTAGAGCAGTGTACACGTGGCAGGAATGCGCGGAACCAGATGGACCTATAGGATAACCAAATGGGACATCAAAATCGGCAGAGAACTAGGTGGTCTGACACATTCACACAGCGGATGGGGAAATAGTGGACGAGGGGATCAAGAAGCAGAGAATTTTCAAAATATAAAACGCACTCTGAAACAAATAGAATTAATGTAAAGGAGAATTATATAAACAAAACATGACATAATAGATTAATACCAAACTCAAGAAGGTAATTACTAATATTAGGTACTAATATAATAAAAAAACAAATTTCGGAGAAAGTTTCAAAATATAAAACTCACTCAAACATACACAAAGAATTAATGCAGTGGAGAATGATATAACCAAAACAATATATAATAGAATAATACCAAACTGAATAAAGCAATTAAATACATTACAAAATTATAATATAAACCAAAATAGGTCAGCACCTATTTATTATATTTAGAAAATTAAACTAATTGTTTTCTTAAATCTATCTATGTTTAGTTTGTTAGATTTGGTTTGGATCTAATTAAATAAAAGCGCATTGCATATACAGGGTTATTAAGAAAGAAGGAACAGATTTCAAACATCTATTTCATCCAAAATACAAACAATATAAACTCAATTTCAACGTTCCTAAAAAGAGAAAAGTTCAAATTTCACCATTTTATGCATTCAATATGAGCAATTATACGGAAAATATCAAAACGGTGGCTCATTTCTTGCCACACACGAATCAGCTGGTCTCTAGTTATCAAATTCATAGCTTCGACAAATCGATGTCGCAGGTTTTTAAGAATATGAGGCATAGGGGGATAAAAACACGGTCTTTTACGAAAACCCCACAGATAAAAATCACATGGGGTTAGGTCGGGTGACCTGAGAGTCCACCGGTGATGAAATTGATATTCTGTTCCTCTTCCATTCCGACGTCCTGGAATAGTGTTATTCAGGTAACGTGCGATGTGGTTAGAGAAATGCGGCCGTGATTGGAACTTCAAACTCTTCTCTTTTTGTAGTTTGAAAGATATAAATGTTTGAAGTCTGTTCCTTCTTTCAGAATAGTCCTATATATAAAAAAACAAATGTCTGTACGTTTGTCCTTTACGCGTTGCCATACTGTTCATCCTATTATGATGTTTTTTTTGCAAAAGTTCCGGTGTTCCCGGAAAATAATATACTCAACCCCTTCACTCTTAAAAATCGCCCTTTGTAGTGAAAACCTGAACAAAAAGTAGCTTTTTGGACGCTTAAATGGCTTATGCTGCCTAAACAATAACAAATACATGGAATTAATGTACACATAATTTAATATCTCAAAAGATTCTGCAAAAAAGTCCGCTACAGCATATGTTTATCTTTTACGGATAACTCACAATAATCATTTTTGTCTTTCATTGATGCCAGCGCACAGCGGGTATTCTTTTACGAGTAACTCACAATAACGAATTTTGTCTTTCAGCTCATTTGTGCCAAGAAGATGTGGATAAGTAGATTCCCGGGCATAGCCTGGTAATCAGCATGAGGTATCTAAAAGTAATTACGATGTAAATGAATAATCATGTTTCTTTTATTTATTCAACTAAACATAAAAACACATTAATTTCAATTTTATAGGAGTAGCGCCGCACGACAGGTACTAGCAACTTTGAAAATACATTTCTCATTTAAAATTACTGGAATCTACGTAATAAACTATTTTTGCGATATGTTAATTTGTAAACAAAGAAAATATGACTTGCACTACTGTAAATTTAACTCGTCCATGTTTCTAAAGTTTCGTATGAAAATATATGTTATTACATTTTCTGAGGAACTTCGCAAAATTATAAATTAAAAGGCTGGGTATTTCCACTAGAAGAGGCATGCAATACACTCAGAAAATGAGAATTCTTCGGTAGCTGTACAATATATACACAGGAAGCACTGCTAAAACTTTGAAAAGAGAATACAGCTCTTAGAAGAGGATGTAATATAAAATCTAGTTTGTAGAAAATTCATTCTAAACTTTTTAAAATAAAAAATAACTGTAATGAAGAGCAAACTAAATTTGTGCAGTACATATGGTGGAACAGAACTCTACTAGTACCTACAAATTCTCACAGGTATTTCCGAGATGTTGGGGGGAGTGTTTTAATACAAGAAACTAAGGTCTAGTAACTAATTGCATTTTTTATGTGTCATATTTATATAATAATAATAATACATATGTGATATTTAAAAATTAATGTTTGTTTCTTTGTACGTACTTCATGCGCTGCCATACCGTTGAACCGATTGTGATGGAACTTTCTGCACAATGTTCAGGACAGTCCCGGGATGAACACAGGCTATAAGAGAGTTCTGATATTCAACTCTTACACCCTTAAAATTCACCCTTTGTAGTGAAAAATGTGAAAAAAAAATGTTGACGCTTAAATGGCTTACGCTGCCTAAATCATAGCAAATACACAAAATTAATATACACAGAATTGAATATCTAAAAAATTCTACAAAAAAGCCCGCGACAGCATATGTTTATCCTTTATGGACAACTCACAAAAACCATTTTGTCTTTCATTGTTGCCAGGAAGATTGGGATAAGTAGAATCCCGTGCTAGCATAGCAGTAGCACGGATAACTCAAAGTAACTAATTTTGTCTTTCACCCTATTTATGTCAAATATATCGGGATACGTAGATTCCCGGGCAATGAAGAGTAATCAGCACGGAGTATCTAAAAATAATGATATAAATTTATAATTTTTTTTTCTTTTACTTATTCAACTAAACGTAAAAACACACAATTTTTTAGGCGTAGCAGCGCACGCTGGGATTAGCTTAGTGTGTATAATACACTATACCTACCTAATATAAATAATGTGTCATTTAAAAAAAAATAATGTTACTGGTAACCATAATCAGGGTTTAACTAACTAACTAAACTCATTGCAACCATCGAAACTGTACATTCATGGCAGCGCGGACATAAGCTCTCCACACATCCCTATCCTCCTGTACTAAGGTTTTCCAGTCATCTACTGTTTATTCTACTTCCCTCAAATCTTGTATAATGTTATTCTCCCGCCTCATTCTTGATTTACCAATTTGCGTTATCTGTTTCCTACAAGAAGCTTCCATGCCCATCTTTCATTCCCCATTCGTGCCTCATGTCATGTCTATCGCGGTCTACGAGGCTGTACTACTCTTATTATATCTGGTTTCCTATAAACATCATGTAGCTCAGTGTTACGCAATCTTCTCCATTCACCTGTCTGTTCATATATTTTCGGTCCAACAATTTCGTAAGAACTTTATTCTCAAATACTAGTGATCTCCTTCCCACCCTTAAAGTAGGAATTCATGTTTCGCATCCATATATTATAACTGCTAGAATAATGATTTTATATATTTTTTATAAGTAATGCCACGAGTGATTTCCAATTTATCTAGAGAATTTGGAAATTAAGAGTGGCATTTGTTAGGACTACTTAACGAATAAAATTAAGCTGTTTACTCACAAATCATCGTTTAACTATAGTTATTTTAAAATATTTATGTATTTAATGTAAACGGCGATGTTTGAAAACAAATCAGAAATGTGAGGTTATGTTCATTCACTGCAACTAGATCATATTATTTATTGCCAAATAAGATCGCAATATTGTAAGAATGTACCCAAGTGGAGAAATAATGAAACACATCAAACTACATATCATAATCAACATTACGGGTTATTCATTTATTTTTTAGTAAAGAACTCAGTAAAATCAAGGAATATGTTCATTATTTGCTATATTCAATTTATTTGTTGGAGAAAAATAATGTTCTGTCCTGTTCAGAACATTAAAAAGGAGGAACTTTCTTTATCACAAAAGCAGGAGCTGATAATGAGAAATCGATAAAGAGCGAGGTGAACCACGACTGCCATTGGTTGTAAAACAAAATTCATTGAAACGTGATTGGTCACTGACTAGCATTTGTGGCATGAAGTCAGTTTAATATTTTTTGAGAGACGTTTGGACGACACGAGTCCATTTAATGCATAATAACATGCATTTCAACTTATGTTCAATTTCTTTGTGAATCTCATTCCTAATTGTAGAATTACATTTGATAATATAATATTTATCATAAGTAATGTCACCGTGAATTTGGAAATCAAGAGTAGCATTTGTTAGGACCATTTAACGAATAAAATTAAACTGTTTACTCAAAAATCATTATTTAAATATAATTACCAGTATTTTAAAATATTTGTATATGCCTGAGTTATGTAAACGGCAATGTTTGAAAAATCGGAAATGTGTGGTTATGTTTGTTGATTCACTGCCATCATATTATTTATTGTCAAATAGGATCGCAATATTGGTAGAATCCACTCTAGGGGAGAAAAAATTAAACACTTCAAACTGTTATTAATACCAACATTATAGGTTATTAATTTATCCTTTTAATAAACAACTCAGTGAAATCAGAATTTAAAAACACAATTATTGAACACACATTTACCGAATGTGTAGTTCGAAGGAATCTGTCCATTATTTGCTATATTCAATATATTTATTGGAGAGTCAGTCACTGCAAAATAATGTTATGAGCTGTTCATAATTTTAAAAAGAAGTTATCTTTATCACAAAAACAGGAGCTGACAAAGAGAATTCGATAAAGAGCGAGGTGAAATACGACTGTCATTGGTTGTAAAACAAATTCATTGAAACGTGATTGGTCATTGACTCCCATTTGGGGCATCAGTTAAGTGTTCTTTAAAATATAGCGCAATTATAAATGAATATTCATTATGAAGAGACTTTATGACAGAAGAAAAGAGAAGAAAAAAAAATATAGAATAATTCTTAAAATATACTTATATTGAAAAGGTTCACCGCTATGGTCTCGGGGTAGCGTGCTGCCTTGTCACGCAGCGGGCCCGGTTTCGATACCCGTCGGAGCAGGTTTTTCCTCACCTGTAAGACAAATGTCAGGATGCTTAGGGCCCAACGGTCCCGAAAATCATTCGGCCATCATCATCATTCTTATCATTATCATCATCCTTCACCGGTGTGGAAAGCAACGGGAAGCTACCACACCTAACAAATTCCCTAGTAAAGCTGCAAAGCATTGCATGAAAATGCCATGATTATAGTGAAAGACTTGCTGTCGGGCAGAATTACTATAGGTGGATATTAAAAAGATGGTAACCGCGTTTCACGTGGAAAATAATCATCGATTTGAGGTGGATATTTTATGTGCTATTTTTAACTTTTGAGCAGAACAATTGCAGTAATGTAAACTTTGAGAGTTTTTCTAACATAAATAATGTCTACATAATTCATTCGTAAACTAGTTCCATCCATTTTTTCTCACTCTTTATAATTAGGATTCTAATATTCAGCTGTGTTCCACAGTTCTATTTTGGGTTTAAAACCGTTCCATGAATAGAAAAATTGAATAAACTTGCATTAAACTAGCGAGATAACTTTGATTAAGATTTATTTCAACTTGAGACTGAATCAAAACAACTCACCCAATAATACTGAGCGACAGTACTCCGGGATTCCTGATCCGCATTCCCGGCCTTCATCCCTGTGTCTGTCCACACCGTATCTCGTCATCACCTGAAACAATATTACTACATTAGGGGACAACGTGGCAGTTAGGATCAGACAAAATATTTACACAAATACCACAGCGAATGAATATTCTTCTTCCTTCAAACTTTGTTCTACAGTGAGATCAGTTTAGTAGTGGAAGGTAGACGCGGGGATTTCACTATATATTGCTGACGCACTCGTGGCGGGGAACGGACAGCGTAGGATCGCGGTGATACAACCACACATATTTTAATAACTATTTTACAAATTGTCATACTTACCAACTTAGCACGTGTTGGAACTGTTCACCTTCGTTGTCCATACATTTTTGACACCTGTTTATAACATTTGCTGTACATATTAAGGACTGTTGAACGTGATGGAATTTTTACCCCGCGAATCGTGTTTCAAAACGTCTTTGTACTTGGCTGGCAGACTGGGTTAATAAATATTGTTCATAAATAAATACACGTTGTTCAGTAGAAAAATTATTAGCAGTTATACAGTTTACACTCATACACACGTGATTCACTTTACACCTATGTTTCATAAGATACAAATTTTAAAATTTAAATAACTTACACACATGTCATTTCAGTTCACAAGGAAAAACGATCAAGCACCTTATCTACTCGAGGTACACTATCTGACTGTGGCCGTGAACTCGTAAACTCCTGAGTCAGCGCACATTTCAGATCCAGTGCCTCCACGTGTAAGCCTTCGTTATCGCACAGCACAAACCCCGCGTCTGCATTCCACTACTAAACTGATCTCACTGTACTTAAATATAAACGCCTCTCAAAAACAAATTAAAAATAATACGTATGGAAGTAATATAAGTGCGCAGATTTAAAGTATGAATTTCTTATGATAAACAAAACATAATTCAAATGGACCAAAGAGATGAACAGATGGCGAATGAAGAAAACTTCAGTGAGCAGTGAGCTACATGATATTTATAGGAAACAAGATATAATAAAAACAGTTAAGTCTCGTAGACTGCGATGGGTAGGACATGCGGCAGGAATGGGGAATTAAACAGGTGCATGGAAGCTTCTTGTAGGAAAAACAGAGGGAAAACAACGGTTTGTAGACAAGAATGAGGTGAAAGAACATAATCCATGATTTGAGAGAAGTAGATTATACAGGGGATGATTGGAAAACATTTGCTCAGAATAGGGATATTTCCGAGATGTTATGTCCGGGCGGCCATGAACCTACGGGTACATAGAGCAAGTGAGTTTGCTAAACATAACCTAAATGTCTTTCACATTTGTGCGACAAATGTATATATTTCTCAAAAAATATTCTTATACAGAAATTTATTGATGCATTAGGACCTACTTTATAATGATGGCAAGTGATGATCTACTTTCACACAGTACATACCGAGACGAGAAAGTGAACAAAATTTCCCTTTGGTATTTTCTTTCATCCTATGTTCTGTTTTAGCACAAGTTAAATTAAAATAAAAGGAATTAAATAAATATTTTATTGATATGTGTGCCACCATAAAACAAACACTTACGGCAACTAGAAAGGAGGCACTTTTAAAATTTCATAAAACAATTGCGGTTCCAAACTCTTATAAGGATCGGAATACTGGATATTAACCAAAAACCAGAAACGAAGAATATAAACTTCAGAAATGAGGTTTTTGAGGGGTGTGGCTGGCTTTACAATAGCAGAAGTATTTTCTTTGTTGGAGTTTGACCGAAAATGAAGGTAAAATAACCTTCGAAACCGGTGTAAACACGGAACTTTATGAGGTGAGATATAAAGAATTTTTTTCCAACTCATTTATCTAATATATAAACATGAATGTTTGTTTGTTTGTTCGTACTTTATGCGCGGCCATACTGTTGATCCTATTGTGATGGGGATTTTTGCAAAATGTTCAGGAGATTCCCGGGATGAACATAGGCTATAAGAAAATTGTGATACTCAACTCTTACACACTTAAAATCGTCCTTTGTAGTGGAAAACGTTTAAAAAAAGTAGCTCTTTGGACGCTTAAATGGCTTACGCAGCCTAAACTATAACAAATACACAAAATTAATGTACACAAAATTGAATATGTCAAAAAGCTGTACAAAAAAGTCCGCGACAGCATATGTTTATTTCTTACGGATAATTCACAATATCCATTTTTGTCTTTCATTGATGCAAGAAGATCGGGATAAGTAGATTCTCGGGCAAGCGTAGCAGCGCACGGAGAGTATTCTTTTATAACGAATTTTGTGTTTCGGCTCATTTATGCCAAGTACATCAGGATACGTAGATTCCCGAGCAACACCGGGTAATCAGCACGTTGTGTCTAAAAATAATTACGATATGGCTTTACATATAGTTATTGCTTGAATATTACATTTTGGAAGATTACATTTTATTTACTATTTGGATTGTAAGTAAAGTAAAGTGATCCCACAACAGGCCCGGACGCCCTTGGGGTAGTAGGAGGTTAAGGCTCCCACTTTTTCTAGACAATCGGCACTTTATGTCAGCCGGGTTGTCAGCCCTGCGTGACGGCCGCCTTTACCCCCAGAACAAGCGTCTGGTACTGATTTCCGTTAGAGGCTGAGTCGACCCCAGGGTCATAGTGCCGCCAGAGGATTTGGGTCAGTTTAAAAATCCTGACCCCAACGGGACTTGAACCCTCGACCCTCCGGCTTGTAGCTCAGTGTCTTAACCACTACGCTACGGCGTGCCCCACTATTTGGATTGCATGATAGGTAATTTAGAAATAGAATTAATTAGTTTATTGTTGTTTTAGCTGCAATAACGAAGAGAGCAAATTTACATTATTTTTCCTTTTACTTATTCAACTAAACGTAAAAACACATTACAATTTATTTATGTGTAGCAGCGCACGCTGGGTATTAGCTAGTGCATTATGTAAGAGTTAAAAATGTCTGTGCCATAACACAGTTTCTTCTTTTAAAAAGTTTGTCTTCTGGTGATGCATGTAAAGTGTAATTGTAACAGACAGTATCGCGTTACATGGAATTGACAGAGAAAAGATGTAATCAAATTACACCAGACACATCCTTCCTCTAGAGAAAACACTCTGCTCTTACCCCGTCAACTTCCTTTCTTGTAATTTGTTAAAAAATTGCTAACAGCACATCCCTTAACATTTATTATACAATACAGTTGTCTTTTAAGTGGATTCGATTAAGAAGAGGATTGTACAGTAACCTGCTAACTTACACATAGCACTTCCTCTTATTCTACTTCTTTCACAGTAGCCTCTGCCCGCTCCTGAAATTTCCTTCCTCAAGATATCAGGGGTTACCTCACACGTGACACTTTTAAGTTACGCTTATACAGTTACCTATTGTCAAATAATTAATTTTTCTCTAGAGTTAAATTTATTCTGTGTTATTAATTCTTTTCTCATTTTTTCTATCTTGTACATTTTATATTAATTTGTTAAATCCAGATTAAATTAAAAATATTTGTAAATAATAAATACATTGTAGACATACTACGTAATATTTATTTTTATTATAATTAGATGTAAGAATCATTTTGTATTTTTTTTCCCTGGTTGATTGGTAGGCAAGGCGTTTAAGGCCTAAACTCTGCCAGGTAAAATAAAGCTATTATTATTATTATTATTATTATTATTATTATTATTATTGTTTGGGGCATGCCGTAGCGTAGTGGTTGAGGCATTGCGCTACAAACCGGAAGGTCGAGGATTCGAATTCCGGTGGAGTCAGGATTTTTTTAATTGACCCAAACCCTCTGGCGGCACCATGACCCTGGGGTCGACTCAGTCTCTAACGGAAATGAGTACCAGGCGCTTGTTCTGGGGGAAAGACGGCCGTCACGCAGGGCTGATAACCCGGCGGACATCAAGTGCCGATTGTCCAGAAAGAGTGGGAGCCTTAACCTTCTACTACCCCAAGGGTCTCCTGAGGTCTGTAGTGAGACCACTTTACCTTCACTTTGTTGTTATTATTATTATTATTATTATTATTATTATTATTATTATTATTATTAACACTCTGGCACTACCCGTGAGTTCATGTTCACGCGGACATAAGCTCTCCATACATTCCTATCCTGAGATAATGTTTTCAAATCATCTCCTGTATAATCAACTGTCCTCAAATCATGCTTAATGTTATTCTGCCACCTCATTATTTCAGTTGAAAACAGGGTTATAAGGGCCTTGTTATGCATAATCCGGCTAAGCTCCATTTTTAAATTGAGATTTTGATGCATTCTGTTGCACTGGCTCATGAAGTAAGTGTACGCATAGTTTTAGGGCCAAATATTTAAATATAGCCTTATTATTAAAGAAAAATGTAAACGCCATCACCCCTATCAGAGATTATGTGTTTTGCAACGAACGGCTATGAAACTATATCTTCTTAAATGCTAATCTATATTTTGCATCAAGCATCTAAGCGCCAAATGTCCCTGCTCTTAGATTGTTGATGCGTAACTGTCAAACAAGGAAAATTACATGCAGTATCCAGTATTGTTAGTTTGGTGCTACAATCAATTGTAAAGATTGACTTAAACTTTAAATGTATTTTCCTCGAAACTTACATAATGGAATATCCAGGCGAATAATATCTGCAAGAAAGTGTTCTCAATTCTTCACTCCCTAAATAGTTTAAAAAAATCCTTCCTACAAAATTAAAACAAATACTTGTACAGACTCTTATAATGCCAAACTTCGACTACTGCGACATATTACTGACTAATCTGACACGTGATTTATCTGACAGACTACAGTGTGCTCATAATGCGTGCATTCTATTTATATTCAATTTTCGTCGTTATGACCACGTGTCTCCTTCATTTCAGGCCTTTTCATGGCTACAGAAGAACTTTACATTCACATACCTTACTATTCAAAATTCTGCACACATATTTACCAAATTATTTAACAACACGTTTTCAAAATTTATCGGCTCATCACAATTAAGGAACAAGATCACAAGACTCCTCTTTACTTTTGATACCACAATCACAGAACATGTCTATACTCTGAATCTTACACAATATCTATGACAAGAGCATGGAATTCACTTCCCAGTCATGTCAGGGACTGCCAATCGCTATCATTATTTAAATACAAATTAACTGATATCTTAAGTTCGACACAATGAAAACATTAACTGCATACCAACTATATACAACATTCAATAAATAATCATCTAGAAAGCTACTTACTTTATTTTATATAATTTTAATGATATTATATTCCATGTTTTTGTTAGTATTAGCTAGTATTAGATCACATCATTATTGCATTTTGTTTAGTCTGTATTTTAACAATATCTTAAAATTGTAATAAGTATGTAATTTTTGTATAATTCTACTATTCGCTGGTTGAGTGGAAGAGAAGGCCTTATGGCGTTAACTCTGCCAGCTAAAATAAAGAATTATTATTATTATTATTATTATTATTATTATTATTATTATTATTATTATTATTATTGTCCACCGCTGTGGTCTCGGGGTAGCGTGCTGCCTTGTCACGCAGCGAGCCCGGGTTTGACCCCGGTCGGGGCAGTTTTTCTGGGTGAGGTTTTTATCGGGGTTTTTCCTCACCTGTAAGACAAATGTCAGGAAAACTTTAAGGCCCAAATGGTCGCCGAAATCATAAGGCCATCATCATCATCATCATCATCCTTCACCGGTGTGGAAAGCAACGGGAAGCTACCACACTTACAATTCCCTAGTAAAGTTGCAAGCATAGCATGAAAATGCTATGATTGCAGTGAAGGACCTGCCTCCGGGCAGAATTACTATGAATGGATTATTATTATTATTATTATTATTATTATTATTATTATTATTATTATTATTATTATTATGACACATAATTGGTCGATGCTTAACGCCTTCCATGTAACAACCTGCTTCCGATGATCACGATATGCGATTATGTCCAATGTGCGGAAACTTATTATTATTATTATTATTATTATTATTATTATTATTATTATTATTATTAATTATTATATTCTCATTTCTAATGTGTTCTTCTTTTGTACAACTTTCACAGCCTGTAGGAAGTTCATTTCCGCTGCCTGAATTTTAATTTTTTTTTTTCCTTTTCCTTTAGGACCCAGGCCTCACTTCCATACATCGACACTGGTAGTGCCATCGTTGAGTAAAATCTTTGCTGCGTTTGCTTTCTAACTTTGATCCTCAGTATTAGTCTGATTGTTCCATAAATATTTTGAAAATTGTCCACCGCTGTAGTCTCGAGGTTGCGTGCTGCCTTGTCAAGCAGAGGCCTGGGTTCGATTCCCGGTCGGGGCAAGTTTCCTGGGTGATGGTTTCTTTTTCGGGGTTTTTCCTCACCTGTAAGACAAATGCCAGGAAACTTTAAGGCCCAAACGGTCTCCGAACATCATCTTGTCATCATTATCATCAACAATATATTCATTAAGTTTAGGACTAAGGCCTCTCCTGGCGCATTATCATCATCACTGGGGTTTGGACTTTTATGTAATAAAAAAATAAGATTGCAATGCAGATAGTATATATTATTTAACTGTTTGTGTGTGAAAACAAAATAAAAGATAATTATAAGTCTAATGTCTCATTATACTATGTTGCAACCTTAACTTTTAGTAGAAGTCCACCACAGTGGTCTCGAGTTAGTATGCTGCCTTGTCACGCAGCGGGCCCGGGTTCGATCCCCGGTCGGGACAGTTTTTCTGGGTGAGGTTTTTATCGGGGTTTTTCCTCACCTGTAAGACAAAAGTCAGGAAAACTTTAAGGCCCAAACGGTCCCCGAAATGATACGGCCATCGCAAACATCATCATTCATATTCAATTTTAGGAAGTTATATTTTGAGGTTATTTTAATTATATTATTTTTGGTCTGGAAATCTTACCTCAATATTAATGTTGATTTGTTCTTGGACTTGTCTGGGAAAGCTGACGATAAAACAGAATTGTTTTGAAACATGTCCAAGAACAAATCAACATTAATATTGAGGTAAGATGTCCAGACCAAAAATAATATAATCATCATTCATATTCATCTCAGATTAAGCTTAGGATTAGGGACTCTACTGGCGCACCATTATCATCACCATCACTCATCATACAGTCGGGGCATCGTAACCCCGCCTTCCAGGCGCCCAAGTTGGTTATAAGTACGCCATGCCAGGAGAGAATACCAGGAATGTCGAAAGACAACCTGGGGCATTTGAAAAAAAAAAAAAACTTAAGTAGATAAAAATCCTAGCCCTGATCATCACTAGAGTCCGGATTTGTATGTGCTAAAAGGTAAGATTGCAACATAGTATAATGATAAGTTAGACTTATGACTCTCTTTTGTTTTGGTTTCACCTACAAATAGTTGGATACGTATAATGAGAAGTAAGACTCTTGACTGTCTTTTATCTTGGTTTCACATAGGCCTACAAGCAGTTGAATAATATACTATCTGCATTGCAATCTCATCTTTTATTATATAAACATCCGGACTCTAATCATCGCCTATCATATAACATCGCAGGCACCACAACCTCAGAAATGCCATGTCAGGAGAGAATACCAAAACCTAGAAATGACAAAATGGTGGAAATAAACAAAACAAAACAATATATATATATATATATATATATATATATATATATATATATATATTGAAAATGTTAAATTTGTATCTTATTGTTACATCTGGCTTCCTATAAAGACCATATCTTAGCTCACTGTTATGTAGTCAGGCACTCTAATATTAATTAAACAAGTCACTTTTCTCCTCAGAAATAAGAACAATGACGTAACAGTCTCGTGAGAACAAATCTGTGTGCACGCAGAATACGGTTAATGCTACGAAGCTCGTTTGTCATTGTCTATCATAATTGTTAGAGCAAACTCTACTTGTACATGATGGATGTAGCCTTGCTCCACGCCATTTACCGCAGCGTGACCCCAAGCTAAGGGAGGCTAATTTTATCTCCACTAATTTATTTCAAATTATGTCCATATAAATTACAGTACGAATAAACCCCATGCTAGAGGTACAACAACAACTTTACGCTATACTACATCGATTTAATCAGATTAGAATGAGTTACATTATTATTATTATTATTATTATTATTATTATTATTATTATTATTATTATTATTAATTAATCCCTGTGACCGCTACGGTAGCCGAGAAGGCCCAATAGGAATCCCGAAGACCGGCAAATGAGGCTCTGGTTAGGTCCCCCAAACGCAGGGGTTGGCGAAGGGCTGACAACCCGTTCCATAAAAAATAATTGTTACGTTTCCTGCAAAGAGAGATAAATCCGGACAGATCAATAGGCATAGACTTTGGCTAATGCATTTGAGGTAGGTGGACTGAAGATAAATTATATTAAAACAGAATATATGGTAATCGGAGGAAATTCAGAAGACCTACAAATAAATAATATGATAATTAAATGTGTTGAATAATTTAAATATCTTGGATCTATAATAGATAAATCTGGTACTTGTGAAAAAGATATTATTAACAGAGTAAATTGTACAAGGAAGGCGATTAGATCCCTGAATGGTCTTTTATGGAATAGAAATTTGACCAGAAAAACCAAAAAAGAGATTATACAAACAATAATAGAAAGTATACTTACATATGGATCAGAAAGCTGGACAATAAATGAAAGGATGCAGAAAATAATCTTGGCGACAGAAATGGATGGATTACGGAGAAGTATGAGAATATCCAGGCTACAACATATTCGAAATACATATATCAGACAGGAAATTGATGCACAAGAAACTGTTATCGATAGGATAACAAAGAGAGCTGTACAGTGGTATGGACATGTACAACGGATGTCGGAAGACCAGTGGCCTAAACAGGTGTTGGATTGGATGGTACCAGGCAGAAGGAAGAGGGGGAGAGGTAGAAGAACATGGTATGAGGGAATATATGATGCCATGATGAAGAGGGGTATGGAAGATGGTCATTGGGAAGATAGGAGTCTCTGGAAAGCAGGAATCAAGGGCAAACTGCTGTAAAGTGGAAAGCCTATATTAAGTATTAAGTAAGTATTATTAATTAATTAACTTAGAATTATATACGATATCCTGTCGCTGACAAACTAAAAAATCGGATAGCGGAGAGGATCCTCCTTCGGACTAAAAAGCTTGTTCCAAATTCCGGTCTTGCTTCACCCCCGTAGTATAATGCAAAGCTTCCTGATTCCTGACTACCTTCTCCTGGCCATCTAACTTTCTGTAAAGCGACTATATCCAAGGGTGATTTATCCAATTCCTGCGTTAATATCTCTAGCATCCCACAATTACCCCATTGAACCCGCGACCCTTGGATCTAGATTCAAGGGACGTAACCATATTGGACCACAGAACAAGTAGTTAAGTTTAAGTATTACCGTACAAGATACTGTAGGTATGACGGAACAGTGTTTCTGACACCAAGAATGAAAGAATTTGTAGTTTGTAAGTGCTTTTGTTTAGGTACGTGTGCAAGAGGAATTCGTGACCGGAGACAATATGTCTTGTTGGAGATTTAAGTGACTGATCAAATTATTGGCTACTCAAACTGAGATATTGTGCATTTCTATGCATGACAACTGTAATGTGATTCGAAATAATCCTACTCGACACCTTACCTCAATACAGGGTGTCTCTAAATTTTAGAGTGACTATTTAACTCATGCCCCAAATAGGAGTCAATGACCAATCACGATTCAATGCATTTTGTTTTACAACCAATTACATGAGTTCAATAGTCCTAATAAATGACACTCTTGGTTTCCAAATCCTCTAGATAAATTGGAAATCACTCGTGGCATTACTTATGATAATTATTCAGATGACAGAGAACCATAAACTGAGAATTTTGTCATTACGAAGCAGTAGTCGGAAACGGATATTTGGGATGCTACGAGATTTTGAAGAAGAAGTAGTAGTAGTAGGAGTAGGACTTTTTTACGGCCAGGACGCCGTACGTGCTGTTGATAGTCCGTATCAATAAAATAATATCTAGTAATAAAATAAAATAGCTATAAAATAGTATTTTGCGATACGAGTGTGGTAAACACTTGATACGGATCAAGGAAAAAGTTTTAAATAAATAATAGTTTTAAAAAACTAAAACAACACACTTTATTAGAAAACCGAACTAAAAAAATGAAAAATAATTTTAATTTCCAACACGCTTGGGATAAATAATTTTACCATCAAAAGCGTGGGGTGCTCTTTATCAATTAATATATTTGATAATAGACATATATTGGTAAAAGTAAAGTCTCCAAGAAGAAAATGTAAAAATCATAAAATACACCCCACGCTTTTGATGGTAAAATTATTTATCCCAAGCGTGTTGGAAATTAAAATTATTTTTCATTTGTTTAGTTCGGTTTTCTAATAAAGCGTGTTTTTTTTGTTTTCTAAAACTAATATTTATTTTTTATTTTTTAGTTTTAATATTTTACACAATAAGGTAAAAATGTAAATATCTTTAAATTCGATTCTATTGTAGTATGAGCTGAAAGTAATACTCTTCTAAAAAAAAAAAACTCCGGATTTGACCCAGCGACCTATGGATTACTGAAATTATATACCACTAGAGCGTACCGCTTTATCAACTGAGCTCTTTCAACGATTGACTAAAAAGTCAACAAGTCCGCAACCTATTATACCAGTTTTCATTTTTTTTAATTTTCTGATGATTATGACCAGGAGTTTAGAAACAAAATATGAAATTATTGTATTGTCACGGGTCCTTTACAAGTACATAAAGTTTCAAGTCGATCCAATGTTTCTAAGTGGGTGAAAATCGTGTTCAAAGATTTCATTAGATAGATACAAAGACACTTTTTTGATTTTCTGATGATTCTGGCCAGGAGTTTAGAAAATAAATATGAAAGTATTATATTGTCACGGGTCTTTTACACGTATACAAAGTTTCAAGTCGATCCAATGTTTCTAAGTGGGTGAAAATCGTGTTAAAAAATTCCGTTACATAGATACAAAGACACTTTTTTTGATTTTCTGATGATTCTGGCCATGATGTTAGAAACAAATTATGAAATTACTGTATTGTCACGGGTCTTTTACAAGTATACCAAGTTTCAAGTCGATCCAATGATTTTAAGTGGGTGAAAATCGCATTAAAAGATTCAGTTACGTAGATAAATATATAGATAGATAGATAGTGTAACACTAAGAAATTAGGACTGGAAGTAAATATCAGTAAAACTAAATATATGGTCACACGTAGAAGTTCAGTATATAATGGAAATGGACAGCTAATGACAAATGAGAGAAATTTTGAGGAAGTGGCTGAATTCAAATACCTAGGAACAATAATCACAAATAGGAATGAGATGCACAAAGAAATTAAACATAGGCTAAATTCTGGAAATGCATGCTATTATGCATTGCAGAGACTTTTGATGTCCCAACTCCTTTCAAAAAACGTTAAGCTTAAAATATATAGAACTATTATTCTACCAGTTATATTATATGGGTGCGAAACATGGACTCTTACTTTAAGGGAGGAAAGGAGATTATGAGTATTTGAGAATAAAGTTCTTAGGAAAATTTTTGGACCAAAGAGAGATGAACAGACAGGTGAATGGAGAAGACTACATAACAATGAACTACATGGTCTTTATAGGAAGCCAGATATAATAAGAACAGTTAAGTCTCGTAGACTGCGATGGGCAGGACATATTGCACGTATAGGGAATGAAAGACGATTATGGAAACTTCTTGTAGGAAAGCCAGAAGGAAAACGCCCAGTTGGTAGACCAAGAATGAGGTGGGAGAATAACATTAACTATGATTTGAGGGAAGTAGATTGTACAGGGAATGATTGGAAAGCATTGGCTCAGGATAGGGATGTATGGAGAGCTTATGTCTGCGCGGCCATGAACCTAAGAGTTCGATAGTGCCAGTGAGTAAGTAAGTAAGTAAGTAGATAGATATATAGATAGACAGACAGACAGACAGACAGAGAGAGAGACAGACAGGCAGACATACAGGCAGACAGACAGGCAGACAGACAGGCAGACAGACAGACAGGCAGACAGACAGACAGACAGACAGACAGACAGACAGACAGACAGACAGATAGACAGACAGATAGACAGACAGATAGACAGATAGATAGACAGATATATAGATAGATAGATAGATAGATAGATAGATAGATAGATAGATAGATAGATAGATAGATAGATAGATAGATACGGGTCAAGCTAATATAAAGCGTGTAAAAAGGAGGCGCTTGTGCCGATTTTTTTTTATTTCCGAGATTGCGTTCTGTGTTTACAACATGATTATTGCATACTATTTTTTGTACTAGGCCTATGTGTATTTATTTTAGTAATTAAGATATTAACTAAAATAACAATAAATATAATTGAAGATAAATGTTACATTTCAGAAGGTGGATCGGCTACATGCGTTGCTATGGAGAAATAATAAGTATTATTGGTAATATCGCCATCTTATATATTTGTTAAAACTGTAAACCCAATGTGATTTGGGATTTATTTCTGATTATGCAGAAAGTTTTAGACGATGTGTGCAGTGATGGTGAAAAACGTAGAAGAGGCGTGGAAAGCTGGATGTTTCGAATTAATGCCGAAATTAATACAAATTGCAGTATCACTATCGATATTTCAAAATAAATGTTTTTACTTACTGCACTAGTGCTTTTGGTTATTTTTAATATATTGAGATTTCTTTTGTTTTCATAGCAACCGAGATTGTTTGCGGGAATGTCAAATTACGATGCACATCAACAATAACAGTAAGTATATAATATTAGTTACATAGTGCAAAAAATAGAGAACAGTACAATTACATTATACATTAATTAGGTTACGTAACATTATTAAGTATTAATTGTATTACACTTTGTTTACATAGTTATTTATTCCCTATTGAGTGTTGTTCTTACTTTCCATGTTTTGTCTAAATATTTACCCATGTTTATCCAATTGTCTGGGTTTATCATCAACTCCTAGCATGCCAATCTTTCACGATTTAATTTTAGTTGAAGAAGTAAGAAGTGTGTATAGCTAGCACACTCAACTGTCTGATCTGTGACGTCATTCTTGTACTTCGGCTAGCAGGAGGTGAATTGGTACAACGAACTGACTTAAAAATATCAAATATGGATTTGTACTTAGAAGTGATTCTAAATTAGGCTAAACTTATAACTGACTGCAATATTATCGAGTGTAACTCACGGCAGGAACAATCTCAACACTGATACAAACAACAAAGACAGCGTTTTCTTTCAGATCTATACTAGGGGTTAGAATGTAGAGTGAGAGGTAGCCCTTAGGCTATAAGACGACAAATAATTAACGGTCTCCAACCGCCAGTAACAATGCGCGAAATATTAGCTGCTTAAATCATTTTGACACTCCTGGTAAGCTTTTGAGATGTGGATATGGAAAAGAATGGAGCGTATAAAAAGGACAGACAAAATAAAAAAATGAAGATGTCCTAGACAGAGTGGATGAAGGAAGAACAATGCTGGAACTCATAAAGGAGAGGAAAGAAATTGGATTGGCCACTGGCTAGACTAACGGATGCCCTAGAAGGAATGGACAACGGGAAAAAGGTTAGAGACAGAAAAAGACGTCTGATGATATACAGTATTAAAATATATGGTTTATATGCGGATACAAAAAATAAGGCTGATTTAAATAAAGAGTGAGTTTGCAGTGAAAGATCTGCTCTTGGGTACAACAATATATATGTATGTATTTAAAGTTTTTAATATGAATATTTTATAAATTCGTACAAGATGATTTAAAATAATTTTTAAGAGTAATGGTTAAGTTTATCTTTATCTATTAGAAATATTTTAATTTGGAGATGTTATTTTTATTCAACAAATAAATTTACAAGATTTACTTAGATTATATTCAATATATATCTTAATATATAAAAATTTCGTGTCACGTTGTTTGTCCGCAATAGAATCCTAAACTACTGAACCGATTTTAATAAAATTTTGCACACTGTGTGCAGTTTGATCCAACTTGGGACTTAGGATAGTTTATAACTAAATTTATAGTCGCATTATTGTTTTATTGCAAATTATTTGTTTATTATTTAACAAAGAGTTATAATTATCTATGAGTTCCATACGATTCTAACAAATGGCGGTGTAATTATCTGTGAGTTCCATACGATTCTAACAGATGGCGGTGTAATTATCTGTGAGTTCCATACGATTCTAACAGATGGCGGTGTAAGGTAATTTGGTAAGGTAATTGGTTTATTAAACAAAGAGAGATCCAGATGGCTGTGATTTTTGTTGCAACCGCGAATTTCAATTGAATTACAAATATTGATTATTTCATAATTTAAGTGTGCTCTGTGTTTATTTTATTTTCAATATTATTAATTTCGTGTGTATTAGTTTTAAGTAATCTGGCTGAAAGACAGCGACTTAATTTAATGTTTAACGTATACCTTAGCCACAGCAACGTGTGGCCGGGACTTCTAGTGTATATATATGTATATATATATATATATATATATGTGTGTGTGTATATATATATCCCGTCCAGGCATTTATTTTTCTTATCATGCCATATTAAGCTTGCATTGCTCAATGTTAAACATTTATTTATAACAGCGACAAAGCGTCGCTGCTATAAAGTAAAAATATTCTCGTTAATTTGCTTACTTGTTATAGTCAGCTACTAGATGGCAGTGAAGACCGAGTTCTCGCGACATCTAGTAATAATGGAGAATATAATACATATACAAGAAAAATAAGCGTTTGGATTGGATTCGCTTGGTGGTGTAATGGATAACACGCTGAGGTACAGACTCAGAGTTCCGGGTTCGAATCCCGTCCAGGCATTTATTTTTCTTATCATGCCATATTAAGCTTGCATTGCTCAATGTTAAACATTTATTTATAACAGCGACAAAGCTGCTATAAAGTAAAAATATTCTCGTTAATTTGCTTACTTGTTATAGTCAGCTACTAGATGGCAGTGAAGACCGAGTTCTCGCGACATCTAGTAATAATGGATAATATAATACATATATAAGAAAAATAAGCGTTTGGATTGGATTCGCCTGGTGGTGTAATGGATAACACGCTGAGGTACAGACTCAGAGTTCCGGGTTCGAATCCCGTCCAGGCATTTATTTTTCTTATCATGCCATATTAAGCTTGCATTGCTCAATGTTAAACATTTAATTATAACATCGATAAAGCGTCACTGCTATAAAGTAAAAACATTCTCTTTAATTTGCTTACTTGTTATAGTCAGTTACTAGATGGCAGTGAAGACCGAGTTCTCGCGACATCTAGTAATAATGGATAATATAATACATATATAAGAAAAATAAGTGTTTGGATTGGATTCGCCTGGTGGTGTAATGGATAACACGCTGAGGTACAGATTCAGAGTTCCGGGTTCGAATCCCGTCCAGGCATTTATTTTTCTTATCATGCCATATATATATATATATATTTATTTATTTATTTCAGGATTTTTTCTGTTATTTACACAGGTATCCTCAATCAAAATATACATTTTTGCGCGATAATGCGTTTTGTCGTACTTACCAGCAATGGCGACCATTATTGAAAGTTCAACTTCCTACATTTCGGGGTTGCCAACCTAAATAACTATACTGTAATATTACATTTACATCCACGTGCGGGAAGTAAAACCACTGCCCTCTATGTATACTACGTACAATGTATATACAGAAAATATCCAAAAGTTGGTGTCAATATTTATTATATCAAACAGATCACTGCATTTTATTAATAAATGATCTGAACTTTATTTGAAACAATATAAAACAATAAATACGTACTTGAGGCTATGTTATCAATAATTGTTCTCAAGGTCTCCTGTTGTTTCAACTAATAAACATTGTCCACACTGTTAATGTTAGTCAATTGTTTATAATGAACGCAAATATTTCCAACAAAGACGTTATTATTTTACTATTATGTATTATTTTGAAAACACCATGGCGCTAAAAATAATGTACAACGCACGTTTGTGAAGTGTTCTACGGAATCTCGGAAATTAAAAACCTCGCTATCGCTCGATTTTTAAACATTTTTTCTCGATTCTGTAAATTCCACTTCCCAACCTCGAATCGTAATATACTATTTTTTTCTTGCACACTTCCCGGTCTTGCGTGTCTGCTTCTGTCATATTGTTCTTCCTCATGTTGTCTTGAATTCCCTTTATCCACGTTGGCTTGGGTGTACCATGTTTCCCTTTTCCAGGAGGTGTCCATATCAATACTACTTTGTTTATTTCTGTGTCCCTTCTTCTCATTATATGTCCATGCCATCATGGTTGGATTTCTTCAATCTCTCGTACAATATTGTTTTCTACTTTCATTGTTTCTCTTATTGTATTATTTTTTATTTTATATAATTTTGATATTTTTGCCGATCTTCTTAAAAGTCCATTTCTGTGACTAATAATTTATTTCTGTGCTTTCTGCTTCAACGTCCATGTTCCCACATCATATAATAAAATACTCTTCACAATTATGTTATATAGTATTAATTTAGTCCTCTTGATTATATGCTTACTCCATAAAATATAATTTAATATGTCAATAACTTTCTTTGTCTCTATTATTCTTTTTTCGATGTTTAATTCAGATGATCCATCTTTATGAATTATTGATTGCAATACTTAAAAAAATATTCTACCGTTTTAATCTTTGTTCCGTTTATTTCTAATTCCTCGGAAAGATCTGTGCTCATATATTCTGTTTTATTATAATTAATTGTTAAACCTCATCATGAGTATTCTTCCTCTAGTTTCCTACCCATATAGTTTACATCTTCACATCCTGAAGTGACTACCACTTGATCATCTGCGAATAATAAGTTATGTATTTATTTATTCTCTTTTAATTTTAATCCCATTGGTTTACATTTCTTTGACCATTCCTGTAATACAATATATATGTATATTTTAAATAATGTCGGTGACATTGTGCACCCTTGTAATCTAATAACCCTTTTGTAATTATCAACTCTTCTGTTAGTTCTGAAGCTATTTTAACTCTAATATTTATGCATTAAATATTTTATAGTATAAAATGATTTATTTATTTTGGTTTAGGATTTACAGTTTAAAATCCTGCTTTAATCATTGAAACAAATGTTTTGCCTATGTATTGCCTATTAACCATAGTGTCTAGTTTTAGTAATATTTTAAATTTGTGATTTTTAGTTTTTTTTCAATAAAAGTGATTATCATTGAACAATTGTACTTTTACAAAACTGATCAAAGTGTCATGTCCCGCGCCGTAGCCGAGCGGTTAAGGTAGGAAGCCTTGGCACAGAGCTACGAGACTTGCGCTGGTTCGAGTCTCCATGGGGGAAGAAATTTTCTCATGGTATTTCGGCCAGTATGGGACCGGTGCCCACCCAGCATCGTGAGGCAATTGGGTAGCTACAATAAGTAGCGGCTCCAGGTTGAGGAACCAGCTATAACGGCTGGGGGACTCGATATGCTAACCACATGTCACCCCTACACTGGCTGTTGATCATCTACCTCTGTGATTGACACATGTGGATGTGAAGGGCCAGCAGCCGGGCGGTAATAGGGCACCGCTGAAAAGTGGAAAAACCCTCAATCGGAATCAAAGTGGCATCAGCATCATTTCCTTTCACTCCTAGCTGGATCATAGGGCCTTAATTGAATTTCTCCATTTAGCTCTATCATCTGTCAGTCTCTTCATTTCCATCGAAGTTTTTCTCATTTTACGTATTTCTCCTTTAATAGTCCTCTTCCAAGTTATCTCTCCTCCTTGAACCTTAAGGATTCCAATCCAGTGCGCATCTTTTGATTGCAGTTTGAGGTTTATGCATAGTATGTCCAATTCAACGCCATTTTATTTCCTTACTTGTTTTCCGTATAGGTGCTTGTTCAGTTTTGCGCCATAGTTCTTGGTTTGACATTATATCAGGCCATCTTACATTTAATATTTGACATAAACACCTATTCATAAACAACTGGTGGAAGTTATTTTTTTCTTTTGTCAGATCAAAGTGTGCAACCTCTAAATATTGCCCATCTTTCTTGAAATTTGACACATACACACACACACACACACACACACAAATATATATTTGCCTTACAGAATGAAAGACAGTATTGTATATAGGGTGTTTCAGAATAAGTATTACAGAGTTCTAGGGGTTGTAGAGGAGACTTAGCAGATAAAGTTTTGATAAGGAACCCATGTGCGAAAACGTAGCATTTCGATGTAAAGTATGTTTGAAAACACAATGGACTGATATCGTGTGTCTTGTGTTTCAGAATAAGTATTACAGACTTCTAGGGGTTGTAGAGGAGACTTAGCAGATAAAGTTTTGATAAGGAACCCATGTGCGAAAACGTAGCATTTCGATGTAAAGTATGTTTGAAAACACAATGGACTGATATCGTGTGTCTTGTGTTTCAGAATAAGTATTACAGACTTCTAGGGGTTGTAGAGGAGACTTAGCAGATAAAGTTTTGATAAGGAACCCATGTGCGAAAACGTAGCATTTCGATGTAAAGTATGTTTGAAAACACAATGGACTGATATCGTGTGTCTTGTGTTTCAGAATAAGTATTACAGACTTCTAGGGGTTGTAGAGGAGACTTAGCAGATAAAGTTTTGATAAGGAACCCATGTGCGAAAACGTAGCATTTCGATGTAAAGTATGTTTGAAAACACAATGGACTGATATCGTGTGTCTTGTGTTTCAGAATAAGTATTACAGACTTCTAGGGGTTGTAGAGGAGACTTAGCAGATAAAGTTTTGATAAGGAACCCATGTGCGAAAACGTAGCATTTCGATGTATAAGTTTAATGTTGAAACACAATGGACTGATATCGTGTGTCTTGTGTTTCAGAATAAGTATTACAGACTTCTAGGGGTTGTAGAGGAGACTTAGCAGATAAAGTTTTGATAAGGAACCCATGTGCGAAAACGTAGCATTTCGATGTAAAGTATGTTTGAAAACACAATGGACTGATATCGTGTGTCTTGTGTTTCAGAATAAGTATTACAGACTTCTAGGGGTTGTAGAGGAGACTTAGCAGATAAAGTTTTGATAAGGAACCCATGTGCGAAAACGTAGCATTTCGATGTAAAGTATGTTTGAAAACACAATGGACTGATATCGTGTGTCTTGTGTTTCAGAATAAGTATTACAGACTTCTAGGGGTTGTAGAGGAGACTTAGCAGATAAAGTTTTGATAAGGAACCCATGTGCGAAAACGTAGCATTTCGATGTAAAGTATGTTTGAAAACACAATGGACTGATATCGTGTGTCTGTGTTTCAGAATAAGTATTACAGACTTCTAGGGGTTGTAGAGGAGACTTAGCAGATAAAGTTTTGATAAGGAACCCATGTGCGAAAACGTAGCATTTCGATGTAAAGTATGTTTGAAAACACAATGGACTGATATCGTGTGTCTTGTGTTTCAGAATAAGTATTACAGACTTCTAGGGGTTGTAGAGGAGACTTAGCAGATAAAGTTTTGATAAGGAACCCATGTGCGAAAACGTAGCATTTCGATGTAAAGTATGTTTGAAAACACAATGGACTGATATCGTGTGTCTTGTGTTTCAGAATAAGTATTACAGACTTCTAGGGGTTGTAGAGGAGACTTAGCAGATAAAGTTTTGATAAGGAACCCATGTGCGAAAACGTAGCATTTCGATGTAAAGTATGTTTGAAAACACAATGGACTGATATCGTGTGTCTTGTGTTTCAGAATACGTATTACAGACTTCTAGGGGTTGTACTACACCTGTCGAGTCGGAGGAAGATGTTCTTGCACGAATTCTGACGACAGCAGAAATTATTAAGACACACCAGATCTTGTGGGGCGTGAGTATGAGATCATGCGTCGCAGGTACACTTTGTACAACGAACAACAGCGTCGCCACATGCAACCATACTTGTAGTTCAAGCCTTAAAGGTCTGTAATACTTATTCTGAAACACGAGACACGCGATATCAACCCGTGTTTCGATCTTAAAACCTATTTTACATCGAAATAGTACGTTTTCGGACATGGGTTCCTTATCAAAACTTTATCTACTAAGTCCCTTCTACAACCTGTAAAAGTCTGTAATTCTTATTGTGAAACACTCTGTATAGGATTGAATATCGATTTGCATCAAGTGGCACGGTTTTGAACAACACTCCATTAGCCATGTAATCCCGTGTGCTGTTAATTACATGAAGTCGTGCAATCAATATCATCATGCGTCGTGATAATCCACCTGCACAACGATTATCACGACTGTATGTCGACTCTTCCGTTCCACAGCACAATTCAAATCTCTACTCTTGTGTTAGCGGATTACGAAATAATGTAAAATATTCTTTTAATAATCATGTTTGTACACCGCTGAGGCTAAAATTACTTCAATTTTAAAATGCGTACCTTATAAAATAGTCGTCCAGAACTATAATAATATTGTGGCACATGCGACAATGTCTATATACGACAAACTGGCAGACCTTTTATTTCTCGTGTAAAGGTAGATATGAGAGCATACAACAGAAATGCAGATACTTCAAAGTATACTAACCATCTACTTACTCCAATACCACCATTGTTTTGATTCAAATGTTAAAGTTTTACATGTTTGTGAAAGGGAAAAAATTACATATTTTAGAAATTGTAGAGATAAATAAATTGAAGAATAGCAATAGGCTGATAAATTCACAACTAGATTTAAATGAATCGCCTCTTTTAAATGTATAATAAGAGATTGTTTGTTAAAATGTGTTTGTTTACATTCAGTTGCATAGTTACTGTTGTTATGTACGGGTTTATATATACAAAATGCATTTGTAATCATGATAAAATTCGTATGAAGAAGGTACAAAGTACTGAAACAGCTGTTACGAATTTGTATTTTAATAAATATGAAAATCATATAAAACTTTAAGTTTTATTTAATCTAATTAACATATAATAACTTAACGAAAAAGTTGGAGCCTTAACCTCCTACTACCCCAAGGGCCTCCTGAGGCCTGTAGTGGGATCACTTTATCACTTTATTTTACCTATATAAACGTCAAACTATTAAAATTCTAGGCCTTTCAAAGACATGCATCATCCTCAGGCACCATACAAATTCCTGAGGATGAAGCATGTGGATAAACAGAAGGATGGAACGTATAAAATAGACAAAATAAAAAATAAAGATGCGATAGACAGTGTGGGTGAAGGAAGAACAATCCTGGAATTCTTATGGTACCATAGGAATTCCTGAGGATTAAGCATGTATTTGAAAGGCCTAGAATTTTAATGCGTGACGACATTTAAAATAGAAGTTAGTATAATTGGGGACGAGAGAAACCAGGAATGTCGAAAGACAAAGCTGGGGCATTTGGAAAAAAAAAATAAATAAAATAAAAAAATAATTGGGGACGACTGTTTTATAAGGTACAAATGTTAAAATTGAAATAATGTAAAATCTGTATATTAATACGTGAAGAAAAAACTTTATACCCCTTTATAAACACATTGCGCGCACGGAGGAGTGTGATATTTGGCATAATTAAAGTTCATATACAGGACTGCAGAAAAATATAATTTATGTATAATATGTGTTATAAATAAATTAAATTAAACAAAATAAAATAATTGTCTTTAACGAGTTTATGTGTATTACTCATTCATTTGTTTACGTTCATACTGAAAGTGCATTGTTGCAAAAAGAAAATTGTGCAGCAGCAATGTGAATTGACTTACTCTCGCGTAATTATTAATAGTGGTTTAAAGAACGTGAGTAAATTCTATTATTTAAATTTAAATTAAACCCTGTCTAATAATGGTTTTAGTAATTTCATTACATATTTTTTTGTATATTTACATTTTCGTACCCACTTCCATTATGCCTCGACATAGAAAATTGACAGGTCGGAGTGAGAGACAAAGAAGAAGGGATATATATTCCCGTACAAATATAACAGGCCAAATGCAAATTTAAATAGTGTAAATAGTATACAAATGTCAAATGTCGAGTTATTGCTTTTCAAATAAGGTTTAGCAAAGCTATACCACGTATTTCCTATCGTTGGTATTTATAAAATAAATCGAAAATTAATGCAAATTACATATTTGTGACAAACATAAAAAAGTAATGAATTTTTGTCGAATTTCGACCGCTGGGTGACCTCTAGTAATCATTAATATTTAAAGGTAGTGACACTATGAGGTTTATATTAATTAATAACAGAGTTGGATTGTTACGACTCACCTCATAATTGTCTCCTGTAGAAACATGGACTCTTACTTTAAGGGAGGAGAAAATATTACTAGTATCATCATCATCATAGTACATTCACGAATTTCGGTCATTTGTTGACCTGTTTCGATTTCAAGACAAACATCATCCAGAAGTCTTTTGAGTGGACGTCCTGGTCTTCTTCTTCCTGCAGGTTGATATCTTAACATTTGTTTGGGTACCCTGTGATCTTCCATTCGATGAACATGTTACATCCATCTTGACTTATAATCAGACATTTTGTTTTCTAAAGGTTCCATGTGCAATTCTTCTAATATGTCTTAATTTTTTTTGTGATCTAGTAGTGTGTATCCTGCAGTCCTCCGAAGGTATCTCATTTCAGCAGTTCTCAGTCTCTGTATATCCTTCTGCTTCGCTACTATACAAAAGAGTTGGAAGAGCCAGTGTTTTATACACTTTTAGTTTAGAATGTTTTTGGAGTAACTGTGGCTTGAAGATATAATTTATTAACCCTAAAATTCTTAAAAAAAATATATTTTTGTATTTATATCCTTTTCTTCTACATATGAGATATTGCATCCTAGATATGTAACAATATTCACCTGCTCCAAAATGTTATTGTCAAGAAGGTTAGTAGTACTTGACAATAAAGATCTTAGGAACACTTTTGGACCAAATAGAGATGAACACACAGGCGAATGAAGAAGACTACATAACAGTGAACTACAATATCTATATCTATCCATCCATAGAAATTCTGCACGAAGGCAGGTCCTTCACTGCAATCATAGAATTTTCATGCTATGTTTGCAGCTTTACTAGGGAATTGTAGGTGTGGTAGCTTCCCGTTGCTTTCCACACCGGTGAAGGATGATGATGATGATGATGGCCATATGATTTCGGGGATCGTTTGGGCCTTAAAGTTTTCCTGACAATTGTCTTACAGGCGAGGAAAAACCCCGATAAAAACCTCACCCAGAAAAACTGCCCCGACCGGGGATCGAACCCGGGCCCGCTGCGTGACAAGGCAGCACGCTACCTCGAGACCACAGCGGTGGACAATATCTATATATAAAACCAAATATAATGAAAACAATTAAGTCTCGTAGACTGCGATGGGCAGTAAATGTGGCACAAATGGGGTAACTTCTTGTAGGAAAACCTAAGGGAAAACGCCTAGTTGATAGACCAAGAATGAGGTGGGAGAATAAAATTAACCAAACTTTTAGAGAAGTACATTATACAGGGTATGATTGGAAATATAAACTCAGGATAGGGGTGTATGGAGAGCTTACATCGGTGCGACCATGAACCTACGGATTCGATAGTGCCAGTGAGTTAGTTAGTTGGCGTGCTCCCATTTGTAATTCATCATATGAAGTTGCAAAAGTACTAAATCATCTGTTTGAGTTTTTATAACTTCATTTCTGGTAATCTGTATTCCTTGTCAAAATAAATATTCAAGCTAATTTTCTTAACAAAAATGTATGATAAGTAATGTTTTTTAAATGAAATATGTGGGTTGAAATATAGTCAGGCACTGTGAGCTTCATAATTGATATTCTAGCACGTGAAACTATAATAGTCACTCCATGTAATCTGTTATTAAAACGATATAACGATAATTATGAAGTTAATTCAGTGCACTCTGATGGGCTGCTGCACAATTTGAAGATAATTATTTGCCTATGATTGCGCAGGTCCAGCCTTCGATCACTGATTCAGTTTGTAAGCCCTGCGTGGATCGAACAACAAGTAGGGAAGGTCATGCACCGATAAAGCCAATTACTCACAGTGTCAGGTAGTTCACTACATAAGGTGAAAATACATACATCCTCGGCTCTACCATCATATCATTAAAAATTTCCCAAAAACGAAAGTTTTCGAATGAAAATACAGAGTGATCCTGTAAGAGCGTGCAAAAATTAAACAGATGTTCCACTGAATAATTTGGGATAGGAAACCTAAGGTACATAGACTCTTGTCTTTCCAACTCCTCTAAAAAGAAAATAAATTGATTTTTTTGTCTAATGTCACCAAGTTGTCTTTTATGACATTTCTGGTTTTCTCCACTGGCATTGGCGGAATTGTAATCAATTTCATAAGTTGGGGCACCTGGAAGGCGGATTTACATTACCCCGATGATATGATGGGTGATAAATGATAATGAAGCGCCAGGAGAGTCCTTAACCTAAATTGCAGACAATGGAAAACCATAGGAATAATTCCATTTAAGAAAAAAGTCCTATGGTTGTAGATAAATTACAATTTAAATATAAGTAAAATAAACTGTTCTTCTCCCAATTATACGAATGCGAAACGTGGACTCATAGTTTAAGGGGGGAGTAAAGATTACGAGTATTTGGGAATAACATTTTCAGGATTGTTTTTATCAGACAGATGCAAAGACAGCCGAAAAACGCATAAAAATGAGCTACACAATTTTTATAGGAAGGTACAACAGTTATGTGACGTAGATTGCGATGGGCAGGACATGTGGGAATAATGGGAATGAAAAAGGGCATGGAAGCTTCTTGTAGGAAAACCAGAGGGAAAACGCCCAAGAATGAGATGGGAGAATAACCATGATTTGAGAGATGTAGATTATACAGGAGATGATTCGAAAACATTAGCTAAGGATTGGGATATGTGAAGAGCTTATGCCCGCGCGGCCATTAACCTAAGGATTGATAGAGCCTTTCAATTAGTTAATTAGTTAGATAGGTTTTTAAAAGAAGAGTAGCGTGCATTTAGGGCACGTAGAAATACACCTGATGCTATTTTCAAACAAACTAATTTTGGAGAAAAAATGACAATCTACCCACACTCTTATAATTTATAGAACTGGAGAAGGCTTATGATGACATAAAACGTAATTTATTATGGAAAACACTAGCAGATGAGGGAATTCCTACACAATAAATCAATCTATCATCATCATCATCATCATCATCATAGTACATTCACTAATTTAGGCCATTTGTCGACTTGTTTTGGCCTCCATAGAAACACCATTCAAAAGTTTTTGAGTGGGCGTCCTGGTCTTCCTCTTCCTGCAGATTGATAGCTTAACATTTGTTTGGGTATCCTGTGATCTTCCATTCTATGAACATGTTGCATCAACCTTGACTTATAATCAGAAATGTTGTTTTCTAAAGGTTCAATGTGTATATCTTCTAATATGTTTTTTTTGTGATCTAGTAGTGTGTATCCTGCATTCCTCCAAAGGTAACTCATTTCAGCAGATCTAAGTCTCCGTATATCCTTCTGTTTCAATGTCCATACTTCGCTACTATACCAAAGAGTCAATCTATCCAAAGCCTTTATGTAAATACAAATACACAAATTCAGATAATAAAATTTCGTAACCTATAACAACTAAGAAAGTAGTGAGACAACGATGTTGATTGTGACTTGTTCTCTTCAAAATATAGACCTAATATTAGCAAAGTCACAAACGACCATTTTAGAAGCAGAAGATGGAACATATGTACCAAAAGGCCTCCTGAATATTTGACAATATTTTATGCAGTAGAGAACGACAGAGATCTCAGGTACCAATTTTATAGGTTTAACTTTTACATAGTGGTCTCGACATAACGTGCTGCCTTCTCATACAGCGGGCCCGGATTCGATTCCGGTCGGGACAGGCTCCTGGGTGAGGTTTTTACGAGGTTTTTCCTCATTGTAAGAAAAATACCATTAAGCCTACGAGCCAACAGTCCCCGAAAATTATCCGGCCAACATCATCATCATTCACCGGGGAAGCTACGGGAAACTACCACACCTATTATTCCCAAGTAAAGGTGCAAAACATAGCATGAAAATGCTATTATTGCAGTGAAAGACCTCCCTTGGGCAAAACACTATACAGAATACTTTAAAATTCCCTTTACAAACTTCTAGGACTTGTAGAGGGGACTGAGTTGATAATATTTTGAAGTGGAAACCATGTCCGGAAACTTCCGTTTCCGTGCTACAGCCGTTTGAAAACAAGCTTTGCCTGGCCTTACATCACGTGTCTCAACAAATGCTAGAGCGCGTTTACCAAAACATCATTAGTAGGTACAATTGTGTGCAATGAAGTTGCTGGTCGCCACATCGAACCGCACTTGTAGTGGATCTGAATGTTAACCCTTAAATTGAAAATGTATCCTATAAGATACATTTATTGGTTTCATTCATTTAATAATTTTAGTAAGAACAGATGAAAACTAACGAGAATACATTACTTTTTTTTTAGAATTTCACAATATAACTAATAATAATAGTTATGCACCATTTGATTTTTACTGTGGTCCACCACATTTAAGTAACTGGCATGAGAAAAAAGTATTTTGCCAATTTAAGGGTTAACCATAATTTCAAAAGTACAAAAACAGTTGAAGTTTAACCGTAAACAAAAGTGTTTGTGAAAAATTATTCAGTTTCTTTTTTGTTTCTTTGGTTATTAATGAGTTGAATTGTAAAACAAGTGATGTACTGTGTCACGCCTCATAATAAATTACTTCTAAAAGTGGCCGCGTTAAAAACGTGTTGTAGCACGGAAACGGTAAGTTTCCGGACATGGTTTCCAATTGTAATATTATCAACTCAGTCCCTTCTACGAGTCCTAGAAGTTTGTAAGGGAATTTTAGAGCACCCTATAAAATAGAATATAATATAAAACAGCATTGTAGTTACTACCCTAAATAATACTCCTAAATATAAGCTCGTCACTTTAACTATTATTTTACATTACTATATTTTTTTAAAGAGATTTCAACTTTCAGCAGTTTAAATTATCAGTCTACGTACTGTAAGTAGAATAATAGTTTTATGAAACTGAACCTTGTGGTATTGGAAGAAAATAAATAAATGGGTTTTTGCACGATAGTGCGTTCTGTCGTACTTACAGCAATGACGAATATGATTGTAAGCTCAATTTCCTAAATTTGAAGGTTGCTAACCTATAAATAACTAAATAACTATACTGTAATATTTACAAATGACCTACCTAGTACGGGAAGTAAATCCACTGCTCTTTATGTATATAACGTACAATATATATATATATATATATATATATATATATATATATATATATAATATGCAAAAGGTAGTGTTAATATACATTATATGAAACAAATCACTGCATTTTAAATGAACTGAACTTTATTTTAAACCGTATAAAAAAATTAATTCGCACATACCGCCATTTTATATACATATGTGTATACAAAAATATATCCAACAGGTAGTATTAATATACATTATACAAAACAAATCAGTGCATTTTAAATGAACTTAACTTTATTTTAAACAATATAAATCAATAAATTCGTATATGCCGCCATGTTATGCTTGATTGGTGTCACAGGCCTGCTGTAGTCTGAACTAAATTATTTACGGCATTTACCGTATAAACATTAGCCACGCTTAGTCAGTTGTTCATAATGAACGCAAATATTTCCAACAATTGGATAGAACATCTGCAAAGAATGACACAGGATACAGGATAGGATACCAAATATTGCACTGATGTATAATCCCGGAGGACGAAGATCAGTAGGAAGACCAAGTAAGCGCTGGGCTGAACAGATGTGACATCGGAACAGGCAAATACCTAATCCGTGAAGGATGATGATGATATTTCCAACAAGGGTGTTATTATTTTGACAACACCATCGTGCAAAAAATAATGTACAACACATGTTTGTGAAGTGTTTTACAGATCCTCAGGAATTAAAAACCGAGCGATAGTGAGGTTTTTTATCATTTCCTTGCTTCTGTAAAAACCACTTCCCAACCTCGCATTGTAATATGCTATTACATGACCAAACGTTTGCAACGCGGTTATAGAAAACGATGAAAGAGATGTTAATAAAACAACTGCACACCAAAACGTCAACGAATCGATACAGCCAGTGCTATTAACCATGTAAAAACACAACATGGTATTAAAGTAGAACATTACATAATGCCATTTGCGTCAGGTGGAGGTAGCGGTATCTATACGAGCTTCAGCTGTCTTTATGACATAGGTTAAACGAGAATAGATGACTCTCGTTGAGCGAGATAAAACTCCAACTTGATGCTCCCTACAACACTAACGTTACATTTTTAGAACTTCACACGGAAGAGATATATGTTTTTATCTGTAGCGAAGAGTTTCCTTTTTTTAAGGTCAATGAAGACATTTCAACAAGAGCTCTTGTGAGTTATTAAAGGAAAGTAGCTACGAAATATCAACGTCAGGATAAACAAACCGGAACAAAAATGTAATACATATTTTTTCTTTCCCTCCATGGTATCTTTACCTTGTCGTGGTGGAGTGGCTTTCGTGCTTAAATGATCCTGAGAGCTATGCCGGCGGTAGCATTGCTGCCGATAGGGTTACCCTTGCCGGACTGGTCGAAGGTGATAACCCAGACGAAAAAAGTACCTTGGTCGAAAGAGTGACGATCTTTCACTGTAAAAATACAACCGTCAAGAAATGCGGACATGGGTTCAACTGGGGTAAAATTTTCCGGAGGTCAAATAGTCCCCCATTTGGTTCTCCGGGCGGGGACTACTTCAGGGAACCCATGCTAAAGGCTCAAACACAGGGAGTATATTTTGTATTTCATTATTCTAGTGAATTCCGGAGAATGTAGTCCTAATTAAATAGGTTGTTCTGAGAAATATATTTTTGAAAATTATATAAAATCTTTATCAATCCTACACAGTAAACACTAAACCTGACCTTGACAATAAAATAATATCTTCAATTGATTAACATGATATATTCTTTATTATTATGCCCACTTATATATTTTTTAAATTTATATACTACTAGCTAATAACCTGCGTTCGCTGCTACGCTTAAATAAATTAAATGTGTTTCTATGTTTAGTTGAATAAGTGAAAATATATAAATAATTATAAATTTATATCTGCTAAACATGGACTCTTACTTTAAGGAAAGAAAGAAGATTAAGAGTACTTGAGAATAAAGTTCTTAAGACAATTTTTTGGGTAAAAAAAAATGAACAGGCAGATGAATGGAGAAGACACTTAACAGAGAACTACGTGGTCTTTATAAGAAGCCAGATATAATAGCAACAGGTAAGTCTTGTAGACTGCGATGGGCAGGACATGTGGCACGTATGGGGAATGAAAGAGGTGCATGGAAGCTTCTTGTAGGAAAACGAGAGGGAAAACGCCTAGTTGGTAGAACAAGAATGAGGTGGGAGAATAATATTAACTATGATTTGAGGGAGGAATTTTAGTAGCCACAATAAGTAGACCTACTGAATTATATAATCGAAATTGACTATTACTGAAAAATGAGGGAAATTTTGGAAAAGTGGTTGAATGAAAATACCTAGGAACTAAAATTACAAATAGGAATGAGATGTACAAAACATATTAAACATAGGCTCAATTCTGGAAATGCGTGCTATTATGTATTATAAGTACACTTGTCGTCCCAACTTGTTTAAAAAAAAGTTAAACTGAAAATATATAAAAACTATTATTCTCCCAGTTATATTATATGGACGCGAAACATGGACTTTTACTTTAAGGGAGGAGAAAATGTTGAGCATTTGAGAGGAAAGTTCTAGAAAAATGTTTGCACCAAAGAAAGATGAGGAGACAGGCGAATGGAGAATACTATCAGTGAGCTGTAAGATCGTTATCAGATATCAGATATAATAAGAAAAAATTAAGTCTCGTAGACTGCGATGAGGAGGGCATTTGGCACGAATGGGGAATGATAGAGGGGCGTGGAAGTTTCTTGTAGGGAAACCAGAAGGAAAATTCCCAGTTGGTAGACCAAGAATGAGGTGGGAGAATGACATTAACCATGATTTGAGGGAAGTAGATTATACAAGGGATGATTGAAAAATACTAGTTCAGGATAGGGGTGTATGGAGAGCAATGTCCGCTCGTCCAAGAACCTACGTGTTCGAAAGTGAAGTGAGTTAGTTAGTTACAATAAATAGTGGCCACGGGTTGAAAAACCAGCTATAATGGATGACGGACCCGAGATGCCAACCATATATATATATATATATATATATATATACATGCAGGGTGTTTCTAAATTAGACCGACAAAATTTGGGACCAGATAGATAACCTTCATTGAAGCATATTTTGTTAAGGAACTTACGGGCTTGGTTTCAGTGCTAGAGGGATTTTACAGGAAGGGATTGAAGGAAACACATAAGCACTCCTTACAATCCAAGAGGGGTTAAATTACTACTATCGCTTGGTTTGTTTACTTCCGGAGCTCAGTAACATTCGTAACCTATTACAGCAAGTTTGTTTAAATCCATTGGTATGATGTGTTGGATAGGCAGGGACGCTCGCCTGACTTGATCTGCCTAGATTTCTTTTTTTGTGGGGCTACGTGAAGGCGATAGTTTATAAAACCGATATTGACTCTGAAGAAGATCTTGTAGCACGCATTGTCAGCGCAGCAGCTGAAATAAGGGAAACCCCTGGCATCTTTGGAAGGGTACTACAAAGTATGGCACATTGATGCACTGTTTGTCTGGATGTCAATGGACATGTGTTCTAGCACTTGTTATGATGGAACAATAAACTGGATCCATTCTAGCAATGCAACACTGGAATGAGTTATTTTTTAGAATTAAATACGTTTTGTTTCTGTTTTTCTGTAAAGTATTTGGATTAACACACACAATTACGTGACGCAGAATGACTTGTTACTTGCACGTACCTACTTCCTTCCATCCCTTCCTCTAAGACGCCTCTTACACTGAAACGAAGCGTCACATCTTATAGGTTACTTAAAAAATATACTTCAATGAAGGTTAACTATCTGCTCTCAAAGTTTATCGGTATAATTTAGAAACACCCTGAATATATACAATGAAACTTGTTTAAACCGAAAAGTGAATAATGCGGAAATTTGTCCAATGTGAACAAATTTATTGGTCCCGGCAAAGTAATAGTAATTTTACCTGTATTTATCTTGTATAAAACGGAATCTGTCCAATGCGGAAACGGAAGGATATTTCTGCACAAATCTTGAAAAAAATGTTTATAACACGGAAAGACTGGGAGAGAAATAAATTAGTTTCCATTTAATTGAATTCCCTTAGGCGAATTAACAATAAGTGATGATTCCTACCGCCATGATAAGTAAGAGTTTAACTGTATCTGGAATTTTCTTTCGTCCTCACTGCACACCCGTTTTGCGAAATACAGATTCGTTTAACAAATATTTGGTGTGTGACATCTGTCTTACCAATAACCAGTGCACTGTAAAATCTTAAATTAGTTTAATATATGAGACACGATTGTGTACATATCTTTCACAGGTAGCGTTCTGAATTTACGGAATAAAAATCGCTAAATCATATGCATCATTATCATTAAACGAAAAAGTGAAAGTGATTGAAGATAAAGAAAAACCTCTTAGAACGCGAAATAATGACTAAATTTAAATGTGGAGAAATCCAAGTTTATGAGAATTTAAAAAACAAAGAAGAGAATAAATAAGAATGAATGGACGCAAGGAAATGGTCACATGAGGAAGAAAGAAAAAAATGAAGAAAGCAACGAGGTGTGGGAGTGTTTTTTTTACAAGTCCACGATAAAAAAATCTCCAAATTTCCGGATTGATGCTCAAAAGTCGAGCTCTAGATGTTGTTATGTCCCTAGGGAATAAGGATTGCAAGGTAATTCAGGTTGGTTGTGGACAGTTATGAAAGACGACACAATGTAGTATGGAATGAAATTTGCGGGGAATCAAAGGATGTGGACGAAAGTATAGTTAGTGAGTGGAAACAGAAACTGCATACTTCAATTTCAAGATACGCGCCTATAAGAGACATTTTTAACGGTGACGATACGGGACTGTTTTGTTTGCCCGTTACCATCGAAGTTGCTCGAACATACTATACTTTACTTTCCAACGGCAGTGGAACTATAATTAATCCAAGGTATGAGTACCAGACGCTTGTTCTGGGGGTAAAGGCGGCCGTCACGCAGGGCTGACAACCCGGCTGACATAAAGTGCCGATTGTCTAGAAAAAGTGGGAGTCTTAACCTCCTACTACCTCAAGGACCTCCGGGCCTGTTGAGGGATCACTTTACTTTTTACTTACATAAAATACATATACGGCACTCTACAATTTAATGTTGGTTAATAAATTTTGTTTTTTTATAATGCGGAATGTTGTCTAATTTGGTCCCATGCGATTCCGCTTAGAGCACGTTTTACTGTAAATGGAAAGCCGGTTGTAATAGAACAGTTAAATCTCATAAATTTGGATGGGCAGTCTCTCAAAAGTCCAAAAAATTCCCAAACACTTTACTATCAGTTACACCTAGGTCTAACCTTTTTTTCTCTCTTAAAATAAGAGACAACTTTCGTATTCATACAGTAGAACCGTTTTACAATATTTGTAGTTACACTGTATCCGAGCTAAGTTCCAGTTGTACTGCAAATACATTTACCCACCATATGAGTGAGTTGTCAATGGAAGTGCCAATTATAAAAACACATTCCTTAGGCTACATCGTATTTTACGGGAAATAAAACTGAATACAAGATAATAATGTACCAACAATTAGAAACTTTCAATTCTTATTTATTCATTTATGAAAAAAATATATATGGGTTTTCGTAATCAGATCTTTACGCTTTTTCTACGATGTCAATTGATATCCATTATTTGCAATTTCATCAGGTCTACGGGCAGAATATATGCTCAATGCTGACTCACCTGTATACTCTGCTGTTATTTTCACCACATCTTCAATGACTATTGTAGGATATTTTTCACTAAACTGTTTGAAAACATTCAAAATTATTTGTCTCCTTCCGCTTTACAAAGGTTTTCCTTTTTGATGCTTTAAAAAGTGTGTAGGAAATGCAGCCATTCGAAACAATTGAAATTCTAAAGTATTCTGCATTGCGCAGGCGCAAGAATTAAACAATGAAATTCTTACTTATTTCATATATTAACATTGTAATTACATATTATTTTAAAATTCTCCCATATAACTTATGTAAACATGTGCTAGATAATATTTTAAATTTTATTTCGAGTGTTAGAAAGCGATCTACATTTTCTTATATGATTAACGGTGAAACAGTTATTCGACTAATGAAAACACAGTTATACATCTGGTTTATTTACATTACGGAACTTAGCTCGGAAAAGGTAATGTCAAATTTTGAAAGAAGTTGGTATTGCCAGAGTCATTGTAATGCGTAATAACTAGGGCTGAAAAAAGTATGGGTTACAGGCTAGGTTGCATCGTACTTAGACCGCTGTGTTTACAAACTGCACGTTGACACGCACTATTCGGGACTGACTTCTAGTACAGTCCGCTTTGTGTAAGAATGGACTATTTTTTGCACAATTTTTGTTTCGGCATTCTGATACAACTACACGTCACGTAAACAGGTCTATTAGTGAAGAGAGCCGAATATACACACTCTCCGCTTCTAGCAGGCAGCGGAGACGCTCGACAAAGACACGCATTTTGTAAACAATGTGTATAAAAATTAGTTACTACCCTGGTACCGATACTTTTTTTAGCCCTAATTATAACCAGCACTTTTCTAAAGATGAGCCTAAGATTAATTTCTCTATCTCTTAATCTCAACTTTTTAATTTCCCTTGAGGATACCAGACCTAGTCTCTGCCGAAATGTCGGTGTGTTTTAAACCACAAGATCACGGAAAAATATATATTTAAGAATATATACAAAAGTAAGAATTTACAAATCACGGAAAAATAAAAATAAAATTATGAATAGATACAAAAGTAAGTATTTACAAATCTCTCATAAGACCAGTTCTAACATATGGTTGCGAATGCCGAACAGGAACTCAAAAACAAAAATTAATGAAACAACCGAATTGGAAGTTTTAAGGATAATCATAGGAAAATCGCTGAGAGAGAAAATTCGCAGCTCTGTTATTAGAGAAGAATGAGAAATTGAACCCATAAACCTCTGGATAAATTATAGCTCGATCACATAGATGGAATGGAGAACAATAGATTAGTGAACAAAGTACGTGACTGGACACCTCGGCAGAAAAAGGGCATTAAGGAGACCACAACTACGATGGAAGGACGTCACCATATCCCGGACCTGAAGTGAATGAACACGCAACAAGCTGCCAGCTTTCACGCGTTGAGGAAGAAGAAGGTCACGGCCAAAAAGCCTAGGAAATGTCTACAGATCACAATACGGATTTTATGTTACACCTGTTTATAGCTACTTCAGTGATACTTGAATGAACAGGTCTGGAAACGGTCCAAATGTGTTCTGGATAACTCTAGCAGATTGATCTGCGGTTAATTTTAGGGGATTCATTATTTTAAAATGCCAGTAGAAAATTGGCAGTATCCATAATGTTAATATCCTCATTGTTAAGGCGACCTTTAAGTATTCCAAAATACTTCGTTAATGTTTTTTGGAATCATGCCCAACAGAGAATTGAGTAATTAATTTAGTTCCAGATGGCTGGAACATTTCAACGTGTTGTACTACAGGAAATGAAAGCTTTATAATATATCATGCTTTCTCTCTCTGTTCCTCTGATATTGGACATGTTTCCATACTCAGTAACTTCCTAATACATAGCTAATATTGGTTTCATTTAATTTATATTATTATACTCTACACTAGCATGACCAATCCCATTATTAAAAAATGAAAAACATACACATTTCTTTATTACTTATTTATATGCATATTTTCAATGTTTACACATCTTTCTCTGCTTAAAGTTTTATTTTCCTTCTCCACTCGTCTCTATCCATCCACTCCATGTTCTCCAGTCATTTTGTTCTCATTCCAGTTCTTATTTCTTTCATCCACGAGTTTGTCTTATTTTCTTTCTTCTTCCAGACGGACACTATTTCAATGTTTTTCTGGGTAATCTTTCTTTTTGCATTCGTCATATACGCCCATACCAATTTTTAACTCCTTGTATCTTATATAATCCAATATACTTACTTACTCACTGGCACTATCGAACCCATAGGTTCATGGCCGCACGGACATAAGCTCTCCATACATCCCTATCCTGAGCTAATGCTTTCCAATCATTCCCTGTACAATCTACTTCCCTCAAATCATAGTTAATGTTGTTCTCCCACCTCATTCTTGGTCTACCAACTGGGCGTTTTCCTTCTGGCTTTCCTACAAGAACTTTCTATGCACGTCTTTCATTCCCCATACGCGCAACATGTCCTGCCCATCGCAGTCTACGAGACTTAACTGTTCTTATTATATCTGGCTTCCCATAAAGACCATGTAGTTCATTGTTATGTAGTCTTCTCCATTCACCTGTCTGTTCATCTCTCTTTGGTCCAAAAATTTTCCTAAGAACTTTATTCTCAAATACTCGTAATCTCATTTCCTCCCTTAAAGTAAGAGTCCATGTTTCGCACCCATATAATATAACTGGTAGAATAATAGTTTTATATATTTTCAGCTTAACGTTTCTTGAAAGGAGTTGGAACATCAACAGTCTCTGCAATGCAAAATAGCATGCATTTCCAGAATTGAGCCTATGTTTAATTTCTTTGTGCATCTCATTCCTGTTTGTGATTATTGTTCCTAGGTATTTGAATTCAGCCACTTCCTCAAAATTTCCCTCATTTGTCATTAGCTGTCCATTTCCATTATATACTGAATTTCTACGTGTGACCATATATTTAGTTTTATTGATATTTACTTCCAGTCCTAATTCCTTAGTGTTTCTCAATAGTGTGTGCGTGTTGGCCTTTAGTATCTCCTCGCTAACGTCCAACAATACTACATCATCAGCATAAACTAACAGCTTATTAATACCATTCAGTTGTAAGCCTTCCTCATTCTCTAAAGATTTAATGGCATGCTCAAGTACAAAATTAAATAGTAGAGGAGATAGTGCATCTCCTTGCTTCAACCCATTCTGGATTTCAAATGTGTCTGAAAACTGTTTGCCTACACGCACCCTACTCTTTGAGCCATTTAGACACATTCGTATAAGTCTAACTAACTTTTTAGCAGGATACTATATAACTTCTCCCTCTTAATTGAATCATATGCTTTTTGAAGTCTACATATAGTTGATGTACAGTACCATTATATTCCCATTTCTTTTCTAAAATCTGTCTTATACTAAAAATCTGATCTGTTGTAGACCTGTTTCTTCTAAATGCACATTGATGATCTCCTAGAATGTCATCAATATAGGGAGTAAGTCTGCTTACTAATATATTTGTTAGAATTGTGTACGAAGTTGAAAGTAATGAGATGCCCCTGTAGTTGCTGCAATCAGTTTTATCTCCTTTCTTATAAATTGGTACGATAATTGATTCCTTCCATTCATCTGGAAGAGCTTCTTTTTCCAAACTCATACTAAGCAACCAGCGTATCTTGTCCATCAATTTTTCTCCCCCTGATTTTATCAGTTCTGCTGGGATCTCATCTGAACCTGATGCTTTATACATCTTCAATTTTTCAATTGCCATTTCAACCTCTAATGCACTTGGCTCTGCGACTAGCATTTCTGCTGTCTGTAACTTATCCTCCTCAATGTCCTGTTCTGTATGTACATTTAATAGCTGATTAAAGTAAATTTTCCGCCTATTTAATATACACCTAGAATCTGCAATCATATCCCCATTTTCATTCCGAATTATGTTTGTTCTAGCCTGAAACCCTTTCTTCTCTATACTAATTCCCTGATATAATTCTCTAATGTTCCTATTTTTTGCATTCATTTCAAAATCAATAATCTTCTCTCTCAAATATTCCCTCTTTTTACTCTTTAGTAACTTGGTGGTTTCCCGTCTAACGCTACCCAATTGCTCTAAATTTACCTCATTTGGCTTGTGTAACCATTTCATTTTTGCTAGCTTTCTTTTCTTCACAATGTCGGCACATTCCTCATCAAACCATTTCTTGTTTTGCCTCTTTTTTTAAACAACCAATGCTTTCTGATGCTGACAATTTAATAGTATCTCTTATAGTCTCCCATTCTTTATTTATATCAGTTTCTTCTTCGTTTGCCACATTGTCATCTGAAGATTCCAGTACTTCAAACCTATTAGCAATTTTTATTTGGTATTCTTGCCGCATTTCATCATTTTTCAAGTTTTTTAATTCATATTTTACAGAATCATCTTTAGCGTTCGTTCATCTCATAAGCGATAGCCGTTGTCTGATTTTCACTCTGACCAGATGATGATCCGAATTGCAGTCTGTCCCTCTAACTGATCTAACATCAATGATGCTATTGTGCCAGCGTTTATCCACTAATACATGATCTATCTGGTTCCGAGTTTCTCCATCTGGGGGCGTCCAGGTTTATTTATGAATATCCTTATGCTGAAATGTTGTGCTCTTAACAATGAGATTCTTTTATGTGGCAAATATGACTAATCTAACCCCGTTGTCGTTACTATCTTCATGAAGACTGAATTTGCCTATTGTTGGTTTGAATATATCTTCCCGCCCCACTTTTGCATTATAATCTCCTAAGACAATTTTCATATGATATCGTGAAAGGCCATCAAATAAGCATTCTAATTCTTCATAGAACTCATCCTTGATCTTGTCACCTTTATCTTCTGTGGGGTCATGTACATTTACAATTATAAAAGCATGTCGTTTACCCTTTAGAATTATGTATGATATCCTATCACTAACAAACTTAATATCTCGGATAGAGGATAGGATCCTCCTTCTGACTAAAAAACCTGTTCCAAATGCAGGTCTTTCTGCACCCCCATAGTATAATGCAAAGCTTCCTGATTCCTGACTACCTACTCCTGGCCACCTAACTTCCTGTAAAGCGACTATATCCAAGGGCGATTTATCTAATTCCCGCGTTAATATCTCTAGTGCCCCGCTATTGTATAAAGTCCTAACATTCCATGTTCCTAGGAACATGTCCCTGTGTTTGAGCCTTTGGCATGTGTTCCCTGAAGTAGTCCCCGCCCGGAGAACCGAATGGGGGACTATTTGACCTCCGGTATAGAACAGTCAATATTTATTTTTTCTCAGATGACTTTCTTATTTTTTTCAATTTTTAACATCTTGCTACTCTCCTTAAGAATTAAATTCCACCGACATAGGATAAGATTTTGTTAAATTTACATATGTGACAACACTTCTGGGTACTGAATTACATACTTGTAACCCATTTTTCCTGGTTATATGTCTTTTCCATAAGACAAAATTTAACATTCCTGTTATTGCTGTACCTTTATTTATTCTGTTCTTAATGTCACTTCCTTGTCTATCCTCTTGATCTACTTTTACCTCCAAATACTTAATTTTTTCACATCCTCTGATATACCCTCGGGACCAGAGGCAAGGAGCATAACCACTAGTCCACCGCAACCGATACAGTTGGGAAATTTCAGGGCATTTTTTTTTTTTTTACTTTCGAAGACAAATACACGAATCCTATTCCCATTTATATTGTTCTGGCATTAGTAGGTAGTTGTTCGTCAAGAAAGGAAAAAAAAATTACAAAGCATTCAGATAAAGAATTCGAAATTTTGCAATCCAATTTACAGATATAATAATGGTCTCTTGAAATTCTATAAAGAAGAACATCTTTACGTGTTGTTAGTTCTCTCAATAGACACATCACAATGATTCTTGAAAAAAATAATGGCAGAGTAGGCTTACAATAACTTTCATTTTTTTACCTTCTACAAAATGTCAATATCAAGCTGCTGCTTCAAACCCAAAATGGTGGGTTACCTGCAAGGTGCAGAGCTAATTAATTCTAACAATTTTGAAATGCTACATAAAAAATAGACACTGAAATACGCGTAGAAACTGGAATGTTAAACATATTGTTCCCCGAAACCCACCACATTATTTTTTTTTACCTTAAGAGCAAAAATAGTAATTGATAATAACATTTTAGAGCAGTTTTAAATATCTAGGTTTCAATTTATCATATGTTAAAATTGAAGATATTAATGACAAAATAAATAAATCTAAACTAATGTGTGGCACTATTAAAAGAACCCTTAAAAACACAAGAAAAGAAACAAAAATTTAATTTTATAAAGTAAAGGCTGTTCCTGTATTGATGTATGAATCAGAATGTTGGACGATCACTAAAAGACAAGAACAAAGATTGGAAGCAGCTGAGATGCGATTTTTAAGAAATATAGCAGGATATACTCTACTGGATAAGAAAAGAAATGAAGATATAAGAAAGGAACTAAATATTTTCAAACTTACAGATCGAATAATTAAATACAGGAACGACTGGAAAGAACATATTGATAGAATGCCAGAAGGAAAATTTCCAAAATTATTGCTAAATTATAAACCGCACGGAAGGAGAAATGTTGGTCGCCCCCACAGAAGATGGTCTGAACAATTTTAACAATTCTAGGTTTCATCAAACCGGAACGAGCCAACAGGCTTAATCCCTGGATGATGATGATGATGATTATTATTATTTTTTAAAGAAATGAGCAGTTCGTGTAGATCATTATAAAACCATAAATGACAGACACAAATAAGAAGGTATCAAAACTTCAAAACATTCTTTTAAAATAAGTATGGAAGTTTAAGCTTAGAGTGGTGTAGACAACCCACATACTCACTTAAGAGTTAAAGAAACTGTTTTTATAACTCGATAAACGATTAATTTGACTGTCAGAAGGTAGAAGCCAAAAGAATATATGCCATCCCCGTGGAATAATGAATATTACTACTATTGGTTGTTATATCACAGGAAAGAAAAAGCCTATATATTCTTTCAATGTGTAAAATTGGAAAATGTACAACTGCTACCCTTGGAATATCAAATAAGTCTTACCCTAGTTTGACCTTTTCACTCGTGACCCAACGTTTGCCTTCCACTTCCATCTACATTACATCCAAATGATATTGCAAACAAACGACTCGAGATTATATTCTCAATATTGAAACATGCAGTCCACCACTGTGGTCTCCAGGTAGCGTGCTACCTTGTCACGCAGCGAGCCCGGGTTCGATCCCCGCTCGGGACAAGTATCTGGGTGAGGTTTCTTCGGGGATTTTCCTCATCTGTAAGACAAATGTCAGGATACTTTAAGGCCCAAAGGATCCCCGAACATCATCTGACCATCATTATCATCAATATCATATTAACCTCATTAGATTAAGTTTAGGTTTAAGGCCTCTCCTGGCGCATCATTACCCATCGTCATCACCCATCATATCATTGGGGCAGCGTAACCCCGCCTTCCAGGCACCTCAACCGCAGAAGTGGGTTACAATACGCCAATGCCAGGAGAGAATAACTGAAATGTCGAATGACAAACAGGTTGCATTGAAAAAAAAGTATTATAACATGAATATTAATCAGCACTTTTAAAATGTATATTCAAGCACATTGTGTTATCCTACCATCTGACCTTCGATCTTCCAACAGCTCTGCCTCCTATGGGTTTCCATTTGTAGATTTTTTTGACCAGTCTCTGATCATCCCTTCTTATCAAATGTCCAAGCCAACCAATTCTGAGAGATCTTACATGGTTTACTATATTCTGAATTTTTATTAATTTGTTTAGTTATTTGTTTTGATTCTCCAACAGTTATCAGTTCCTCTATTTGGTCCAAATATTCTGATTAAAATTTTCTTTAGAAATTAGTTATTTCTGTTTTATTGTTTCACAAGCATATGTAACTAGTGACCTAATGAGTGTTTTGTATAACCTTATTTTTGCAATTTTTGATATTAATTTCCTTTTAAATAAGGTTCTATTTGCAAAATAAGCTTTATTCCCATTTACCAATCTTTCCTTATGAAGGCCAAATACGACATGCAAAAAAAAAAAAAAAAAAAAAAAGAACGCCTTAACCCGGATTTGACCTGGAGATCTCTAACTCATACGTTATATATATTGTTATACATACGTGCATTTATTTACTTTGTTTACTTATTTATTTTACCTGATGGAGTTAAGACCATAAGGTCTTCTCTTTAATTCACCAAGTTAAATTATACATATAATAACAGTTATGAATTATCTATATGTTGATTATTGATACATAATAATAGGTATAGGCTACACAATGCAGAGTTGACAACGGAAAGGAATAATAATAATAATAATAATAATAATAATAATAATAATAATAATAATAGATAGATAGATCATCGGTTGATTAATGTCTTTGACATCGTCCGATTCCTAGTAGCCAATTTTGTAGGTCCATCCAATCTCCTGGTTGTAGATGTTTCTCCTTCATATATAAACATATTCCCTGACTCCAGGAGGTTTTAAGTCTTCCTCTGCTTCGTCTTCCCTAAGGTTTCCATTCGAAAACAGATTTTGGTAGTCGATCCTCTTCCATTCGCTGGACATGTCCGTACCATCTTAATTGCTGAGTTTTAATATAATCTAAAATAGTGTATTCAATCTTCATTTTCTCCCTTATAACTGAGTTTCTAATGTTTTCTCTTCTTCAAATTCTTGCGGCCCTTCGTATAAAATCCATTTCCGTTGCCAAAAGGTACTTACTTGTTTTTGTTGTTAATGGCCAAAGTTCTGCTCCATAAGTAATGATGCTTTTAACAATTGTATGATATATATATATATATATATATATATATATATATATATATATATTCATTTTATTTTTATTACTTATATTTTTATCCCATAATATTCCATTGAGGCAAGCAATTGCAAATTTTCCTTTATTATTTATATTTCTTATTTCCTCTTCATAACTCCCATTCTTATTTATTTTAATTCCTAAATATGTGATCTCACTACAAGATTTTATTGTTTCTCCAGTCTCCAAAATTAAATTTTGTTTTGGTTCACCAATTGATAATTTTTTTTTTTTCATGTTTAAATTTAAACCCCATTTTTCATATTCTTCTATTACTTTTCAAGTCATATATTCTAAATCTTCATAATCTTGTGCAATTAACAATTGATCATCTGCAAAATGTAAGTTGTATAAAGATTTGTTTTTTGAAATAGGAATTACCATGCTTTAATAATAATAATAATAATAATAATAATAATAATAATAATAATAATATCCTATAATTTCATTAAGGAATTGGCTAGGTAAAGAAATTTTCAAACATAAAGGAATAATAAAAGTATACATGGAACACGGTTATATATTATAAGGTCTAAGGAAATATGTAGGGAGTTTCTCTAACTGTTTTTGTGTCGGGCAGTCCTTGTTATACGAGGGGGGGGGATTCCAGAGTCGAGTGGCTGAAACAAGGAAGGATGAGGAATAGCGAGATGTTGGATGTAGAGGTACAACTGGAGTTAAATGTTCTCTCTATCGTGTGTTCAAGTTATGGCGGGAAGATAGTAAACCGAAGCGAGCAGAAATATAAAGGGGTGATGAGTTGGACAAAGTGCTGTGTAAGTGGCAGAGGCAATGTATCTTTTGCCTGTCTTCCAATCGGAGCCAAGACCACATTTAAAACACTAGAGTTATGTGGTATCTAGTAAGTAGACACTCTAAAGGAATGCGAATAACACTGGTCAACATGATTTTTTGTCTCATGAGTACCAATAGTTTGTACTTAATGCAATTTTTTTATCGTGTTTTCAAATATGTATTCGGAATTTCTCCATCGCCCACAGTTTTTTTTATCTCAATTTCAATTATTGGACTTAAATAATATATTTTTAACAAACGTTTTTCGTCCATTTGTCCGTTGTAAAATGAAAGCAAATGAGATAACTCAGGAGATTTCAGCTATGAAAAAGAGATATCAAGGCAAATGGAATCCTAATATGCTGGCCGATTATTGTTGGGCCATCAAGAGGGATACTCCACAGGCGAAATATAGCAGAAAATCGTCATTTCTTACTTTCTAGGTGAGTCCGAATGTTCGAATATTGTGTAGTTACAAATGTAGAAAATATTAAAGACGTTTAAAATTATAATTGCCTGTCTCTTGGAAACCTTGCGTAATAGAGGAAAACTTATATCACATTTGAATTCAAGAGAAAAAATACTAACAGAATCACATATTTTTCTTTCTGAAACAAAAAAAAAATATATTTTTTGTTGCTCAGTGTTATTAGAAAAAAAAAGTTTGACGAGAACAACCTCAATAGGTACATACCTGTGAAATTCGCTCAAATCCATTGAGAATTATTGCTTCATTTTAATTTAAAAATAATAAGAGAGAATGGAAAATGAAATTAGCGCTGATAAAAAAAGGAACATTGGTAGAGTTGTAATTGAATTACTTTGCAGAGAAATGCTGGAATGGAGGATAAAATGGACTACAAATCCCCTACCTTCCACAAAACCCATTCTTCTGCTCTCAGTATGTGTTTTTGAGGAGGGATTTTCATGTGCTGGATTAAATCCAGTGAACCGTGTATAGAGGATACCAAAACAACAGACAATCTCTTCTCAAGTGAATTCAATTTTCCTGGAAATTCCAGAACAAAAGAAGTGAAACCAGCGTTAAGTTGAGCATGAATAAGACTCTATAAGTAATAACAGAGGGATTTAAAACGGAAGTTCATTAATTTTGTACTCTTGAAAATTAGTATTATACTATTTGATTTAATATTAACCAATAGGAAGTGCATAAAACATTTTAAATCAAAATATCTCACTTTTAACACAACAATAAGATTGTCATCATCATTATCATCATCTACCGTCACGGTTTTGACCATTTCTGACCTGTTCCGGCTCCATATTATAGTTGTTCCCCCCATCTTTTAAATGGTCGTCCACGACTTCTATGTCCTAGTGGATTGTAATTTAACATTCTATAAGGTCTTAGGAAAATATTTGGACCAAAGGGAGATGAACAGACAGGTGAATGAAGAAGACTGCATAACAGTGAATTACATGGTCTTTATAGGAATCCAGATATAATAAGAACAGTTAAGTCTCGTAGACTGCGATGGGCAGGACATGTGGCACGAATGGGGAATGGAAGACGTGCATGGAAGCTTCTTGTAGGGAAACTAGAGGGAAAGCGCCCTGTTGGTAGACCAAGAAGGAGGTGAAAGAATAGCATGAACTATGATTTGAGGGAAATAGATTATACAGGGGATGAATGGAAAACATTAGCTCAGTATAGGGATATATGGAGAGCTTATGTCCGCGCGGCCATGAACCTACGGGTTCGATAGTGCCAGTAAGTTAGTTATAAGGTACCCTCTCTTCACTCATTCTACTAACATGTTCAAACCATTTATTTCTACATTCTATTATTTTTATGTAAGACATTAATAAAGCCTTTGCAAACGTCTGGAAGTGAGACTTGGGTCTTGACTGAAAGTACCATGGCTCGGGGTTTTGAAAGAAGAATTCTAAGAATAATATATGGCACCATTCAGGAAAGAGGAGAATGGCGAATACGATATAATGAATTATAGAATTTGTATAAATCATCAGACATTGTTATAGACTACAATAGCTAAATTGAGATGGGTAGGATATCCAGAGAACGGATAATGGTGAAACTGTTAAAAATAACGATGAACCATCCAGATGGAAGAAGAAACGTTAGAAGACATAAAGCTTGTAGAGTGTTGGAAGATGTACAATGACTTAAAATTCGAGAATGGTGGAGAGTCGCCAGAAATAGAGAAGTCTGGACGAGACTGCTTTAGAGAGGCTATGACTCGACCCGGGTTTTCATGCCAAACATGTCGATGATGATTGATATGAAATGGCACAATTCCTAGAACATCGGTAGTCGCGCGGGTTGTAGGACGTCCCCAAAATGGTACATAATTCACTGTATATACTAACTAACTCACTGCCATTACTAGATTGGTCGGCATGGTCCAGATGCCATGACTTACTTCCAGTAGCCTCCTAGATCACCGGATCTCAGCCCATGCGATTTTCTCCTTTGGGGTTTTTGTAAAGGACAGAGTCTAGGTGCCTCCATTGCCTGCCTACGTGCCCGAGTTGATAGGATTCGAGAAGCTGTTGCTGCCATCAATCCAGACATGCTTATTAATAAAATAAAATGAGTTAAAACATACCTTCTTAGGTAAGATCCGTCGTCCTCAACTTATAAAATATGTATTCTTTATGTCTGTAGGCCTTTCAGAACATCCGTCCCATCTTCAGCAGGTCTTTCTTCGCTACATTATCTGATACGATGGTTGATGCTGCTGGTCCTAATGTTGTGTTGTCGTGACTAAAGCTTCTTCCTGACGATATCGTATACTGGGTTGTTTAGTCTGGGAGTGCTTTCATTTAACAGCTTGTTGTCTATTTCTTTGATAATTTCCAGGTCCTCCAATATGTTTATTTTTGTTGGATTTCCCTCTTTGTGTACACAAAGAAGATATATTTTAACTCATTTTATTTTATGACTATCCACCTCAACGGTTTTAACAATGAATTTTATTACTATTGATGCTTATTACTATATGGGAAGAATTAGCATACAGGTTGGATGTGTGTCATGGAACAAACGGGGCTCACATTGTACACCTATGAACTTATAATATTAACAGGATGTGTTATTCTTTCATTTAACATGAGTTTTGTTTTGTCATAGTTAGTTAAAGTATAATTCAACACTTTTAAGATTGCTTTTATGTACACCCGGTATAATGTGTGTGTTGACTATTAGTATTTCTTCGCAGTCACCTAATAATATATCAACAGAATATTATTATTTATTATTATTATTATTATTATTATTATTATTATTATTATTATTATTATTATTATTATTATTATTATTATTATTATTATTATTATTAGGTCCACCGTTGTGGTCTCGAGGTAGCGTGCTGCCTTGTCACGCAGCGGGCCCGGGTTCGATCCCCGGTCGGGGCAGTTTTTCTAGGTCAGGTTTTTATCGGAGTTTTTCCTCACCTGTAAGACAAATGTCAGGAAAACTTTAAGGTCCAAACGGTCCCCGAAATCATATGGCTATCATCATAATCCTTATCATTATCATTATCATCATCACCATCATCATCATCCTTCACCGGTGCGGAAAGCAACGGGAAGCTACCACATCTACAATTCCCTAGTAAAGCTGCAAGCATAGCATGAAAGTGCTATGATTGCAGTGAAGGACCTGCCTTCGGACAGAATTACTATGGATGGATTATTATTAGTCTATTATTATTTCAAAACTACTTAATATATCTAAAAAATAATGAAATCGTAAATTCCCAATCGTAGAATTGTGATTCATTGTTCTGGCTTAAAAAAAACATTATTTAATTGCCCACAGTTTTTTTATTGTTCGTTTCTCTTTTTATATAAATCGTGAGTCCGCTTACGGGGTTGTTTCATAATTCCATGCAAGCCTAAAGCTATGACTTATGAATTGTCAACAATATTTAGTAGCAGTTTTTTCACATATGATATTAAATCTTTAAAAAACGCGAGACTTGATTCCAACTGTCAGACGATATAATTAAGTATATTAACATTGTCAGAGGAAAATATTTGCAAACGTAAACTAATTTCGGGACTAATATGACATACAAATAAAAATATTTAAAAAGTCCAACAACCAGGAACTGTATAAATGAAGCGTATTCCTGGGCAAGCAGAATTTATGGTCCAGTTTAGCTGGTTTATAGAATATACAGGGTGATTCACAATAAGTATTACAGATTTCAAGGGGTTGTAGAGGGGACTTAGTAGACAAAGTTTTGATGAGGAAACGTACCATTTTGATTTAAAATAAGTTTCAAGATCAAAACGCAACGGGATGATGTGTGTCTTACAGAATAAATATTACAGAATTCTAGGGGTTGTACTACACCTGTCGAGTCTGTAGCTCGACAAGCTATATGTGATGACCTGTTAAACGATGACCTCATGGAACATGTGTTGTTCAGTGATAAGGCAACATTCCACGCATGTGGACATGCCAATAGGCATAATGGTAGGATTTGGGCAGGCGAACAGTTAAATGTCATATAAGAGTTTCAGAGAGTCACACTAAATGTAAATGTGTAGCTGAGAATAGCAATAATAAAAATTTACGGGCCGTTCATGTTTGCAAAAACAACAGTAACTAGATGTAACTATCTTCACATGTTAGAACAATACCTGAGACCGCAGCTGGCACAGGATGCTGTACAAGATACTGTGGTTTTCCAGCAAGATGGTGCACCGCCCCATTTTTCCATCATTGTTCGTGACCACCTCAACGAAGTTTTCCCTGGTAAATGGATCGGTCGTGGTTCACCGATAATTTGGGCGGCCCGCACTCCAGATCTGACACAATTATACGTTTTTGTTTGGGGTTTCGTTAAGTCCAAAGTGTATGTAGTGAATATAAACACCTTACAGCAATTGAGAAACCGAATAGCTGCAGCGGTAGCTGCAATCAAAACAGCTATGCTGGCAAAAGTGTTTCGCTGTACACAAGAAAGATGGAGTCTCTGCCGTAACTTAGAGGACCACCACATTGAAATGTATTGAGTTTATCATCCAGTATTCATTACTTTCCATGTGTTTTAACAAGTTTGGCATAAAACATTGGTTTGACGAAAGTGTCAAGTGACTTTTGAATCACCCTGTATATATATATATATATATATATATATATATATATACACACACACACACACAGTATAAGTGCATATATGTAGTCGCAAACACGTCGTTTATGAGTTATGCGCAGAAGAAGGTGTTCTTTTAGATTTGAAGATGATATTCATATACCGGATTTTTCAATCCTAAAAAAAATCTACTAATGCCAGGTTTGAATCCGCGACCTTTGGGACAAGTGGTAAGAAAAATAACATCTATACCACAGCTGCCGATTAAGATGTTAAAAAGAACTGTAGTAATAAGTCAATAAATACTCTTACAAGAATAAGAAAGCCATCAAATGAGTCAATCGGTGATGACTCTGAAGAAATTGGTTTTCGATTGCTTTTCCGTTTCGGAATGACTTCAATCTCAAGAGGTCTGCGGCAATCTCGATAGGAAATTACAAGCTACTCGACACAATCCCTTCTGTTTTTTTTTTTCAAATAACTCGAAACAGTCTTCCCTAGAGAAAAATATTATTATAGATGGTCAATGAACAGAATGTGCTCAATACTTATTTGTTCTTCCTGGAACAAAGTTTTAGAAGATATATTCTTTTTTGTGAGAGATAAAGAAGGGTTAAGTTCTCTCCAGTTTCTTAAGGAGAATTGGATTTCATCCAGAAAGAGGAAGAAACAAAAAATACGCACCATAAATAATGAAATAAAACACAAATGATAAATTCGTGAGTAAAATTCCCAACAGAAAGAAATATAAAAAATTCACGGAATACATTTACATACACCTTAAGAGTAATCAGTTTTGAAATTGTAAGGAGTAGGCTATGCCGTAATAATAATAAAAAAATATTTTGTCTCAATGCCACAAATGTACCCTATTATAACATTTCTGGCTTTCTCCCCTGGTATTGGTGGAATTTTAATCGGATTTCTTACGTTGGGGCAACTGGAAGGCGGAGTTACGTTACCCCGACGATATGATGGGTGATAAATGATAATGAAGCGCCAGGAGAGTCCTTAACCTAAACTTATCTTAAATTCCAGACCATGGGCAGCCACAGAAATTATTTTCTTTAAGGAAAGACTCATATAGTCTGACTGGGAATCAAACTCATCAACTGTAGTCAGAAACTCTGACCACTGGCCTATGACTCTGATTAAAACTATGATTATAATAATCTGATATTATTGAAACTTTTTTGTCAGTTGCGGAAACGTATTTTTAAAAACATGTTTTAATAAGATGATAATAATAATAATAATAATAATAATAATAATAATAATAATAATAATAATAATAATAATAATAATATTTTTGTTCACTCCTATACTATTAATGTCCTAAGTATCATCTGTTTTAGGGAAGTAAGTTGAATTTACCAGAGAGCCCTTGGTATCCATTGACAATGGCATGTAATTGCTCAACTTACTTCCCTAGGGAAGAAAAATAATTGAATTAATTAATAATGTAAAAATTATTTCGATTTACACCAGTCCTTAAATATTCTGTATATTTTTTCGTATCTATTGTTCGACTTTGCTGGTAATATAAATTTAATCGCAGCATTCGCCGCTTCCTCTACATCACAAGTAATCATATCTGTAATTAATATGCAGTTTGAAACTGTTATTTAAAATGTCTGCCACTAATTCAGTCAACCATAAATAATTTCAGTTGTTTTATCAACATTCCCGTGCTATCAAACAATCGAACTCTTCAAATCAAGATATAACATCATCGCCTAATTATTTATCACGCCCCTTCATCAGACTATCCGACACACGTAATCTTGATACTCGATCCCATCAGCACATTGTTCTTTATATCCCTCCTCATCACACTGTATATTATTCATTATCTTTTACGGTCTCACTTACCAAAATATGGAATTCCCTTCCGCCCTATTCATTATCTTTTACGGTCTCACTTACCGAAACATGGAATTCCCTTCCGCCCTATATCAGAGACTGTCAAACATCCTTCAAAAACAAACTAAAGAATTATTTAATAACAAACTCTCACTGATAGTATTCTTTTAACAATTAATAAATTTAATTATTTATGAAAATAATATTAAGAATAACAAATATTTTCATTTTTTTGTCTTAAATATTGTATAATCGTAAAATTAGTTTTCTATATCTCTTCATTTTCCTTTGTTTTTTTTTTTTATATCATTAAAGAGAGAACAATTGGTATATGTCTTGCTTGTATACATTTATTATTAGTTTTAGTCTTAATTTTAACTAACATTAACTGGATGCATTATATATCGTAATATATTAGATATTATCTTTTTGATCAAATTTTTACTTAGTATTTAATATTAGAATTAATTGAGATTGTTATATTCTGATGTAACATATGTTTGTCCTGTGTGAATGGAAGAAAGAAGGCCACATGTGCCTTAACTCCACCAGGAAACTATATTCAGTATAATCTTACGTCTAACTCTCAAATCTAACTTCAAACGAAATAATAAATAGTAAACATAATTATTAATCTAGGAAATGAAACCAAGAGTATATAAGCAATTCGGGAAGTAACAAGTACATTACTAGACTTCGAACTTACTTCGAGAATTTAATAAACTTATGTAGTCAATATAACCAATTCACCAATGAAAAATTAAAAGAGTCAACATTTATCAACAGCGGTGGTTGTCCTTGTTCAAGACAAAATAGGTGTAGACTCTTTAAATGGACAGCTTTCGCGGTTGAAACATGTTGGACGGGTCTTGTTAATATTTAATTGGTGAATTGGGTACATATGACTTTACAATGATTTTAACTGAACTCTAAAAAGCTGCTGGCTCAACCCCGTCCTGCGTAACTAGTTAGGTACTAATATTTTTCCCGTTGTTGCGTACATAACTATTATTTTACCTGGTGAATTTGAAACCGTATGGTTTATCCGTGAAATTCATCTTTAGCCAGGATTAAATTCTCGTCGATAGATCAAGTCGACATTCATGGGCCAAACAGGCAGTGAGAAAGCCCTTATCCTATACAAGGCCATGGCTTCTGAACCTCACATGCCACTTAGTTGTAACAGACGGTAGATTATGGTCTTGAGAGGTATAGAGATAGCATGCGGGCCAGTATGGATCTTGTCCCCCCATTCCGTTATAGCTGGTTTTCTTAACCTGGTGCCGTTTAGGGACAAAATTAAGTATCTAAATTTCTGCATGATTTTGGCAGTATGGTCATTTTTCATAGAATTAATCATGACCAGCAACAGTTAGCACCATTCCAGACGCAGAAGATGAAATAGTCTTTAGTATTTGAATGAAATAGTAGAGGACGACAGATCTGCAGGTGACTAACTTTTATTTTTTTTTGGATTTTTCATAGTGTGACCGTCAACTTTGTTTCGTAATGATTTTTAAAAATGTTGAATCAGGTTTGGGTATTGGTAGGTATAGCCAATGGAAAGCATTTACATTTACTGTATTGTCAATATAAAAACTAATCTTTATATTTTTTCTAACCTGGTTGAGTGGTAGACAAAGTTTCAAGATCTTAATTCTGCCAGTTAATATAAATGTATTATTATTATTATTATTATTATTATTATTATTATTATTATTATTATTATTATTATCATTATTATTATTATTATTATTGTTAACACATGATCAATTCTGGAAATGCATGCTATTATGCATTACAGGGATCCTTGTCCATCACCAACTTTTCTCTCAAAAAATGTTCAAACATGACAACATACAATACATTGTTTCTCCAAGTTATATTATATGAATGCGAAATATGGATTCTTACCTTAAGAGAAGATAAAATATTACGAGTATCTGAGAATTAAATTCGCAGGAAAATTTATGGACCAAAGAGAGAAAACAGACAGGCGAATGGAGAATATTACCTAATAGTGAATTACTTGATCTTTATAGGAAACCAGATATAATAAGAATAGTTAAGTCTTGCAGACTGCGATCGGCAAGACATGTGGCACGAATGGGGAATGAAAAACTCACTTCATAAAAAACAGTGGGAAAACGCCGAATTTATAGACCTAGAGTGAGGTGATTTGAGGGAAGTAGATTATACAGGGAATGATTCGAAAACATTAGCTTAGGATAGGGATGTGAGGAGAGCTTATGCCCGCGCGGCAACGAATCTGCGGTTTCGATAATGCAAGTGAATGAGTTAGTTAGTTATAAAAAAAATTAGGAACTAACATTATGAGGTTCTACTTAAAAAGTTTGGTCTGCCTTCATCTTACCTCATATTTCGTTTTATGAAATACGATATAATTATGAGGTAAGATGAATGCAGACAAAAAGTATTTATTTAGTTTGTTATTTTTAGGGTTCATGTTTCACATCCAAATATTATAACTGGGAGAATAAGAATTTTATACATTTTCAGTTCCATTTGATTTTTAGTACTACGAGAATCTAATATATAAAAATGAATATTAGTTTGTTGGTTTGTTTGTTCGTACTTTATGCGCGGCCATACCGTTGATACGATTGTGTTGGGGCTTTTTGTAAAATGGTCAGGAGATTCCCGGGATGAACATAGGCTATAAAATAGTTGTGATACTCAACTCCTACACCCTTCAAAATCGCCCTTTGTAGTGGAAAACGTGAAAAAAGTAGCTATTTGGACGCTTAAATGGCTTACGCTGCCTAAACCATAACAAATACACAAAATTAAAATACACATAATTGAATATCTAAAACCGCTCTACAATAACGTCTGCGACAGCATATGTTTATCTCTTACGGGTAACTCACAATAACCATTTTTGTCTTTCATTGATGCCAAGAAGATCGAGACAAGTACGTAGATTTCTATGCAAGCATAGCAGTACATGACGGGTATTCTTTTACGGATAATTCACAATAACGAATTTTGTTTTTTAGCTCATTGATGCCAAGAAGATCGAGATAAGTAGATTCCCGGGAAACACCGGGTAATGAGCACGGAGAGTCTTAAAATAATTAGGATATACATTTCTAGCCTAATTATTTTTCATTTTGCTTATTCATAAAAAGTACATTAATTTTCGTCTTTCAGCTCATTTATGCCAAGAAGAACGGGATGAGTAGATTCCCGGACAACGCCGGGTAAATAGCACAGGGTATCTAAAAATAATTACCATATATTTTTTTCCTCTTACTTATTTAACTAAACTTAAAACACATTAATTTTCGTATTCCAGCTCATTCATGTCAAGAAGATCGGGATAAGTAGATTCCCGGGCAACGCCGGGTAATGAGCACGGGTTATCTAAAAAAATATAAATTCATAATTATTTTTCCTTTTACTTAATCAACTAAACATAAAAGCACATTAATGTTCATTTATTTAGGCGTAGCTGCGCACGCCGGTTATTAGCTAGCAAATTATATACTTAATTCTTCTGAACGTGTGTCACTGAACTCCTCCTTAACGACTGAACCGATTTTGATGACATTTTTTGTGTGTTTTGAGTGGGTCCGTGGATGGTTTAGATTCACAATTGGACCCTCTAAAATCATTAGGTGTAAGAGTTCACATGAAGAGAAAATTTAAATATCGCTCTAGCTGTCACATAATTCGATGTTTCGAAACGAAAATCAGTATATCCTATTAAATAAACCGAGGTAGGTACTGTCAAATAATGAGCGAATTCCGACAATTACATGTGGAGGTTTACCTGAAATCCGAAATTAAAAACGGACTAGCAACTTTTTAGTTTCAGGTGCTTATCTGTGTCAATGATTCTATAAAATTCACGGAGTGTTAAACGGCTCATCGAAAATATATAACGTTTGGACAGGACGTCTGTCCGGTCGGCTAATATTATACATAAAACTTATACACAAATAACTTTAAGATAGAATCTGTACATAAAAACCTCAACATCGTCATACATATTTCATCCCAGTGGACCAAACTTGTGAACATAGAAACTACTCCGTAGAAGTTTGGAATGAGATTTTTAGTTTAGTAAACATGCTCCCGATATTTCCCAGAACAAATTTACATAGCAATAAACCAACAGAGGACGCGTGTGGCGTTAGAAACACGAGAATTTATCTGAACTTTGCTACATAAACCTTAGAGCTTTTATGCCGTAGAAAAAGGACGTCGTGAAGAAATTTATAGTCGAGATTATATCTTCATTTTCTTTGCAGTTTGTATTAAAGCTAACATATATCAACATTCTTCTTTTTTTACATTGTCGCATTTCCTCGCGTCCTAAAATGTATTCTCGTTATCCACGCTCAATGTCCAGAAATAATGTCCGTATCGAATGAGCTAGCTCTGATTTTAAATTTGGAGGGTTTTATTAAGATGATATGCAGTTCAATTTCCGGATCACCCTGACAGGAATAGATTTTTCGGGGATTCTTTACAATTTTTCTAAGTTCCAATCATACGCCATGCGCATGCGCCAACGAACCGAAGCGGTTTACACTATGGAATCATGGGATGCAGCCAACATATACACAATATTTAACTAACCTAAAAGTTAACCTAATGCATTTTAAGTACTTTAATCTGTGAAAGACCAATCTAAAAGCTAACCTAACGCAATTTAAGTACTCTAATCTGTGAAAGAATGCAACGCCCAAAAATAAATAGTAAGTTCTGAAATTTTGAAGTGAATGTGTATTGTTAATTAGTACATACTCTATGTTGGCTGCACTGGAAAGTCTTTATTGTTGTATAGAATATTCGATAAAATCATAGAAAATATATTAAAATAATAGTTAGTACAAAATCTAAAAATCATTGTAAATGGTGGGAAATAATTTGAAAATTGAAACCCTAAGAATAAAATTTGACAGGTATTTATGACGGAATTAAAAAAGTCGCGTAACAGATTATAAAGAAGAGTCGATCCTTCTTACGAATCCCCATAGATGAATGTTTAATGAAGGATCATTAGATTTGTTTGATAAATAGATACACCATTTCCATCGTGCAATTGGGTATAGAAGTTGTGAAATGAAATATACAATAAAATCTCCTTTATATATAAAATTGAGTATGAGTCCATCTATCTGTCCTTTTTGGACTCAAAAACAACTTGACCGATTTGAAAGGGCTTTTACTATATTTTAAAGAATATTTCTGGGACAATTAACGTACATATTACCGTACGTGCTATACGGCCGGAGCTAAAAAAAAAAGGTAACTTTTTGGACAATTAAATGTCTTAAGCTTCTTAAACCATAAAAAACACAAAATTAATATTCAGGGAATTGAATATATTAAAAAATTATTTTAAAAAATCGGCGACAGCATGTCTTTTACGGATAACTCACAATAACAATTTTTGCCTTTAAGTTCATTGATATCAAGATGACCGGGATGTGAAGATTCAAAGGCAATGCCAAGTAATCAGCACGGGGTATCTAAAAGTAATTATGATATAAATTTATAACTATTTACTTATTCTACTAAACATAAAAACACATTTAATGTTTTATTTGTAGCAGTGCACGCCGAGTATTCGCTAATGAAATATAAAAAAATATAATATTTATATATAATAATGTAAATACAGTAAAATAAAAAAATAGTCATGTTTAATTAAAATCTTATAAGATTATGGCTGTTCCTGTGTTGTTATATGGCTCCGAAAATTGGACTTTTACAAAAATCGACTAAAAATATATAATCTACAGAAGTAGCGTAGTGGTTAAGGCACTGAGCTACAAGCCGGAGGGTCGAGGGTTCAAGTCCCGTTGGGGTCAGGATTTTTAAACTGACCCAAACCCTCTGGTGGCACTATGGCCCTGGGGTCGACTCAGCCTCAAACGGAAATGAGTACCAGACGCTTGTTCTGGGAGTAAAGGCGGCCGTCACGCAGGGCTGACAACCCGGCTGACATAAAGTGCCGATTGTCTAGAAAAAGTGGGAGCCTTAACCTCCTACTACCCCAAGGGCCTCCGGGTCTGTTGTGGGATCACTTTACTTTTACAGAAAAGAGTTTCCTGAGACATATAGCTGGATATATATTGGTAAATCCAGAAAATTGGATAAACTTGGGTAAATTTGTGGACAAAACGCGGAAAATAAGAACAACACTCATTCATGAATAAATACGATTCCGATTGAGGGTCTTTCCACTTTTCAGCGGTTGCCCTTTTACCAGCCGGCTGCTGGCCCTTCACATCCACATGTGTCAGTCACAGAGGTAGATGATCAACAGCCAGTGTAGGGGTGACATGTGGTTAGCATGTCGAGTCCCCCAGCCGTTATAGCTGGTTCCTCAACCTGGAGCCGCTACTTATTGTAGCTACCCAATTGCCTCACGATGCTGGGTGGGCACCGGTCCCATACTGGCCGAAATACCATGGGAAAATTTCTTCCCCCATGGAGACTCGAACCAGCGCAAGTCCCGTAGCTCTGCGCCAAGGCTTCCTACCTTAACCGCTCGGCTATCAAAATGCAATAACATTAATTCTTAATAATTATATATAAATTAATTAGTGTATAATGCTATTGTATTATTTAATTGTAATATTACTGTGTTTTCTTTATGTAATTGTAATGTTATTGCTTTTTTTTTGTTTATTTTTCTTCACACTAGTAGCAATTATTACTTTATTGTAACGGACTGTCAACAGCACGTACGGCTTACTGCCCGTGCGACCCATATTTGTAAATAATATTGTAAATACCTTACTTTTTTGTCTAATAAAGTCCTCCTACTACTACTACAAGATAAAAAAATTTAGCAAAGATATTAGGAATGAGCTTAACATATTCAGTTTAACAGACGGAATCAAAGAATGCAAACAAGTGGTTCGACCACATTCAAAGAATGGATCAACAACGTATAATAAAACAGTTGTTCACATGTAAGCCTCAGGGATATAGATGTATGGGACGACCAAGAGCCCGATGAAGAGATCAGCTTTCTGCAATAATCGGAATAGTTCAATTCGTGAAGAAGATGATGATGAATTCCGTCCGTACTTATTGATGCTAAAATCATAAGAATATTAGGCTTCACTTTACAACCTGTGACGCGACTTTTTTAATTCCTTCATAAACCCCTGTAAATTTTATTTTTACGGTTTCATTTTTCAAATAATTTCCCACTATATACAATGATTCTTACATGTTTTCTAACGATTATTTGAATATATTTTTTGACGATATTGAACTACATAAGATGTGGCAGCCATATTGATTTAACGAATATCCTGTGTTCCAGTGCGGCCAACATAGAGTCTGTACTAATTAGCTAATTTCTTCACAGGTTATACTTAAATAGCGTTGGTTTAGCTTTTAGATTAGTTAAATAACGTGTATATGTTGGCTGCATCCCGTGATTCCATAGTGTAAACCCCATCGCAACTGATGGTATGCGCATGGTGTATGACTGGGACTTAAAATAAAATTTTTCGTTACATGTTGTAAAGTATTTCCGAATATTATTATTTAACATGTTTTAAATGTATACAACATCTTCCTGTGCCCAATATTAAGTTTTGATTCTCTTCCCCCATTCATCTCTATCCTTCCAGTCACCATTCCACAGTTCCCTGTTCTTCATCAAATTCATAATTCCTTCCATCCATATCATCTAAGATCTCCCTCTTCTTTTCCTCCGATTTGGAACCTACTCCAAACTCCTAACTAGCATCCATCTTCACATATCCTCCTCATGTGCCCAAACCATTGTAATTGTTTATTTCACGCAAATTTTATAATTGTTTCGTTAAAGTTGATTTTTTCTTGGATAATATTGTTTCTGATCATGTCTAATTTAAAGCAACGTGCAGATCTTAAAAAATCCATATCTGTTGATTGCAATTTTGACTTCAATTTGACATTTATTTTCCATGTTTCTGCTCCTTAGGTCATTAAACGTTTTACAGTTTTGACTTAAGCTTTCACCACCGGAGTCATTATGATGTTCTTGAAGATTTCCGTGTTGTAGGCCGTGGTCTTGAAGCTTGAAGTTCCCCGACGTTTCGCAAGAGACTGCGTCCGACATCCTCAAGGGTTGGCTCCGATTGGAAGACAGGCGAAAGATACATTGCCTCTGCTTCTTATACAACACTTTGTCCACCTCATCACCCCTTTATATATCTACTTGCTTTCATTCGCTATCCTCCCACCATAACTTAAACACACGATCGAGAGAAAGTTTAACTCTAGCTATTCCTCTACATCGAATATCTCACTATTCCTCATCCTTGCTTGTTTCAGCCTTGTTCCCTCCCCTCGTATATCAAGGACTGCCGATTCAAAAACAGTTTATAAAGAAACTCACTTCATATTTCGTCAGACAATATAATATATAACCGTGTTCCATGTATACTTTTATTGTTTCTTTATATTTTTAACTTTCTTCACCAAGCCATTTACTTAATCTAATTATAGGTTATTATTTTTGTTATTTTTATTATTACTATTGTTATTATTATTATTATTATTATTATTATTATTATTATTTATATTATTATTATTATTACTATTTTTCTTTCTTGCCCTTGTCAAATTTATATTGTGTATATACATCTATTATGTATCAATCATAATTCTTATTGTATGTATAATTTAACCCTGGTGAAGTGGAAGAGAAGACCTTACGATCTTAACTCCATCAGGTAAAATGAATAAATAAATGAAACGAAATGAGACAATGAGGATGCCGGACGCAGTCTCTGGCGAAACGTCGGGGAACTTCAAGCCTCAAGACCACGGGCTATAGTCCGGAAATCCACTTCAAGATCATCATAAACTTCTTACTATTGATTTATAAATATGGATTTTTCTTTTTTGAATATGTTCTTTTCTTTATTTTTATTTTTATTTTTTTACTCCAGTTTCTATTGTTATTTTATTTTCAACATATAGACTTTTTATTGCAGTTATTAGGTCCTGAGGTACGCCTATCTGTTTCATTATATTCCACAATTTATTTCTGTTAACTTTGACAAACGCCTTTTCAAGATCTACCTATAAATGCCATTAAAGTTGGTAGATTATATTCTCTATGCTTCTCAAAAAAATAACAATAATATAACAGCAACAATAAATAGAGGTGTAAGACAGGGATGTCCGCTTTCATCCTCCCTTTTTAATGTTTATATTGACGATATAATATATAATTGGCAGATAAATTTGGACTCACATTTCAAAATAAAAATAAGATCTTAGATACCTTACTTTTTGCAGACGACCAAGTTCTAATATCTAGTTCGGAAGGTGGTCTACAGAAATCATTCTTTCAATTAAATAACATTATACAGAATTATAATTTCAAAATATCAATAAGTAAGACGAAAATCTTAGCTTTTAAGGGATCAGATACCGTAAGAGCTATAATAATTCTGGAGGGGAAACCCATTGAACAAGTGAACCAATTTAAATACCTGGGTTATGAAATTTCCTATATATTTAATTATATATGTGGCATAATTAAAATAATATTTAAGAACACAAGAAAGGAAACAAAATTAAATTTTATAAAGCAGTGGCAGTCTCCTTACTATCGTATGGTAGTGAATTTTGGGTTTTAACTAAAAGAGAAGAGAAGAAGGTCATAGAAGCAGCTGAAATGAGATTTCTGAGAAGTGTGTCTGGCTACAAACTTATAGATAAAATAAATGAAGATAATAGAAATGAGCTAAATATTTTTTTTAACTTTTAGATAAAATAAAATAATGTAGAAACAAATGGAAATAACATGTTCAAAGAATGAAATATCATCGCATTCAAAAAACTATACTTAATTACAAATCAAAAGGAGACAGGAATGTTGGTAGACCGAAAAAGAGATGGATTCAACTTTTTGAATAAAAATCTATGAGACCGGAACAAGCCACATCGGCTTAATTCGTGATTGTGGTTGATGATGATGATAAATATCTGTTTATCCTACAAAATTATATTCAACACTAGCTAATACCCGGCGTGCGCTGCTACGCCTAAATAAATGAAAATTAATGTGCTTTTATGTTTAGTTGAATAAGTATAAGGACAAATATAATTATAAATTTAATTTTTTTAGATACCTCGTGCTGATTACCCGGCGTTGCCCGGGAATCTACTTATCCCGATCTTCTTGACATAAATGAGCTTAAATACGAAAATTAATGTGTTTTATGTTTAGTTAAATCAGTATAAGGAAACATTTATATCGTAGTTATTTTTAGATACCCTGTGCTGTTTACCCGGCGTTGTCCGGGAATCTACTCATCCTGATCTTCTTGGCATAAATGAGCTGAAAGATGAAAATTAATGTATTTCTTATGATTAGTTAAATAAGTAAAATGAAAAATAATTATAAATGTATATTGTAATTATTTTAAGATTTCCCGTGCTGATTACCCGGTGTTCCCCGTGAATCTACTTATCTCTATCTTCTTGGCATAAATGAGCTAAAAGACAAAATTCGTTATTGTGAGTTATCTGTAAAAGAATACCCGCCATGTGCTGCTATGCTTGCACAGGAATCTACGTACTTGTCTCGATCTTCTTGGCATCAATGAAAGACAAAAATAGTTATTGTGAGTTATCCGTAAGAGATAAACATATGCTGTCGCGGGCTTTTATGTAGAGCTTTCTGAGATATTCAATTCTGTGTACATTAATTGTGTGTATTTGTTATGGTTTAGGCTGCGTAATCAATTTAAGCGTCCTAAGAGCTACTTTTTTCACGTTTTTAATGGTGTAGGAGTTGAGTATCACAACTCTCTTATAGTCTGTGTTCATACCGGGAATCCCCTGAACATTTTGCAAAAAGTCCCATCACAATCGGATCAACGGTATGGTTGCGCATAAAGTACAAACAAACAAACAAACATTTTTATATTAATATATAAAAATTGCTTTTACACATCGAGCATTAATTGTTTATTTTGTTATTTCCAAATCATTGTTTCAATTTTAATTTTTTGAACTGATATTTTAATTTTGTTACAGATATTAATGGTACATTTGGAATCTTCTAATATTAGACATAAATTAATTAATCCCGATTTTCCATTTCAATAACCGCAATACATTTAAATTAGTTTGCTGTTTGCAGAGGAAGGCAAACTTGCATACAGAATACTCAAGACTTTGCTCTTAACATCTGGAAAAGGGAGCAAAGTGTTTATTATTCAAAATGACGTACCGTCAGCATCCCCCATCCTTCCTCATGAAACGACAAGAGGAACGACTGGGCGCAACAACTGTTCAAGTACAGAATCAAATCTCACAATCAAATTTCATTACTTTACTAAGGAATTCTGAAAGAATCCAGCTACTGAGGTTATTTTAATCTTCATTATCATCATTAAGGATTAGACCCTAAGGTCTGTTCCGATCTCATGCTAGAACTGATCTGTCCATCTTTTACTGAGTATTCCTATATTTCTTCGTCCTAGTGGTTCGTAATTAATAATCAGTTTCGGTTATTTTCATGATGGTAATTTTAAGTTTATTTTACAAATATTAACCACTTATTCTTCATACTGCTAACTGTAAATCACCATGACAACAATGTACACTTATATATATATATATATATATATATATAATAGTAATTATGCAAGAGGGCAGGTCTTTCACTGCAATCATAGCATTTTCATGCTATGTTTTACAGCTTTACTAAGGAATTGTAGGTGTGGTAGCTTCCTGTTGCTTTCCACAGGATGATAATGATAATGATAAGGATGGTGATGATGGCCGGATGATTTTCGGTGACAGCTTCCTGACATTTATCTTACAGGCGAGGAAAAACCTCATCCAGGAGCCTGTCCCGACCGGGAATCGAACCCGGGCCCTCTGCGTGACAAGATAGCACGCAACCTCAAAATCACAGCGGTGGAGATATATATATATATATACACTATTGTTCACTTTAGCCCATTGTTTCATTTGTTCCTAAAGTATTTTACAATAGATATTTCCAAACACTGACTAGAGGTAAATTCCCCTATAACTTTCTGGTTTATAAGCCCCACCTGTCTCTTTGTATAGCGGTTGTCGCCCTGGCTTCCGGATAATTTCCTCCATTAAATAGTTTGTTGAACGCAAACTTCTAATAATTTATTTGATGATATATTTTTCAAGAATTCTCAGCGTACGTGGCAGACGTTGTCCTGCCCAGATGTTCAATTCTCGTGTCATGGCTGCAAGATACAAATATAAGTTACTTTTACCATAAAATTCACTAATTAAGACTAATTAGATCTTCTTGGAATAAATGAGCTGAAAGACAAAAATGGTTATTTAGATTATCCGTAAAAGAATACGCTATGCCCGAACGTTGTTTGCCTGCATTAGCGGGGTCAGAAAAGTTTTCTCGAATTATTGATAAACTAAATACTAAGTGACATTTAACATTGAGTTTGACATTTCAGTCTTTTCGTGTCGTTATTGTGTGATAGACTACTTTTTTTTACATAAAATTCGCTAATTAAGACGTAATTAGATATTATAAAATAAGTTCGCAAGAAAACTTCTCATTGCCATTTGTTGTGGCTCAAAAAGTGTGCATGATGACGTCACATTGTTGTTGCGCGGAATATGTCGATAATGCAGATGACTACATATCTGACATAAAAAGCCCTATAACCAGATCGCAGCGCCACCTACCGGGTCCAATTATGAATATGTGCCATCAAGGGACCCACTCAAAAACACAAAAAAGAGTTCATCAAAATTGGTCCAGTCGTTTATGCAGTTTTTTACAGTAAATCTCCACTTGCAATTGTCAGATTTCGCTCATTTTTTGATAATACTCCCATCGGTTTATTTTAATAGGATACGAATTCTGTTGTGAAACATTGTTAAATTTTCATTTCAGATGAACTCCTACGCCTAATGGTTTTAGAGGGTCCAAACCATTAAGGGACTAAATCAGACACACGCAAGAAATTTCATCAAAATCGGTCCAGTCGTTTAGATGGAGTACAGTGACAAACACACGTACAGAAGAATTATATAAATAAAGATATGTCACGGACAATGAAGTAAATACGGTAAATGTTATAAAAGGCTGGTCATTAACGATATTGCTCACCTTTGGAAGGACGATAACGTTAATACTAAGTTGCCCATCTAACACTAACTTGCCCATTTTATCATTAGTAATGCCACGAGTGATTTCCAATTTATCTAGAGAATTTGGAAATCAAGAGTGGCATTCATTAGGACTATTTAAAGAATAAAATTAAGCTGTTTACTCACAAATCATTATTTATATATAGTTATTTTAAAATATTTGTATATTTAACATAAACAGCGATGTTTGAAAACAAATGAGAAACGTTATGTTACATTTGTTCATCACTGCAACCAAATCATATTTATTTCCAAATAGAATCGCAATATTGTAAGAATGCACCCTAGTGGGAAAAAAATGAAACACATCATTACAGGTTATTAATTCATTTTTGATGTTCTACGATGTAAATATGTGAATTATATTTTTCTGCAACGTTAAATCCTGGGCGTTTAAGAAACTTCAAACAGTAGTTTCTTCTTTTTTATGGTATAATCAACTGCTACCAATGTTTTTCTATTATATCTAGCAAGCAGAATCTGGGAGCCACTTGATAAAATGAAAGTGGCGTAATCGAGGTGAAGAATTACTGTGATTGGTTGTAAAACAAAATTCATTGAAATGTGATTGATCATTGACTGCCATTTGGGGCATGAGTTAAATAGTCACCGCATATAACTAGTACACCGACATCAGTACCAAATGATATACCGAAAATGCAACATGTTCTGAAAGGCCTACTGGTTTTAACAAATTTACGAAGTTTTTTTTTTAACATAAATCAATATTAGTTGAGGACTGATATATGAGGTATGATTTTTATATTAATATTTTAAAAGTTGACTATAAGTGATAACAAAAAAAAATATTTTAACATTCGTTGATTAAAACGTATTATGTTGTGTTTCTTAATGACGTGATGTTAAATAGCAAACGCGTCCAAAATAACACTGGTTAACATGATTTTTGTCTCCTGAGTACCAATTGTTGTAATTAATGCAGTTTTTATCGTGTTTTCAAATATGTATTCGGAATTTCTCCATCGCCCACAGTTTTTTATTTCAATTTCAATTAATAGATTTAAATAATTATTTTTTTAATAAACGTTTTTTCGTCCATTTGTCCATTGTAAAATAAAACAAAATGAGCTAATGATTTCAGCTATGAAAAAGAGATATAAAGGCAAATATGCTGGCCGATTATTGTTGGACCATCAAGAGGGATACACCACAGGCGAAATATAGCTGAAAATCGTCATTTCTAATGGACAGATGTGTAGAGTTTATTGAGACTTTTGATATATATTAGCTCTAGGAGAAACATGGTTAAAAGCTAATGAATGCGTAAATCTATGTAATATGAAAGGTTATTTTAATGGTAATGAAACTAGAGCGAAGAGAGGTAGATATCCAGGTGGTGTTGCCATTTTATATAAAGCTAACTTAGACCCATATATTATAAAGGTAAATATTGCTTTAAAAGAGGCAATTTGTATATATTATCATACAGGAAGAGCAGAAATGTGTCTGTTGTCTATTTACCGCCAACCACTAAATTCCAGGTATGCCAATCCAAATTTTTTCGTTGAATTGTCTGACTCATTGGCAGAAATAAAAGGTAGGTTTCCGGAAGCGGGAATAATAATTTTAGGGGACTTTAACTGTAGGATTGGGGAGGAAAATATCACTATAAAATCAGATGATAATGAAACACGAGGTGAGGGTAGGAGAAGCAAAGATAAGATTATAAATTCAGAAGGAAACCAATTGTTAGCTTTTTGCGATGCATTTGAACTTGAAATTCTGAGTGGGAAATATGGGGAAGATAAAAATGGAGAACTGACATTTATTAATAAAAATGGAGGTAGCGTAATCGATTATTCAATATGCACACAAGACATGATTCCAGTCCTAAGTAATTTCTGTATAGTTTCCAGAATCGAATCACACCACTTCCCAAACAAACTTATTTTAAATGTGAAAGGTATTAGTGAGACAGTTAATGATGAGGTGGCAACAATATTGCGGCCAATTACACGTTTCAGGTGGATCGAGGATCGGAGAGAAGAATTTATCAGGAGTTTGGAAACGCTAATATAGGATCTGCAATTAAATGATCTTAGCGGGGAGGAAATTATTAAAACTTAGACAGAATCTTTTCAAAAAGCAGGGGAAAAATTCAAGGTTAAATGCGCAATGAATCAGAAGGACAAAGGGTGGGTACAATAATGCATGTAGAAAGAAGAAGAAGTTTGTCGAAAGTAGTTTTTTAAAGTTTAGAAAAGAAAGCACAGATGAAAGCAGAAAAAATTATGCGCAAGAGAGAAAGGAATATAAATAATTATTGGCAGAAACAAAATTAGCATGGCAAAATAAGAAATCCGAAGAAATGAGAGTCGCGACTGAAAGTGGGAACATTGCGGACATATGGAAAGCAATTAGGGAACTCAAAGTAAAGTCCATAAATCGGACAAGAATAACGCCCGGGGAATGGAGAAGTTACTTTGATAGGGTACTGGGAAATGAGAGGTTAAGATATAATCAAGGAAATATAGTTGAGATCCCTGACCCCATTTCATATTCAATTACTGCATCAGGATATTTCGAAAAATGAAGTGGTTTCTTCCATTAAATGTTTAAAGAATGGCAAAGCACCTGGAATTGATGGAATACCAGGGGGATTCTTGAAAAATATGATCAATAAATTATTAGACGTTTTGAAAACTGCGTTCAACAAACTTTTTAATGTAGGAGATTATCCGGAAACCTGGGCGACAGGTGTCATCCAACCGCTATACAAAGGGAAAGGTGAGGCACAGATACCAGAAAGTTACAGGGGAATTTGTCTCTTGTCAGTGTTCGGAAAAATATATTGTAAAGTACTTTACGAACGAATAAGACAATGGGCTAAAGAGAACAATGGGCTCTCAAAATATCAGGCAGGTTTTAGAGAAGGGTACTCCACGGTGGACAACGTATTTGTTCTGAGAACATTAATTGATGACAATCTGAAAATGAAGGGGGGTAAATTATTTTGTGCATTCATTGATTTTAAGATGACATTTGATACTGTGGACCGAAGCGCACTTTGGGAAAAATTAAATCGGAAAGGATTGTCTTATAAAATGATACATACTTTAATGTAAATTTATAAATATGTTAAATTTTGTATAAAAGTAGACCAAGGGCACATTACAGAGAGCAGTGAAGCCAATCGGGGAGTGAGACAAGGTTGCATTTTATCACCAATGCTATTTAATCTATTCGTTGATGATATTGTAGACGTAATGCTAGAAGGAGAAATTGAGGCTCCGGAGATAAGTAATGTTAAAGTCCCAGTCCTGTTGTATGCAGATGATTTAATTATCTGTTCCAAGACAATCAAGGGATTGCAAAGAGGTCTTGACCTACTGGAAATATACTGTAGGAATTGGAGATTGACTGTAAATGTTAGTAAGACAAAAACAATGACCTTTAAAAATGGGACGGTTTATGGTAGAGCAGAGGAATGGAAATACAGAGATCAAGTACTTCAAAACGTGAAACATTTTGAATATCTTGGTACGACGTTGAAAATGAACGGGAAGTGGAAAAAAAACATATTGATATAGCATTATTTAAAGGGAGGGGACAACTTAACAGTGTACTCGGTATTCTGGGTCGAGTGCCTGATATTCCAGTCAGCACATTAGAAAAAATGTATGGAGCGATGGTGAGGCCAGTAATGCACTATGGTAGTGAGATTTGGGGTTTCCAAAGAACGGAAATACTAAATAAGGTATATACGCATTTTCTAAAATATATTACAGGACTTAATAAGGCCGTTTCTAACTGTGGAATTTTATATGAATTCGGGTCATTCCAGGACGACATAAACTGTAAAATCCGTGTACTCAAATACTGGTTGCGAGTAATCCAAGGTGAACAAACAATGCTTAGAGCAATTTGTTACGACCACCAAATTAAAAACATAGATGTTAAATTTTGGGCAGACGAGGTTAGGAGAGAACTCCAAAAGATTGGGATGGGCTGGATATGGGAAAAAGGGACTGAAAATCGCAAGAACGTGTGGAGAAAAATAAGGAGGAGGTACTTAGATATAAACCAACAAGATACTTTCGCCGAATGTACAGGAAAACGCTCACTGTGTTTACAAAGAGACCTAAAACACGTCTGGGGAAAAGAATCGTATATACTCAACCTAGGATTTAAGGAGAGATCAGGGCTTGCTTGGTTTAGGCTAGGGGCATGGAAATTTCTAAAAATTAGCGACGATCACGATATGCGAATATGTCCAATGTGCGGGAACTTTGAAGATGAGATACATATATTAGGAAAATGTAATGATTTAGAATATTGGAGACGTCAGTTATTACCGGAAAGATTTCTAAATTCAAATCGGGAAAGATTGGCATGCTACGAGTTATTGGTAAATCCAGAAAATTGGATAAACCTCGGTAAATTTCTGGACAAAACGCGGAAAATAAGGACAACACTCATTCATGAATAAATATATGTTATCAAAATGCAATACCATTAATTCTTAATAATATAAATTAATTAGTGTATAATGCTATTGTGTTATTATTTAATTGTAATATTATTGTGTTTTCTTTATGTAATTGTAATGTTATTGCTTTTCTTGTTGTTTATTTTTCTTTACACTAGTACCAATTATTACTTTATTGTAACGGACTGTCAACAGCACGTACGGCTTACTACCCGTGCGACCCATATTTGTAAATAATATTGTAAATATCTTACTTTTTGTCTAATAAAGTCCTACTACTACTACTTTCTAGGTGAGTCCGAATGTTCGAATATTGTTGAGTTACGAATGTAGAAAATATTAAAATGTTTCAAATTATTATTTCCTGCCTCTTGGAAACCTTGCGTGACAGAGAAAAACCGATATCATATTTGAATTCAGGAGAAGAGATAATATCAGAATCACATATTTTTCTTTCTGAGACAAAAAAAAAAGTTTCTTTGTTGTTGCTCAATGTAATCAGTACCTGCACCCTGATATATATTCATAGAAATGCCAGAGCAGAATGCAGATTTACTGTTTCATATAGCACAAAAAACAGATTTACTGCCGCGTTAAAAGTACATACATTTTAAATTCTGCTAAATTAAATGTATGCTGACTGTGTCCCAATTTTTTAAAACCGCAAGCATACTTGAGTTTCTTCTTGATTCCAGTGATTTCCACCTTGATCGCATCTTCGGAATGTGATGGCTATCTTTATATTTCTTAACTTTATTTTTTAGTCAAAAAATTGTAAAATTTAACTTAGTAACAGGAATTATAAATAATATTTTCAAACCAAACACAAGACAGTAACACACACGAACTAGAATTTATAAAACACTGGCCAGACCTATATTACGTTACGGCAGTGAGGCCTTGACAATTCGCAGTGTAGATGAACAAAGATTAACTACGGAAGAAATGAAACTTATGAGACGTACTGCAGATTACTCAAGAACTGACCATAAAAGGAATTGTAAAATTCTCAAAGAATTACAAACAGAATCAATCATGGTATATGTACAAAAATACAGAAATAATTGAAAATCTCACATAAGAAGAATGAGCAGAACAAGAATACCACGTAAAATCTGAAATTACCCGGCAAGACATCTTTGGGCAGACCCTTCAAACGTTGGATTATGACCATAACAGACTACTAGGTCTATCACATGAAAGGAATAAGAAGAAGAATAACTTTATTTTTCTGTTAGCCTAGGAGCTTATAACTCCTACAACCACATATGGTATTTATAAATAATAAATAAATAAAGCCTGATATGTCCCTTTAGGGCAAAGGCCTCCCTGCACAGGGGTTAAGCTCTATTTGAGAGTGTCACCCGGTGAGCTACTCCGTGGTGAGAAGTTGACTTGGATGTAGCACTTGGTTTGTATACACTGTCTGTTCTGTGATTAGTTAATACACAGTTGGCTCTCCATCGTTCTCCATCTTTTCCTGCATCTGGCGACTCTGGACCATTGCGCCCCTGCTCGTTCTTTGAAGATGTCAGCCCATCGTCGTCTTGGTCTTCCGCGCTGTCTCTTGCCTGTGTACGGGTCCCACATGGTTGTTTTATTGTCCACCTGTCGTCCTGTATTCTTGCGACGTGGCCTCCCCACTTCCATTTTTTCCTGATGGCTTGTTGTGCGGGATCAGTTGTTGAGGATATCGCTTGAAGTGTTGTATTCGAGATTCTGTCCTTCAGAGTTATGCCTAAGATTTTCCTCTCCATTTTCCTTTGGCATACTTGGAGTGTGTACTTCAGTTTGGCAGTAAGATTCCAAGTTTGGCAGCCATATAACAGTGTTGGAAGAACACAGGTTTGTAGTGTTTCCATTTTGAGTTTCCGGTTGAGTGACTTGTCCAGCAGTATAAATTTCAGTGACCAGAACGCCTTCCAGGCGAGAGCTATTCTTCTGCTTATTTCCTTCTCTACTTTCTGATGGAAGGAGAGTAGTTGTCCTAAGTATATGTACTCGCTTACATATTGAAGATCCATTCCATCGACTTTGATTGGGTTTTCCGGACCATTAGACATAATTTGTGTCTTGCTTTTGTTCATCGAAAGGCCTGCAATTTTGCTAGTTTCTGAGAGCTCTTGTAGCATTGATTGGAGTGTTTAGGGGATCTGGCGAACAATACCACGTCGTCAGCAAATCTTAAGTTGGATAGCCTGCTCCCGTTTATATTTACTCCGTATTTCTTGTTCCAGTTTAGTTTTCGAAATATGTCTTCAAGCACGCATGTAAAAAGTTTAGGAGAAATTGGGTCGCCTTGTCGTACTCCTCTTTTGAGACTGAATGGTTGTCCCACAATTTGTCTTCACCTTGGCATAGCTTTGGCTGTAGATCTTATCCAGAACGCGGATGTACTTGTGTTCGATTCCTTGTGTGTGTAATGCCTGGAGGACACTTGAATGTTCTACTGAGTCGAATGCCTTGTTGTAGTCGACGAATGCTAGATATAATGTATGGTGGTATTCGACTGTCTTTTCTATTATTTGGTTAATTGCTTGGAGATGGTCTGTTGTACTAAAGCCTGAGCGGAATCCGGCTTATTCTGTTGGCTGGTTTTCGTCCAGGACTTTTGTTAGTCTTCTTGTTAGCACTTTTGAAAATAGTTTGTATAGATTGGACATCAGGCTTATGGGTCGGTAATTATTCATGTCATCTTTTGTGCCTTTCTTGTGGAGAAGAATGATTGTGCTTGATTTCCATTGCTCGGGTATCTCTTCTGTCTGCAGAATTTTGTTAAAGATGTTTGTGAGTGATGGTAGTATTTGATCTGAAGCCAGTTTTAGCAATTCGTTGTATATTCCATCCTCTCCGGGTGTTTTGCCATTTTTCATTTCATCTATTGCAGTTCTAATTTCGCTGGCCAGTACTGGGGGAAAGGTGTCGACGTGGTTTTCGAGTTTAGCATCGAATATGCCTATGTGATTTGTTGCCTGGGTTGTTAGGGAGCTTGTATATAGGGATTATAGAAATCTGTGGCTGACTGGATTATATCTGTTCTTAATGTGTTGCGGCCTCCTGCTTGGTTCTTAATTCCTAGCATCCATTGTTTGTCACCATTTCTTTCCCTCTTTGCTTTCCTTATCGATTTGGAGGTTTCTATTATTTGCCTAGTTAGGTTGTGCGGTACTCTCGCAGATCTTTCCGTATTTCCTTTTTCGTCAGTTTGTCCACTGCGGCATACTCGGTTCTATTCGACTCCGAAGCGTCTCTGGTTTGTAGCATCTCCGATCGACGTTCGATTAAGGCAATGGTTCCTTGACTGAGTTTGCCTTCTTTCTGAGCTTTCGTATTTTTGCTGGAGTCCTTGGTCGCCTGTAGTATACATTGTTCCAGGGAGTTGTACAGTTCCTGAGCACCTGCTTCTCGGTTGGGGTTGGACTCTGCAATTCTGTTGCGAAGATGTAGCTGGAATTTGTTGTGTCTATGTTTTTCTATATTTTGTCTATGTTGCTTTGTTGGATGCTTCCTTCTTCTTTCTGTCTTCATTTTTGCCCGCACCATCCTGTGGTCTGTACTGTGGTCTGTACTGAATTTCAGGTTGGCTACTACTTGGATATCTCTTATGGTTCTTTGGTTATCGCTTAGGATGTAGTCAATTTCGTTCTTTGTGTTGCCGTCTGGCGAGCGCCAAGTCCACTTTGAGCTAGGCATTTTCTTAAAAAAGGTGTTGGCTATCTTTAGTTTATGTTCTTGTGCGAATTGAACGAGCTTTTCCCCTCTTTCATTTCTTGCCCCATACCCATATCTTCCCACTGGGTCTTCATCCTCGTGGCTGCGTGGGCCCACTTTGCTGTTGAAATCTCCTATGATTAGGTTTAGTGTAGATTTGTGCTGATCTATGGTAGTTCCCAGGTTCCAGTAGAATTGTTCTATAGTTTCATCGCTGTAGGCTTCTGTTGGGGCATAAACCTGAATGATTGTTATTGTGGAGCCTCTAGTTGCTAATTTTAAGACTGCGATCCTTTCAGACACCCCTACTATTTCTTGCACCATATGTTTGACTTGTTTTTTAGGTAGCTTAATATCTTGCTTTTTTCCTTTTTCGTCATACGCTCATAGGCTACTTGAGAAGTTATTTTGATTTTCCTATGCTTTCATATACATCTTCTTTACCTGTTTAACCATCACATGCAAAAGACATCCAATGCCCAGATCCGTGTGCATTTCTCTATTCTTGTTATGGTGTAATCCCTTAAGAATCTGAAGCATTTCTTCAGAAGAACCTGAAGACAAACGATTCTAATCTTTGCAAGTGTAATCCGAGCTGGATTGGAGTATGAGTTTTTTAAAATAGAGCGAACAGTGATTTTTATACTATAGATGAAACGTCACCAAAACAAATATAGCGTAATCCGTTTATTAATAATAGTAATAACTAGATCTCGGAAGTTCAGGACTGAAATTTCTATAAAAGACCTCTAAAAATATATCTTAAAAATATAGACTTAAAAACTAAAAAAATTACGTAAAAAAGGTGATTAAAATTATATCATTTTAATTTCAATTGCATTTTTAATGAATCCAATAAAAAAGTTTGAGAAATACAAAACTCTAGTGAAATGGAACATACATTGTGAAAACATTCATGACTGAAAATGCTGCTGCTTTCATACTTCTTTTCATTTCAACATAGTTAGAAAAAGGGATACTGTGTTAATTAAAAATAAAGTTCTTGGAGAATTTAGAATGAAAGACTTTTCCCACCAAGTATGAATTCAGGGAACCTTCAATAGATATCAGGCGGTTAAAAATAACGGGATTTTTTGAGGGTTCAATTGTTTCTCGCGGAACAAAAGTGTTTGCAATGTGAAAAGTCTAAACAAATAAAACTAGTTAGTGTTTTAAAAAGAAGTTCGAATTTATACTAGGAACTACGGATTCTTGAATTATACAAATGGTATAACATGTAGTTAAATAAGGCAAAGTTGCAAAAAATATACCTAAACAAAAGTTAAAAAAAAAGGACAAACAGGCCAAAAACGTCGAAAAAGTACAAAAAGGACGAATAAAACTCATCATTTTCTTCCCTACAATGATCCAAAATGTTATATTAACCTCGTCTTGAGAAATAAAAAGAAAAAAGGATTTGTCCTCAATTTCCGAGCCGTAATAATAATAATAATAATAATAATAATAATAATAATAATAATAATAATAATAATAATAATGATAATAATGATAATAATAATAATAATTTATTTTTTTACGTGATAAATTAAGATTGCAAGGTTATGTTTTCCGCTTCACCAGGATTAAATCATACAGATTCTAAACAATTATATAGCCGCCTAGAACAAGGTTGTAACCGTCATTTCTTTACTATGTTGAGCATTAGATGGAAAAAGGCTGTTACTGCTACGTGGCATTTATTTCCATGTAAAAAATAAAATCTTACAATTTTGTTTAGGGTATTATTCAGTTATGGATTAACCAAAATTCATAAAAGGGGGCCAATATGGAGATTATAGTAATAGTATGAAATATATTTACCTATGAACAATAGTTATGAATAGGAATGAGATGCACATATAAATTAGACATAGGCTCAATTCTGGAAATGCACGCTATTATGCAAAATAAGGAATCTTGTCTTACCAACTTCTCTCAAAAAGAAAAGGTTAAACTGAATATAAATATATATAGTGTAACTAAATTCCCATTAAAGACTTTGAGGACGTATTGTGGGAACCAAGATGATTACGTTTAGCATAGGAAGTCATGTCCGGAAACGTACAGTTTTCCCGGTATATGCAAAAAAAAAGGGCGTTGCTCTCTCTGACGCTTGTTGCTTACCGTTACGTTAATACAGATATATGGTACCTCCGTACCATGATCTGGTACACAGGATCGCCAATCCTTGGTCTTGCAACATCCGTAGCAGCCATAACCCGCTCCAGTAGGTCTTCCTTGCATGCCACAGGAGTCTCGTAAATCAAGGATATCATGTGACCTCACAGGGAGTATTAGAGCAGAGTCAAGTCGGGAGATCGTGCAGGTCTTTGGCGCCGAAAATGCGTGAGAGTTGAACGTGTGTTATGGTATTTTGCGTGTGTGTAGCGTGAAAACGGTGCATTTCCGGACATGAGTTTCTATCGCAAACATAACCGCCATGGTCCAACTCTAAGTCCTTTAAGTGTGTAACGGGAATATAGATATACCCTGTATATAAAACTTTTATTCTCCCAGTTATTTTATATGGATGCGAAACATGGACTCTTACTTTAAGGGAGGAAAATTATTAAGAGTATTTGAGAATAAAGTTCTTACGAAAATGTTTGTACCAAAGAGAGATGAACACATAAGCGAATAGAGAAGACTACATAACAGTGAGCTACATGACCTTTATAGGAAACCAGATTTAATAAGAGCAGCTAAGTCTCATAGATTGCAGGATATCTAGCACGAATGGAGAAAAAACAGGGGCATGGAATCTTAATGTAGGAAAACGAAGGGAAAACGACCAGTTGGTAGACCAAGAATGAGCTGGGAGAATAACATTAACCATGATTTGTGGGAAGTACATTATTATGTTCTTCTTCTTCTTCTTCACTTCCTGGTTTAGGCATTAATTGCCTGTTCCGTATTCAATAATAGATCTTATACCATCTTTTCCGAGGACGTCCGAATCTCTTCTTTCTCTCGGAAAATAATATAAGATTTTATTTGGTAATCTAGTTTCTTCCATCCTTCCTACATGTTCTTTCCACTGATTCTTATTGTTAAGTATATTTTCTTTTATGGAGTAGATCTGCAGTTCTTCACGGATATCCTCGTTTCTTACCTGGTCCATTCTAGTGCATCCTTTTACTCTTCTTAAAAATTTCATCTCGGCTGTTTGGATTATACTTTCTTGTTTGGTGGTGATAACCCAAGATTCGCTCCCATACAAAAGGACAGGGGCCGCTATTGTTTTATAAAATTTAAATGTGGTTTGTTTATAGGCTTTATTATTCAATATTCTATTTATTTTACCACAAATAGATTGAAACTGATGAATTTTATGTTCAATATCTTTATTAGGCCTATATCCATAACTAATATCACATCCTAAATATTTAAAGTGGGATACTTGTTCAATAATTTCGTCTCCAATTATTATTTTTGCACGCAGAGTGTTTCTTTCACGAAATGACATTATTTTTGTTTTACTTACTGAAATTTTAAAATTATAATCGCTACACATTGTATTTAGTTTACAAGCAGCCAATTGTAACAGATCTTCATCATAGTATAGTAAGACTAAATCATCGGCGAAAATTAAGTTATCAATACTTGCGTTATTGTTCAATCTAAGGCATTTGTCTGTTATAATTTTCCATTTTTTCATAATGTCGTCAAAACATATATATATATATATGTGTGTGTGTGTGTGTGTGTGTGTGTGTGTGTGTGTGGAAAGCAACGGGAAGCTACCACACCTACAATTCCCTAGTAAAGCTGCAAGCATAGCATGAAAATGCTATGATATATATATATATATATATATATATATATTTAAAAAGATTATACAAGGGATAATTGAAAAACATTAGCTCAGAATAGAGATGTATGCATAGCTTATGTCTGCTCGGCAATGAACCTACGGTTTTGATAGAGTCAGTTGTTAGTAAATAATAAATAATGATGATGTTGATAATAATAATAATAATAATAATAATAATAATAACAATAATAATAGCTAATTTTCTTTTCTGGATCATCTCTTTTGAAACAACCTGTTACTGCAATCCGGAGATTTTCTCATGACTTTAAATTTCATAAAGTGGAGTGGTAAAATGTAAACGGAATGAAAGATGAACACAGAGTACAATTACACAGGAAGAAAAATGTTGGTGGCTTTTGACAGAGCGCGGCGCTGACTATGCAAAGAGAAGTAGTCGATGACACCTGGCGAGGTAGAGCTGATATTGATTAGAAGCTCACATGAGGTTATGCAGCCCCCCGTCACTTCAAATTACAGCAAAATAATTTCTCGCCTTTAGTTTTGAAATACGTCTATATTCCATTCTAAGTTCTCATTCACAGCACGGTAATACTATAGGAGTTTTCAAGTCTAGAAAATATCATTGCTCTTACGGAGCAATTCTTTCTAGTAAGCGTGTCCTTATATGTGAAATTGATTCACTAGTTAATTAATTTCTTCTTCTTCTTCTTCTTCTTCTTCCTTCCAAGTATTAGGCCAAGGTCTGTTACGATCCTATAGAAAATGTTCCCTTATGGGAAATTCTCGTATAAGACTTGAAAGCATAATAATAGTCCCTTCGATTGGTTGCTGGCCAACGGAAGGCAAGATCAGTGTTGGGGCAGCCATCGTATAGCCTCTGGTCAAGCTTTTCTGGAGAAGAAAAGAAAATAAAGGAAATAAGAAATGGAAGAAAGGAAGGACTCCCTAGCCCTCGGATGCCATAATAGCGACGGGGTCGAAAAAACAAGAGTTAACCAAGAGAGGTTAGATAGTAAAGTTAAAAGAGAGCAAAACGCAAGTCAGTGGAAGAAATGTTTTGCACAGCTTGGGTACCTTGTTAAATAAATAATTAGTTAAATAGTTTCACCTACAACTTTGCCAAGAAAGTGGGTGCCCGATTTATGAAAAAAAAATCATTATGGAACGTATAATTATCGTCCACAGATTATATATATATATATAAAGTCATGAGAACAGCGGCTAGTAGAGATGTCTTTGAGCCTTCATCTTTCAACAAAACGTGGAGATAATGAAACATTACATTTTCAATGTAAAAATATTAATCCTTAATCATAAATTTGTTATTATATTTCCATTTCTTTCACTCAGTTTGCAATGTCATGTGAATGAGTCTTCTCATGAGAACAATACTATTTTATAGACATGAAAAACCTTTCGTAACCCAACATGCATTATATTAAGCAATAATGAATTGAGGCTGGAAGTAAATATCAATAAAATCAAAGATATGATATGTACGCAGAAATATATTATTAAATGTAAGTGAACACTTAACAAAACAAATGACGGAAATTTTGAAGAAATTACAGATTTCAAATAGACTACCTAACAACAACAATAATAATTAATCTAATTCATATTAAAATTCCGTTGAGGTAAATGGTCACGAAGTAAAACATTAAAACAAATACCTGCAGATCCTATCGTGCTCAACTTGGTTAATTAAAAACAATTAAAAAATTATAGGCCTTTCGGAAACCGGGGTTTCATCATCAAGAGAAAGATATGCGCTAATGATTGTTACTTTGCGACGGTTTTGACATCAGTGGCTTTCCAAGATCGTCGATAGCTACTGAGTGTTGTTTTGTAATTTCACACGAAATTTTCATATTATATTACAAAAAAACAGTCAGTAGCTACCGAAGTTGCTGGAAGGCTGCTGATGTCAAAAGAATCGCAAAACAACAACAGTAGTTAGTAGCTAATACATGCTGCTGATGATGAAAGTCGGTTTCCGAAAGGCCTAGTTAAAAGTGTTTTTAAAAAATAACCTAGTTGAGGTCGACGACACCTGCCAGGTGTTTATGTCAATGTTTTACTTTGTAACAACAACAACAATAATAATAATAACAATAATAATAATAATAATGATAATAATAATAATAATCAGTAATGAGGTACGGAAAGAAATTAAACATAGGCTCATCGCTGGAAACATATTATGTTATCTATTCGATAGTAAAGGGACCCTTGTCATCCCAACTTCTCTCCCTAAATGTTAAACTAAAAGTATAAAAAACTGTTATTCTTACAAATATATTATATGGATGCGAAATATAAGGGTGGTCGAAATATTAGTAATTGATAATAAAATTCTCAGCAATTTATTTTGGCCCAAAAAAGGTAAACAGACAGATGAGTGGAGAAAAGCAAGCTAATGATAGCTATTGATGGTGCCTCAACTCATTGGACGCGAAATTTGGAGAAACGGAGGGATGTTTTAACAGGGATGTGCAGCAGCACACCGATCTCATATCTTAAGACTGAAATGTTACCCCTATCACAAAAGAAAACAAAACAAAATTTTGGCCAACATTAATCTTTTGAGCATCATTTTCAAGTCGGAAGCGCAACTTTCAGTACAAAAAAATAAAGACAATAGTCCTCACTTTCCTGACTTTATTTTAAAAAGAAAAGAAAAGAACAATAACAATAACAATAATAATAATAATAATAATAATAATAATAATAATAATAATACATTTTTATCACCTATTGATGTATGACTTTCTCTTCCACTTCTTCAGGAATAAAATATATAAACATTAGCAAATTATTATAAACGAAATATAATTAAATTTATAAAACAACACATAATAAAGAGCTGAAAAGGAAAGTACGAAATATCTTTATAGACCTATATATATAATTCTTCTGTACGTGTGCTCGTCACTGAATTCCTCCTAAGCGACAGTACCGATTTTAATAACAATTTTTGTGTGTGCTTGATTGGGTCCCTGGATGGTTTAGATTCACAATGGATCCATTAAAACCATTAGGTGTAGGAGTTCACCACAAGTGAAAATTGAAAAAATCACTCTAGTGGTCACAATGTTCGATGTTTCACAACGAAACTTAGTATATCCTATTAAAATAAACCGAGGTAGGTATTGTACAAAAATGAGCAAAATCCGACAATTAGAAATGGAGGTTTATCTGAAATCCGAAAGTAAAAACTGATTAAACGAATGAACCAATTTTTATGCAAATTTCTGTGTGTATTTGAATAGGTCCCTGGATGTTTCAGAATCACAATTGGACCCTCTAAAACCATTAGGTGTGTGAGTTCACATGAAGTGAAAATTTAAAAATTGCTCTAGCGGTCACAATTTGTTTCACAACGAAATAAACTGAGGTAGGTATTATCCATAAATGAGCGAAATCCGACAATCAGAAGTGGAGGTTTACCTGAAATCCGAAATTAGAAACTTACTAGCAACCACCATGTTTGATTCGTCTCATCGTATACCATAAAATTTAATTAACCTTTAATATTTCATTTCTTTAGGAGTAGCAAAGTACGCCGTGTATTAGCTAGTATTTAAATAATAGTAATAATAGTAATAATAGTAATAATAATAATAATAATAATAATAATAATAATACAGTAACAGTTGTGAAGTTGGCCACCCTTGTAAGTTGACCAACTTCCACGTTTCCGCAGAACGTGCCCACCTGTGTAGCTTGGAATTTTGGCAAATTTTAAAATTCAGTGCTATATTTTCTTAAAACTGTTAACTTGCCTATATTGGCCATCGTGAACTACCTACCTATAAATGTGAGTCAAAACTTCATGTTTGTCTTGAAACTATATACCTGTCTAACTCTGGGCAATAATGACGGAAAAAGGATACCCAAAACATTTGATAAATATGATTAAAACAATGTACAAAGATACAGCAATTGCTACAGACAATGGTATTCCACTAATTTCAAAATAGATAAAATTTGAAGGTATACCTCGCGCACAGAACTTCTGTATGGCGAGAAATTGAATACCACAGTAAAACGTTATAAAAAAACTGGTTATATCGAACCCATAGGTTCATGACCACGCAGACATAGGCTCTCCACTCATGCATGTCCTAAGCTAATGTTTTTCCAATCATCCTCTGTATAATCTACTTCCCTCAAATTGTGTCCATGTCTCATGGTACCATAAAACACATTGAGCTTTCTCCTGGTTTGACGTCATTGTAGATTATACCTTAAAAAAACTTAGAGAGTTTATCATGCATCTGCCACACAACTCTAACTTTTGTAGTTATCATCTTATAGGAAGTTGTAATGTTGAAAAGACTTTATGGACACATTGTATATTTCAAATTGTATGAAAGTAAATGGAAATGCTGAGAAAAAATAAGCAATAACAAAACACAATCCATCGGATATAGAGATAGGAATTGTTGAGGAAGTAGCTAAAACAAAAGGCGTTGTTCAGCGTTTCCGGATTGGATGCTGCAGAACAGGTAGAATCTTGAGTGAAAGTAGTTTTAATTGTGTTAGTGGCAGATAATTTTTTAGCTTGCACTCGGTAAATATATCTGTGTGAAGAAATGTATGGTTCAGTTCATACGTGACATAAATTCAGATTAATTTCTGTAAATTACAACCAGTTTAAAAACAATTGTCCACATGCACTTCCTACAATAATACTTTTATTTCATACAAAGTGTTTATCGATTTAACTTAGTAACTCACTTACATTATCGAACCCTTTGGTTTATGGTCGCGTGGACATACCCACTTCATGTTTAAGGGGATATGCTCTGAAGAGGGGATAAAAAGTAATTCATACCTTACTCTGATAAGCCTCATAGTCTTGTTGACAGAGCTTCTGACTATAGTTCGTGTGGTAGCGGGCTTGATTTTTCTTAGATATTTCTTTAATTCCTTCTGGTTTTCTTCATGTTGAAACTTACAAAGTAAATGTAAAAATATCAAAGTTATTAAGAAATTTAGGGCTAATAAATTCTTCTTCAAGCCATAGTTAGTACAAAAACAATCAAGATTAAAAGTATATAAAATACAGGCTCTTCCATCTCTTTTGTATGGTAGTGAAGAATGGACATTAAAACAGAAGATATAGGCCTACAGAGGATTAGATCTACTGAAATGAGATATCTTTGAAGGACTGCTGGATACACACTCATATAGATAAAATAGATAAAAATAGATCATAAAAAATGAAGGCATCTTAGAAGAAATACACATGGAATCTTTAGAAAACAAAATGTATGATTATAAATGAAGATTGATACAAAATGCTCATTGAATGAAAGATCACAAGACACCCACGCAGATGTTAAGCTATCAACCTGCAGGAAGAAGAAGACCAGGACGTTCACTAAAAAGATTTCTGGAAGGTATTTCTATTAAGGTCGAAATAGGTCAACAAATGACCTAAATTCGTGAATGGATTATAATGACGACGACGATGATGATGGTGGTGGTAATGAAGAGGATGATCGATGTATATTTCCCTTTCAGAGAACTATACATCAGCTCCCCCACAATTTGGAACTTGGATTAAATTTAGGTTTCAGAACATTATTGAACGTACAAGTTCGATACTTCGATATTCTTTATCGCCCATCACATCATCAGGGTAACGAACTCCGCTTTCCAAGCGCCCCAACTTCATAAGTACAATTCCGCCAATGCCAAGAAATAATTCCAGAAATTTTGTAATATACCCGATGACATTGGTCAAAAAGAATTCTTATTTCAATTACCTCATATTATGAAAAATAAAAGTTTAAATTAAAGCAATACGCTACAAACCGGAAAGCGAAGGTTCGAGTCTCGGTGGGGGTCAGCATTTTTAAACTGACCCACACCTTCTTATGGCACCATGGTCCTGGTGTCGATTCATCCTCTAATGGTAATGAGTACTAGACGCTTATTATCGGAGTAAAGGCGGCCGTCACACTGGGCTGACAACCCGGCTGACATGAAGTTTTGATTGTCTAGTAAAATTTGGAGCCTTAACCTCATATTACCCCAAGAGTCTCCTACGGTCTGTAGTGGGATCACTTTACCTTTAAGGGTACATTTAGCTTTAAAAAATATACTATTTTATTGGCCATGTCTCTATGTTTCGTCTATTGCTGCGCTTGACATTCTCAGGAGAATGTTCTTCCCCTCTGCTACTGTAACTGTGAGCTGAGGAGTTTACAGAGGGCAAGCACAATCTCCTGAGGCTGTCTACCGTAGTAGCGGACGAAACATGGAGTAGTATCAACTTTGAACCACGAGCATTAAGCCTGGAAGACAATTTCAAGGATCAAGATACCGGATGTGACAGCATACAAATTTAAAAATCCAGGTATTTTTAGATATCAAACTATCAGCGTAAATTACTAGTTTTTAAAGTACTGTACCTAAGAAGAATAATCACAAATATGAATGAGATGTATAAAAAAATTAAACATAGGCTCAATTCTGCTCAATGCATGCTATTATGCATTACAGAGACTCTTAACATCCCAACTCCTTTAAAAAAAGTTAAACTGAAAATATATAAAACTGTTATTTTACCATATATAATATATGAATACAAAAAATGGACTCTTACTTTAAGGAAGGAAAGGAGATTACGAGTATTTGAGAATAACGTTCTTAGGAACATGTTTGGACCAAAGAGAGATGAACAGACAGGTGAATGGAGAAGACTTCATAACAGTGAACTACATGGTCTTTATAGGAAGCCAGATATAATAAGAAGAGTTAAATCTCGTAGATTGCAATGGGCAGGACATATGGCACGAATGAGGAATGAAAGAGGTGCATGGAAACTTGGTGTAGGAAAACTAGAGGGAAAACATACAGTTGTTAGACCAAGAATGAGGTGGGAGAATAACATTAACTATAATTTGAGGGAAGTAGATTATACAGGGAAAGATTGGAAAACATTAGCTCAGGATATGGATATGTGGAGAGCATAAATCCGTGCGGCCATGAACCTACGGATTTGATAATGCCAATGAATTAGTTATAATGTTGATTATAACATAGATGTGTTTAATTTTTTCTCCACTAGGGTGCATTCTTACAATATTGCAATCCTATTTGGCAATACATAAATATGATCAAGTAGAATATACATAACCTAACATTTCTGATTTGTTTTCAAACATCGCCGTTTACATTAAATATATAAATATTTTAAAATAACGGTAACTATATTTAAATAATGAGCTTCGAGTAAACAGCTACATTTTATTCGTTAAATAGTCCTAACAAATGCCCACTTTACTCCTGGCGCGACAGTCCTTAGATGATCATCCAGCCAGTGTAGGGGTGACATGTGGTCAGCATGTCGAGTCCCTAAGCCGTTATAGCTGGTTTTTTCAACCTGTAACCGCTACTTATTGTAGCTACATAAATACTTCACGATGCTGGGTGGGCACCGGTCCCATACTGGCTGAATTGCCATGAGAAAATATCTTCTCCCATGGAGATTCGAACCAGCGCAAGTCCCGTAGCTCTTTGTCAAGGTTTCCAGCCTTAACCACTCTGCTAAAATGCCACTCTTGATTTCCAAATCTTCTAGATAAATTGGAACTCACTCGTGCCATTATTTATGATAAATTATACAGTGAATTATTAGAAAATAAAAGCTCAGGATAGGGATGTTTGGAGAGCTTATATCTACTCGGCCAAGAACCTAGGAGTTCTATACTGCCAGTGAGTTAACTGGTAATAGTTATTAATTATTTTGTACCCTTCTACACGACGACTACCCTTTAAGAAGATTAATCTTGTTACCTTTATAAAAAGTATTGTTTCATTCCCAAAGATGGAACATTTTACTGACATGTGGATACAATATGTCTGAAAATACTTATATCTTGTCATTTTGATTGTGCTATCTGTAGCCCCTGCCTTTTGTGCTCCTTCAGAAGCACATGAAATATAGCTACAATACTAGAGGCTTTCAATTGTCCAAATGGAAAGATATACTGCTATTCTCTGATATCCAATACGTCGCTTTTCCTCAAATATCTCCGGTCATGTCACTATGTTCCCTTAGGGCGTGTTTGCATGTAACAACTCCTCCCTCGAGTGTTCAGAATGTCACTTTATATCACCTCTGTAAAATACGGTCACGTAATTTTTTACGAGATTCCTCACATGAAAATATATTACTGATAAGAATTTTATTTTTGAAATGAAAGTGTTCCATGTGTTTAGAATAATATGTAACAACAGGGACGTGTATCATAAGTCTATCGGTCTGCTTGTAAGCAGTATAGACTGATAATTAATTTAGTATGGTAAAACTAAAAACGCGTTTTAAAAAAAAAGGCAGTGTAAAATAATAGTTAGCTGTGCAGGACTCGTATTTAGGAGTATTATTTAACAGTAAACTACAATGTCGTTTCATATGATACTAGGGATCCTTACAGACATTGTAATGCCACGAGTGATTTCCAATTTATCTACAGGATTTGGAAATCAAGAGTGACATTTGATAGGACTATTTAACGAATAAAATTAAGCTGTTTTCTCATAAATCATTATTTAAATATAGTTATTTTAAAATATTTACATATTTAATGTAAACGGCGATGTTTGAAAACAAATGAGAATCGTTTGGTTATGTTTCATTTGTTCATCACTGCAACTTGATCATACTATTTATTGCCAAATAGGATCGCAATATTGTAAGAATGCATCCTAGTGGAGAAAAAATGAAGCACATCAAACTGTATACTATAACCAACATTATAAGTTATTAATTATTTTTTAGAAAACAACTGAGTATAATCATTATTTAAAAACACAATTATCGAATGAGTAATTCGAAAGAAACTTTAATTATTTGCTATATGCAACATATTTGTTGGAGAATCAGTCACTGCAAAATAATGCTCTGACCTGTTAAGAATATTAAAGAGCATGAGCTTTGCTTATTTTGGTAAACATAATTCGATAAATATCGAGGTGAAACAAGACTGTGATTGGTTGTAAAACAAAATTCACTGAAACGTGATTGGTCATTGACTCGCATTTGGGGCATGAGTTAAATACTCTTCTGAATTTTCATATCATGGCCGGATGATAAAAATATAAGTTACTTTTTTCCTATAAAATTTACTAATTAACATGTTCGCAAGAAAACTCCTCACAGCCATCTGTTGTGGCTAAAGAAGCGTTCATTTTGATGCCACGTTGTCGTCGCGCGGAATATGTCGGTAATACAGATGACTATATATCTGACATGAAAAAAATCCTATTACCCGATCGCTGCGCCACCTACCTGATATAATTGTTAATCGGAACCATCCAGGGACCCTCTTAAACACACACACAAAATTTCATCAAAATCGGTCCAATTGTTTAGACAGTTTTTATTTTTGGATTTCAAGTAAACCTCCACTTCTGATTTCGCTCACTTTCAGATGATATCTTTCTCGGTTTATTTTAATACGAAATACTGAGTTTCGTTGTAAAACTTCGAAAATTGTGATCGCTAGAGCTATTTTTAAATTTTCACTTCATGTGAACTCCTTTGAATGGTTTTAGAGTGTCCAATTGTGAATCTAAACCATCCAGAGACCGACTCAAAAAAAAAAAAAATCATCAAAATCTGTGAAGTCGTTTAGGCAGTTTATAATTTCGGATTTCAAGTAAACCTCCACTTTTAATTGTCAGATTTCGCTTATTTTTGTACAATATCTACGTCGGTAGATTTTAATAGGACATACTGAGTTTCGTTGTGAAACATAAAAAATTGTGACCGCTAGAGCAATTTTTAAAATTTCACTTCAGGTGAAATCCTACACTTAATGGTTCTAGAGGATTCAATTGTGAATCTAAGCCATCCGGAGACCTACTCCGACACACACAGAAAAATTAATCAAAATCGGTCCAGTTGTATAGGCACGTTTTTAAATTTTGGATTTCAAGTAAACCCCCACTAGCTAACGGTAGAACTTCGCTGATTTTTTGATAATACATACCACGTTTTATTATAATGGGATATTCCGAATTTTGTTATGAAACATCGAAAATTGCGATCGCTAGAGCGATATTTAATTTTTTGTTTTAGGTGAAGTCCTACAACTAATGATTTTATAACACAATAGATAACGGCTGAACACTCGCCGCATCTGAAACCGTGCATAAACACATTTTCACGAAGATCGGTTGAACGGTTTAGAAGCCTATAAAGGACATATATATATATACACATTAGTAATTTACACTCCTAATATACTCTAATTTATAAGTTAAGAATAACCGATAACAGTTGTTAGCAGTGTAAACAATTTAAACGTAATACAAACATTTTTGTCAGGCAAACATTGTGGGAAATAATGAATGACAAAGAGTATTCCAGATACAGGGTGCGGCAGCATAACTTCCTTTTTTTAAAACTTAATAAAATGCATTGTATGAATCAGAAAATTTTTATTCGTTTTTTATAATATAGGCACATACATAAATTTTTGTTTTACTCAGTTTTGAAGATCAAATCAGGTAGGTGACGTCCCCCATTCTCCATACACTGAGTAAACCGATTTCTGGCGTTTGTCATGACTCCTGCCAGCATAGCAGGCGTTATGTTGGCAATTTCTTCCTGGATGTTGGTCTTCAAATCTTGTAGGGTCCTTGGACGGTTCACATAAACACGGGATTTCAAATAACCCCATAGAAAAAAATCACAAGGGGTCAAATCGGGAGAGCGGGCCGGCCACTACAAATCGCCCCTAATTGAGATAAGGCGCTCTGGGAAGTGTTCCCTCAAAACAGTCATCGATGCTCTTGAAGTGTGTGCCGTTGCACCGTCTTGTTGGAACCAAGTGTCCCCTAAGTCCAACTCATCTAGCCGTGGGAAAAAAAAATTCCTGTAACATGTTTACATACCGGTCCGAATTCACTGTCACTGTGACTTCATTTTCCTCAAAGAACCAGGGACCAATATTTCCACTTGAGGAAATTGCACACCACACTGTGACTTTAGGTGAATGCAAAGGCCTTTGATGCAATTGTCGAGGATTGGTGTCAGCCCAGTAGCGCATGTTTTGTTTGTTGACGGATCCACAAAAATGAAAATGGGCTTCATCACTAAAAAAAAATAGCGTCCTCAGGAATGACTTCCAGAAGAACCTCACACGCGTTCCTCCGAGAATTGAAGTCACGTTCAGAAAGTTCCTGCACAATTGCCATCTTGTATGGATGGAAATGAAGATCATCATGAAGTATTCTCCTTACAGAACGATCGGAAAGTCCAAGGGCAGACGCATGTTTGCGCGCAGAACGCCGTGGTGATCGCAACATTGAAGCTCTCACTACCTCAATGTTCTCAGGTGATCTAATCGGCCGAGGGACTCCAGTTCTTCGTCTTGTCGCACTTGCAGTTTGTCTGAACGTAGTGACCCACGTAACAATTGATTTCCGGTCCGGGACAGGGGCCAACGGGGCTACATTAAAGCGATTCCGAAAGGCGCGCCGGGTTGCGATCACAGAACATCCGCTCGAAAAGTAGGCCTCAATGGCAAACGCACGCTCCTCACTGTTCCAACGCATGATGGCGACTGAACTGTGTCAGGACAAAACTTTATAGTCCCCCCTCTCGAACGAGACCACTAGCGCTCCGCTACGACATCAACCGACTAAATGGCGCACATTTTAAAAAAGGAAGTTATGCTGCCGCACCCGGTACATAATAGAAGTAATATCCAGGGAGCGGGTTTCTAGTAAGCATGCAGTTAAGTTAAGAATGCACGGCCTATAAGGAGGGAGGACGCACCTATGACCTTGCAGTGTTCAGTATAAACAAAATGATGTTCGGTGGAAGGCATTATACCCTGCTTCAAAAACAATTACACCAGGATAAGGAATTATAGAAGCAAGCAAACAATCGTATGTTTAGTTATTTATAGTATGCAATAAAACTACTTCTATTTGAATAAGGGTTTAATGTACAGAAATATTTTCTCATACAACATGATTATAGTTATTGCAATGTATAATAACATACTTCCGAAATGTATAGTTCTTCACTACTCTGTATGCAACGAATAAATGAAACAGTCGCTAAGAAACACTCTGTTGTAGAGAAACGAGTCCTGCGCAGTACATACACCGTGTGCAGGTAATATGAAACGTCTGTTTACTTACTCAAACCCCGCTCCCTGGTAATAACAGAAATGTACAATGGCACAAGAATATGCATAACTGATACCAATGGAAGAACTGAACTGGCTAATCAAGGAGTAGGCCTACACCAAGGTTGTCCACTATTTAACGTATATTTTGACGACGCAATAAATCAATGGCAAGAAAAAGTTATAATTTTAAATTGGGGAATATTGTTTCAAATTATATTTTATTTGCTGACGACCAAGTAATCCTCGGAGCTTCTGAAGATAAATTACAAAGAAAAATATATGAATTGCAATAAATTATGTATTATAATTTACATATATCAACAAACAAATCAAAAGTAATACCATTTGAAAGAAAATATCCTATCCGATCAAAAATAGTTCTACAAAACAAAACAATAGATCAAGTAAGGTGTTTGAATTATTTAGGATGCTTATTATCATATGAAAAAGAGAAATATCTAGATAATCAATTATCAAAACTCCAGCATATTTGTGGCACTATTCAAATAATATTTCTCAATAAAACCAGGAGAGAGAAAATGATGAGATTTTGTAAGGTCTTGTTAGTCCGGCTCCTTACATACGGAAATGAAAACTGAGTATTAAGTAAATTTGGAAAAAAGGAAGATAGAAATGGCAGATTTGCGTTTCTTAAAAAGGATAGCAGGACATATTTTAAGAGATCCGCAATATCAACATTAGAGAACAATTACAAATGCATGAATTAGCAAATACATTGACAGACAAATTAAAATGGTTTCAACATCTCGTTGGATGGAGACATCTCGTCTATCAAAACAGGCTTTACAATATATTCCAAGAGTATACGTTTCTTTGGACGTCCCATGACCAGATGGAGGGATATGCATTGAGTCGGACCCGGAAGAGACTTCAAGCCGTGGGTCCCGAGTCAGAAGATTTCGAGAATCCTAAAAGAACTGCAAGCCTGAATAAAAATGCCTGTATGCAAAATTTAACCGACCTTCATTCAAGTAATACCTTAGTTGCCAACCAGATGTCACATTGAGGCGATGTTCTAAGCACATTTCACTCGTTAGCATCTGTAGGTAAATAAGCATAACTAAATTAACTTGTTAAGAAACTTCCGCTAGGGAGCACCCATACCTCTCGTGGGACGTATGGGGTATATATAAGTTATATGTTATATAGTATATATAAGTTATATGTTAGTTGCGTCTCTTTTCTTACCACGACTGTACGTGTCTAAACAAGTTTCATTGAATGGTTCAATGGAATCTCCTCTAGCCGCTATTCCAATATTCGAGTTCACCCCCTAACTTTATTAAATAATTGTGTGATAATTATAAGTTCCATAATGGATTTTTTCATAAATCATGTACCCACTTTCTTGTCAAATTATGAGTAACACTATTTAACTTGACTATTTAACTCATGTCGCAAATGGTAGTCAATGACCAATCACGTCTCAATGAATTCCGGTTTAAACCAATGACAGTCGTGTTTCACCTCGCTCTTTATCGATTTCTCTTTATCAGCTCCTGCTTTTGTGATAAAGAAAGCTCCTCCTTTTTTAATATTGTGAACAGGTTAGACCATTATTTTTCTCCAACAAATACATTGAACATAGCAAATAATGAATAGATTCAGTGATTTTACTGAGTTGTTTATTCAAAATATAAATGATTAACCTATAATGTTGATTATAATAGTTTGATGTGTTTTATTATTTCTCCACGAGAGTGCATTCTTACAATATTGCGATCCTATTTGGCAATAAATAATATGATCGAGTTGCAGTGAATATACATAACCTCACATTTCTAATTTGTTTTCAAACATCGCCGTTTACATTAACTATATAAATATTTTAAAACACCGGTAACTATATTCAAATAATTATTTTTTAGTAAAGAGCTTAATTTTATTCATTAAACAGTCCTATCAAATGCCACTCTTGATTTCCAAATTCTCTAGATAAATTGGAAATCACTCGTGGCATTACTTATGATTAATTATTTCAAATGAATTAACTAACAAATCACTCTTACATAAAACGACACGTTTACTAGCTAGAATTACTCCGTAAGTAAAATATTATTTTTCTACTTATCTTCGGGTTTTTACAGCTGCTGCCGTCTTCCCGTGTCAAACCTCCAAAGCCTACAACCTTGGGCATCTTCAATGTTTAGCCCTCTTGCTTGTATTATTATCCTTATATTTTCCTTCCACGCAAACTTTGGTCTGCTTCTTTTCTTCTTTCTGGTCGGTTGCCATTGATATCTTCCATTCTTAAAATATGTCCAAACCATTTGAATTCCTTCACCCTCAATTATTTCAATTATGCCTCATTCTGCTTCCTTTATGTTTCTAATTTCCTTACATGTGACATGTTCTAATTTTGACTTTCTGACACTTCTGCGTAAATAATCCATTTCTAGAGCTATTAGTCTATTCTTGTAGTAGCCTACTTATTGATTGTCCATACCTCACTTCCATACATTGCAACAGATTCCACCAATGTTTTGCCAACATATTTTTTTTTGTGTCTTTCCAAATATGCTAATCCCACCATATGGAATTTAACTATTTTCTAGAAGTGAAAACCCCTATAATAAGTCAGTTAACCACTGCAAATGGTTGCAAGAAAAGAAATTAGATTGTTTGAAATACGGGACCTTCAGAATATAATCTCAAACAATACTGCTTGAGACAATTTGCTAACTAGGGAATACATCTTGTCCAGTATCATGTCTATATATGACTTCAAGTTACTTATTTTTAGTTATTGGATGAACATTTTAAAGAGTGGATTGGAAGGCGTGGTAAAATCGATTGGCCACCTCGATCACCAGACATCACGCCATTTGATTTTTCAACGTGGGGAATTTTGAAGGACAGAGTTTTCAGTACAAAATCACTAAACCTGTAACAGTTACGGAATTTGATTGAATAGGAATTTGAAAACACTTTCGGTAATATTGGGAAATTGTGTGATAACATCAGCAAATCAGTGTTAAAACGATGTCATATATGCTTCAACAACAATTGGAAGTCACTTTGAACAATTTCGGTAGTTGTTTTTTGTATAGATGTTGTAAGCTACAGAAATTAATATATTAGCATTTTCGGTTAACTGACTTGCTGCATTCTGTATATTCCGTAAACCAGAAAAATCGTGTCATAAATTCGAAGTACCGAAGAATTCATTTAGTTTACGCATATCCTGCGTGACAAAATTTTAATACTCACGAGATTACCAACGATGATTATACATAATTTTCAGACTGAATACAACACGAAAATAAGTACATGAATAAACAGTGTGTAATTTGTCATTGTGTACAAGTGCATTAAACACATGATGTGACACAAAGCGAACGTTTTATATGTCGCGTAATTATTCAACTTTCTGTTTTGTTTGTTCTATCGATTGACATCAAGTTCACAGCAAAACAACTGTCGTGCATTTTGTGTTATTATTACTAAATAATTAACTTTTATCCTTACCTATGTTCTAAAATCTAAAGTCTCATAGTGATAGGATTTGTTTTTCCGTAATATTGTAACTATAACATTTTCTAGGGAATTCCGAAGGAAAGAAGTTAATTGAGGTTGTTTTCATTTTTTTTTTAAAACAAATGCAAATATTCTTAGACCTTAAGAGATGCCAAAAATGACCATGATAAAAAAACTATATATATATATATATATATATATATATATATGATATGATATGATATGAAAAGAAAAAATAATGCTTGAGTCGGGATTTGAATCCGAGTCTCTAAACTCTGTACGTTAAGCGCTCTAACGACCTGAGCTACCGAAGTATCCCAACACAAACATACATTTTTCTTATATATGTAGTATTCTCAATTCACACAAGAGGTAGCGGAAAATCATTCCGACTGACATCTAGTGGCCAACATAACAGTTAAACAATTTTTTCATCATCATCATCATCATCATCATCTTCAAGGCATGGCTCTGTTGGCTTCCGCTCCCCGGTGCACTATATGCTGCTGGTGCAGGTCGTCTTTCCAACGACGTTTTGGTCTTCCTACATTTCTTCGGCCTAGAGGCCTATAACGAAGCAGCTGTTTTGATAAACGATTATTTGGCATTTTTTTAAAGAGAATATTTACTGTGTAGCAGTAACGCTTGTATATTTAGATGTTATAACCATATTTTTGACATTTAGCAATGAAGCCAAATATGATATGAAAAGAAAAATGAATGCTTAAGTCGGAATTTGAACCCGAGTCTCTAAACTCTGTACGTTTAGCGCTCTAACAACCTGAGCTACCCAAGTATTCCAACACAAACATACATTTTTTCTTATATATGTAGTATTCTCAATTCAAGAGGTAGCGAAAAATCATTCCGACTGACATCTAGTGGCCAACATAACAGTTAAGCATGTTTTAAAAAGAGAATATTTACTTCATACAGTAACGCTTGTATATTTAGATGTTATATATATATATATATATATATCGTTCACGGGCTGCAATAGTGCCACAGTTACAAAAATTGTTATATTCGAGTTAATGCTCTTCTTCTTCATCGTAAATAGTATTTTTCCCTTCAGCAACAGTTTTGCACATCAATTAGTTTAACATTTCACCGTGAAATGACACATTAGTGTATGGTTTCTATCTTTGAGTGTGAAGGAAAACTTTAAACTCATTTATTTCAGAACTTACATTTTTAGTTGTGGCACTATTGCAGTACATGAGTGATATTTATTTATTTATATTTACGTGATAGATATATATCTATATACAATTGAGATGGTCAACTAATTATGAATGAGGGAAATTGTTGAGAAGAAACTGAATTGAAATATCTGGGAACAATAAGTACAAATAAGAATGAGGTACACAAACAAATTAAACATAGACTCAATTCTGGAAATTCATGTTATATTATTCATAACAGGTACTCTTGTCGAACCAACTACTTTCAAAAAACGTTAAACTGAAAATAAATAAAACTATTAATCTACCAGTTATATTATATGGATGCGAAACATGAACTCTTGCTTTAAGGGAGGAAAGGAGATTACCAGTATTTGAGAATAAATTTCTTACGAACATTTTTTGGACCAAAGAGAAATGAGCAGACAGGTGAATGGAGAAAACTACATAAAATGACCTACATGGTCGTTATAGGAAACCAGATATAATAAGTCTCGTAGACAGGGATGGACAGGACATGTAACATGATTGGGGAATAAAAGAGGTGCGCGGAAACTTCTTGTAGGAAAGTCAGATGGAAAACGCCCAGTTGGTAGACCAAGAATGAGGGGAAAGAATCACATGAACCACGATTTGAGGGAGGTTGATTATATAGGGTATGATTGGAAAACAATTAGCTCAGGCGAGAGATGTATGGAGAACTTATGTCCGCGTGACTGTGACCATGAACCTATAGGCTCGAGAGTGCCAGAAAATGAGTTAGTTATGTGTGTGTGTGTGTGTGTGTGTTAACGCTCTATCGGCAGCATTTTTTTTCAGAAGTTAAAAAATTGCTCTAGTTACTAGCATATGTATTTATTTATTTATTGGCAATGTACTGAATACATCGATTTAATCAACTGTCTGTAAATCAACAAAAATCAGACCATAAATTCGACTTGCTGAAGAATCAGGTTAGTTTGTGCATTTCCTGCTCGATGGACGACTTTACACGTAAATATTTGAACTTTCAATTATTTTTTATCTAACTAGGGAACTGTCAACAATTGCATGCCGAAACCTACCTTGATATTTCTCCCAGAGAAGCGTTGTAATATACTATGGCCTATTAAAAAAAATGTTTAGTCACGTCCTTTGTACATGGCGACGCTATTAACTGAAAGGTACTGGTATCGAATCCAGATTCCAGCAATTGCACCCCAATGTATATGGAGCAGAGCGGAGTGGAGTGAAGGGGGGACGCAGACCGGACGGAAGGTAGTGAAAGTTATCCAATCTACCAATTCAGGAGTTCTCTACATCCCTATGATTAAAATGAGAGATTTTGACGCTGGATTTTAGTGTCTTGCAGTTAAAAATGGAAACTATGTTTTTTTTTTTTTGCACACGGCCTTGGTACCTCACACAACGATTCTCTGAAATAAATCTCAAGATAGTTTCGGTATGCAACGGTTGAAAGTTATATTGTAAGGAAAATCTCTACGTGTTAGCAACTGTTTTACTGCTACTCTAAATTTGAATTATATGTTGTTCTTTTCCTTTTCTCGACCTGAATTATTAAGATGTTTGTTACAGGGGCCTTTAAAGGGTATGTTCTACGCAGTCCCTACTATACAGACGGACACACATAAGGAGCACGCTTTGTAGCAGATCCATCAGGAAACCAGGGATGTTTCAACACATGTAATGTTTCCTAGGACGGATATATATTAGAATAGAGTTGTCAAATGTCTTTGAATGGAATGGAATTTATTGCCTTTCTTTTTTCAAAAGAAAGGAAATACATTTGAATTTACATTGCGCACGGATCTGCTTGGTCGTATGTGGATTATTTTTTCTATGAATAAAAAAATTAAAATAATCATAATGGCTATAAACAAATATATTGGCCACGGTGGTCTAGTGGTTACGTTCCTATAGACCCGAGGGTCACAGGTTTAAACACGGCCGGATTTTACGATGTAAAAATCCAAGAGGGACTTAAGCCGTGCGTCCTGAATCCGACGACTTTTAGGCTCGTAAAAGAAAATTAGAGGCACGTCGTAGCACAGTGATGTAGGCAAAACGCTACAAACAAGTTTGGGGATAAAAATCATATAATTACACTGAATAACAAAAAATAAACTTTTTTTTTTGTCTTAGAAAGAAAAATATGTGATTCTGATATTATTTGTTCTCCTGAATTCAAATATGATATCGGCTTTTCTCCATCACGCAAGGTTTCCGAGAGACAAGAATTTATAATTTCAAACACTTTAATATTTTCTACATTCGTAACTACACAATATTCGAACATTCGCACTCACCTAGAAAGTACGAAATTACGATTTTCTGCTATATTTCTCCTGTGGAGCATCCCACTTGATGGTCCAACAATAATCGGCCAGCATATTAGGATTCCATTTGCCTTGATATCCGTTTTCCATAGTTGAAATCTCCTGAGTTAGCTCATTTGGTTTTATTTTAAATGGACAAATGGACAAAAAAAGTTTATTAAAAAATAATTATTTAAATCCATTAATTGAAATTGAAATAAAAAAATGTGGGTGATGGAGAAATTCCGAATACATATTTGAAAACACGATAAAAAAACTGCATTTAGTACAACTATTGGTACTCATGAGACAAAAATCATGTTGACCAGTGTTATATTCTGTCTAGATTTAAAGAGAGATAAGAGCTTCCTTGATTTAGGTTGGGGGCGTGGAAATTTGTATAAATTACCGACGATCACGTATGCGAGTATGCCCAATGTGCGGGAGCTTTGAAGATGAAATACAAATATTAGGAAAATCTAAGGATTTAGAATGTTGGGGGCATCAGTTGTTACCGAAAAGGTTTCTAAATTCAATTTGTGTAAGATTGACATGCTACGAGTTAATGATAAACCCAGAAAATTGGATAATTGAACAAAACGCGGAAAATAAAAACAACATTCATTCGTGAATAAATAAATATGGTATCAAAGTGCAAAATCGTTAGTCAACTTTTATAAGATTCATGATGTGTTCCGTTGAGGTTTATTCAAAATTAATATAAAATTATATAATATTCACCTGAAAGGTCCGTCTCCTCAACTTAATTATCATTTAACTGTAGCGCTTTCGGGACTTGTCCCATCATCGGCAGGATTCAAATGAATCCTGCCGATGATGGGACAAGTCCCGAAAGCGCTACAGTTAAATGATAATTAAGTTGAGGAGACGGACCTTTCAGGTGAATATTATATAATTTTATATTAAAATCGTTAGTACTTAATAACTATAACATAAATACATATTTATGTCCAATCGGGGTCCGGTCGAGGGATGAGATGAGATGAAGCCCTATATAGAGGTCTGTGAATGACAAGGGTGCCGGCCGACCACTCCTGACGCACCATCACGGGGACAGATGAATGAAACGAAATGGATGAGATGAGCATGGAGAAATGGTGGAATGAAATCGTAGCAGGGGAAAACGGGGAAAAAACTCCTAGAAAAACCTGTCCAAATCCGTTTCGTACACCACGAAACCCACATGCTGACTTAATAACTACACGTAACCTAATTCATGTATAACGTAATTGCATTGTTATCTATTGTGTTTTTGTTTTGTTCTATCTATTCTATATTATTACTAGACATTATTTTATTGATACGAACTGTCAAAAATACGTACGGCTTGCTGCCCATGCGACCAATATTTGTAAATAACATTTTATGTATCATACTTTTAGTCTAATAAAGTTCTTCTACTACTACTACTAGTAGTAGTAGTAGTAGTACACGCCGTAGTGTAGTGCTTAAGGCACTGCAGTACAAGCCGGAAGGTCGAGGTTTCGAGTCCCGGTGTGGTCAGGATTTTTAAATTTACCCAAACCTTCTGGCGGCACTATGACCCTGGGGTCGACTCAGCCTCTAAGGGAAATGAGTACCAGACATGTTCAGGGGTAAAAGCGACCGACACGCAGGGCTGACGACCCGGCTGTAATCAAGTGCCGATTGTTGAGAAAAATGGGAGCTTTAACCTCCTACTATCCCAAGGGCCTCCTGAGGCCTGTAGTGGGATCACTTTACTTACTTACTTACTTACTACTACTACTACTACTACTAAACAAAGTAAATATGACATTGGTGATTATTATGTCTAGATGGTGTATGAAGACTGTTTGAGCCTTAACATTTCTGAGACTTTGAAAATATATTTAATTTTCTTGTAATAATATAATAATCTTCTAAATAACTCATGAAATAATTGTAAAAGTAATTAAAAATTCTTAGTGTAGAGTAGTCATTTCCAAAGTGGTCTATATTGACCCCCAGGGGCCGACTGTGACCCTCAATAATATTGGTCCACATTAGTGAAAACAAAAGTGAGTAGGGCTGTATCAGCGCCAAAGCTCATTTGATGCTGATGAATTTGTAGAAATTCAAGATTAGAATGACAGGGGATCCACCCGCAATAGAAAAAAAGTTGGCACGTGGTGTACGAGACAAAAAAAAGTATGGGGGACCTCTGTTCTAGGGCATGATCGGCGAATGTCATTAAAAAGTATAAAATTATTAGTATTAAAATATTTGAAATTCTTTCCCTTATAATTTACATCTATTTTTAAAAAGCACATATTAATATTCCATGCTGAATTTAGTAAGAATTAATTTTGTTTATTTCCATTCTTAGATTAATAAAAAATCAATTTTGTTTCTATTTTATACTTTATTTAGTTAGGATAACTTATATTGTATGTGCATTCTATAACCTCTCCTACCTAATTCTCAACCTCACCTGCACGTGGTACACCCTGCTTTTAACTAACGAGGTAATGGGGACCGAGTCACGGCGGTATAACCGTTCCATCGAATATGGAGGAAATTCCATATTTTGAACGCCTGACTAGAGGCTATAAGGTAGCAGCCCTACCACTAGTCTTGCTCTGCGGATGGTTGGTAACCAACCCAGGGGACTTCCTACTACTCGAAGAAACTTAAGCAAAGACTGGAATGATCACACTGATGACGACAAAGCAAGAAATAGGTTAATGATTAAGTTGCAACATGGAATGTGAGAGGAATAACACATAAAGAAGAAGAGTTAGAAGTAGAGTTAGACAAAAGAAAAATTGACATTGCCATTATTTCGGAAACAAAAAAGAAGAACAAAGGATCAGAAGAATTAGGAAAATATGTAATGATTTATTCTGGAGTTCCAGCAGAGAACTGGGCATCATCAGGAGTCGCAATTTTAATAAGGAAAAATTTGCAACACAACATTTTATATTACCAATGGATTTCCCCAAAAATTGTAACAGTTAGAATAAAAATTTTAGGACATAATTTGAATATAATTGGAATTTATGCCCCTGTAGAAGGAAACGATTCAGAAACCACAGAATTTTATGATATTTTACAAGAAACCATTGACAAAGTAAATAAACAAGATTATCTCATAATTGCTGGTGATTTTAATGCAAGAGTCGGAAATCAACCGATAAGAGAATGCATTGGATCAGAAGGAGAACCAACTTGCAACAATAATGGTAAACTACTAATAGATTTTTGCATATTCAATAATTTAAGAATCACAAACTCCTTCTTTAGACACAAGAAAATACACAAATATACATGGGCAGCAAGGGGATCAAAGTCTATAATAGATTATGTACTAATTAATAATAAATTTAAAAAGTCTGTAAATGATACTAGAGTATATAGAGGAAGTGAAATTGATAGTGACCATTTTCTTGTTGAAAGCAAAATAAAATTATATCACAAACACATCAGCACAAGAAAATACAAGCAGACAGTACAAAATAAGATACCAAAAAAGTTAAAAATTCACTTATTGGAAGACCAAAGTACACAAATATTATATCAAACTAGAATAAAGAATAAACTTAAAACAAGCACGGGCGATATTGAAGAGGACTGGATAAATCTAAAACAAGCAATCATGGAAGCAGCATATGAGAGTCTCGGATATAAACAAATCAAAAACAAAAAGAGATTACGAACCTGGAATCCCGAATTAAAAGAAAATATTGAACAAAAGAAAAAAGCCTATAAAGTGTATTTACAAACTAAACAAGAGGAACATTATACAGAATATAAAAAACTCAGAGCTAAGGTTCGTAAATTGTCTAGAAAATACAGAAGGGATGATTGGGATAAATTTGTAAAATCCTTAGAACGTGATATTACAGGAGCACAAAGACAGGGATTTAAAATATTCAAAAAATTACAGATGGAAACAAAAGACAAAATTAATGTTAATCTGATACCAAAACAAGACTGGATTACTTACTACAAAAATCTTTGGTCAGAACCGAACACTCACACTGAAAAAATTACTTCGAATTTGACTTGTGAAAATGAAATAGAAAAACCAGACATAACAATGGACGAACTAGAAGAAGTTTTAAAGAAGGCCAAGAACAGGAAAAGTCCAGGTTTAGATGATTTAAATTTAGAACTTTTTAAGTATGGAGGAACTGCCTTGAAAGAGAAACTATTAGAACTTTTTAACAATATTTGGCATTGTCTTAATATTCCAACGGATTGGGAAACGGGTCTAGTAATTAATATACATAAAAAGGTCAGAAAAACAAATGTGATAACTACCGAGGCATTACCTTACTCCCAACTGCATCTAAATTATATGCCAACATAATTAAAAATAAGTTATCAGTAAGTACTGAAACATTTTTGGAAGAAGAACAATGTGGATTTAGAAAAGGGAGGAGCACTATAGATGCAATATTTACCCTGCAACAAATTATGGAAAAAAGGAGAGAATTTAATCTCCCACTGTACATACTATTTATAGATTATGAAAAGGCATATGATAATGTAAACCGAGATAAACTTTGGCAGATACTGCATGAAGAACATATACACTCACATGTAATACGAGCCATACAAAGCTTATATCAAAATTCTAAAATCAAAATTAAATTACCAGATGGAGAAATAACAGAACACATAAACACAGGCAAAGGTGTTCGACAAGGATGTGGACTATCTCCACTCTTATTTAATATATATATTAACAGAATAGTGCAAGAATGGAAACAAACAGTAAACAGTGGAATTTCAATAACTAGGAATAAAATAATTCAAACAATATTATATGCTGATGATCAAATAATATTATCAGATTCCGAAGATAGCTTACAAATAGCAGCATATCAATTATTCAAAATTGCCAGCAAATATAATATGAAAATTTCCACATCAAAATCCAAAACAATGGCAATGTGTGGAAAAAACATACAACGGGTGAAAATTGAGATTGATGGAAAAATTATAGAACAAGTGTCAGATTTCTCTTACTTAGGAAGTGTATTTGCAGAGTATAAGAGTGACATTGATTCAAAATTACAAAAATATAATAAAATGAATGGGGTAATACGAAGACATTTTGGTAAACAGATGAGGACAGAGACAAAACTAAGATTACATAACGTCACATCAAAAGCTGCTCTAAAATACGGAAGTGAAATTTGGATTTTAAATAAAAGAAACTCTCATAAACTTCAAGTAAGCCAAATGCGCTTCTTACGATCATTGTTAGGAGTTAATAGACTGGATCACCAAAGGAACACTACTATCAGAGGAAAACTTGGAGTAGCAAGTTTAAATGAAGATATCCAAAGATACCAACAAGAATGGAAAAATCATCTGAGAAGAATGGCAAGAAATAGACTTCCAAAATTGGCATTCCAATATACCCCAACTGGACATAGGGACCAAGGAAGACCAAAACATCGGTGGAAAGATCAAGACCATCTTCGCTAGGTTTACCGTACAGGCCACATGGCCTAAAACGAATTTGTTCATGATGATGATGAACTTATATTGTATAATGATCTCTATTGTTTACACAACAAATCCAGCATGGGATAGCAATCTCAACAGCTGACATCATCAAAACTTCCACGAAACATGTACAGTCATATCTGAAGCATGCAATTTATTTATTAAAGCATTTTAATGATTTACTTACCTATAGTGACAAAACTAGACATCTTAAAATGATCCGGAAAAGCCATAATTCCTCGTTAATACAAATTAATAATGTAGAACTTCAATAAATTACTTCAATGTGCTATATGGATTGTCAACACGGGCTGAAGGGAAAGTACAGTTCTCCAAGAAGCCGTGAGAACGTATAGGGCTGTGATGAGCTAGTCGCCATGCAGGCTGCCTGGGTGACAAGCGCAGGAGAGCGCCGAAGTTGAACGAGCTTTTATTGCGAAAACAGCCGAATGTAGAGGGAAATCTAACCTCCTGAACTGCATTATATGGATGGCGCAATGGAGTCAATAACTGGAAAAAAAGAATAAAAATGTTGGTTAACTTTATTCATTTGTCTCTCACAACAATGTTATATGAAAACCAAAAACAAGATAATAAAACAGAAACTATAAATTTCGTTATTTGAAATATTCATTAATATTTTATATTTTAAAAATGTTTATACAAGTAAATAATACTAATAATTTATTTACTTGACAAAGAATGAAAATAAGATTTTACAAATAAATTGAGACGAAATTTCGAAATTAATTCATATATAATTTTAATCCACGCAATTCTATGAATTTTACTTCATGGATCAAATTTCATTATTTTTAAAAATAAAGTAGGTGAATTTTGCGGAAGCGTTAGTTGTTACGTCAGTTACCTTTATTTTGTATAATTAGTGAGTAAAGTTTATTAGAAAATAAAACTCAAAACATGTGTTTTATGTATATATATATATATATATATATATATATATATATATAAATGTGTGTGTGTGTGTGTGTGTGTGTGTGTGTGTGTGTGTGTGTGTGTGTGTGTGTGGCATGAAAAGAAAAATGAATGCCTGAACCGGGATTTTAATGCAGACCTCTGAATTGATACTTCAGTGCGCTACCGATTACGGTCTGTGTTCAAACCCCGGTTCAGGCATATATTTTTCTTTTCATGTCGTATTAAATTTCATTATTTTTAAAAATAAAGTAGGTGAATTTTGCGGAAGCGTTAGTTGTTACGTCAGTTACCTTTATTTTGTATAATTAGTGAGTAAAGTTTATTAGAAAATAAAACTCAAAACATGTGTTTTATGTATATATATATATATATATATATATATATAAATGTGTGTGTGTGTGTGTGTGTGGCATGAAAAGAAAAATGAATGCCTGAACCGGGATTTTAATGCAGACCTCTGAATTGATACTTCAGTGCGCTACCGATTACGGTCTGTGTTCAAACCCCGGTTCAGGCATATATTTTTCTTTTCATGTCGTATTAGGCCTGCATTGCTCAATGTCAGAAATTTAATTATAACATCTAAATAAAGAAGCGTCACTGCCTATAAAGTAAAATTTCTCTTTAATTTGCTTACTTGTTTCAGTAGCTACTAGAGGGCAGTGAGACTGAGTTCTCGCTACCTCTCCTGATAGAGAATATACAAAAAGGAAAAATATTTGTATGTTCTAGAATTGTCTAGATGGTGTAATCGGTAATGCGTTAAGTATCAATTCAGAGGTCTGGGTTCAAATCCCGGTACATGCATTTATTTTTCTTTTCATGTCATATTAGGCCTGCATTGTTCAATATCAAAAATTAAATTATAACATCTAAATACATACACACACACACACAAACACACACACACACATATATATATATATACACCATATTCTCAATTACTTGTTGAAATAAGATTGAACATTTCTTACAGATTATTATTTTACTCTGACTCCATAAAGCATGACGTAATTCTAGAGTTACTCCAGTCACCACTATAAAACCGCCGTACATTCTTATAGTCTCTTTGGTTTAACTTTAAGAGAAATTTGTAGAATGACACAACTGTACTCACCTCACTCGCTCGCACCAGTGTTATCGGTTTTTCTTCACTAGATGTTAATAGGGGAAGAGGAAAACTGACAACAGGGCGGATTCTTCCTTTTGTATATGAGTCAACGATCTACCCTTGTATCTCTATCTCTGCAAAGTTAAGCCAGCTATTCATTAGTATACGATTATTAAAAATAAAAACTCCACATTTTATTTTAAAGAGATTGAAAACTATTTATTATAATTTTTTTAGAAAAAAGTAGTGTCCTATTATCTGAAGGCTAAAAAAAAGTTTTTTTTTAATTTGTTACTCTATTATCATGTAATTCACCAGTAATATTAACGTGTACTGCATATACGACTAATCTAATCTAGGGCTACAGAATTGCGCACAGAGTTCGCGCATGGCCTTTACTGCATGCTGTACACTGTTCAGGTGATGTTCTAAATATGTAAACTTTGTGGTGGACACAGTCACTTCATTGTAATATTACCAAGTAAACAAACACGAATAAATAAATTCCAGTAAAAGCTCCTTAATCACGGGGGATACGTTCCGCAACTATGTTGCGAATACAGAAACCGCGAATATGGAATGGTGATTTGTGTGGGGAATACAAAGCGTAGAAATGAATTTCCTTAGAAGAACAAAAGGCTGCACAAGAATGGATCGGATAAAGGATGAAGATATAAGAACAGAGTTAAATACGTATCCATTGAATGATAAAATCAAAGAAATGGTTTAGACATGTAGAAAGAATTAATGTAAGATTACCAAAAGCAGAATTTAACTACAAGCCAAGAGGTTAAAAAATGTAGGAAGGCCAGTGAAGTGAAGAAGAAGAAGAAGAAGAATTTGTATGGGTTACTGTTACTGCTTCGCACGGACATATACAGAGTGATTCAGAAATATGGCTATACGTTTGATCGCATTTTGTGACGAAAATATTATTATTAAAGGAAATATGATGTTATCATTGGAAAGGGAATCCTTCAAATTACAACAATAGAACAAAACAAAACAAATCACTGCTCACGTGCAGCTTGGCGGGTTGATTTTTGTGGGCTAGGGTCGAACCCCTCCACAATTCTCTTCGTTGTTTCTGCATCCGTGCTAATGCGAGGCCTTCCAGGAGGTTTGATTTTCTGCATCCTTCCCGTTTCCAGAAGTCGTTTTCTCCACTTCCCCCCAGTCGACGGCTGCAATGCTACGTTAAACTCACGTCTTGCGGCCTGACGATCATTATCATACTTTATTGCCCATGCAGCAATTGTAATTTGCTGTTGCATATTTAACGCAATTTTGACTAATGACGTAAGTTCTACACTGTATTGTTTTATTCAATTTTTTGTAATTTGAATAACTGCCTTTCCAACGGTAATTTCATATTTCCAGTAATTGTAATATTTTCATCACAGACTGACGGAAAGCTAGTGTAGGCAGGATGACACGGTATTAGTTCACAAATCATCCACAAACGAAGCGGGTCAATGTTCCACTGTGTCGAATAGTACCTCTTCCGAGCTAAGATCAAATTGTATTGTAAACAAATAAGTCATGTTCTTTAACCTGGGTAAATTTACGACACATCAGGGCTGAAAAAAAGTATGGGTTACAGCCTAGACTGCATTGTACTTAAACCGCTGTGTTTACAAATTACACGTTGACACGCGCTACTCAGGACAGTCTAGTACAGTCCGCTTTGTGTAAGAATGGGCTTATCTTTGCACAATTTTTGTTTCGGCATTCTAATACAACCACATATCACGTAAACAGGTCTATTACTGAGGAGAGTCGAACATACACACTCTCTGCTCCGAGCAGGCAGTGGAGACTCTCAACAAAGACACGCATTTTGTAAACAATGTGTATAGAAATTAGTTACTACCCTGATACCGATACTTTTTTTTCAGCCCTACATATCATTAACAAGATCTACTGTATATGCATAGATCTGAACCCGTGAAGTTTCTATTCAGAGGTAAGTACGGTAACTAAGCCTGCTTATTCCGAAGGTACCGAATGTAATGTTTATTCTCTGATAGTCTACTTGTGTGTTTTAAAACTATTTTTTATTCGTTTCGAATTGAATCACTGGCTGTGTACACGTATTCTTACAAATGTCTTGAATTGCAAATAGCGGATCACAATTCTAAGCACACACAGCACTGAAACAACACAACGTATTACATTTCTTTCAAAGGATTTAAATATTTGAATGGAAGACGTATCCACACTTAAACGAAAGAAAATTAAGATAAAATATACTATCTAATTTCATGATCATCAGCAGCATCAAGGATTAGACCTTAAGGTCTGTTCGATCTCATGCTAGAGTTCGTATTATACCCTCATTATGATGGTTGTTCAGCGGCTCGCTTTGTTTCCCCGCAGCTGTTATATATAATTAAATACAAAGATGCCGACTACCGCCACTATAATAATTCCGCATGTCAATCATTGTCAAGCGTTGTCGAACGGACAACCATCATAGTGAGACGATAATAATATCTAATCTAATATATAAAAATGAACGTTTGTTTGTTTGTTTGTTTGTATTTTATGCGCGGCCATACCGTTGATTCGATTGTGATGGGTTTTTTTGCAAAATATTCAGGAGATTCCCGGGATGAACTTAGACTATAAGAGAGTTGTGATACTCAACACCTACACCCTTAAAAATCACACTTTGTAGTGGAAAACGTGAAAAAAAGTAGCTCTTTGGACGCTTAAATGGCTTTCGCTGCCTAAACCATAACACATACACAAAATTAAAGTACACATTATTGAATATCTCAAAAGCTCTACAAAAAAGTCCGCGACAGCATATGTTTATCTCTTACGGATAACTCACAATAACCATTTTGTCTTGCATTGATGCCAAAAGATCGAGACAACTACATAGATTCCTGTGGAAGCATAACAACACGTGGCGGGTATTCTTTTACGGATAACTCACAATAACGAATTTTGTCTTTTAGCTCATTTATGCCAAGAAGATTGAGATAAGTAGATTCCCGTACAACACCGGGTAATCAGCACGGGGAATCTTAAAATAATTACGATATACATTTATAATTATTTTTCATTTTACTTATTCAACTAATCATAAGAAGTACATTATTTTTTTGTCTTTTAGCTCATTTATGCCAAGAAGATCAGGACGAGTGGATTCACGGACAACGTCGGATAAACAGCACGGGGTATCTAAAAATAATTACGATATAAATTTTTTTCCTTCCACTTATTTAACTAAACATAAAACACATTAATGTTCGTATTTCAGCTCATTTATATCAAGAAGATCGGGATAAGTAGATTCCCGGGCGACGCCGGGTAATCAGCACGGGGTATCTACAAATACTAATTTATGATTATTTTTCCTATCACTAATTCAACTAAACATAAAAGCACATTTATATTCATTTATTTAGGCGTAGCAGAGCCCGCCGGGTATTAGCTAGTTTAAAATAATAAATTATCTTCGAATAATATGTTTCACAATAGGAAACCAGATATAATGACACTTAAGTCACTGAAACTATGATGGGGAGAACACATGGCATGGAAGCTTCTTGTAGGAAAATCAGAGGGAAAATACCCAGTTCGTAGACCAAGAATGAGGTGAGAGAACAACATTAACCATGATCTTAGGGAAGTATATTATAGAGAAAAATTTGAAAATATTACCTCAGGATATGGATGTATGGAGAGCTTATATCCGTGCGGCCATGAGCCTATGTACTCGATAGAGCCACTGAGTTAGTTATAATACGCAACTTTGTTTTGGGCTATTCTATACCAGAAATCCACCTGTAAATATTCCAACAGAGAACTAGTGACTACTAGCGTCATGTTAGCCAACATGGGAATATATATTTCCGCTATCAGATTGCTGTTTATATACATTCATTCATTGTTAACAAGTAAACTGTCTACCATTGCATACCGAATTCACCTTGTAACTACTCCCAGAGATATTATAATTATATTGTGAAAAGAAACATTAATGTCTGAACCAGGAATCGAACCGTGGACCTCTCCTTCGCCGTAAGAGTGTGCAGCCCACTACACCATTCTAGCCATGGTACAAACACTAACAATTCTTTCCACATATACAAATCTGTAATTCTCGTTCCGTACGCTGCCAGGTACGTGTCACTACCATCGCCAACGGCCGGCTTCGTTTAGAAGTATGTATATTTGAGAATTTTACACCAAGACTTTTATAAGCAATAAACGGTGTTATTTAACATTTTCCAATACTGTTATTTTAACACAGTTCCAAAAAATGGATCAACTCCCAGAGAAGCGTTGTGATGTAAGAAGGCCGTGTGCTAAAATAATATATACCTCTTTTAAACTAAAAATGAAGAAAATACAGGCAATCGCACATGAAGAACTCCTATACAGAGCTGCGAAAAGTTATCAAAATGCCACGAACAATCCAGTTCATAAATTAAATCTTCAAGACACTAGAATAAACAATATAAGTACTTATCTAACTAACTAACTGACACTATCGAAGCCGTAGGTTCATGGCCGCGCGGACATAAGTTCTCCACACATTCCTATCTTCAGCTAACGTTTTCCAACCATCCCCTGCATAATCTGATTCCCTCAAATCATGGTTAATGTTATTCCCCCAACTCATTCTTGGTTTATAAACTGGTCGCTGTTTAGCAGTCTTCTCCATTCGCCTGTCTGTTCATCTCTCTTTGGTCCAAAATGTTCCTAAGAACTTTATTCTCAAATACTCGTACTCTTTTATCGTCCCTTAAAGTAAGCGTCCTTGTTTCGCATCCATATTATATAACTGGGAGAATAACAGTTTTATTTATTTTCAGTTTAACGTTTTTTGAAACGAATTGGGACGACAAGAGTCTCTGTAATGCGTAAAAGAACGCATTTCCAGAATTGGGTCTCTGTTTAAATTCTTTGTACATCATTACTGTTTGTAATTATTATTGTTCCTAGGTATTTGAATTCAGCCACTTGTTCAAAATTTCCTTCATTTGTTATTAATTGATCATTTCCATTATATAATGTATTTCTGCGTGTGAACATTATATTTAGTTTCATTGAATTTTACTCCCAGTCCCAATTTATTAGTATTAATAGAATCTGACTAAAGTCAATAACTCAAAGCAATAACTCAATCACAATCTAAACACTAACTCTAACTCTGTTACATGAAGGACCAATTTTCATATTTTAACACAAAGCACTTCTTGGACTAAAAATCTTGCGATGTATCCACAGGGTAAAACACAGGTTTTAGAATTTATTCAAAAAAGCCCTAGATGTATGTTATATGAATTTCCGAACATTCGGTATATACGAATAAATCATTTCGTATCCTATAGAATTTGGAGTCTCTCATCTCGTCGTGCTTGTTCTATTCTTATTAGTAACTTAATTTAAATTTAAGTTATTTAAAAACAGGTTCTTATAGGTTGAACTGGAATTTCTACTGAACAGCAAACTTTTCACTTCTTGCTTGACCTTTGGCATAAGTAAATTTGCTACTCCTGGAATTTCAACTGGAAACACAAATTCTTCGAACTGCATCAAGTTACGATCTTATTACAAGGGGAAACAAATGTACGAACTAAACGACACAATTCCTTGCTTTAAACTTGGCATCGTAACATTGAAACAGTCTTTAATATCATCATAGTAAATACCTTTCACTATTTTCTTCTCTAAGAGAGAAAGAAATTCAAGCTAGGCTAGAATTTTATTTTCACTCTTGGTATTACTGCCAAAGTCTATCCTATCTCCATATCTAAAGAAGACCTTATCATTCCTCCTGTCATAAAACTACTGTATATGTCCGAATATGACGCGCACCCCAAAATCAAGGTGTTTAAAGGTAAAAAAAAGAAGGAATCGAATATGAGGTTAGCCTCAAAATCAGAGCTGTACGACAGAAAAGCAAAATTTTACTATAAGATCGTGAAAGTATGTACCGTATATCATACGAAGTTTAAAGTTATTACATTTTTAATGTTTTATTGTTACATGTTTGGGAAAATGTAGCAAAATCTATGCTAAAATACATATCTCGAAGAATCGGAATGATAAGTGATGAAATTATTTCAAATTAACGGCATGGGTTAGAAAAGGCCGATCTACAGTTGACTGTATTTTTTCGCTCCTACAGTTTATTGAAAAAGAAGACACATATTGTTTATCGGCTATGGGAAGGCATTTGATAAAATGCTACACTCTAAATTATGGAATATATTAAAATATAAAGGAAATCCACCTCATCTAACTAATTCTACAAAAAGTTTATATGAAAATACAAACTTTTGTATAGATAAAGGAAATGTTCCTGGAGAAACTTAGAAATAGAATCAACAATGGGATCTAGACCAGCGTGTCACCATCATAAATACAAATAAAAAATGGGAAAAGAGTTACTATTGCAGTATACGGATAATTACCTGCGAAAAAATATATATGTTAATTTTTTCCAAAAAAATATGAAAAAAATTCCTTAAAAGTAAGTGAGAAGTAACCTAAAATCACCAGTGTAAAATGTATATTAGTCATGGCACCGACAGTCTAACTAACTTATTACTAAACCCCGCTAACAAACAAAAGAAGTTAAATTAATCTGGTGTACTAACTCGCCCATTTTACCCTAACTTGCCCACTCTAACAGTAATTTTTATGTTGAGTTTAATATAAACAGGGATGAACCTATTTATAAGTTTTATAAATAATGTATACTTTTGCTTATGGTTTATCAAACTCTACTCTGTTCTAGGGTAGCACTAACCTTGCTGTCAGTCGCTGAAGAGACGAATTAAGTCGAAACACAGATGGAACAAAGAATTCTTACAAGTTTGTGCAATCTTTCTAAATTCGAAGGAAAAACCTTTGTCAAACACCAAACCCGCGCAAAACTCTAAGTTTGAACAAATTCTGCGTTTGGACGGTGACCGACGGTCTCCAACGTTTATCAGTTTGATACATAAAATAGACATTGATAATGTTTTCCAGTTTGACGTTCTCACAATAGTTAATATGATGTTTCGGACTTCTGGTCGGAGGACTGCAGGATACACATTACTATGTCACAAAAAAAATGAAGACATATTAGAAGAATTACACATGGAACCTTTAGAAAACAAAATTTCTGATTATAAGTCAAGATGGATGCAACATGTTTATCGAATGGAAGATCAGGACGTCCACTCAAAAGATATCTGGATGGCATTTCTCTTGAGGCCGAAAGAGGTAAAAAAATGGGCTAAATTCGTGAATGTACTATAATAATGATGAATTAAAATGAAATGAAGTAAAGAGAAACAACAAAATATTAGAAATAGAAGATGGAGTTACACGTAACAGAGCATAAAACATCAATTACATCATTTTGCTGTGTAACAGATGTTTGATTCTCATGGGAGTTGAATGTATATCAATTCTACAAGGAAAGCTCGTTGTTGTTATCATTATTAATAACTCTGGGAAAGGTTTGCATTCTTCATGACACTGGCGTACGTAAAATATGGCAACTGCTGCCATCTGCAATGAAGACTGACGTGTAGAATTGATATTAAATTCATAGCAGACATTAAGTCCCTTGCACAGAGACTAGACCACGCCTGTTTTACAACCATTTTGGAAAGCTTTAAAGGGAGGACGGTGCTGAAGAAGGGTAAAAATAGTTCGTAATAGAAAGTTGTATATCTCATTCTAATTAACTGACAGTATTAAAATCAATAGTGATATAAGGGATGAGAGAAAACCCTGTTCAGGCAGATCAGGAAGATAACCCACAACTCACATGACCCGTAGAGTAGAGTTCGTTTCATTCATCACTAATATTTATTTTTTTTAAATCGTTTATTTATTTTTATTTATTTAGCCTAGTGTAGTTAAGGTCACGTGGCCTTCTTTTCCACATCACCAGGACGAACATATGTTACTTTAGAATATAGCAATCACAATTACTCTAATATTAAATATTAAATGAAGATTTGATTAATAAGACTATTTAACTCATGCCCCAAATGGGAGTCAATGACGAATCACATTTCAATGATTTTTTGATTTAGAACCAATTACAGTAGTGTTTTGCCTTGAATTTATCAACTGAAGTCTATCATATTAAAGAAAGCTCCTCCTTCTTAATATTCTGAATAGGCCATAGCATTATTTTGTGGTGACCGACTCTAATAAATACGGCTACCAAGATTGTATGTATGTATATATATATATATATATATATATATATATAGATAGAGAGAGAGAGAGAGAGAGAGAGAGAGAGAGAGAGAGAGAGAGAGAGAGTGCATGAATGTCAGCAGATAGCGCATGCGGGAGATAATATAAAAACATCTGTAGCAATTGATTATACCACAAAAAAAACACTGTTTGCACTTTCTTAAACGAATTATTTTCCAGGAAATGACGTTGCAGAAAAATATAATTGATATATTTACATCATAGAACATCAGAAATTAATTAACACATATAATGTTGGTTATACATTTTTCCACTAGGATGCATTCTTACAATATTGCGATCCTTTGGCAATAAATAATATGATCTGGTTGCAATGATGAACAAAAGAAGCAAATGAAGCGTACCAATCGTTTCTCATTTGTTTTCAAACATCGCCGTTTACATTACATATACAAATATTTTAAAACAACTATAGTTAAATAATGATTTGTGAGTAAACAGCTTAATTGTATTCGTTAAATAGTCCTAACAAATGCCACTCTTGATTTCCAAATTATCATAAGTAATGCCACGAGTGATTTCCAAATTATCGATAAATTCACGACTCACGAAGTGAGGAGTGAATTTATCTAGAGAATTTGGAAATCAGGAGTGGCATTTGTTAGGACTATTTAACGAATAAAATTAAGCTGTTTACTCACAAATCATTATTTAAATGTAGTTATTTTAAAATATTTATATATTTAATGTAAACGGCGATGTTTGAAAACAAATCAGAAACGATAGGTACGCTTCATCTGCTTCTTTTGTTTATCACTGCAACCAGATCATACTATTTATTGCCAAAGAACGCAATATTGTAAGAATACTCTCTAGTGGAGAAAAATGAAACACATCAAACTGTATTATTAATTCATTTCTGATGTCGTATGATGTAAATATGACAATTATATTTTGCTGGATTGTTACCTGGGAAAAAATACATTTAAGAAAGTGCAAACAGTGGTTTCTTTTTTTGGTGGTATAATCAATTGCTACAAATGTTTTTATATTAACTCCCGCATGTGGCTTGTGTTGACATTCATGCACTATATATACAATCTGGTAGCCGTATTTCTCACAGGCTCAGTCACTGCAAAATAATGGTCAGACCTGTTCATAATATTAAAAAGGAAGGAGCTTTCTTTAATATGGTAATTATAACACTGATAAATATTTCGTGAAACACGACTCTGATTGGTTGTAAAACGGAAATCATTGAAACGTGATTGGCCATTGAGACCCATTTGGGGCATGAGTTAAATAGTCTAGACTATTTAACTCATGCCCCAAATGGGAGTCAATGACCAATCACGTTTCGATGATTTCTGTTTTACAACCAATCAGAGTCGTGTTTCACCAAATATTTATCAGTGTTATAATTACCATATTAAAGAAAGCTCCTCCTTTTTAATATTGCGTTCCTTTGGCAATAAATAGTATGATCTGGTTGCAGTGATAAACAAAAGAAGCGGTAGAAGCGTACCTATCGTTTCTCATTTGTGTTCAAACATCGCCGTTTACATTAAATATATAAATATTTTAAAATAACTATAGTTAAATAATGATTTGTGAGTAAACAGCTTAATTTTATTCGTTAAATAGTCCTAACAAATGCCACTCTTGATTTCCAAATTCTCTAGATAAATTCACTCCTCACTTCGTGAGTCGTGAATTTATCGATAATTTGGAAATCACTCGTGGCATTACTTATGATAAATTCACTCCTCACTTCGTGAGTCGTGAATATCGATAATTTGGAAATCGCTCGTGGCATTACTTATGATAATATCTATACTGTAAGGTTAAGATCCTAATATAATAATGTTAATCAAGAAATAGTTTACAACATGCGACGCGAAAATGTCAACATTTACACGATATTTAACGAACCTAAAAGCTAACCTTACGCAATTTAAGTACTCTACTCTGAGAAAGACCAACCTAAAAGCTAACTTAACGCAATTTAAGCACTCTAACCTGTGAAATAATGCAACGCCCAAAAATAAATAGTAAGTTCTGAAATTCTCAAGTATATGTGTACAGGTAATTAGTACATACTCTACCTTGGCTGCACTGGAACACGTTTTTATTATTGCATAGAATATTTGTTAAAGTCAATAAGACTGCCACATCTTCATGCTACGTATATAGTTAAATATCATAGAGAAATATATTGAAATAATCGTTTAAAAAATGTAAAAATCATTGTAAATGTTGGGAAATAATTTGAAAAATGAAACCCTAAGAATAAAATTGGTCAGGAGTTTATGAAGGAATTAAAAATCACGTAAAATGTTCCTATAATATATGTGTAATTATTATAATATCTATAAAGGTTCCGGTTGGCCTCAAATTTCTTGAAAAGTTTTATCTTTAAGGGGGGTAGAATTTAACTTGGAATATATCTGACTTGCAATTATCAATAATTGCAAATTTTTCGTCATAGGTTGTAAAGTTTAGCCGTTAATGATAATTAAAATTAAGACTAAAACTAATAATAAACATGTACAAGCAAGATACATTGTTTGGTAGAGTGTTTCATCACGCTGGGATAGCGCAATAGGTATTTTTAAGATCTAGGTGTTCAGGGCCGTCTCCCCGTCGAGATAGAATAAACAATTAAAATAAAAACTATATATATATATATATATATAATATATATATATATATATATATATATGACTTTTAATGATCTAACGGCAGCAATTTTTTTCGCTATTAAACTCGTCTTATATCAACCAATTAAGAAAGATAAGGCCCAGTTTGTTAATCGACAAAATCGATTCATTGAAAGTAGGAGTTATATATGAAACAAATGTATAAAAATTGTTCTAGCGGCCGGAATTTGGAGTTTTCGCAACGAAACTAGGTATATACAAAATATAAATGAAATGAAGAAGGTAGGGCTATTCACATTCTACAATATTTTGAGATGTATGCACTTTGAAATCTTTTTAATAGTTTATGTACCAATTTGGGGAGAAGGGAATAAATTTTAATTTTCATGTTTTCATTTAATTATGACTTTTTAATTATAGAATGTTACAATGTTAATACTTATTTTTATCCAGCTAAATTTTAGATTGAATTAGTGCATTATTCAGAGTATAATTTTTATTATTATTTTTGGGTTTATATTAATATATCACCACCGGATATGCACAACAGTGAAGCGCCATAACCCAGAAGGAAAATGCAAGTGCAAACTATGTGAGTCGCACTGCGACCGGTATCACCTATTTACAGTGTAAAAACATAGGAACCTTGATAACAGACATGAAAACAAATGAACGCATAAACACAATCTTTCTACATGGCCATTGGCTGCAATAATATCTACTACTACTACTACTACTACTACTACTACTACTACTACTACTACTACTACTACTACTACTACTATTATTATTACTATTATTTGTGGAAAGCAACGGGAAGCTACCACACCTATAATTCCCTAGTAAAGTTGCAAAGCATATCATGAAAATGCTATGATTGCAGTGAAAGACCTGCCCTCGGGCAGAATTACTATTGATCTTTATTATTGCTGTTGGGAAGATTGGGTTATATGTTGTGATGCTACTATTTTTTATTGATTTTTTAAAATGTATAAATTAGCATTTTAATGATTGTGGCTAGGGAATCAATTTTTCGGTTAAATTATTTTGGAAATATCTTTATTTACGTGGAATTAAGCTAGAGTAAAACTGGCTCATGCTACCAAATTATGTTTTCGGCTAGAAGTTAGTAATTGTGATACTAGATGGCAATAGCTGTCTCACAAATTCACTATACACATAGACATGAAGCATGTGCCATTTTCAATTTGTTCTCTCAATTTTAAATACGACAGAGGGTTTTGGAAACAAGGATATAAAATGTCTGCTTGAATTCAATAAGGGAATATTGTAACATGTTTAAATTCAGAATGGTGAGATAAGAATATTTGAGAGATAAAAAATATATGATAGAAATATTATTCGCAGTCTATGCGACTATCGGTATTAGAGAACCAAGTTCGCTAGGCCAGGCCATCTGCGTCTTCCGTAAAGCTGAGGCTCTCATCTTTAAATAGTTCCCGGATTTTTGTAAATAACTATATTGTTAGCACATGATGTTAAATAGAGTGAGCCTGTTAGAGTAGGTTCTGCATGACCCACGTAATTAACCACGGAGAGACGGGCTGAGAGTCGCTCTTCGCGGAAAGCTTGATTCCTGAATACCGGCCTTAATGTTTTATTATATATTGTTGTCTATAAATAACCACTTATTGATGAATCAGGAAGTTGTAAAGCTGAAGTAGATAGCAGGTTAGTACAAGCACGAAGAGCCATAAAAATGTTGAATGGAGTACTGTGGAGTAGGACCATGTCAAACCACACGAAGAAGAGGATTTTGAAGTCTGTTGTGGAAAGCATAATGACTTATGGTGCTGAGGGATGGACTTTGGTAGAGGGACAAAAAACTAAGATCTTGGCAGTGGAGATGGATTAAATAAGACGCAGTGCCAGGGTGTCCAGGTTGGAAAGAAGAAGAAATGAAGAAGTGAGGCAGATGATGGATATGGAGGAGACAGTGGTGGAAAGGATCGAAAGACGAGTTCTTCAGTGGTATGGCCATGTCAGGAGAATGGAGGATGATAGGTGGCCCAAAACTTTTTTGGAATGGTCACCTTCTGGTAGAAGGAAACGGGGCAGGCCAAGAACAACTTGGAAAGGAGAGATCCATAGATTGATGAACGACCGAGGTCTGGAGGAGGATGAATGGCGTGATCGGCAAGAATGGCGAATGGGAATACAGGGTAACCGCTGAAAAGTGGAGAGGCCCTCAAAAGTAAAAGTAAGTAAGTCTATAAATAACACGTATGTTCACTATAATGCTGCCTTCTGTATTCATCTGTCTGTTCGTTTATATTTGGTTCATATGTTTTTATAAGGGCTTTATTCTCAAATACTCGTATTTTTCCCATTCCATAAAGTAAGATACATGTTTCGCAACCGTACAACTCGAAGAATAACGGTTTTGAATATTTCCAATGTAACGTTTTCGAAAACAGTTGGGATGACAAAATTTCCTGTAAGTGTCTGATCTGTTTTCAGAATTGAATCTATGATTAATTTATTTCTGCACGTCATCCCTGTTTGTACTTTATTGTTACTAGGTATTTGAATTCAGCAACGTCTTCAAAATTTCCCTCATTTATCAAATTAACGTCTATTTAAATCTTATAATCTATTTCAATGTTAGACCATATATTTAGTTTTATTGATGTTTGCTTCTAGTTGCAATTTGTAATATTACTCAATAAAGTATGCGTGTTGCCCTTAGTATCTCCTTGATATCGCCCAATAATGCTACGTCATCAGCATAAACTATCAGCTTAAAAAACTAGTATGGCGTACGGCTTCATTATCCTCTAAAGATTTGATGGCATGCTGTAGAATAATTGAATAGCAGAGGAGATGGTGCATCTCCTTTATCTCAAAAAGCTCTACAATAAAGTTCGCGATAGCATATGTTTATCTCTTACGGATAACTCACAATAAGCATTTTTGTCTTTTATTGATGCCAAGAAGATCGAGACAAGTACGTAGATTCCTGTGCAACCATAGCAGCACATGGCGGGTATTCTTTTACGGATAACTCACAATAACGAATTTTGTCTTTTAGCTCATTTATGCCAAGAAGTTCGAGATAAGTAGATTCCCGGGCAACACCGGGTAGTCAGCACGAGGAATCTTAAAATAATTACGATACACATTTATAATGAAAATAAAACCAAATCCATGGCAATCACTGGAAAGGGACTTTCGAGAGTAAAAATAATAATAATAATTAAACTAATAGAACAAGTAACACACTTTAAGTATTTAGGTAATAATATATAACAGTTTCATAATCAAAAAGAAGTGGAAACAAATTTAGAAAAATATGACAGATTAAATGGTATAATTAGGAGAAATTTTGGAAAACAAATGAGGAAAGAAATCCAATTGAGATTTCATAATGCCATAGCCAAACCTGCTCTACTATACGGAAGTGACTGTTGGACACTTCGAGCAAAAGATAAATTTCGCATTAATAGTTCACAAATGAGATTCCTCCGATCACTAACTGGAGTAACATTAAGGGATAGAATGAAAAGTGATGAGATAAGGATGCAGTGGAATAGTAGGGAAATGGTTGAACATATACAAAATTATCAGATTAAATGGTTCCAACACGTCCAGAGAATGTCAAATTCCCGTTTACCAAAGATGATTTACCACCTCAACCCTAAAGGCAAAAGAGACCTCGGAAGACCCTTCAACCGATGGAAAGATCAGTTTTGTAGTCGCAGAACGGGCATCATCACCCAATACTGCATTCGGAAGAAGAAGAAGAAGAAGAAGATTTATAATTATTTTTCATTTTACTTATTCAACTAATCATAAGAAGTACATACATTTTTGTCCTTCAGCTCATTTATGCCAAGAAGATCGGGATGAATAGATTCCCGGACAACGCCAGATAAACGGCACGGGCTATCTAAAAATAATTACGATATAAATGTTTCCTTCCACTTATTTAACTAAACATAACACACATCAATTTTCATATTTGAGCTCATTTAAAACAAGAAGATCGGGATAAGTAGATTCCCGGGCAACGCCGGGTAATCAGCACGGAGTATCTAAAATATATTAATTTATAATTATTTTTCCTTTTACTTATTCAACTAAACATAAAAGCACATTAATTTTTCATTTATTTAGGCGTAGCAGCGCACACCGGGTATTAGCTTGTATACTATATATATGGTATGATAAGAAAAATAAATGCCTGGACGGGATTCGAACCCGGAACTCTGAGTCTGTACCTCAGCGTGATACACCAGGCGAATCCAATTCAAACACTTATTTTTCTTATATATGTATTATATTCTCCATTATTACTAGATGTCGCGAGAACTCGGTCTTCACTGCCATCTAGTAGCTGACTATAACAAGTAAGCAAATTAAAGAGAATATTTTTTTTTTTTACTTTATAGCAGTGACGCTTTATCGATGTTATAATTAAATGTTTAACAGTGAGCAATGCAAGCTTAATATGGTATGATAAGAAAAATAAATGCCTGGACGGGATTCGAACCCGGAACTCTGAGTCTGTACCTCAGCGTGATACACCAGGCGAATCCAATTCAAACACTTATTTTTCCTATATATATATATATATATATATATATATATATATATATATATGTATTATATTCTCCATTATTACTAGATGTCGCGAGAACTCGGTCTTCACTGCCATCTAGTAGCTGACTATAACAAGTAAGCAAATCAAAGAGAATATATATATATAAACTGAACTGCTCCCGAGCACGAGCACTTGCTCATCCTGGTGTCAATACTGTGTAGAACATTTATTTGTGAATAAAATTTATTATTATTATTATTATTATTGTTATTATTATTATTATTATTATTATTATTATTATTATTTGGAATAGCATTTTTTTCAACTCATAGTTCTTATTATAATGAGAACAGTTAAGTCTCGTAGACTCCGATGGGCAGGACATGTGGCACGGATGGGGAATAAAAGAGGTGCATGGAAGCTTCTTGGAGGAAAACCAGAGGGAAAACGCCCAGTTGGTAAACCAAGAATGAGGTGGGAGAATGACATTGACCTGATTTGAGGAAAATAGATTATACAGGAAATGATTGAAAAACAATAGCTGAGGATAAGGATATATGGAAAGCTTACGTCCGCGCGGCCATGAACCTATATTTCGATAGTGCCAGTGAGTTAGTTAGTTCTTATTGTGGAAATTAATATGTTTAAATAGGGATATACTCTATTGGATAAGTAAAGAAATGAAGGTATAAGACAGGAACTAAATATTTACAAATCGAAAAATTAAATACAGGAACGCCTGAAAAGAACATGTTGATAGAATGCCAGAAGAAAGATTTCCAGAATTATTGCAGAATTATAAACCACATAACAGGAGAAATTTTGGACGCCCAAACAGAAGATGGTCTGAATAATTTTAACAATTCTAGCTTTCATGAAACCGGAACGAGCCAACCGGCTTAATCCTTGGATGATGAAGAAGAAGAATGATACAGTCGACATGTTATATATAATTTGTTTTCTCGTTTTATTCTATTTTCTTAATAATGTGCTCGATGGATTGGGTAAATTGCATGACTGGATTGTGTAGCGATATACAGTACGACAGGTAGTAAGATAGCTGAGCTAAAGAGCTGTGAAAAGTGTGAGAATAGGAAAGGGTAAGACGGGGTGAACCGGAACATTAGACTCGCTGTAATCCGGATCCATCCCAGCGATGATAATCTGCGCGAGGCACTTGTTAGAATGCAAGAAATGCTTTTCCTTTCCGTTCTTCTGAACCCCTCTCAAATTAATCACGGCTTTCCAGATGTCGATATTTTTTCAAACCTAATATTGCATTTCCTTATATTACACGCTTTATATTAGCTTGACCTGTATTTATCTATCTATCTATCTATCTATGTAACTGAATCTTTCAACGCGATTTTCACCCACTTAAAATAATTGGATCGACTTGAAATTTTGTATACTTGTAAAGGACCCATGACAATACAATAATTTCATATTTATTTTCTAAAATCCTGGCCAGAATCATCAGAAAATAAAAAAAAGTGTCTTTGTATTTATGTAACACAATCTTTGAACACGATTTTCACCCACTTAGAAACATTGGACCGACTTGAAGCTTTCTATACTTGTGAAGGACCCGTGACAATACAATAATTTCATATTTATTTTCTAAAATCCTGGCCAGAATCATCAGAAAATTTAAAAAAAGTGTCTTTCTATTTATGTAACGGAATCTTTGAACACGATTTTTACCCACTTAGAAACATTGGATCGACTTGAAACTTTGTATACTTGTAAGGGACCCGTGACACTTGCATATTTTGTTTCTAAAATCCTGGCCAGAATCATTAGAAAATCAAAAATATTAAAACTGGTATAATAGGTTGCGGACTTGTCGACTTTTAGTCAATCGTTGTAACAGCTGAGTTGTTAGAGCGGTGAACTAGTGGTATATAATTTCATTAATCCATAAGTCGCTAGTTCAAATCCGGCTGGGGAGGATTTTTGTAGAAGAGTAATACTTTTAGCTCATACTGCAATAGTATCGAATTTAAAGATATTTACATTGTTATCTTATTCTGTAAAATATTAAAACTAAAAAAATAAAAAAAATAAATAATAGTTTTAAAAAAACTAAAACAACATGCTTTATTAGAAAACCGAACTAAATAAATGAAAAATAATTTTAATTTCCAACACGCTTGGGATAAATAGTTTTACCATCAAAAGTGTGGGGTGCTTTTTATGATTTTTACATTTCCTTCTTTGAGACTTAACTTTTACCAATATCTGTTTATTATCAAATATATTAATTGATATTGAGAACCCCACGCTTTTGATGGTAAAATTATTTATCCCAAGCGTGTTGGAAATTAAAATTATTTTTCATTTTTTTGGTTCGGTTTTCTAATAAAGCGTGCTGTTTTAGTTTTTTTAAAACTATTATTTATTTTTAACTCAAGAAGCGCAAGTTTAAGAAATTATAATTATACTAGCGGACCAGACAGACATTGTCCTGCCCGAATGAAGTTTTAAAGGTCAATTATAAAATTATAAAGAGCTGCAGGTTTACCAATATCTGTTTATTATCAAATATATTAATTGATATTGAGCACCCCACGCTTTTGATGGTAAAATTATTTATCCCAAGCGTGTTGGAAATTAAAATAATTTTTCATTTTTTTTAGTTCGGTTTTCTAATAAAGCGTGTTGTTTTAGTTTTTTTTAACTATCATTTATTTTTAACTCAACAAGCGCAAGCTTAAGAAATTATAATTATACTAGCGGACCAGACAGACATTGTCCTGCCCGAACGAAGTTTTAAAGGTCAATTATAAAATTATAAAGAGTTGCAGGTTATAATTCATGTACTTCTCAGAACGTTTTAACGATCAGTTTTTTTTTTTCAAATATATATTATTTAAATCTTAAAAAAGTTGCAGGTTAGATTAATTTAACAACGACAAGCTACGATTCAAGTGCCGTACGTCAAATACTACAGAATTCGACATCAGCGCCACCTATGATACACAAACATAATTATGAATTACTCCTATAAGGTCAATTTTTCAGGAACTTCTCAAAAGGTTTTTAACGGTCAATTATATATTTTTTAATTAAAAAATTATTGAAGGATGGTGGGAAGATGAAATTTTTGGGTTACATATTCTGATATGCGAAAAATCTTTAATTTTTTTAAAATCATAAACAATAATTCCTGTAACCCGATCGCAGCGCAACCTGCCGGGTTCAATTGTGAATCAAAAACCCATTCCACGGACCCACTCATACGCAGATAAAACATTTCATCAAAAACTGTTCAGTCGTTTGGGCAGTTTATAATTTCGGGTTTCAGGCAAACTTCTACTTCTAACAGTCGGATTTCACTCATTTTTTGATAATAACTATCTCAGTTTATTTTAATAGTTTCTTTGTGAAACATCGAAAAATGTTCACTTCAGGTGAACTCCTACACCTAATATATTTAAAGGTCCAATTGTGAATTACCATTGATGAACCAAATTAGACATACACAGAAAATTTTATCAAAATAGATTCAGTCATTCAGGAAGAGTTCAGTGACAAACACGTACACAGAAGTATTTAGCCTATTTAAATATACCTAATACCTGGCGTGCGCTGTTATGCCTAAATAAATTAACTTGTTTTATGTTTGGTAGAATAAGCAATAAAGGAAAAATAAATAAATAAATATATATATATATATATATTTAATCAATTGATGAAAATCCATATTTATTAATTAAATAAAAATAAAACATAGTTTTATTTGATTTTCATATTTATTATATAATTCAGTGACAACTGTAATTTGTTAACATGTCTGAAGAAGGTACAGTGTACCGAAACAGCTGTCACTGAATTATATAATAAATATGAAAATCAAATAAAACTACGTTTTATTTTTATTTAATTAATATATATTTTTATATCGTAATTATTTTTAGATACCCGATGCTGATTACCTGGCATTGCCCGGGAATCTATTTATCCCGATCTTCTTGGCATCAATCAGCTGAAAGACAAAAATGATTATTGTGAGTTTTCCATAAAAGATAAACATATACTGTCCCTGTTTTTTTTTTTTTTTGTAGATTTTTAATATATTGAATTCTGTGTACATTAATTTTGTGTAGTTATTATTTAGGCAGCGTAAGCCCTTTAATCGTCCAAAAAGCTACTATTTTCGTATCATCGATGCACTATTTTTTAACTCTGTCTCTTTTGGTATGTAAGTTATTATACAATAATAATAATAATAATAATAATAATAATAATAATAATGATTTATTTTAGCTGGCAGAGTTAAGGCCATAAGGCCTTCTCTTCCACTCAACCAGCGAATAGTAAAATTATACAAAAATTACGTACATATTACAATTTTAAGATATTATTAAAATACAGACTAAACAAAATACAATGATGATGTAATCTAATACAAGCTAATACTAACAAAACATAGAATATAATAACATTAAAATTATATAAAATAAAGTAAGTAGCTTCCTAGACGATTATTAATGGAATGCTCTATATAGTTGTTATGCAATTAATGTTTTCATTGTGTCGAACTTAAGATATCAGTTAATTTGGATTTAAATAATGATAGCGATTGACAGTCCCTGACATGACTGGGAAGCGAGTTCCATGCTCTAGCCATAGATATTGTGTAAGATTCAGAGTATAGATAGGTCGTGTGTTGTGTGTTAATATTGCAAAAATAACGCTCTAAATGATGGTGAAAATTTCATTCAAATCAGTAAGGTAGTTTTTGAGTCCATAAAGGACAGACAGATTCACATACACTCATTTTATACATAAAGATGTAGCCAGATTTTTTTTAACGTAGATAATTACATGGAGGCAAGTGAAGCCAGAACCTTTCCATACAACTCACTGTCACTTCCGAAATCATAGGTTCATGACCGCTTGGTCATAATAATATTGGTATATGGGGTTTAAATAGACAGTTTTGAGTCCGTGAAAGTTTGCTGATTCTTTTAGCGGAATTACTACTAAGATAAATTGGTAAATACTTCACAACACGTGACGCGAAAAATGTTTCTAAGTTCCAATCATATACCATGTGCATGCGGCAACAAACGCGAAGCGGTTTATACTACGGAATCACCTAGTGTAGTCAACCTATACACGCTATTTAACTAACCTAAAAGCTAACCTTACGCAATTTAAGTACTCTAACTTGTGAAAGACTAACCTAAAAGCTAACAATGCAGTTTAAGCACTCTAAACTGTGAAAGAATGCAACGCCCAAAAATAAACAGTAAGTTCTAAAATTCTGAAGTATGTGCATACAGTTAATTAGTACATACTCTATGTTGGCTGCACTGGAACATTTTTTTGTTGTTGCATAGAATATTCGTTAAAATCAATATGACTGCCACGTCTTCATGCTACGTATGTAGTTAAATACCATAGAAAAATATATTGAAATAAACATTAGAAAAAATATATAAATCATTGTAAATGGTGCGAAATGATTTAAAAAATGAAACCTTAAGATTAAAATTTGAAAGAAGTTAATGAAGGAATTAAAAAAGTGGCGTCACAGGTAGTAAAGTTCAGTCGTAAATTGTTTTATTTTATATATAATGAATTTCCGAAAAAGTTACGTCTGACGAAGCCAGGATTTGATAGTGTCAGTAAATTATATAATAATAATAATAATAATTAATAATAATAATAATAATAATAATAATAATAATATATTTTACGAAATACCTAAAAGCCTACAAATATATTGCACTAAACATGGGAACTATTTTTTTATTTAAAAAAATGTATCCACAATATCCTACTTTTCCTACAACAATTGTAAATTTCACTCTAAGAATACTGAAATTAGAGAAATAATGGATGTTTATAAGGATGTTGTACAAGTTATCGAAGAAAGAAGACTGTATTTTTAGCCACGTAAAGAGGATGTCAGATGACAGGATATCAAAGATGATCTAAGACGGTATTAAATTTTGAAGCGGTGGTAACAGGAGAAAGGGGAGACCAAAATAACAGTGGGTTCAACGAGTGCATAGGAATATGATGTCGAGAGGATTAACAGAGAGTGATGCAGAGAATAATGATGGATATGAATAATTAATTATTTTCTGTACGTTCGTGTAGAAAGTTACAATTATGCACACTCATGCTGCATTATTTTAAAAACACTTTCTTAATTGCTTAATTTCCCAATTTATATTGACAATTATCATGAATGCAAAAAAATAGCAACCTGTCCTCCATTTCTTATACAACGGTAAACGCCTTGTTTATAAGGACTGTTTTACATTGAATAGGCCTATATTAAAAAAATGTTTCTTTCTTCTGTCACTAGTCGAAAATTTACGTCGCTGACAAGGTCAGTTCTAATGGCATAATATAAATCAGAAATTTTTCACTGTCTGATGCCACATTCTGCATAATGTAACACTTCATCAAATGCGTAAAATTACCACATCTCTTAAATGCTTCAACATATTTGCTTAAATAATTAGTCATAACTTAGTCACGCATATCTTCTTTAAAATACCTGAGCACTGTGCAGTTCAAGGGCACCTTGTTGCTTTGAATCTACGGTTTCGCTTTTCACTTGAAGGCAGCTCACTTCAGCCTACGTTACTACTACAAACGAATCTGTGATAATGCAGTATTATTATGGGATAGCGAGAAGCTACTAATAGCCAACACACACACTCTATTGAGTAATATTAATAAATTGGGACTGGAAGTAAACATCAATAAAATTAAATATGTTGTCATACATATGAATATATTACATAATGGAAATGGACAGTTAATAACAAATGAGGGAAATTTTGAAGAAGTGGTTGAATTCGAATACCTACGAACATTAATTACAAATAGGAATGAGATGCGTCGGCCGCGGTGGAGTAGTGGTTATGCTTCTTGCCTCTGGTCCCGAGGATCAGGGGTTCAAACCCAGCCGAGGTCGATTGATTTTTTTAGGATGGAAAAATTCAAGGAGCAAGTCCTCCGGGAGACTGAAGATTTTGAGATTCGTGAAAGATCCTTAAGCCTGAATGAAAATGCATCTAAGCAAAATTTATCGAATTTTCCCGTCCTAGTACTACCTTGGTTTCTTATATGTCAGTATGAGGCGGAACGCTGACCACGGACTACTCAAATGACATCTATACGAAAACAAGTGTAACTAAATTAGTATGGTTCAAATTCTTCCCTGTAGGTGGAGAGCGCCTAAATCTCTGTTAAGGGAAACATGGGCTTACAAGATTACAAGAAGAAGAATGAGATGCACTAAGCAATTAAACATAGATTCAATTCTGGAAATGCATGTTATTATGCATTAGAGGGACTCTTGTCGTCCCAACTTCTCTCAGAAAACTTTAAACTGAAAATATATAAAACCCTTACTCTCCCAGTTATATTATATGGATGCCAAACATTGACTCTTACTTTAAGGGGTGAGAATATAATACAAGTATTTGACAATAAATTTCTTAGGAAAATGTTTGGACGATAGAGATATGGCCAGACGGGCGAATGGAGAAGACTAAATAACAGTGAGTTACATGTTATTTATAGGAAACCAGATATAATAAGAGATATGTCCCGTAGATTGCGATGGGCAGGACATGTGGCACGAATGGGAAATGAAAGAGGGTCATAGAAGTTCTTGTAAGTTCTTGTAGAGAAACGTGAAGCAAAACGCGTAGTTGGTAGACCAAGAATAAGATGGGAGAATGATATTAACCGTTATTTTAGTAAGTATATTATACGGTGATTGTTGAAAAACATTAGCTCAGGATAGGGATATATGGGAAGCTTATGTCCGAGTGGGCATAAACCTATGTGTTCGATAGTGCTAGTGAGTTAGTTAATACAAACGAACCAATAGAACAGGTGAATAAATTTGATTATTTATAGACTGTACATTTTATATTCCATTCTATAGTATTAACTTGGTTTAACTCTCATTTTATAGGTGCTTTTTTGCCACACATCACCCAGGCCTTATACAGACACGATCTGTCGGGAGAGGGATTTTAAACTATGGATCATATACATAGTTTTCAGACCATAGAGGGTCATGGAGGGGTATCATCAATGAGTGATCAACTGAATGCCAACCCCTTTCCGAGACAACATAATATGAAGAAATATATTATTTACAAATATGGGTCGCACGGGCAGTGAGCCGTACATGCTGTTGACAGTCTGTTACAATAAAGTAATAATTGGCAACAGTATAAAGAAAAACAAAAAAAAGAAAACAATAACATTACAATTATATAAAGAAAACACAATAGTATTGCCATCCATCCATAGTAATTCTGCCCGAAGGCAGGTCGTTCACTGCAATCATAGCATTTTCATGCTATGGTTGCAACTTTACTAGGGAATTGTAGGTGTGGTAGCTTCCCGTTGCTTTCCACACCGGTGAAGGATGATGATGATAATAATGATAAGGATGACGATGATAATGATGGCCATATGATTTCGGGGACCGTTTGGGCCTTAAAGATTTTCTGACATTTGTCTTACAGGTGAGGAAAAACCGCGATAAAAAAACTCACCCAGAAAAACTGCCCCGACCGGGGATCGAACCCGGGCCCGCTGCATGACAAGGCAGCACGCTACCTCGAGACCACAGCGGTGAACAATAATATTACAATTACATAATAATACAATAGCATTATACATTAATTAAGTTATGTAGAAATATTAAGAATTCATGGTAATATGAAGAAATACAGCATAACGCACACACATTCATACTAAACACGGTGAATATTTTATGACTATATAATATGTTCACTAAATAATAAACGAAATAAAAAAGTTTAAACCCCATAAAAACAATAAATAATTTAAATGATAATGATGATTATGTTGGTCAGATGATATTTGGAAACCAGAAAAGTTGGAAAACCTAAGTTGAAATTGTCCAACAGGACATAAAGACTTTGGAAATTAAAAGTTGGATGACTTAGCACTGAACAGATAGGAATGATAAGTGCTTCTGAAGGAGGCCACGACCCACATAAGGCTGACGTGTCACTGATGATAATAATATATCTACTCTCAGTCCCGCGCCGTAGACGAGCTGTTTAAGGCTTGTTGTTTTTGGTGCAGAGCTACAGAACTTGCGCTGAGTCCCCTTTGGGGAGGAAATTTTATCATGGATTTTCGACAAGTATAGGACCGGTGCCCACCCAACATCATGAGATGCGGCAATTATTAGTGGCTCCAGGTTGAGAAAACCAGCTGTAACGACTAGGGGATCCGACACGCTGCGCTGATAACAGTACACTACTGGCTAGATGATCGTCCACCTCTATGATTAACATATGTTCATGTCAGGCCAGCAAGAGGCTTGTAGGCCAAGGGCCTACTAGTAATTTTGCGCCATGGAGTTTTTTCTTTATCCCCAGTCTCCCCTATTATTATTATTATTATCATCATCATCATCATCATCATTGGTACTGCAGCTCTTAGAGTTTAGCTTGGCCTACCGAAAAACAGCTCGCCATTCTGTTCTGTCATTTACTTTCTACCTCTATTTTATTGGATATTTCACATTTTGTAAACGATCAAGTTGTGATATCTGAGACAGACGATGGCTAACAACAGGCAATTGAGTAAAATTGTCAAACATACAACTTGAAATATCTACTCCAAAAATAGAAGTTTTAGCTTTTGAGGATATGAATCAATAAGAATAAAAATCTCATTAGAGAATAAAATAATAGAACAGTAAGTAATTTTAATTATCTGGGACACAATGTGTCATACAGAAAAAGTAAAGACATTGTAAAGAAAATAAATTTAATTACATGTGTGGCACCATAAAACGAATTCTGAAAGGAACTAGAAAGGAGACATTTAAAAAAAAATTATAAACAATGGCGGTTCCAATACTACTCATTATATAATGAACGGAACACCGGGTCGTAACTAAAAATCAAGAACGAATAATAGAAAGGAATATGAAAATTACAAAGACAAAAGTACTACGAAATTCAAAGACAAGAGTTCGCAAAAGCGTATTTTCGTAGTGCGTATTGCCATATACTATCAAACTCTACTATGTCCTGAGTTAGCACTGACCATGCTGTCAGTCGCAAACTCCCAGCTGAAGAGGCGAATTGAAGCCGAAACAGAGATTGAACAACAAAGAATAGACAAATTAATTTATTAAAATAAATTAATTTGTATATTCTTTGTTGTTCCATCTCTGTTTCGGCAAATACATGAATTTGTCTATTATTTGTTGTTCCATCTCTGTTTCGGCTAATACATGAATTTGTCTATTCTTTGTTGTTACATCTCTATTTCGGCAAATATATGTATTTGTCTATTCTTTGTTGTTCCATCTCTGTTTCGGCAAATGTATGAATTTGTCTAGTCTTTGTTATTACATATCTGTTTCGTATAATATATTAATTTGTATATTCTTTGTTGTTCCATCTCTATTTCGGCTTCAATTTCTCTTCAGCTAGGGAGTTTGCGACTGGCAGCATGGTCAGTGCTACCCTAGGACACAGTAGAGTTGATAACATATAGGCCTAAAGGATAATAGAAAGTTCAGAAATGAGGTTCTTGAGGGGTGTGACTGGCTATACAATAGCAGATAGGAAACGAAATGAAAATATATGAACAGAAATAAATATATTCAAGCTATTAGATAGGATTGCACAATATAGAGACGAATGGATGGACCACATCAATAGAATGGATAATAACACAATCCAGAAACACATTCTTCACTACAGACCACTTGGATGAAGAAATGTTGGAAGATCCAGTAAAAGATGACAGACCAATTTTAACATGAGATCGGATCAGACCTTAAGGTCCAATCCTTGCTGCTATATTTATCAACGCGTTTTAAAAATGTATCGGCTCATCACAATTTAAGAACAAGATCACAAGATACTTATTTACTTTCTATACCACAGCACAAAGTCTACACTCTGAATCTTACAAAATATCTTTGTCTAGAGAATGGAACTCACTTCCCAGTCATGTCAGGGACTGTCAATCACGAACATTATTTATTTATTAATTTATAAACAGTATACAATGCAATAAAACATCTTCCTGTGCCCAAAGCTTTCTGAAATTTATTCTCCTTCTCCAATCTTCTCTATCTTCCCATTCCAATTCTTGCAGACATATTTCCCTCATACCTCCTCTTACATCATCCATCAATTTAAATCTAGGTTGACATCTCTTTCCTTTCCCAGGTGGAATCCATGTCTAGGTACAGATATTATCCTATTATTCTTCTTCTTCTTCTTCACTTCACAGGCCAGGCAAAAATTGCCTGTTCCGCTTCACAATTGTTGTCCATCTTTTTCACTGGCCTACCTACATTCCTTGAACCTCTTGGCTTGTAGTTGAATGCTGCTCTTGGTAATCTTATTACATTAATTCTTTCCACATGTGTAAACCATTTCTCTCTATATTCTCTGATTTTCTCATTCAATGGATATATATCTAACTCTGTTCTTATATCTTCATTCTTTATCCGATCCAATTTATGCAGCCTTTTACAAACATTATTTAAATACAAATTAACTTAAAGGTATCTTAAGTTCCACACAATGAAAATACTACTTGCATAAAAACTATTTTTAGCATTTTGCGCGTGTGTGTGTAAATATTCATCTAGGAAGCTTTTTTTTTTACTTTCTTTTAATTTATTCTGATATTATTCCACGTTTTGTTAGTGTTAGCTAATATTAAACCACATCCCCATTGTGCTTTATTTAGTCGATATTTTATTAATGTTTTAAAATTAAATAAATATTTATTTTTTGTATGATTCTATTATTCACTGTTTGAGTGGAAGAGAAAGTCTTATAGCCTTAACTCTACCAGCTTAAATATAGCATTATTATTATTTTCATTATTATTATTATTATTATTATTATTATTATTATTATTATTTTATTATTAATAAGTGAAGGAACTAAAATTAAAACTTCACTTACAAAACAATGCAAAACACTTCCAGGTACCATAAACATTTTTTTTATAGAACGTTAGTGTTGTTTACTTCTATTGCAGGAGCCCTGTCTATACTTTGTTTTTTCTAAAGACTGGCCTCTTTTATAAAAACAAGCACAATGGCCTTCTCTAATTAAATGATAAATGCTTTTATCTTTAATAATTGATTCACAAGTCGGCCTTGGTGAACAAATAGTTACAATGCTCAGTTCTGATTCCAAGGTTCAAATGCGGTCGTAATCGATAGATTTTTCAAGGCGAAAAAAATCCTTAGTGTGGGTTCTTTAGGAAAGGAACTAAAAACCATAAATTTGATTTCCTGAGCAATTTGTTTACTTTACACACTTCTGGCCTGACAAACTTAGGCCTACATACATAGGCCTATATCTAATATATAAAAATGGTGGTTTGTTTGTTCATATTTTAAGCGCTGCCATGCCGTTCATCCGATTGTGATGGGACTTTTTGCAAAATGTTCAGGAGTTTCCCGGGAAGATTATAGGCTGTAAGAGAGTTGTAATACTCAACTCCATCGCTCTTAAAATCATCCTTTGTAGTGAAAAACGTGAAAAAAGTATTTTTTTACGCTTAAATAGCTTACGCTGCTTAAACCATAACAAATACACAAAATTAATGTACACAGTATTGAACTCTACAAAAATGTCCGCGACAACATATGTTAATATTTTACGTATAACTCACAATAACCATTTTTGTCTTTCATTGATGTCAAGAAGATCGAGATAAGTAGATTCTCGGACAAGCTTAGCAGCGCTCGACAGGTATTATTTTACGGATAACTGACAATAACGAATTTTGAATTTCAGCTCATTTATGCCATGAAGATCCGGATAAATAGATTCCCGGACAACATCGGGTAATTAACACGGGATATCTTAAAATAATTACGATATAAATGTATAATTCTTTTCTTCTTGCTAATTGAACTTAGCATAAAAACACATTAATTTTCGTCTTTTAGCTCATTTATGACAAGAAGATCGGGATAAGTAGATTCCCAGGCAACGCCGGGTTATCAGCACGGGGTATCTAACAATAATTACGATATACATTTCCCCCCTACTTATTTAACTAAGCATAAAAACACATTGTAGACCAAGAATGGGGTGGGAGAATAACATTAACTATGATTTGAGGGAAGTAGATTATACAGGGAATGATTGGAAAGCATTAGCTCAGGATAGGGATGTATGGAGAGCTTATGTCCGCGCGGCCATGAACCTACGGGTTCGATAGTGCCCATGAGTAAGTAAGTATAAAAACACATTAATTTTCGTCTTTCAGCTCATTTACGCCTAGTAGATCGGGATAGTGAGATTCCGGGGCAACGCCGGGTTATCAGCACGAAGTATCTAAAACTATACGATGTAAATTTTTCCTTTTACTCAAACATAAAAACACATTAATTTTCGTCTTTCAGCTCATTTATGGCAAGAAGCTCGGAATAAGTAGATTTCCGGGCAACGCCGGATAATCAGCACGGGGTATCTAAAATAATTACGATACAAATGTATACTTATTTTACCTTTTACTTACTTACTTACTCAATGGCACTATCGAACCCGTAAGTTCATGGCCGCGCGGACATAAGCTCTCCATACATCCCTATCCTGAGCTAATGCTTTCCAATCATTCCCTGCATAGTCCACTTCCCTCAAATCATAGTTAATGTTGTTCTCCCACCTCACTATTGGTCTACCAACTGGGAGTTTTCCCTCTGCCTTTCCTACAAGAAGCTTTCATGCACGTTTTTCATTCCCCATACGCGCAACATGTCCTGCCCATCGCAATTTACGAGAATTAACTGTTCTTGTTATATCTGGCTTCCTATAAAGACCATTTTACCTTTCACTTATTCAGCTAAACATAAAAACACATTAATTTTCATTTATTTAGGCGTATCAGTGCATGACTGGTATTAGCTAGTCTGATATATTTTTTTTAGTAAGGCTACTAGAAATAATTTAAGCAGAAACGTGTTCTATATTCAAGGAGTATGACTCACAGTAAAAATCAATTTCCAAGCCTCTAAGGTATTACCATGTTTCTGTAAAATGTAAACTCATGTGTGAGACATTTCTTCTCTATCTCACTCTGGACGCGAGAATGCCCAACAGATCGCTCGATACATACCCGCCAAGCATCTGTTTCTCTCCACTGAACAAGATAAATGGATCTACCACGTTTCCTGGACGAAGCCATCAAATTACTATAACTTACACTATTGCTGTGACCAGCGTCATAATTTTGTGGCCAGAAAAATAAAAGACTACTATGAACAAAGCATAAATAAAATTGTAAGAAAAAAAAATGAAAGAAAAATATACTCAACATAAATTAACTCAAAATAATAATGTCTGATAACAACAAGAAGAAATGGGCACACAAAAAGTAAAAACAAATCTAGCTAACGCACTAAAAAAAGACTTGACAAAAATAACGAAAAACTGGAAATCAACAAAACAACGTAATGGATTCAATACTAATAAAATTCATTGTTAAAACCGTTGAGGTGGAGAGTCATAGAATAAAATAAGTTAAAATACCTTCTTAGGTAAAATCCGTCCTCAACTTTTAAAATATGTAATCTTTATGCCTGTAGGCCTTTCAGGACATCCGTCCCATCTTCAGCAGTTCATTCTTCGCTACAGCATCCAGTATGATGTTTGATGCTGTAGCGAAGAATGAACTGCTGAAGATGGGACGGATGTCCTGAAAGGCCTACAGGCATAAAGATTACATATTTTAAAAGTAGAGGACGACGGATTTTACCTAAGAAGGTATTCTAACTTATTTTATTTTATAACGTAATGGGTGGCATATGGTGATATTGACAAAGTCAGAATAATAAAAACTTCAAGGCTGAGATGGCTGGGCCATCTACATCGACTGAAAGAAACAGACCTTGTCCTTAGAGTCACATTCTCCAAAATAGATGGAAGTAAAAAAGTTGGAAGACCTTCTAACAGATGGCTTGTTATTGTGGAACAGGATCTGAAGGTTTCCAGGGATGAAGAAGGAAGGCGGAAGACAGAGATGGATCGAGGCGCATAGTTTGGGCGGTCAAGACCTACAATAGGCTGTAGCACAGAACATGATAATGATGATGACGTAATAAATAATACTATTGAAGAAAATAATAGCGTTTGCGCTATTGTGCGTTCTGTCGTACTTACAGCAATGGCGACCACGATGAAAGTTAAATTTCCTAAATTTCGGGGTTGCCAACTAAATAACTTTACTGTCATATTACATATTACCTACCTCGTGCGGGAGTAAAACCACTGCCCTTTATGTACACTACGTACAATGTACGTATATACAAAAATGCATCCAAAAGTAGTGTTAATATACATTATAAGAAACAAATAACTGCATTTTAAATGAACTGAACTTTATTTGAAACAATATATAACAATAAATACGTACTTGCCGCCATTTTATGCCTGATTGGTGTCACGGCCTGCTGTAGTCTCAACTAAATTATTTTCGGCATTTACCGTATAAACATTGACCACACTGTTAACGTTAGTCAGTTGTTTATAATGAACGCAAATATTTCTAACAAATATGTTATTATTTAACTATGGTATTTTGAAAACACTACCATGCAAAAAATGTACAACGCACGTTTGTGAAGGGTTTAACAGAATATCGGAAATTAAAAACCTCGATATCGCTCTGTCTTTAATCAAATCCTCGCTTTTGTAAAAACTACTTCACAACCTCACATTGTATTATACTATTTATCAACAAAAAAAAAACAATCAAATACAATGACACGACAGGCCTAGAAAGCACTTGGCCTACTGGCCGGCTGCTTACTCACATACGTATATGTGTTAATCACAGAGGAAGACGATCATCCTGCCTGTATAGAGGTGCCATGTGGTCTGCATCTCGGGGCTCCAGCCATTGTAGCCGGTCTTCTCAACCCTAGCCGCTGTTTATTATAGCGATGCTGGGTGGGCACTGGTCCTATGCTGGCCGAAATCCTATCAGAAGAATTCTTCCCCCATGGAGACCCGAACCAGCAGAAGTCACGTAGCTTTACGCCAAGACATCTTGCTTTAACCATTCGGCTACGGCAGTCCAATTGCATGGCCTCCACGATCACAGAATTGACTCCATTGGACTTTTTCCTCTGGGGTCGTATGAAGAGTTTGGTTTACGACACTCCTATAGAGGCAGAAGAAGATCTGGTGGCACGAGTTGTGGTCGCAGCAGGAGAGATTGCAGATGCACCAGTTGTCATAGAGCGCGTTTACCAGAACATCATTCGTAGGTATAATGCGTGCAACGAAGTTGCTGGTCGCCACATCGAACCGCACTTGTAGTGGTTCTGAATGTTAACCATTATTTCAAAAGGACAAAAATAGTTTAAGTTGACTGTAAACAAAAGTGTTTGTGAAAAATGATTTAGTTTCCATTTTGTTTTTTTAGTTGTTAATGAGTTCAAATGTAAAATAAGTGATGTACTGTGTCACGCCTCATAATAAATTACTTGTTTAAGTGGTCGCGTTAAAAACATGTTTTCAAACGGCTGTAGCATGGAACGAGTAAGTTTCTGGATATGGTTTTCAATTCTAAATATTATCAACTCAGTCCGCTCTACAAGTCCTAGAAGTTTGTAAGGGAATTTTAGAGCACCTGTATAAGCTAACATGTAAATAGTGTAATACATTTTACATAGAAAGAAGAAACAGAAGTTTTAATGTTGCATTTAAAGAACATTTAAAAAAAATTAAATATACAGAAGGTAAATTAAGTTACACCAAACATATAAATTAAGGTTATCATATAGACGTCCATCGCTGTGGTCTCGAGGTAGCGTGCTGTCTTGTCACGCAGGGGGCCCGGTTTCGATCTCCGGTCGGGGCAGTTTTTTCTGGCTGAGGTTTTTATCGGGGTTTTTCCTCACCTGTGAGACAAACGTCAGGAAAACGTTAAGGCCCAAACGGTCCTCGAAATCATATGGCCATCATCCTCAATCATTCTTCATCCGGTGTTAAACACCAACGGGGAAGCTACCACATCACAGCTACATTCCTCCTAGTACAGTCTGCAAGCATATCGGCATGAAAATGCTATGAATGCAGTGAAGTGTGACCTGCCCTCGGTCAGACCTCTCTCTGTGCTACTCCAGCGTTATACTCCGCAGTGAATCGATATCATGTGAGCTATGTGGGCGGCTGACTATTAATGCTGGCATCAATCTTGGCTTCAAGAAAGATGACTGTAACCCAACTAAGATAAAATTACTAGAGGGGTTAATTATTTTAGACAAGGACAGTGAACAACAGTGTTAATTTTAATTCTAAAACTGCATCCAGTGAACACGAATCTATCCACAAGATATTCACATATCAGTCAGCAGGTTATCGGTAGCGAAGAAACCTTCTACTGAGGATGTGGTTGGTCCCGAAAGTGCTCATTGTTTTAATAAATGTACCTCGTACAATGTATATACTTTTTTAAGTTTAGTGACTACTACATTGGCGGATTTTTAACCATAAAATTTCTTCTACCTACAGAATGCATGAGAACCGCAAGGGTTCAATGTTCGCAGTAGGTCAGATTTCACATCATTATTTCTAATAAAAAGGGGAACTATTCCTGTTAGTCCCATGGTATGGTATTTTAGGTTTAGTTAGATTGAAGGATTTTCCTGGTGCTTTGTTATTCACTTGATCATCTATTATGTCATGCGGGGCCAATTGCAACTCCGCAGTCCATGTGTTATTATCAAAGTTATATGGATGTCGAACATGGACTCTTATTTTAAGAGAGGATAAAAATATTACCAGTTATTTGAGATGATAAAGTTCTTAGAAAAACATTTTACACAAAAGCGAAATGAACATATGACTGGGGGGGACCCGAAGAAGGACTAGATAACAGTGAACTACATGAATTAGTTCTTCTATCTAGGAAATCTGATGTAATAAAAACAGTCATGGAAGAGACATATGGACTCTTACTTTAAGATAGGACACAAGTTGTGAAATTGACGAGTACATGCTGAGAATAAAGTGTTCGTGTAAAGATACAACGATTTGAACCCAGTCAGAGGCGAGATAGAATGCAGACAGGTGGAGAATGGGGAGAGAAAGACTTACATAACAGTGAACTACATGGTCTTTGTAGGAAGCCAGATATAATAAGAACAGCTAAGTCTCGTAGACTGCGATGGGCAGGATATGTGGCACGAATGGTGAATGAAAGACGTGCATGGAAGCTTCTTGTAGGAAAACCAGAGGGAAAGCGGCCAGTTGGTAGACCAAGAGTGAGGTGGAGAACAACATTAGTTATGATTTGAGGAAAGTAGATTATACAGGATTATGTTGGAATATATTTGCTCAGGATAGGGATATATGGGGAGCTTATGTCCGCCCGGCCATGAATTTCCGTGTTCAAAAGTGGCAGTGATTTAAAAATGTGATGTTATATTTTTATTCCCTGTAAACAATAATCTGGGCTATGTTAATAGCAAACGAGGTGTTTCGTGATCACATTTCATAAACAAGAGAAATCTTATTCAAATCTAAAAAAATTAATTACCCGTTACTATGACGACGATATAAACAAATAACACAGCATATAAATTTCACCAGTATTTAACGAATTACGCAGGATTTTGGCTATTGAGTTTGTTCTCAAGATAAGCTTATTGAACAAGTATTATAAATCACCTTCGAAAATTACCATTTTAACGCTTTATTGGGAGCAGTTGAATAGTTGTTCCGAAAAGAGTTCTAACCAACAAAAATTCGAAAGTTGAGTTTTCAGTGGATTAGTGATCTATCTGGAGAATTTCACGGCATGATGGATGTAAAATTATCCACACTCTCTTCCAGACCTTTTTTTAATTATATTAAAAAGTTGACTTTCAAGCGAATAGTGATCTATCTGCAGAAAAATGACGGAAGCAGTTAGTCAAGTCATGAGTAGCAGTGCACAAAAACAATGATTGCACATGTGAAAGTCCATTCCATCACAGTTCCGTGAATTCTAATCAGAATCTTAGAGAAATTGAGTGAAAATAAGAAAGACAAAGAATGTAACGAAAAACTTAAATAGAAAATAAATACTGAAAACTGATTAAGTTTAGAATTTTTTTCTAAAACTGAATCACTGTTCAATATGTATTTTTTATATCTTACTGTAGCATTTGGTCTTTATAAGAAGCCAGATATAATAATAACAGTTTAATCTCGTAGACTGCGATGCGAATGGGGAATAAAATACGTGCATGGAAGCTTCTTGTAGGAAAACCAGACGGATAACGCCAAGTTGATAGACCAAGAATGAGGTGGGAGAATAACATTAACTATGATTTGAGAGCAGTAGATTATACAGAGGAAGATTGGAAAACATTAGCTCAGGATATGGATGTATGGACAGCTTATGTCCGCGCGGCCATGAATCTACGGGTTCAATAGTGCCAGTGAATTAGTTAGTTGTAGCATTTTTAGTTAAATATGTGTTAGATCATTTTTCAACTCTAAAGAGATAGATCACTTTTGCACTCAATTATATATTAAATTGTTAATATTTAATTATTAACATGCTATTTTGCATTCAAATTGGCTGTATATGATTCCAATAGGATGAGAGATTGAAATGTAATACATGATATAATAAAAGTAATATCCTCAAAATGAACATTATACTTTTTTTCGTTTTCCCAACAATTTTGAAGTTTATGGGTTCGATCTCTTTTCGGAACAACTATTCAATTTTGTTGTTGACGTCAATTCGTCTTTAAATTTGCGTCCTTAGTGGGAGGCAATTCATAAAACTAATGATAACAAAATCGGGTGATACATAATGTTAAAAGATTCCGGGCTATGTGGCCGTGGTATGTAACTGGTGTTTCTTCCAGACGTTTCTCCCTCAACTGCGGAGGGCATCTTCAGTGGCGAGTGTTTCCAGGTGGTGTTCCCTTGTCGTAGACTCGGGGGATAAGTTACAGTTTGGTGTTACAGCTACATATCTATCATCTACATCCAAAATCTAATTACACCACTCGGCAGATAAAGGATCAAATAATTCGTTGAGTGTGGACTGTGACAAATTGCACGCGTCGCCATTTTGAGGTCGTTTCGCTGCGTTACATAATGTTCATTTTTGTATGAATTTTGAATGTGAGAAGTTACGGTGTTCGTTTGTGTTTCAATCGTTAGCTCTCGTCAAGATCTACCGATTGCGTATATAAAGCATTAGTGTGAAATAGGTATATTTATTGTCAATATATATGCTATTAATTTTAAAAAAATAATGCAATGTCGGCCTATACTCGTCAAAAATTCAAATCAAAATATAGTGATCGTATACGGTTGGAAAGGGCTTCTCAAGAGCAATCCAGTAGTACCCAAACACCATATGACAGAGTGAAGCGGTGCCGAGAACGAAAAGAATGAAGGCGTCCGAATGGATCAACGACGGCGCCAGTATATCTGCAGAAGTGCGGCCAAGCCTATGCAAGTGGATGATGTAAGAGTGGGTGATGTAATGATTATGACATACATATAGCTAACACGCAGAAAGAAAATATTACCCGTTACGTACATGTATTCACCTAAAACACACGACCACAACCAGATTATTTTCTTTCGTAACCAAACTCGGAATGTAGGAATCTATTAAGAAAAGAAAGATCGATTTCGTTCACTAGCAAAATCAAACTTTAGGGATGGGGTAGAGACAATTTTAAAATCGATATAGAGGCAACGATTACCGATTTTTCATAACAAAACTCAGTACATGACACTGAAATAAAATAAAGCAAAATTCGAATATTAGGAATGGGTATTTAATTGACGGTCGATATAAAGTAAAATAACAAAACGCTCAGCGGCTATTTTTATGTTATGAAATTGGATAACTAATAATCTTACCGGCATCCTAATGTTCATGACCGCCCGGATATAAACTCTCCACACGTCCCTATCCTGAGCTGAAATTTTCTAATCATTCCTGCATAATTTTTCACCCTTTAATAATGGTTGTAAAATGGACAGAGACAAAATATAAAATAAAGATGTGCTAGACAGAATGTGTGAAGGAAGAACAATGCTGCAACTCATAAAGAAGGTGAAAATAAATTTGATTGGCCACTGGGTAAGAAGAAACTGCCTACTGAAGGGTCAATACTAATAAAATGCATATCAAATTCCGTTGAAGTGAATAGTCATGAGATAAAAACGCAGTTGAGGACGACGGCACCTCCCAAAAAAAAAAGTTCATATTGTAAGATTTTATCTCACTACTGAAGGATGGCCTGGAAGGAATAGTTAACAGAAAGAAAGTTAGAGGCAGAAAAAAGTCAGATGATAGACAATATTAAAATAAATGGTTTATATGCGGATACAAAAATGAAAGCTGAGTTAATGAAAGAGTGGAGAATGCTGAGTTTTCAGTGAAAGACGTGCTTTTGGGCACAACACTATGTACATGTATATATATATAATGTTATTAAACCATGTCAGTCCTGCCATACCTATGGGACGCTTTCCCTCTGGGTTTTCAACAAGAATTTTTCATATCTCTCTTTCATTCCCCAATCGTTGCACATGTCTTGTCAATTTCAGTACGAGATTTAACTCTTCTTATTGCATCTGGTTTCCTATAACGAGCATGTAGCTCACTGTCGTGTAAGCTTGTCCATTCCACTTCTGTTCATCTTTCTTTGGTCCAAAAATGTTAAGAACTTTATTCTCGAATACGCTTAATCATTTCTCCTTCCACTAAATAAAAGTCTATGATTCCGTATCCGTAGAATAGGCTGTATCTGGAAGAATAATCTTTTATATAATTTTAGTGAGATGTTGGGGTGAATGATATTAGATAAATACGATTTGATTAACAAAAGAGAGATACTTTTATTTAGTTGGTCTTCCGGGCTAAATAGCTGTGATCCAGTTTTGTTAAAACTCGACGTTTCGATTACTAGTGCGGTAGACGTTCTCAACAGATTGTGTGTTCTCTGTGAAATCAACTGTCAGCTGTAAACTAGCTGGGCGTTCAAAAAACAAAACAAATAGACTTCATCTACTAGTGTAACAATCAGTGACGTTTTAGTTCATAGTAACTAAGGCAACAAAACCTATACTTTATATTCTAACAAAACACAAAACACGCTCTCAAAACATAAAATACAGGATTAACTAAACATAAAATTCATTTTTGCACGATAGTGCTTTCTGTAGTACTTACAGCAAAGGCCACCAAGACTGAAACTTCAATTTCCTAAATTTCGGGGTTGTTAACCTAATTATCTATACTGTAATATTACATATTACCTGTCTCGTGCGAGAAGTAAAACTACTGCCCTTTATGTGTACTACATACAATTTATATACAAAAGCTAGTGTTAATATACATTACACGAAATACATTACTGCATTTTAAATAAACTGAACTTTATTTGAAACAATATAAAACAATAAATTCCTACTTGCCGCCATTTTATGACTGATTGGTTCACGGCCTGCTGTAGTCTCAACTAAATTATTTTCGACATTTACCGTATAAACATTGGCCACACTGTTAAGGTTAGTTGTTTATAATGAACGCAAATATTTCCAACAAATATGTTATTATTTTACTATTATTCATTATTTTGCAAACATCATCACGCAAAAAATAATGTACAACGCACGTTTGTGAAGTGTTCTACAGAATCGCAGAAATTAAAAAGCTCGCTATCGCTTGGTTTTTAAACATTTTCCTCGACTATGTAAAAACCACTTCCCAACCTTGCATCGTAATATACTCTTTTTACCATAAAATCCCACTGAATACATGTGCAACAAAAGGTTACAGCAGCAATTAGAGCAAGATACATAATCAATCATCTCCAGCAATTATCAACAGAAACGGCAATGACGCTATTCAAGACAGTTACAACTCCCATAGCAACATATGGAATTAATATAAAATGGGGCAAACCTATTAACAGAGATTTGGCACAAATACAAACAGTAAAAGCACATTTCTTGAACAGAGTTCTGGGAGTTGGAAAAACGGCACCTTCAAGAATGACGTACGTCCTAATGAGAGAGACCTTCTTCATTGAAGACATTAGACGGCAGCTATCCCTACTGAACACCTGCGCATACGAGACAACGCTGCAAAGACTACAGGATAAGAGGAATGATATTTGCAGCGAATTCTACACAATAGGGCTATGTGTACGAGAGAGTGGACACGGTCAAACTACGAGATGAGGCACATCCTAATACGATACGCAACACATGGCTTTCACCACAAGGTTTGCATCACGAAGAGATTACTCATATAAACATCAAATTTTATACTCCGTCTAATTAATATTATATTGTAAACCATCACCATTTAAGTATAGATTGCACCTTGACCTGAAATACTATCTACAAAATTTCTAGAAAATTACCCTGCTAAAGATTTTCACATACGGCGGTATACAAACCATAGACTTAAACAGGTTCAGCGTGGATTATCGATTATGGGACAGATTCCTCTAAATGGAAGAATGCATATGCGAACTGTGCAACAATCCATGGAACGATATCACGTCGAAAAGTTTACATAAAGACATTTATCTTTCAATGAGTTTTCCTTAGACCAAATAACTAATCTTTGCACATTTGTGTGCATTTACTTTCATTCATATACTATTTTTAATAACTGTGCACTCTAACATTCATTACAATCCATAAAAAGACAGTGAAAGTAAGACTGGTTTTTTTTTCTGTATGTCACAAATTGGGTATAATACAATAATTAACAGATTCATAAAAGTTTAAAGCAGTGAAATGATGGTTAGTCTCGCTTTGTCAGATCGTACATTCACGTAAGTGAAAGAAGAAGCTGTGAATAGAGAGAAAGTAACGGGATTGCATCCTCTCATGACATAACGATGATGCAACATCTTTAAGAAAATAATGCATCTCAGAGAAATACTCGTTCTATTTCTTAAGACAAATTTAAGGTCACCAAATGAGACTGTTTTGTATTTGGAAAATATTAATAATGCAAGTGAATTGTCATTGCTGACAAATCTGCTTTTTTTATTCATTTTTCTCTGTCAAGTAATGCTATTTTTTTTTTCCTTTGTGAAGTGAAATTTAATAAGTGAGATGCAAAAGGAAAATATTTCAATTTCTGGTAATTTCAAACTGCGATAGCCATTTTGCACCTTAAAATAATCAACATTAATAAAATTCCTTTCAGGTATTAGTCACAAAATTAAAATTATAGTATAAAATTATAAAATTGTTACCTAATAGGTCTGTCGACTTAACTTTAAAAACTATCGATCCTCTGTAGGGCTTTCGGGACATGTTTTCATCATCAGCAGAATAAGCAGGATATAGGCCTGTATCTACTGACTCTGAATGCAATACTGATATTATTTAGGAACGGAATACTTAAGACAGAAGAAGAAGAAACCTCAGGAACGATTCTTCGATGTGATCTTCAGGAATCTATATATTAATACGTGACAAAAATTCGTACCCATTTTTAAGCACATCGCGCGCATGGAGGAGTGTGATTGAAGTCCATATAGAGAAGGAGTGCAGAAAAATAAAATGTATGTATGTGTTACAAATAAATTAAACAAAATAAAATTAATTGTCTCTAAGGAATTTGAGTGTATTTCTCATTCATTTGTGTACTCATTCGTTTGTTTACGTCTATACTGAAAGTGCATTGTTGGAAAAAAATGCAGCAGCAATGTGAATTGATTTACTCTCGCGTATTTATTATTAGTAGTTTAAAAAATGAGTTCATTTTATTATTTAAATTTAAATTAAACCCTGTCTAATATTTGTTTCAGTAATTACATTACATATGTTTTATATATTTACATATTCGCACCTACTTCCATTATGCCTCAACATAGAACATTGACGGGTTGGAGTGAGAAACAAAGAAGAAGGGATATATATTCCCGTACACATAATAATAGGCCAAATGCAAACTTAAATAGTATAAATAGTATACAAATGTCAAATGACGCGTTATGGTTTTTTTAAATATGGCTTAGTCAAGCTCTTCCACATATTTCCTGTCGTTCTTATTTTTAAAATAAATCGAAAATTAATGTATAATAACGTATTTGTGACAAAATTTAAAACTTTGATGAATTGTGGTCGAATTTCGACGTTGGGAGTCCACTAATATAAATAAAATGGAATTGAGGAAAAAATATGTGCAATAGAGGAACTTTTTTTGAAGAATGATATTACTTTACGTTGAAAGGAAAAACTACGTTAATGTAGAAAAAATTTGTAATAAATTATTATTAATATAATTATTATTAAAATTATTTTATTATTATTAAAATTATTATTATTATTATTATTATTAACGAGTATTATTATTATAAGAAGTAGGCCTACTGTCACATACGGAATTGAAGTTTGAAAAATCTAGAAACACTTAGAACAATAACTTGTGTCGATGTAAATGGACTTCTTGAGGAGAGCAGCAAGGTGTTCAAAATTGGAAAAAAAAAACGAGAAAAAATGCATAATAGATAATCAATAGTAGATTATATTAGATACAAGCAATTAAATTGGTAAGGGCATGTACGACGAGTGCAAGTAGAAAGGTTACCCAAAAAACATTGGAATGACCATCTGGAAGAAGAAGGAAAGGAAGACCTCGAAGCTCGTGAATGCAAGAAATAAGGACTGGAATGAGATCAAGAGGACTGGAGGACATGTAGTGGATGGATAGAGAGGAGTAGAGAAGAAAAATAAAACTTTAGGCACAGAAATATGTGCAAAAATTGAAAGTCTGTATATAAAATAAAATAATAATTATTATTATTTTTATGTAGTTAAGTGATTTTTTGACAAAAAACGAGTATGGTGCATAATTAAATTCTCGAAACATACTTTTATTTAGTAACAAAGGTATGTAAGTGTATGCGTTATGAGTAGATAAAGAATAACTGTTTTTATGCAACTTCAACTTTAAACCTGTTTTTCTCAGTACTGTATAACTTGCTCTTACACATCTTTGCTTCTTCTTCACTTCCTGGTTTAGGCATTGATTGCCTGTTCCGTCTTCACTAACAGATCTGAGTCCATCTCTTCCTAGGACGTCCGACATCTCTTCTTCCTCTCGGAAAATAATGTAAGATTGTCTTTGGTAATCTACTCTCTTTCATTCTTTCTACATGTTCTTTTCACTGTTTCTTGTTATTAGAAGTGTTTTATTTTATGGGGTAGATCTGAAGTTCTTGACGAATATTATTGCTTCTTATTTGATCCATTCTATATACACCCTTTTACTCTTCTTAAAAAATTCATCTTGGCTGCTTGGATTTTACTTTCTTTTGCTTCTAACCATCTCAAATGTAGTGTGGATTATTGCTAATAAAAATATTAATATCATCATCATCATCATCATCGTCGTCATCATAATTAGGCTTAGTGTTTTTAGGGATGGTCCTCATTTTTAGAAGAAATTAGAGCTAAGATAAAATAAAATGTTTCGTACCTCTCCTCATAATTAATCCTCGTATGAAGCATTTAATTTTATCTTAAATTAAACCTATAAAAGTTCAAATTAGAGCTAACTCAAAAAAAAAAAACGAAAGAGTGATATGTTGGCTGAAATTAAGAATAGGGTCAATTACCCATATGGTAAGAGGTTACCTTGAGCTAATAGAATGGAATTATATCTATTAACATATTACTATCATCATCAAAATATCAGTATTGTTATTATTTTATTATGGATTTTTTCTACATTACAGTAGTTACCCTTCAGCCCAAATATACTTTGCTCCGCCACAGATTTCTATCCTCAGCATCTTCCTCTTTGAAATGTCTGCTGATCGTGTTTTTTCTCACTTCATCCATCCACTGTTCCCTGGGGTTTTCCCTCTTACTCCTGCCTTCAACATTCCAATCCAGCATCATACTTGGGATTCTATTATTCCCCATCCTCTTCAGATGTCCATACCATTTCAATCTTCGTTCTTCTATTACTTCTATAATATTATGTTTAAGATTCATCATTTCTCTAATTTTGTGGTTCCGAACTTTTCCTTCCTTGACTTTCTTGATGCCTAAAATCCATATCTGTTGTCAATTTTTTTGCTTCCTATCTGCCTACTTCAGTTCTCTGCACCTCACAACATAACACTTTGTACTAATGATATAAATATCAATGTCTTGGTTTCACATACAATGTTTTTTTACTCCATATACTGAATGTAATATTCCAATTACTTTTCATCCTTCACTTATTCTTTTCTCAATTCCAATATAACCTTTGCTATCTGTTTCTAAAATTGATCCTAAATGTTTGAATTATTCATCCTTCTTCATTTTCACATTGTAATCTCTCTTCTTTCTCTAGTTCTGTCGTGAGATATTATATATATATATATATATATATATATATATATATATATATATAACAAACAAAGAAGAATAAATGGAAAAAGTGAAAGAGGCAGGCCTAGAGAACGATGGATAGATGGAGTGAAGAGAAGTATGGAAGCTAGAGATTTGAGGGAAGAAGGTGCTTTAGACAGGAGCCTCTGGAGACAAATCACTTTGGGTTGAAGGGGAAATACTGTATTGTGTAATATTCTTAAACAAAAAAGAAATTATTTTTTTTTGCAAATGCCCCAGGTTGTCTTTCGACATTCCTGGTGTTCTTTCCTGGCATGGCGTACTTGTAACCCACTTCTGAGGTTGGGGCGCCTGGAAGGCGGGGTTACGTTTCCCTGATGATATGATGGTTGATGATGATAGTGGTGCGCCAGGAGAGTCCCTAATCCTAAGCTTAATCTAAGATGAATATGAATGATGATGATTGCGATGGCCATATGATTTCGGGGACCGTTTGGGCCTTAAAGTTTTCTTACAGGTGAGGAAAAACACCGATAAAAACCTCACCCAAGAAAAACTGTCCCGACCGGGGATCGAACCCGGGCCCGCTGCGTGACAAGGCAGCACGCTATCTCGAGACCACAGCGGTGGACAATTATTATTATTATTATTATTATTATTATTATTATTATTATTATTATTATTATTATTATTATTATTATTATTATTGTTGTTGGCATTTAAATATGAAGGGAATGGTTAGAGCATGGAATTCCCATTGTTCCCGAGGCACAAAGCTGTGCAGGATATGCGGTAACATTTGTGTAAGTACCTGTGAAAATAAGGACAAAATAACATGCATATAGACTTAGCATTGTCAATTTGCATAACAAAATGTATTTGCAATATAACTTTCTCTTGGGGTCAGTTTGTGAATTTTCAAGTACGAACTTAGTGAATTCACTTTTTTGTGTGTATCTTTCTAAAAATTCACAGAAACCTTATATTTGCAATGATCTCAACTATTTCGAATCTTGTTAATATTTATTTAGCAGGTTTCAAAATGTGTTACAACTTCCTGTGCCCAATTAATCTACTGTCATTTCTTCATCACGTCTGCTATTCCAATCTCCATCGTACATTCCTATATCCCTAATGATGCTTAAAACGCCATCAGTTTACTTTTTCTTGCCATCCTGTTCTTAATTCTACCAAGTGGTAGGGCATTCTTGTACTTATCTTGGGAGTTTATCTTCTATTTTTCTTTTTATATGGCCATGCCACCTTAATGATGGTAGGACATGTTGAACGAATTAGGAATGAAAGAGGAGAATGAAAGTCTTCTAGGAAATCCAGAGTGAAAATGCACAGTTGTTAGACAAAGAATGAGGTAGGACAATAAAATTAACTATTATTTGAGGGAAGTAGATCATACAGGGAATGATTGAAAATGTTGCTCAGAATAGGGATGTATGAAGAGCATATGTACGCCCAAGCATGAACCTACGGGTTCGATAGTGCTTCTGAGTTAGTTGACTATTTATATCATCTTAATTATTTTTATGAAATTCGTAATTGAAGTTTGAAATCCATTTTTTAAATTATAGTGCTTCTTGTATTCTCTCTTGTAGAAATTTCACCTGAACGCCTCTAAAACTACATTTCTGCAAAACAAGATTTTCTTGCGTTCTTGATTTCAGTTCGCATGATATGCAACAATTTTTAAAATTTCGATTCAGATGAACTCGTTAACAACAACTGGTTCTATTTTGCTAGATAACGAACTCGACCTTAATTTGTTTTAATTAATTGTTACATGTCAAGTTTGGAATTATAAATAATATTTCCAAGCCTAACACAGTACAGCAATACACACGAACTAGAATTTATAAAACACTGACCAGACCCGAATTATGTTACGGCAGTGAGGCCTGGACAATTGGCAGCGTACATGAACAAAGACTAACTGCGGCAGAAATGACATTTATGAGACGTACTGCATATTAGTCAAGAAAAGATCATAAAAGGAATTCTGAGATTCTCAAAGAATGGCAAACACAATCAATCATGGAATATGTACAAAAATATAGGAACAACTGGAAATCTCACGTAAGACGAATGGGCAGAACAAGAATACCACGTCATATCTTAAATTACCTGCCACCAGGAAAGAGATCTTTGGGCAGACCCTTCAAACGTTGGATTTAGACTAACAGACCACTAGGTCTATCACATGAAAGGAAGAAGAAGAAGGAGAAGAAGGAGAAGAAGAAGAAAAGTTTGGTTTCGATTAAACAAGAATTTCGGCTGCTAAAGCATTAACGGACATTATTATATATTTTCAATTAATGCTAGATAGGATCGGTCAAGAACAGTCATATTTTTTTTTCAAAAATATTTTGAAGAAAACAACTTCATTCATTTGGAAATCGCTAAAAAACGTATAAAACGCAAAATAAGCTCCAATATGACTTAAAAAACACTCCCGTGCAATGTACTTTGTCAACCTGAACTTAATAGTTATTTATATGACTAGTTACAGAAGCAGAGGTTTAGTAACGAGATGCTCATAGAACACGACCGAAGGTAGTCATCTAAGAGCAGCGAGTTACTTAAGATAATTTTGTAACGTGTTGTCTACAATATTTTATCTACGTTCTGAGTATTGTAGTGTATGTTGCATATTTAGTGTATTTAATTCAATTTTTTATTGCTGAATCCATAAGTTCAGAGGAAGAGTAATGTGGGCTTCGGAAAAAAAAGCACGATCAATCAACAAACATTATTTTATGTTCTGCAATTTTTGGAGGTAATTTCATTTGAAAATTTAGAGTAAAAATGAGCGGAGAAGGTGATTTTCACGGTTCATCAGCAAAAAATTTAAAAGCAGTCCAAGATGCAACTAATAGGCCTAATATACTTCCAGAAAAGTTAAGGAAAGTCTATTTATGGAATTATACGAAATCGTTATTAAAGTGTATTTTACGTTTTGTTGAACCTGTATTTTATGTTGTGTTTTGTTAGGATTTAAGTATGGTTTTGTTACCCAGTAACTACGAACTAAAGCATCACTGATTGTTATAATAGTAGATACACAAGCTTTCATAAGACTTGAAACAAACTTCCGTGAAATATGCTTCATTAACCTGAATTTAATAGTACATTACGATGCGAGGTTGGGAAGTGGTTTTTACAGAACCGAGGAAAAAGTTTAAAAACCAAGCGAAAGCGATATTTTGTAAAACGCTTCACAAACGTGCGTTGTGCATTATTTTTTGCGCGATGGTGTTTTCAAAATAATAAATAATAGTAAAATAATATATTTGTAAGGGAGGAAAGGAGATTACAAGTATTTGAGAATAAAGTACTTAGGAAAATTTTTAGACCAAAGAGAGATGAACAGACAGGTGAATGGAGAAGACTACATAACAACGAACTGCATGGTCTTTATAGGAAGCCAGATATAATAAGAACAGTTAAGTCTCGTAGACTGAGATCGGCAGGACATGTTGCACGTATGGGGAATGAAAGACTTGCATGGAAGCTTCTTGTAGGAAAGCCAGAGGGAAAACGTCCAGTTGGTAGACCAAGAATGAGGTGGGAGAATAACATTAACTATGATTTGAGGGAATGATTGGAAAGCATTTGCTCAGGATAGGGATGTATGGAGAGCTTATGCCCGCGCGGCCATGAACCTACGGGTTCGATAGTGCCAGTGAGTAAGTAAGTAAGTAAGTAAAATAATATCTTTGTTGGAAATATTTGCGTTGATTATAAACAATTGACTAACGTTAATAGTGTGGGCAATGTTTCAGGCCAGTAATGCACTATGGTAGTGAGATTTGGGGTTTCCAAAGAACGGAAATACTAAATAAGGTATATACGCATTTTCTAAAATATATTATAGGACTTAGTAAGGCCGTTTCTAACTGTGGAATTCTATATGAATTTGGGTCATTCCAGGACGACATAAACTGTAAAATTCGTGTACTCAAATACTGGTTGCGAGTAATCCAAGGTGAACAAACAATGCTTAGAGCAATTTGTTACGACCACCAAATTAAAAACATAGATGTTAAATTTTGGGCAGACGAGGTTAGGAGAGAACTCCAAAAGATTGGAATGGGCTGGATATGGGAAAAAGGGACTGAAAATCGCAAGAACGTGTGGAGAAAAATAAGGAGGAGGTACTTAGATATAAACCAACAAAATACTTTCGCCGAATGTACAGGAAAACGCTCACTGTGTTTACAAAGAGACCTAAAACACGTCTGGGAAAAAGAATCGTATATACTCAACCTAGGATTTAAAGAGAGATCAGGGCTTGCTTGGTTTAGGCTAGGGGCATGGAAATTAAAAAAAATAGCGACGAGCACGATATGCGAATATGTCCAGTGTGCGGGAAATTTGAAGATGAGATACATATATTAGGACAATGTAATGATTTAGAATATTGGAGACGTCAGTTATTACCGGAAAGATTTCTAAATTCAAATCGGGAAAGATTGGCATGCTACGAGTTATTGGTAAATCCAGAAAATTGGATAAACTTGGGTAAATTTCTGGACAAAACGCGGAAAATAAGAACAACACTCATTCATGAATAAATATATGTTATCAAAATGCAATAATAATAATTCTTAACAATTATATATAACTTAATTAATGTATAATGCAATTGTGTTATTATTTAATTGTAATATTACTGTGTTTTCTTATGTAATTGCAATGTTATGGTTTTTTTAGTGTATAGTACTATTGTGTTATTATTTAATTGTAATATTACTGTGTTTTCTTTATGTAATTGTAATGTTATTGTTTTTTAGTGTATAATGCTATTGTGTTATTATTTAATTGTAATATTATTGCGTTTTCTTTATGTAGTTGTAATGTTATTGCTTTTTTGTTGTTGTTTATTTTTCTTCACACTAGTAGCAATTATTAATTTATTGTAACGGACTGTCAACAGCACGTACGGCTTACTGCCCGTGCGACCCATATTTGTAAATAATATTGTAAATATCTTACTTTTGACTAATAAAGTCCTACTACTACTACTACTACTACTACTACTACTACTACTACTACTACTACTACTACTAGAAAATCATTATAGTTTCCAGAATCGAATCACACCACTTCCCAAACAAACTTATTTTAAATATGAAAGGTATTAGTGAGACAGTTAATGATGAGGTGGCAACAATATTGCGGCCAATTATCCTTTTCAGGTGGATCGAGGATCGGAGAGAAGAATTTAACAGGAGTTTGGAAACGCTAATACAGGATCTGCAATTAAATGATCTTAGCGGGGAGGAAATTATTAAAACTTTGACAGAATGTTTTCAAAAAGCAGGGGAAAAATTCAAGGTTAAATACGCAATGAACCAGAAGGACAAAGGGTGGTACAATAATGCATGTAGAAAGAAGAAGAAATTTGTCGAAAGTAGTCTTTTAAAGTTTAGAAAAGAAAGCACAGATGAAAGCAGAAAAAAGTATGCGCAAGAGAGGAAGAGAAAGGAATATAAAGACTTATTGGCAGAAACAAAACTAGCATGGCAAAATAAGAAATACGAAGAAATGAGAGTCGCGACTGAAAGTGGGAACATTGCAGACATATGGAAAGCGATAAGGGAACTCAAAGTAAAGTCCATAAATCGGACAAGAATAACGCCCGGGGAATGGAGAAGTTACTTTGATAGGGTGCTGGGAAATGAGAGGTTAAGATATAATCAAGGAAATATAGTTGAGATCCCTGACCCAATTGATATTCAATTACTGGATCAGGATATTTCGAAAAATGAAGTGGTTTCTTCCATTAAATGTTTAAAGAATGGTAAAGCACCTGGAATTGATGGAATACCAGGGGAATTCTTGAAAAATATGATATCATCCAATAAATTATTAGACGTTTTGAAAACTGCGTTCAACAAACTTTTTAATGGAGGAGATTATCCGGAAGCCTGGGCGACAGGTGTCATCCAACCGCTATACAAAGGGTAAGGTGGGGCACAGATACCAGAAAGTTATAGGGGAATTTGTCTCTTGTCAGTGTTCGGAAAAATATATTGTAAAGTACTTTACGAACGAATCAGACAATGGGCTAAAGAGAACAATAGGCTCTCAAAATATCAGGCAGGTTTTAGAGAAGGGTACTCCACGGTGGACAACCTATTTGTTCTGAGAACATTAATTGATGACAATCTGAAAATGAAGGGGGGTAAATTATTTTGTGCATTCATTGATTTTAAGATGGCATTTGATACTGTGGACCGAAGCGCACTTTGGGAAAAATTAAATCGGAAAGGATTGTCTCGTAAAATGATACATGCTTTAATGTCAATTTATAAATATGTTAAATTTTGTATAAAAGTAGACCAAGGGCACATTACAGAGAGCAGTGAAGCCAATCGGGGAGTGAGACAAGGTTGCATTTTATCACCAATGCTATTTAATCTATTCGTTGATGATATTGTAGACGTAATGCTAGAAGGAGAAATTGAGGCTCCGGAGATAGGAAATGTTAGAATCCCAGTCCTGTTGTATGCAGATGATTTAATTATCTGTTCCAAGACAATCAAGGGATTGCAAAGAGGTCTTGACCTACTGGAAATATACTGTAGGAATTGGGGATTGACTGTAAATGCTAGTAAGACAAAAACAATGACATTTAAAAATGGGACGGTTTATGGTAGAACAGAGGAATGGAAATACAGAGATCAAGTTCTTCAAAACGTGAAACATTTCGAATATCTTGGTACGACGTTGACAATGAACGGAAAGTGGAAAAAACACATTTATATAGCATTATTTAAAAGGGAGGGGACAACTTAACAGTGTACTCGGTATTCTGGGTCGAGTGCCTGATATTCCAGTCAGCACATTAGAAAAAATGTATGGAGCTATGGTCAGGCCAGTCATGCACTATAGTAGTGAGATTTGGGGTTTCCAAAGAACGGAAATACTAAATAAGGTACATACGCATTTTCTAAAGTATATTACAGGACTTAGTAAGGCCGTTTCTAACTGTGGAATTTTATAGGAATTCGGGTCATTCCAGGACGACATTAACTGTAAAATTCGTGTACTCAAATACTGGTTGCGAGTAATCCAAGGTGAACAAACAATGCTTAGAGCAATTTGCTACGACCACCAAATTAAAAACATAGATGTTAAATTTTGGGCAGACGAGGTTAGGAGAGAACTCCAAAAGATTGGGATGGGCTGGATATGGGAAAAAGGGACTGAAAATCGCAAGAACGTGTGGAGAAAAATAAGGAGGAGGTACTTAGATGTAAACCAACAAGATACCTTCGCCGAATGTACAGGAAAACGCTCACTGTGTTTACAAAGAGACCTAAAACACGTCTGGGGAAAAGAATCGTATATACTCAACCTAGGATTTAAGGAGAGATCAGGGCTTGCTTGGTTTAGGCTAGGGGCATGGAAATTTCTAAAAATTAGCGACGATCACGATATGCGAATATGTGCGGGAACTTTGAAGATGAGATACATATATTAGGAAAATGTAATGATTTAGAATATTGGAGACGTCAGTTATTACCGGAAAGATTTCTAAATTCAAATCGGGAAAGATTGGCAGGCTACGAGTTATTGGTAAATCCAGAAAATTGGATAAACCTCGGTAAATTTCTGGACAAAACGCGAAAAATAAGGACAACACTCATTCATGAATAAATATATGTTATCAAAATGCAATACCATTAATTATTAACAATTATATATAAATTAATTAGTGTATAATGCTGTTGTGTTATTATTTAATTATAATATTAATGTGTTTTCTTTATGTAATTGTAATGTTAATGTTTTTTTAGTGTATAATGCTATTGTGTTATTACTTAATTGTAATATTATTGTGTTTTCTTTATGTAATTGTAAGGTTAATGTTTTTAGTGTATAATGCTATTGTGTTATTATTTAATTGTAATATTATTATTGTGTTTCTTTATGTAATTGTAATGTTATTGCTATTGTGTTATTACTTAATTGTAATATTACTGTGTTTTCTTTATGTAATTGTAATGTTAATGTTTTTAGTGTATAATGCTATTGTGTTATTATTTAATGGTAATATTTTTATTGTGTTTTCTTTATGTAATTGAAATGTTATTGCTGTTTTTGTTTATTTTTCTTTACACTAGTACCAATTATTACTTTATCGTAACGGACTGTCAACAGCACGTACGGCTTACTGCCCGTGCGACCCATATTTGTAAATAATATTGTAAATATCTTACTTTTTTGTCTAATAAAGTCCTACTACTACTACTACTACTACTACTAGTTGAAACAACAGGAGGCCTTGAGAAAAATTATTGATAACATGGCCGCAAATATGTATTTATTGTTTTATATTGTTTCAAATAATGTTCAGGTAATTTAAAATTCAGTGTATTGTTTCGTATAATGTATATTAACACTACCTTTTGGATATTTTCTATATATACATTGTACATAGTATACATAGAAGGCAGTGGTTTTGCGAGTACTTCCCGCACGTGGGTTTAAATGTAATATTACAGTATTGCTATTTAGGTTGGCAACCTCGAAATGTAGGAAGTTGAACTTTCAATAATGGTCGTCATTGCTAGCAAGTACGACAAAACGCACTATCGCGCAAAACTGTTATAAAAACTCGCATTCTGAAACAAATGAGATCTAAATATCTTACACTTACATTAAACATGTAAGGATCAATTAGGCTTTGGTCGAGTCGAATAGACTGCTATAATTTAAAATAAAGTAGATAATTATCTGGTGTTGTTTGGGTATTTATTTATTCCCAAGCTTGTTCAAGAGAAGAAGACAAACGAATTGCCTGCCACTCGTATTGAACGGCAGTGACGGCTAGTCTCCTTTCGCTGATTTAATTTATAATACAACGGAATCCTATAATCAAATTCATCAGTACTGATACATCGTATAAATTAACTAACTAACTCACTGGCACTATCGAATCCGTAGATTCATTGCTGCGCGGACATAAGCTCTACATACATCCCTATCCTGAGTTAATACTTTCCAATCATCCCCTGTACAACGAATCCATTTTAACAGGAAACCTCGAACCATTCTGCCGTCGCGACCAGACTGCTGAAATTTCTCAAATAAATCACAAATCTTAAATAAAATCTCCAATAAATGGTGAGTAATAAGCCTCTATGTGTAGGCCTATTTTTTATAATAATCTAATTGGTTGAGTTATTTGTGTTTTGTAGCTTCTAACTGTATTCATTTGCCGGTAGTAACGGAACACGCTCCCCGCCGGTTCAAGCATAATAGCGGACAAAGTGAGAGCACCTGCAACGCTATAAAAAAAGGTGTGCATACTGCCACATCCTTGAGGCATGAAACGCTGTGCTGATAGGCCACACTCCACCTTAATTCAAGTTCGATGTTCAATATAGGTAGGGTCGGCTTAACCTTTTCACTGCTGAGATATTTCCAGCCTTTAAAACCCTCCTTGCTCAATGCAGGGAGAAATATGGAAAAAGTTTATTTAGGTTCCTAGGAGATGGCAGTATATGCCTGCTTAGTTTGAAAGCAATGCAATACGTATTAAATAACTAGCAGGCGTTTGGAGTTGAGAATGGATATACACACCCATAGCACAGCAAGCATTTTCTTCGCCAACGGATATACCCGTTCGTAGCAGTGTAAAGGTTAATATGTGTATATCCATCCATAGTAATTCTGCCAGAGGGCAGGTCTTCCACTGCAATCATAGCATTTTTATGGTGTGATAGCTTCCCCTTGCTTTCCACACCGGTGAAGGATGATGATGATGATAATGATAAGAATGATGATGATGGCCGGATGATTTTCGGGGACCGTTGGGCCCTACGCTTCCTGACATTTGTCTTACAGGTGAGGAAAACCACGAAAAAATCCTCACCCAGGAGCCTGTCCCGACCGGGGATAGAATCCGGGCCCGCTGCGTGACAAGGCAATACGCTACCTAGAGACCACAGCGGTGGACTATTTGTATATGTCGTGCACTATTTTGCAGTTGAGAACCGTTACTTACTTGTTGTCTTGTAGCCTGAGGGCTATTTACATTTCAACCCCTAGTATAGACCTGAAAGAAAACGCTGAATCTGTTGTTTATATCTGTGTTGATAATGTTTCTGTCGTGTGCTAACTAACAAACAAACTGAATGGCACTATCGAACCCATAGGTTCATGGCCGCGCGGATATAAGCACTCTCCATACATCCCTATCCTGAGCTAATGTTTTCCAATCACTCCCTGTATAATCCACTTTCCTCAAATCATAGTTAATGTTATTATCCCGTCTCATTATTGGTGTACCAACTGGCACTTTCCTTCTGGTTTTCCAACAAGAGGCTACCAAGCACGCCTTTCATTCCCCATTCGTGCCACATGTCCTGCCCATCGCAGTCTACGAGATTTTAAATTCTGTCGTGTGCTACAAGCGATAATTTTTCAGTCCGGTAGAAGTTTAACTTAAGATAGAATCACTTGTAACAAGGGAACAGTCAACCGTTGTATGTCGAAACCTACCTTACAATGTCTCCCAGAGAAGCGTTGTGGTGTACAAAGGCCGTGTTCAAAATATTATTTGACATTTTTAACTCTAAGGCTCAGAAATCAAAGCCAGAATCCAGTAATGGGTACCCCCTGTACAGGGCAGATGTACGTCCCTGCTTGACTATATTTGCGTGGCAGAGTGAGGCGTGATGCTGCGCGGATGGCAGGTAGTTAGGGTTATCCAATTTCCCTATAGTTTAAATGAGAGATTTGGCGCTGGACTTTTACACCTTGCAGTTAAAAAGACAGATTTTGTTTTTGACACGGTTTTGTACATCACAACGCTTCTCTGGGAGAAAATTTAAGCTAAATTTCGACATTCAATGGTTGATCTTTCTTTGTAAGTATAAATTCACATTTGAAATGCCTATTTAGTTATATCTGCTGATCAATATTTTTAAGTCAGTTAATAGTACCACCTCTTGTTTCCTAAAGTACAATGACGTCATAGACTAACAAGCTATAAATAATAATCGAAAATATTTCCTTGAGAACAATCTCAATAGTTTCATTCCTTTGGAATTAACTAAAACCTAAGAAAAACTAAGTAACTAACTCACTGGCACTATCGAACTCATAGGTTCATGGCCGCGGGGACCTAACCTCTCCACACATCCCTATCCTGAGCTAATGTTTTCCAATCATTCCCTGTATAATCTATTTCCCTCAAGTCATAATTAATTTAATTCTCCCACCTCATTCTTGATCTACCAACTGGATGTTAACCCTGTGGTTTTCCTACAAGAAACTCCAACACTTCTCTCTGTATACAATATAGGAATACATGTACGTAAAGTGGTCTGCCGAAGTGGTGAGTAAATTGGACGGAAGCACGTATAATTGCAGTGGGTAGCATTAGAACACACATTTTAATAATTAGGATAATGTCTCGGAAAAAAACGAACTTTCAGAATTCTTTCGGGGAAATAAATTAAGGTATTTGTACATTGGGAAATGTCATCTTTCGGGAAATGGAGCTCGAAAAATGATAGGAAACGATACAGCGAACAAAATACGTCTGACACTTCGAAATTGGCAATTCCCAATATTTATACACATTAAAATATATGTTTGCAGTTACGTGTAAGCCGTTGTGAATTGGATTTGTCAATATTATTTAGCGAACATATTAAATTAACATAACTGTTACGACATCAATACACGTGGAAATCCGAACGCAGATAAAAACCTTTCAATCCATTAACGAAATTTTAGTTCTTACCTTATATAGGGTTTTTTATGTCTAGAAAATAGTATTGCTCCTATGGGAACGGTGTTGCCATTTGACGCCAAAGAATGAGTGACAGAGATAGAAATATAATTATATCCAGTTTCGTTCAAGGATGTTGGTTCAATGGCATCTCCGCTAGCCGCTGTTCCGGCAATTGAGTTCGCCCCCTAACTTCATTCAATATATGGGTGATAATTATAGTTGCATAATGGTATTTTTTTCCATAAACCGGGCATCCACCTTTTGGCAAAGTTGTAGGTGAAACTATCTGTCTAAATTATTTTTTCTAGAAAGCATCAAGTTACATGGATCGGAAGTTTGGACAATGACACAACAACATGCAAACAGAATAACGCAGTTGAAATGGATATTTGGAGAAGAGCTGCCAGAAAATCTCGACTGGAAGGAATTAGAAATACAGAAATTATAAAATGGATGAATGCAGAAATAAGTATAATGAATGAGATTGAACACAAAAGGCTAATATGGTATGGGCATGTAAGAAGAATGCAAGATGGAAGATTACCAAAGGCCGTCCATACATGGAAAATTGAAAGAAGGAGCAGAAAAGGAAGACCAAGAACAACCTGGAAGAATAACATTCAGAATTCAATGCGGAAATTTGATGTATCGGATCAAGACACAAGAGAACAGAGAACGATGGAGAACTTTAATTAAGGGAAATTTGTGAATATTACAAACTGATAGTCGATAAGTCCGCAGTCATCTATGTATTTTTTAAAACTCATGTTAATTATTAAGATTGGTTGGAGAAAACCCTCAGTGATGAAGAAAATTCTCAATGCATAATATTAATTTATTTAAAATGATTTAACTAATAAATCAATCTCACATAAAAGGACACGTTTATTAAAAAGAATTGCTCCATAAGAGCTATGTTATTTTCTAGACATGAAAAATCTTATAAGTACAATTACGTCCAACACGCCACCCGGTCCTTACAGTGACATGATGTTTCAGGAGAATATCACGCACATGCTTTTTTAACCACACAAGGACGTGGAGGGCCTCTCCGAATGTGGGATCAGCTCAATGCAACGGCCTCCTCGGAGACAACACAACATTAAGACGAAACAAACCATTCATTCTCTCTCTCTCTCTCTCTCTCTCTCTCTCTCTCTCTCTCTCTCTCTCTCTCTCTCACATATACACACACACACTCATACTAAACCACTAAGTTGATTAACTTTTTATTATTATACTTATTATTTTCTCATTTATAAACTATTATACTTAATCCCACATTCATATTCTAAAACAAGTAAGTTCTTCTTCTTGTATCTTGTAAGCCCATGTTTCCCTTACCAGAGATTTAGGTGCTCTCCCCCTACAGGGAAGAATTTGAACCATACTAATTTAGTTACACTTGTTTTCGTACAGATGTCATTTCAGTGGTCCGTGGTCAACGTTCCGCCTCATACTGACATCTATAAAACCAAGGTAGTACTAGGACGGGAAAATTCGGTAAATTTAGCTAGGACGGCTTTTCATTCAGGCTTAAGGATCTTCTACGAGCCTGAAAGTCTTCAGACTCGGGACCCACGGCTTAAAGTCCCTCCCGGAGGACTTGCTCCTTGGATTTTTCCATCCTAAAAATCCATCGACCCCGGCCGGGTTTGAACCCGCGACCCTCGGGACCAGAGGCAAGGAGCATAACCACTAGTCCACCGCGGCCGACAAAAAATAAGTTCTAAAGCAATAAATGAAAATGATAAATTTATTATCAGTTTATAGCGAAGATGATTATGATGACCAGATGATGTTCGAGGACATAATAAAAACGTTAAGATAAATAATACAACCATCCATTCTATGGCTCTGTAGGCCGTGGCTATATCAAAACTTTGTTCTTCATACTTTCCTGTACCTGGTCACTGACTTCATACCTTTCTCATAGAATTGTTATGATGTATCCACTCTGATCCTTTAGTTCATTAATGTGACCATTTCATCACAATGTTTTTAGTCTAATAACGAATGAGAATTAAATTTCTCTATATTGCATCAATACTGATAAAATTCTTTTAAAATTCCGTTGAAGAAAATAGTCACAAAGTAAAATTTAAAATATATACCTGTCAGGTGCAGTCGTCTTAAACTAGGTTATTTAATTTTAATAACTGTAGGCCTTCGGAAACCAGCTTCCATAATCAGCAGAAAAAAATATGAGGAACGTCCGTGTTTTGCATCCATAAAATATAACTGGGGGAATAACAGTTTTATATAGTTTTAGTTTAACGTATTTTTTTAGAGAAGTTGGGAAGACAGGAGTCACTGTATTGCATAATAGCATACAATTCCAGAATCGTGACTAGATTTAATTTCTTTGTGAATCTCATTTCTAATTGTAGTTATTGTTCCTAGGTATTTGAATTTAACCGCTTCTTCAAAATTTCCCTCATTTGTCATTAACTATCCATTTTTATTATATAATATATTTCTATTTGTGAACATATATTTAGTTTTACAGATGTTTACTTATAAAGGGTGAAATGAAATAAGGTAAACAGGAAATAAAGAAACATTTAAGTGATGAAGATATTGTTAAAATTTTCCACAATAAATGTTATATAATGGTTCAATTTTATAGAAAATTAAAAATTATTTCAACACAGCATAGGGAAAGAACTATAATAACATTTTCTTGCGCACAAGACAATTATAAGACAAGTATAACCTATATTTTTCATAAATAATGGGTAAGAAGATAGCTAGAAAATAAGTATTGGCTTCTTTATAACCTTGAGGACCATATTGAATACATCAACGCTATAATCATCAACAGCACTTCCTTATTGAATGTAAACATTCAGTTTGTGCTAATGTTTATTAATGTCCAAAAATATCTAAATTTTTAAAGAATTTTAGGGTTAATAAATTCTATCTTCAAGCCACAGTTACTCCAAAAGCATTCAAGACTGAAAGTGTATAAAACACTGGCTCTTCCAACTCTTTTGTATGGTAGCGAAGTATGGACGTTGAAACAGAAGGATATACAGAGACTTAGATCTGCTGAAATGAGATATCTTCGGAGGACTGCAGGATATACACTACTAGATCACAAAAAAAATGAAGACATCTTAGAAGAATTACACATGGAATCTTTAGAAAACAAAATTTCTGATTATAAGTCAAGATGGATACAACATGTTCATCGAATGGAAGATCACAGAATACCCAAACTAATGTTAAGATATCAACCTGTAGGAAGAAGAAGACCAGGACGTCCACTCAAAAGACTTCTGGATGGTGTTTCTCTTGAGGCCGAAACAGGTCAACAAATGGCCTAAATTCGTGAATGTACTATGATGATGATGATGATGATACTAGTAATGTCGAGTGTACATATTTATGTATATCTCAAGAGAAGCATTTATAATTTAATTGTTTTCACAATTTCCTTTTAAGCGTACAGAAATATGTTAATTTTTGGTACTACCATGATGCAAATGGTTATATTCTTGTCTCCACCTCTGGGTCCCGAGTTAGATACTCGCTTTGCAACTCCGGGTCCCGTGTTCGCGACTCAGTCATTCGATATTGGTGATCATGGTGAACGAATCGGAGGTGAGGCAGGTTTCTCGGTATTTTTCTCATTCTCTTCCTCTCTCTCTCGCTCTCTCTCTCTCCTCTCGCTTTATCTTAGTTCAATATGTCCCTTTGTCAATCTTCTTATAAGTCCTTGTTTCCTTCAACGAGATTTAGGCGGTCTCCCCCTACAGGGAAGAAATTGATCCATACTAATTTAGTTATACTTGTTTTTGTATAGATGTCATTGGAGTGGCCCGTGGTCAGCGTTCCGCCTCATACTGACAGCTAGGAAACCAAGGTAGTACTAGGACGGGAAAACTCGGTAAATTTTGCTTAGAGGCCATTTAATTCAGGCTTAAGGATCTTTTACGAGCCTCAAGATCTTCAGACTCAGGACCCACGGCTTAACGGCGTTCACGGAGGACTTTCTCCTTGGATTTTTCCATCCTAAAAATCCACCGACCCCGGCCGGGTTTGAACCCGCGACCCTCGGGACCAGAGGCAAGGAGCATAACCACAGTCCACCGCGGCCAATACCATTGTTAATATAATAATAATAATAATAATAATAATAATAATAATAATAATAATAATAATAATAATAATAATCTTGTTTACTTGCCGGAGTTAAGACAGTAAGGTTTTCTCCCTCCTCTTCACCAGGGTTAAATTATGCGGATTTCATACTGTATTAAAACAATTATGAATTATCTACAGTTACATAATCACCTAGGTTAAATTATGCAGATTTTATACTATATTAACAATTATGAATTATCTACAGTTACATAATCGGCCTACACAATACTTAATGATATTAAGGGAAATACAAATGATTTATTATTACTATTATTATTAATATTATTATAAACTAATTTTTTGTTCACACAGATAAATATATTACGTAATGGAAGTGGACAGTTAATGACAAATGAGGGAAATTTTGAATAAGTGAATGAATTCAAATAGGCTACCTATGAATAATGATTACGAGTACAAACAGGAATGAAGTGGAGAAAGAAATTAAACATGGGCTCAATTCTGGAAATGCATTTCAGATACCCTCATCGTCCCAACTTCTCTCAAAAAAGTTAAAATATAAATATATTAAAATGTTATTTTCCTAGTTATATTATATGGATGCGAAACATAGATTCTTAATTTAAGGGAGGATAAAAGACTACGAGTATTTGAGAATACAGTTCTTAGGAAACGTTCTGGATAAAAAAAAAGAAGTGAACATACAGGCGAATGGGAAAGACTACATAATAATGAGCTAGATGATCTTTATAGAAAGCCAGATACAATATGAAAGATTAAGTCTCATATACTGTGGATATGGCAGGACATGTGGCACGGATGGGCAGTGAAAGAGGGTCATGGAAACTACTTATAGGAATACCACAGATACAGCGACTAAGAATGAGGTGGGAGAATAACATTAACCATGATTTGAAGGAAGTAGATTATACAGGGGATGATTGGAAAACACGAGCTCACGTTGAACTTGCGTTTCCGAAGCCATGAACTTATGGATTCGATAGTGCCAGTGAGTTATTGTTATTATTATTATTATTATTATTATTATTATTATTATTATTATTATTACTATGTCCACCGCTGTGGTCTCGAGGTAGCGTGCTGCCTTGTCACGCAGCGGGCCCGGGTTCGATCCCCGGTCGGGGCAGTTTTTCTGGGTGAGGTTTTTATCGGGGTTTTTCCTCACCTGTCAGACAAATGTTAAGGCCCAAACAGTCTCCGAAATCATATGGCCATCATCATCATCCTTATCATTATCATCAACATCATCATCTTCATCCTTCAGCGGTGTGGAAAGCAACGGGAAGCTACCCACATATAATTCCCTAGTAAAGCTGCAAGCATAACATGAAAATGCTATGATTTCAGTGAAGGACCTGCCTTCGGGCAGAATGACTATGGATGGATTATTATTATTATTATTATTATTATTATTATTATTATTATTATTATTATTTACCTATACTTTAAAATATATATGTAGTCAATATGCCCATTTCACCAATTAATTGGTGAAATGGGCATATTGACTACATATATATTTTAATATTATATCACCAAGAAGATCACTTGTGTATTAAATACCTATACTTTGATTAGATTGTGCAAAATATAAAATGAAAATATCCCTAACTTGATGGCATAACGTTTTCTAAGTGAATATTTATTTTGCTTTTTGAACTTTTTTTAGTGAGGTAGTCAGACTATAGAAGTAAATTTAAAAAAAGCACGGTCCAGTCCAAAAAAAAAAAAACATAGCAATCTGCCCACAATTAGAGGGGATTAATCTAAATACATAATTTAAAAATCAGTAACGGCAGAGATTTTCGCAACGAAACTCAGCATATACTGTTGAAATAAATCGAGAAAAGTAGTTTTCCAAATTCAGCGAAATCTGACTATTAGAAGTCAAGCTTTTACCTAACCCGAAATTTAAAAATCACTCTAGCAGTCACTATGAAAGATTATCACAGTCTAACTGTAAATATAGGGTAAAGTGAAGGAATTTCGATCATGTAGGTAAATCCTTATCTCGATTTTATTCAGAAACCAGTGTTATAATCGCGTTCTACATATTACTGGCATCTTCTGAAAAGTGTTTCAAGCATTGTGTATAATGTCAGTACTAGATGAGCAGCATCTCTGAAGTGGGGTGGGCATTTTGTGTTTCGTATACTTTTTTCTTTAAGAACCTAAGCTGATTTATGTCAATAAGTTAAATATTTATCATAAATAATGCCACGAGTGATTTCCAATTTATCTAGAGAGTTTGGAAATCATGAGTGGCATTTGTTAGGACTATTTAACGAATACAATTAAGCTGTTTACTCACAAATCATTGTTTAACTATAGTTATTTTAAAATATTTATATATTTAATGTAAACGATGATAGCGAGGAGATACTAAAGGCCAACACGCACACACTATTGAGTAACACTAAGAAATTGGGACTGGAAGTAAATATCAATAAAACTAAATATATGGTCACACGTAGAAATTCAGTATATAATGGAAATGGACAGCTAAGGACAAATGAGGGAAATTTTGAGGAAGTGGCTGAATTCAAATACCTAGGAACAATAATCACAAATAGGAATGAGATGCACAGAGAAATTAAACATAGGTTCAATTCTGGAAATGCGTGCTATTATGCATTACAGAGACTTTTGATGTCCCAACTCCTTTCAAAAAACGTTAAGCTGAAAATATATAAAACTATTATTCTACCAGTTATATTATATGGGTGCGAAGCATGGACTCTTACTTTAAGGGAGGAAAGGAGATTTCGAGTATTTGAGAATAAAGTTCTTAGGAAAATTTTTGGACCAAAGAGAGATCAAGAGACGGGTGAATGGAGAAGACTACATAACAATGAACTACATGGTCTTTATAGGAAGCCAGATATAATAAGAACAGTTGAAAACAAATCAGAAATGTGAGGTTATGTTCATTCACTGCTGCTTGATCATATTATTTATTGCCAAATAAGATCGCAATATAAGAGTGCACCCAAGTGGAGAAATAATGAAACACATCAAACTATATATCATAATCAACATTACGGCATATTCATTTATTTTTTTAGTAAACAACTCAGTAAAATCAAGGAATCTTTTCATTATTTGTTGGAGAAAAATAATGCTTTGACCTGTTCAGAGCATTAAAAAGGAGGAGCTTACTGTATCACAAAAGCAGGAGCTGATAAAGAGAAATCGATAAAGAGCGAGGTGAAACACAACTGTTATTGGTTGTAAAACAACATTCATTGAAGCGTGATTGGTCATTGACTAGCATTTGTGGCATGAGTTAAATAGTCATATGTAATGCCACGTGTGATTTCCAAATTATCGATAAATTCACGAGTTGCGAAGTGACCAGTGAATTTATCTAGAAGATTTAGAAATCAAGAGTGGCATTTGTTAGAACTATTTAACGAATAAATTTAAGCCGTTTACTCAAAAATCATTATTTAAATATAGTTACCGGTATTTTAAAATATGTATATATTTAATGTAAACGATGAAGTTTGAAAACAAATCAGAAACGTGTTGTTATGTTTATTCCCTGCAACTTGATCATACTATTTATTGCCAAATACGATCGTAATCACTGATAACCCACTAAAATTCAATATTGTAAGAATGCAACCTAGTGGAAAAAAAAGAAACATATCAAACTGTATATTATAACCAACATTAGAGGTTATTAATTATTGTTTTAGAAAATAACTAGCTAAAATCATTATTTAAAAACACAATTATTGAACACACAATTATCAAATATGTAGTTTGTGAAGGGATATGTTCATTATTTGCTATATTCAATGTATTTGTTGGAGAGTCAGTCGCTACAAAATAATGCTCTTACCTGTTCAGAGTATTTAAAAACGAGTAGCTTTGTTTATCAGAAAATTAGGAGCTGGTAAAGAAAAATCGATAAAGAGCGAGATAAAACACGATTGTCATTGGTTGTAAAAGAAAATTCATTGAAACGTGATTGGTCATTGACTCTAATTTGGGGCTAAAATTAAATAGTCAATTAAATGTATTAATGTTTCATCATCTTCATGGTAGGCCGTCGGCCTGTTCCGCTCTCAGAATTAATCTTCCCATCGTCTTCTAGGACGTCCCACATCTCTATAGCCTTGAGGTTGGAACAACAGTGCTTGTTTTGTTAGCCTAGAAGAGTCCATTCTTAAAATAAGCTCATGCCATTTTTATTTACAGTTTTGTATTTTTTAATTTAGATTAAAAATGTTTAGTTCTTGCCTTATTGTTTCACTAGAAATTTGGTCTCTTAGAGTATATCCTGCAATGTATCTGAGGAACTTCATCTCTGATGTTTCTAGTAATCTTCTGTCTGATCTATTCATGGCCCAATTCTCTGATACAAATGTCACAATGAGAAATGCCAATACCTTATAAAACTTTAGCATTGTTTCTTTAGTTGCTTTTGTCCAATGTGTTCTTTTAATAGTCCCACGCATACTTTGAAATTTATAATTTTTTTATGTATATCGTTTTCCCAATTGTAAGATGTGTGACGTCCTAAATATCTAAAACTCTGATTAATTTTTCATATTGTGATAAAAAAGTGGATATCATTATGACACGATTACAGTATCAACAGTAACTCCAATACAAAATGGTGTCCAATTACATGGTACATTGGGGTAACTCCGAAGAAACTAATCGGAATTACCCCGAATAACAGAAGTGACTCAGCTTTGTTTGAATACTTTTTTTATTATTAGACCAACCTCATGGGCTAGTGGTCAGCGTTTCTGACTACAGTTCATGAGGTCCCGGGTTGGATTCCCGGTCAAACCATAGGAATTTTTTTCATAAAGGGATTTATTCCTGTGGTTGTCCATGGTCTGGAACTTAGGTTAAGGACTCTCCTGGCGCTTCATTATTATTTATAACCCATCATACCATCGGGGTAACGTAACTCCGCCTTGAAGGTGCCCCAACCTAAGAAATGTCAAAGCCAGGGGAGAAAACCAGAAATGGCATAAGAGACAACTTGGTGGCATTAGACAAAACAAAAATATAATTGACATTTAAACGATGCTATTAAGCACCTGATGAAAGATACCTGTTCTGACGAAGACCGAGACTGCAAATTATGGTAAAAGTCCACTTCATGCAAAAATGTATTGTTATGACACAGCAAATAATTACATGTGTGATTTTTGTTCGCAGAGTTCGTAACAAATGTGATTTTGTGTATTTCAGCTTTTTCTTTACCTTTCAATAACGTGATTGTAATTACTCAAGTCCTGGGGGAACTCCGATCAAACCCAGGTACTAGAACACTTTTTTTCAGGTTAGTTGATAGTGCATTTGTATTTTTTTATGTATACCAAAGTCAGTAATAGAACAATGAACAATTTTTAATTTTCTTACGAATAATATTGTACAGTGGACTCGGTATTTTAGTTTCCAGGCATTTCAAAGGCAACTGTTTTCCTCTGGTTTAAAAATAATTTTAATTTCCAGTACGCTTGGGATAAAATAAAGTGGTCAACAAAAAAATCATCTTCAACACATATAGAATAAAATTAGAGTTATCAACAAAAATAAAATAATTTTACCATCAAAAGCGTGGGGTGCTCTATATCAATTAATATATTTGATAATAAACAGATATTGGTAAACGTAAGCTCTCTAAGAAGAAAATGTAAAAATCATAAAAAATCTCCCCACGCTTTTGATGGTAAAATTATTTTCTTTTTGTTGATAACTCTAATTTTATTCTATATGTGTTGGAGATGATTTTTTTGTTGACCACTTTATTTTATCCCAAGCGTACTGGAAATTAAAATTATTTTTCATTTTTTAGTTTTCTAATAAAGCGTGTTCTTTTAGTTTTTTAAAACTATTATTTATTTTTTAGATTTAATATTTTACAGAATAAGATAAAAATGCAAATATCTTTAAATTCGATACTATTGTAGTATGAGCTAAAAGTAATACTCTTCTATAAAAAAACCCCTCCCAGCCGGATTTGAACCAGCGACGTATGGATTACTGAAATTATATACCACTAAAAATTCACTGCTCTACCAACTGAGCTCTTACAACGATTGACTAAAAACTCGACAAGTCCGCAACCTATTATACCAGTTTTCATTTTTTTTTTCGGATGATTCTGGCCAGGATTTTTTAAACAAAATATGAAATTATTGTATTGTCACGGGTCCTCTACACGTATACAAAGTTTCAAGTCGATCCAATGTTTCTAAGTGGGTGAAAATCCCGTTGAAAGATTCCGTTACATTGATACAAAAACACGTTTTTTGATTTTCTGATGATAATGGCCAGGATTTTAGAAAATAAATATGAAATTATTGTATTGTCACGGGTCCTCTACAAGTATAAAAAGTTTCAAGTCGATCCAATGTTTCTAAGTGGGTGAAAATCGCGTTGAAAGATTCCGCTACATTTATACAAAAACACTTTTTTTTTATTTTCGGATGATTATGGCCAGAATTTTAGAAAATAAATATGAAATTATTGTATTGTCACGGGTCCTCTTCAAGTATAAAAAAATACATTGTTACTGCCAGGCAAAGCGGGAGAGTTGTTGTTAGAGGCTTCTAAGACGCCGCTCCAACCACCAAAAACTGAAAAACAGTTCTCTGCCAATAGTGTCTTCGCATTATAACTGACGTATAAAATAACCTTTCCATGTCAACTCCACGTGGATATAATTATCTTAACAGCGTTCAACTTTTGTCTTTTGCAATATTAATATAATATAATATGTTAGTGCCAGTGAATAAAACGTGACAACGCCGCTTGATATGCTAAATAGTTATCCATGCAAAATAGACCTACCTAACCACAAAGCAAAGCGCCTTTAAACTAAAATACTGAGTCCACTACAGTTATTCCACTAATTGCTGCAGTGATCAATATTCCCCGCTTCACCCTACAACTTCATTAACAAAAAAAATGTGTATTGCGTAAACTAGCAACGTGATACAACAAATTGAACTTAGAAAGAAATTTTAGTTTATGCAGTCTCTGTCAGACTTTTTTTCCCCTCGGAACATTCGCATAAGAAGACGAACTTCTGGAGTGTTGATTAAACACGTGTTTTATTTTTTGAGTTGGTCAGCAGGTGTTATTTTCTAAGCTGTCATCATTTCCTGTCTTTCTGATATTACAGTTCACTTGCGATAACATTTCAGAAAATGTTTTCGCTACCAAGTATCTAACAACATTTTTTATTACTAACAGCAATGACGTACAAAAATAAATTAAACATTGGCTCTACTGTGGAAATCAATCCTGTTATCCATTACAGGGAACCCTAGTCATCCATGGTAATTCTGCCCGAAGGCAGGTCCTTCACTGCAATCATAGCATTTTCATGCTGTGCTTACAGCTTTACTAGGGAATTTGTAGGTGTGGTAGCTTCCCGTTGCTTTCCACACCGGTGAAGGATGATGATGATAATGAAGATGATAATGATAAGGGTGATGATGATGGCCATATGATTTCGGGTCCCGTTTGGGCCTTAAAGTTTTCCTGACTTTGTCTTACAGATGAGGAAAAACCCCGATAAAAACCTCACCCAGAAAAACTGCCCCGACCGGGGATCGAACCCGGGCCCGCTGCGTGACAAGGCAGCACGCTACCTCGAGACCACAGCAGTGGACTACAGGGAACCCTAGTCATCCCAATTTCCTCATAGAAAACAAACTAAAAATATATAATAATGGTATTATTTTGGTTATATTACTTGGATGTGCAACATGGTCTCTTTCTTTAAGGAAGGAGAAAATATTAAGAGCATTTTAGAACGAAGTTGTTAGGCAAATTTTAGGATTAAACAGAGACGAACAGACAGATGAATAGAAAAAACTACATAACAGTGACGTACCTGAAATTTATAAGAAACCAGATATAATAAAAAACAGTTAAGTCTCATTGACTACGATAAGCGGACATGTGGCACAAGTAGTCACAGAAAGAAGGGCATGAAAACTTAATGTAGGAAAACTACAGCAGGTAGGCCAAGAATGAGACGGAAGAATAATATTAATGTTAATATTATTCGTTTTTAAACATCATAATGATGAGCAAATTATATTTGAAATGAAAAATATAAGCCTAGATTGGGGTTTGAACCCAGGACCTTTGACTCTCTATGTCAATGCTCTGCCATGTGAGCTACCTAGGCCTTTTCAAATATAATTTGTCCATCATTAAGATGTTTAAAAACGAATAATATTAACATTCAAAGAAGCACTACTGGCTTTATAAGTAATGTTTAAATTAACAATAAAAAGTATTCTTAATAAAGAAGCCGCCACTTGTAAAAATCGTAGGAACGGCTCCTAGCATTTGGGGTTAGGGAATTAACTATGTATAAGAGAAAAATACGCGTTTAGATTGGAGGCCTAGGTAGCTCACTTTGAAGAGCATTGACATAGAGAGAGGTTCTAGGTTGAAACCCCAGTCTAGGCGTATATTTTTCTTTTCAAATAGAATAATATTAACTATGATTTGAGGAAGCTGAAATAGGGAATGATTGAAATACAGCAGTTAAGGCTAGGGAAGTAATGGAGAGCTTATGTCCACGCGGATATGAATCTACGAATTCGATAGTAGTTATTATTAATTACTATTTTTTCATACGATTTACTGACTTTGGCAACTCTATAAAAATAATATTAGTTCTGGCATTTTGTAGTTCATACGGAAATTACTTTTTTCAGATAACCCGGGAACCCTAACGCTCTATTTTAGTGCGATACCGTCCTCGCTTTCCAGGTTCCCAATGCAAACAATTTTCCTTTGTTTATATACAAACCTATATCAAAAGAGGCAATGGATCATCGCTCACAGTGCCATCTTACGGCTTCTATAACAACAAAGTACTTTTAATGAGAATATTTTTAGTTAGTAGCAGTATTTTTTTTTATTTCGATGTTGGATTTCTTTGCTAAATGTCAAAATTTAATTATAAAATATATATATATATATATATATATTCACCGTTGTGGTCTCGAGGTAGCGTGCTGCCTTGTCACGCAGAGGGCCCGGGTTCGATCCCCGGTCGGGGCAGTTTTTCTGGGTGAGGATTTTATCGGGGTTTTTCCTCACCTGTAAGACAAATGTCAGGAAAACTTTAAGGCCGAAACGGTCCCCGAAATCATATGACCATCATCATCATCCTTATCATTATCATCATCATCATCATCATAATTATCATCCTTCACCGTTGTGGAAAGCAACGGGAAGCTACCACACCTACAATTGCCTAATAAAGTTGCAAGCATAGCATGAAAATGCTATGATTGCAGTGAAAGACCTGCCTTCGGGCAGAATTACTATGAATGGATATATATATATATATATATATATATATCTTATTTATAAAAATTAATGTTTGTTTGTTTGTTCGTACTTTATGCGCGACCATACTGTTGATCCGATTGTGATGGGGTATTTTGTAAAATGTTCAGCAATTTCCCGGCATGAACATAGGCTATAAAAGTGTTGTGATACTCAACTCCTCCACCCTTCAAAATCACCCTTTGTAGTGGAAAACTTGAAAAAAAGTAGCTCTTTGGACGCTTAAATGGCTTACGCTGCCGAAACCATAAGAAATACACAAAACTAATGTACTTACTTACTTACTTACTTACTCACTGGCACTATCGAACCCGAAGGTTCATGGCCGCGCGGACATAAGCTCTCCATACATCCCTATCCTGAGCCAATGCTTTAGTCCCCGCCCGGAGAACCGAATGGGGGTTTGACCTCCGGAAAATTTTACCCCAGATGAACCCATGTCCTCATTTCTTGACGGTTGTATTTTTTTCGGTGAAAGATCGTCACTCTTTCGCCCAAGGTACTTTTTTCGTCTGGCTTATCACCTTCGACCAGTCCGGCATGGTTAACCCTATCGGCACCAATGCTACCGCCGGCATAGCTCTCAGGATCATTTAAGCACGCAAGCCACTCCACCACGACAAGGTAAAGATACCATGGAGGGGAAATTAATGTACACAGAATTGAATATCTCAAAAAGCTCTACAAAAAAGTCCACGACAGCATATGTTTATCTCTTACGGATAACTCACAAAAAACATTTTTGTCTTTCATTGATACCAAGAGTCCCTTATCTCTTACAGATAACTCACAATAACCATTTTTGTCTTTCATTGATACCAGTCTCGCGCCGTAGCCGAGTGGTTAAGGCAAGAAGGCTTGGCGCAGAACTACGGGACTTACGCTGGTTCGATGAAAAAAGAAAAAAACCCTGTTTTGACTCACTCTCATCAATTTACTTTTTTTTCCCCCTCTCTAATATAATTGTTACATGACGGTTCTTAACTTATCTGCAAACGAGGGTACAATTCTAATGTTCATGACTATGTGACGTCATCATTCACACTTCTTGAGCTACAACAGAAGGCTGTAAGAAGATTTCTTGCGAACTTATTTAATAATATCTAATTATGTCCTAATTGCTGAATTTTATGGTAAAAAAGTAACATATCTTTATCGTCTGCTCATGACATGAAAATTGAACATTGGGGCAGGACAACGTCTGCCGGGTACGCTAGCAATTAATAAAAGTCTCGTGTTTTCAAAGTAAGTGTGGAATAATCAGAAGAACACTAAGAAACAAGACAAGAAAGGACACTCAATTAAAATTTTATTAAAAAAATGGCTGTGTCATCATTTTTGTATGGTAGAATATTTGAGAATAAAGTTCTTATATGACTGGACTATCATTTGTGTATATAACAATCAGTGACGCTTTAGTTCGTAGTTACTAGGCAACAAAACCTATACTTTATATTCTATCAAAACACGCTATGAAAACATAAAATACAGTTTCAACAAAACGTAAAATACACTTTAATGGTGATAACTACATGAGAAAAACTTACATGACTTTTCTGAAAGTATATTAATAGTTGCATCTTGGACTGCTTTTAAAATGTTTCCTGATGAACCGTGAAAATTACCTCCATTAATTTTTTACTTTAAATTCACATATGAAACTAGCACTCAAATTGTAGAATATAACAACAATATTTGTTTATTTGTGTCTTTTTTTCTCCAAAGCCCACATTACTCTTTCTGTAAAGATATACTTTCCGCAATAAATAAATTTAATTTTTCTTAACTTCCTGGTTTAGGCATTAGTTGCCTGTCCCGTCTTCACTAATAGATCTAAGACCATCTCTTCCGAGGACGTCCGACATCTCTTCTTCCTCTCGGAAAAAAAATGAAAGATTTTATTTGGTAATCTGCTTTCTTCTATTCTTTCTACACGTTCTTTCCACTGAATCGTGTTGTTAAATATATAATCATCACTACAATTATATGAATTACACTGGTCAACATGATTTTTGTCTCATGAGTACCAATAGTTGTACTTAATGCAGTTTCAATCGTGTTTTTAAATATGTAATCGGAATTTCTCCATCATCCACAGTTTTTTATTTCAATTTCAATTAATGGATTTAAATAATTATCTTTTTAATAGACTTTCGTCCATTTGCCCATTGTAAAATAAAACCAGATGAGCTAACTCAGAAGATTTCAGCTATGGAAAAGATATTTCAAGGCAAATGGAATCCTAATATGTAGGCGACTATTGTTGGACCATCAAGATTGATGCTCCACATGCGAAATATAGCAGAAACTCGTCATTTCTTACTTTCTAGGTGAGTCCGAATGTTCGAATATTATGTAATTACGAATGTAGAAAATATTGAAGTGTTTGAAATTATAAATTCCTGTCTCTCGGAAACCTTGCTTGATGGAGAAAAACCGATATCATATTTGAATTCAGGAGAAAACTACTATCAGAATCACATATTTTTCTTTCTAAGACAAAACAAGTTTATTTTTTGTTGCTCAGTGTTTTCACAACCAAACAAGAAAGTAAAATCCAAGTAGCCGAGATGAAATTTTTAAGTAGAGTAAAAGGATGCACTAAAATGGACCAGATAAATTTAATTAAATATACCAAATTTAATTAAGTATACAAAGTATACCTAATGAAGAACTGCTTCAGCAATACGGGAGGCGTAAACATGGGAGGAAGAAGAATAAAGTGCATAAGATTTTCTTAGGATAAGGCTTTGCTAGCAAAAGATGCAATGACACTGAGGAACATGCTGATGGAGCTAAATAACAAGTGCGAGGATTATAGGATTAAGATAAATATAAATAAGACGAAGACTATGATTATAGGAAAGAAACATAAGGTTTAAAGATGAGGCCATTGAGCAAGTGGAGAGCTTCAAATACTTGGGTTGTATTATCAGTAGTAACATGAACTGCGGTAAAGAAGTAAAGCAGAGGATAGCAATGGCAATAGAAGGTTTCAACAACAAGAGAGACATTTTCTGTGGACCTTAGGCAAAAGAATTAAGGAAGAAGGCTAGTGAAGTGCTTTGTGTGGAGTGTAGCATTGTATGGTGCAGATACTTGGACATTACGTCGGAATGGGGAAAAGCGACTGGAAGCTATTGAGATGTGGATATGGAGAAGAATGGAACGTATAAAATGGACAGACAAAGTAAGAAATAAAGATGTGCTAGACAGAGTGGGTGAAAGAAGAACAATGCTGGAACTCATAAAGAAGAGGAAAAGAAATTGGATTGGCCACTGGCTAAGAAGAAACTGCCTGCTGAAGGATGCTCTAGAAGGAATGGTCAACGGAAAGAAAATTAGAGGCAGAAAAATATATCAGATGATAGACAATATTAAAATAAATTGTTTGTATGCAGATACAAAAAGGAAAGCTGAGTTAAGGAAAGAGTGGAGAATGCTGAGTTTGCAGTGAAAGACCTGCTCTTGAGCAGAATACTATGAATGAATATTAAACATGCAACATATACAAAAATGCTCTGAACGTAGATAAAATATTGTAGATAGCACGTTAGAAAACTAGGTTTAGTAACTCGCTGCTCTTAGAATATCCCTTCTTGCTTAAGCAGTCGTCTAAATATCTATAATTTACTTATTGATTTATATCTATTTTCAGTGGATTGCATAACCGAAGTCTATGACATGGTGCCGATTTTTATTTTTTTTTTAAATTTCCATTAAAATTATAAAAATAACTGAAAAACACAGAAATTGTTATGAAACCGAGGTCATAATTCAGACATTTCTTTTTTTCAGTTAGCAGACAGATTTGTTGTTCAAATGGTTGTGTTACTCTTATTACTTTATCATTGTCTTCTAATTGAGTAATCTTCTCTAGATGCTCTTAACTATTCGCATCAGAATTTTCCCAGAAACCGGATTAGAGTTACCGTAAAGTATATTGTCAATTTTCAGACATTCAAAACAAACAAAAGATAACGGTACTTGAGATCACAATAAGGACGAAGGCATAAACACTTTCCTGTACTATTCCTAAACTTTAACAAAAGATTACCCTATCAAGGCATGTAAAAATATTGCAAAATATATGACGGCAGAATTAAGCGAGTGTATCTCATCTTCTGAGTTCAAGGGCATTTAACTGCCGCCGAGTCTACCTCGTCTTTTGAGGTGAAGGGGTTAAGTGTCTACAACTCAATCTAAATCAAAATGTTTCATTATTGCTATGGAAATATTAGACAATTGGAGAATAGGGGTCGTGGTTTATACTTTGGTTATGCAATCCACTCTTTAACATTTTTCGAGAAAAAAAATAAAAATACATTTTTACTGATATTGCGCACGGACCTGTTTTACCGTACGTGCACATTCCTACTCCACGAATATAGAGAAAACATATGAATATATAAAACAATACATACAGGCTGCAGTATTCGCACACCTGCAGTCATACATAAAAAGTATAAAACATTGAAGAAAAAAAAAATATATGTCTACGTCTACAGTACATACACATCTACGGTACACACGTTCATGATGCTTGCGTTCGATTCATTTTCAATATCCCCGTTATGATAATATTTCCGAACACTTCGATATCTTGGCTCCGTCTTACTGACAGACATAAATTGCACTCTCACTTATTTTCAAGCTTCTTAATTTCTACACTCATAGTTATCTGGCGTCCAGATTTGACAAGTTATATTCTTACAACAATATTGACACTAGGTCACAAGGTAACAGTCTGCTGACAATCCTTCTTCATAGCACTTCCTCTTATTCTACTTCTTTCACAGTAGATTTAGCCCACTCTTGGAATTTCTTTCCTCAAGATATCAGACGTTGCTGCACACTTGGCACTTTTAAGTCACGCTTATAAGTTACCTGTCGTCAAATAATTAATTTTTCTATGGGAGGCTATAAGAGATACTATTAAATTGTCAGCATCAGAAAGCATTGGCTGTTTAAAAAAGAGGCAAAACAAGAAATGGTTTGATGAGGAATGTGTCGACATTGTAAAGAAAAAGAAAGCTAGCAAAAATGAAATGGTTGCACGAGCCAAATGAGGTAAATTTAGAGCAATTGGGTAGTGTTAGACGGGAAACCACCAAGTTACTAAAGAGTAAAAAGAGGGAATATTTGAGAGAGAAGATTAATGATCTTGAAATGAATGCAAAAAATAGGAACATTAGAGAATTATATCAGGGAATTAGTATAGAGAAGAAAGGGTTTCAGGCTAGAACAAACATAATTCGGAATGAAAATGGGGATATGATTGCAGATTCTAGGAGTATATTAAATAGATGGAAAGGTTACTTTAATCAGCTATTAAATGTACATACAGAACAGGACATTGAGGAGGATAAGTTACAGACAGCAGAAATGCTAGTCGCAGAACCAAGTGCATTAGAGGTTGAAATGGCGATTGAAAAATTGAAGATGTATAAAGCATCAGGTTCAGATGAGATCCCAGCAGAACTGATAAAATCAGGGGGAGAAAAATTGATGGACAAGATACGCTGGTTGCTTAGTATGATTTGGGAAAAAGAAGCTCTTCCAGATGAATGGAAGGAATCAATTATCATACCAATTTATAAGAAAGGAGATAAAACTGATTGCAACAACTACAGGGGCATCTCATTACTTTTAACTTCGTACAAAATTCTAACAAATATATTAGTAAGCAGACTTACTCCCTATATTGATGACATTCTAGGAGATCACCAATGTGCATTTAGAAGAAAACAGGTCTACAACAGATCAGATTTTCAGTTTAAGACAGATTTTAGAGAAGAAATGGGAATATAATGGTACTGTACATCAACTATATGTAGACTTCAAAAAAGCATATGATTCAATTAAGAGGGAGAAGTTATATAGTATCCTGCTGGAGTTTGGAATTCCTAAAAAGTTAGTTAGACTTATACGAATGTGTCTAAATGGCACAAAGAGTAGGGTGCGTGTAGGCAAACAGTTTTCAGACACTTTTGAAATCCAGAATGGGTTGAAGCAAGGAGATGCACTATCTCCTCTACTATTTAATTTTGTACTAGAGCATGCCATTAAATCTTTAGAGAATGAGGAAGGCTTACAACTCAATGGTATTAATAAGCTGTTAGTTTATGCTGATGATGTTGTACTACTGGCCGATAACGAGGAGATACTAAAGGCCAACACGCACACACTATTGAGTAACACTAAGAAATTAGGACTGGAAGTAAATATCAGTAAAACTAAATATATGGTCACACGTAGAAATTCAGTATATAATGGAAATGGACAGCTAATGACAAATGAGGGAAATTTTGAGGAAGTGGCTGAATTCAAATACCTAGGAACAATAATCACAAATAGGAATGAGATGCAAAAAGAAATTAAACATAGGCTCAATTCTGGAAATGCATGCTATTATGCATTGCAGAGACTTTTGATGTCCCAACTCTTTTCAAAAAACGTTAAGCTGAAAATATATAAAACTATTATTCTACCAGTTATATTATATGGATGCGAAACCTGGACTCTTACTTTAAGGGAGGAAAGGAGATTACGAGTATTTGAGAATAAAGTTCTTAGGAAAATTTTTGGACCAAAGAGAGATGAGCAGACAGGTGAATGGAGAAGACTACATAACAATGAACTACATGGTCTTTATAGGAAGCCGGATATAATAAGAACAGTTAAGTCTCGTAGACTGCGATGGGCAGGACATGTTGCGCGTATGGGGAATGAAAGACGTGCATGGAAGCTTCTTGTAGGAAAGCCAGAGGGAAAACGCCCAGTTGGTAGACCAAGGATGAGGTGGGAGAACAACATTAACTATGATTTGAGGGAAGTAGATTATACAGGGAATGATTGGAAAGCATTGGCTGAGGATAGGGATGTATGGAGAGCTTATGTCCGCGCGGCCATGAACCTTCGGGTTCGATAGTGCCAGTGAGTTAGTTAGTTAGTTAGTTAGTTCTAGAGTTAAATTTATTCTATGTCATTTATAATTTTTTGTCATTTTTTCTGTCTTGTATAATTTATATTTCTCTTTTTTATATCTAGATTAATTCGAAATATTTTGTAAATAATAATTATATTGTAGATATACTACGTATGTAATATTTATTTCAATTGTAATTAGATGTAAGAATCATTTTTGTATTTTATTTTACATGATTGAGTAGTAGACAAGGTCTTAAGGCCTTAACTCCGCCAGATAAAATAAAGCTATATATTATTATTATTATTATTATTATTATTATTATTATTATTATTATTACATAAAAATACGATGTGCGTAGATATAAATAATCCACGGCGCGAAAGGCCTAGAGGGCCCTTGGCCTATTAGCAGGCTGCTGGCTTCACATCTACATGTGTTAATCACAGAGGTTGAAGACAGAGTGTAGGGGTGACATTTGGTCAGCATGTCGGATACCCAAGCCCTTATAACTGGATTTTTCAACTTCGAGCCGCTACTTATTGCAATTACACAAATTCTTCACGATGCTGTATGGACAGCTGTCGAATCCTGGTTGAAATTCCATGAGAAAATGTCTTCTTCCATAGTAGCTCTGGGCCAAAGCATCTTGCTTTAACCACTCGGCTACAACGCAGGACTAATAAACAATATTCTTCTTTTTCTTCCCTTGGCTCTACGGTCCTCTAAGAACCTTACCCTTGTTTATAACATCTGCCCATTCATCTACATTACTAGCTTTCTGTCTCCATCGTTTAATCTTCAGTTGTTTTAAGTCTTTCTCAACCATCATAGTTTGTGTCTTCCAACCTTTCTTGTTTTCCCTCTAAAATCCTCCTTGCACTTCTTTCCAGCTCCATTCACAAAACATGCCCTATCAATTCCAGTCTCTTTCTTATAATATCTCCTACCAGATTTTTTTTAATGCCCCACGTTTGTCTTTTTTTGGACATTTCTGGTGTTCTCTCCTGACATTGGCGTAATTGTAACCCACTTCTGAAGTTGGGGCGCCTGGAAGGCGGGGTTACGTTGCCCCGATGATATGATGGGTGATGATGATGATGATAATGGTGCGCCAGGAGAGTGCTTAATCCTAAGTTTAATCAAGATAAATATGAATGATGATTGCCATGGTCATATGATGTTCGGGGACCGTTTGGTCCTAAATGTTTCCTGAATTTTGCCATACAGGTGAGGAAAAACCCTGATAAAAACCTCACCCAGGAAACTGTCCCGACCGGGGATCGAACCCGGGCCCATTGCGTAACAAGGCAGGGCGCTACCTCGAGACTACAGCGGTGGACGCTACCAGATCTAAATCCCCATATAACTATTTCAATTTCTGGTTCGTTCTAATTCTCAATGAATAATGGAGAATATTAGATGAAAAAATGCAGGAATAAATGGTTTAGACATGTAGAATGAATGAATGTAACAAGATTACGAAAAGCAGCATTTAACTACAAGCCAAGAGATTCAAGGAATGTAGAAAGGTCAGTGAAAAGTTGGACAGAACAATTGTGAGGCGGAACAGGCAGTTTGCCTAGCCCGAGAAGTAAAGAAGAAGAAGACATTCAGGAAAAGGGAGAACACCGAGAAAACATCGAAAAATCCCATATGGCCCACCACCAATACCCCTCTGGAACCGACAGGATTTGAAACTGGAATTCCAGTAGAGAGAGTAGTGCGCGTTAGCTCATGGAGACTACTTTCTTGTCTGTAAATAGGGTGGTGAATGATTATAAAATCTACTGCAATGAGGGTATAAATGATGTAGTATGTGAGAACATTGGAATACTGGTGATCGATAAAGCAGGAAGTTGTAGCAAATACACAAGACGACCACAAAATCTGGCAACATAAAATAGAGATACATAGCACCCAGGGGTGAAGTAGTGGTCATGTTATATTCATCAACATTCCTGGGGAATAACGTTAAAAATTTAATAACGGGAAATACATTCTCTAAAGTCACCAAGGATATAACCTTTTATTTCCAGTATTTCAGGTTAACGGTATTCCAAAAATACTTACTTCACAAATCAGGTCACAACCTCTGCTTTATTAGTGAATTCCGAAGGAATAAAACTATTGAGGTTGTTATCAAAATGAGATTTTATTGTTATTTTCAAACTTCTTTTGGGAATTATGTGCAACCATGCCACCTACATACATTCAAATAATAATAATAATAATAATAATAATAATAATAATAATAATAATAATAATAATAATAATAATAATAATAATAATAATAATAATAATAGTTTTAAAAATCTGAAACAACACGCTTTATTAGAAAACCGAACTAAAAAATCAAAAAATAATTTTAATTTCCAACACGCTTGGGATAAAATTAAAGTGGTCAACAAAAAAATCATCTCCAACACATCTAGAATAAAACTAGAGTTATCTAAAAATATATATAATTTTACCATCAAAAGCGTGGAGTGCTCTATATCAATTAATATATTTGATAATAAACAGATATTGGTAAAAGTAAAGTCTCTAAGAAGAAAACGTAAAAACCATAAAAAGCACCCCACGCTTTTGATGGTATATTTTTTTTAGATAATTCTAGTTTTATTCTAGATGTGTCGGAGATAATTTTTTTGTTGACCACTTTAATTTTATCCCAAGCGTGTTGGAAATTATTTTTTTTTTTCATTTTTTAGTTCGGTTTTCTAATAAAGCGTGTTGTTTTACTTTTTTAACTATTATTTATTTTTTAAATTTTTAGTTTAATTGATTGTCATAAACCGGAATCCCATGAACATTTAATTACTTAACACTCTTCTAAAAAAAACATCCAGGCCGGATTTGAATCAGCGACCTATGAATTATTGAAATTATATACCACTACAGTCTACCGCTCTACCAACTGAGCTCTTACAACGACTGACAAAAAAGTCGATAAGTCCGCAACCTATTATACCGGTTTTTATTTTTTTTTTATTTTCTGATGATTCTGGCCAGGATTTTAAAAACAAATTATGCAATTATTGTATTGTCGTTGGTCCATTACAAGTATACAAAGTTTCAAGTCGATCAATGCTCTTAAGTGGGTGAAAATCGTGTTCAAAGATTCCGTTACATAGATACAGGTCAAGCTAATATAAAGCGTGTAAAAATACATAAAAACACACAATTTATTTAATATTTAAAGGAAGTAACACTATGAGGTTTATTTTAAACATTATGAGTTATTTTAACATTTTAAGATATGGTGCTGAAGTCTGGCAAATTCCTACCAGGAAAATGAAAAGAATTTTAAGTACAGAAATTAATGTTTTAAGAAGATCAGCTGGAAAATCTAGAATGGATAGAATACGAAATAAAGAAATAAGGGAAATTATGGGTGTACAAGAGGAGCCGGACATCACAGACATTATAGAAAAGAAAATATTACAGTGGTATGGCCATGTTAAAAAGAATGTCAGAGCAAAGATTGCCTAAAATTGTTATGGAATGGATCCCAATAGAAAGGTGGAAGAGAGGAAGACCGAAGAAAACTTGGATAGAAGGGGTTCAAGCGGCTATGAATATTAGAGGATCGGAGGAAGATCAATGGATGGACAGAGAAGAATGGCGTTTGGTTTCCGGAAGACGGCGGGGTGGCAGCTACCATTATACCGGATGATGATGTTGATATGAGTTAGGTTATTTTGACGCAACCCATATTTGTATTTTTATTGCAGACTACAGTTGTCACAATCTATGTAAGTAAAGTAAAAGTAAAGCGATCCCACAACAGGCCCGGAGGCTCTTGGGGTAGTAGGAGGTTAAGGCTCCCACTTTTTCTAGACAATCGGCACCTGATGTCAGCCGGGTTGTCAGCCCTGCGTGACGGCCGCCTTTACCCCCAGAACAAGCGTCTGGTACTCATTTCCCTTAGAGGCTGAGTCGACCCCAGGGCCATAGTGCCGCCAGAGGGTTTGGGTCAGTTTAAAAATGCTGACCCCAATGGGACTTGAACCCTCGACCCTCCGACTTGTAGCTCAGTGCCTTAACCACTACGCTACGGCGTGCCCCTATGTACTGTGTCACGTCTCAAAATAAATTTCTTGTAAAAGTGGTCACCGTTAAAACATGTTTTCAAACGGCTGCAGCACGGAAACGGTAAGTTTCAGAACATGGTTTCCAATTCTGAATACTATCAACCCAGTTCCCACTACAAGACCTAGAAGTTTGTAAGGGGAATTTTAGGGCACCCGGTATTGTATAGTGTGTTAATCTGATAGGGTGTGTTCTCATTTAAAATAAGAAAAAAACGAGCATTTTACCTAAAAGTAAAGTGATCCCACAACAGGCCCGGAGGCCCTTGTGGTAGTGGGAGGTTAAGGCTCCCACTTTTTCTAGACAATCGGCACTTTATGTCAGCCGGGTTGTCAGCCCTGCGTGACGGCCGCCTTTACCCCCAGAACAAGCGTCTGGTACTCATTTCCGTTAGAGGCTGAGTCGACCCCAGGGTCATAGTGCCGCCAGAGGGTTATTTAATAAAAAATGGAGGTAAATCAAGTTTCACTAAGCATGTTACAGACACAGGCCACCAGTTCACCACAACATAAAACACCCTCCCAATATTGAATAGAGAAAATAATGACTGGAAAATAAACATCTTGGAAGAAATAGAAATTATGAAGCAAACAAGAAACGATAACCTGCTAAACGAGAACGCGCCCTACCAGATCAACCCACTCTACAACTATTCGTTAAACACGACCAGTATCCGATGAACAGCTTTAAAAATGGAACCGGTTCCGTAAGGCCTAGCTGAATACTTAATACAAATATAATTTCTTGAGGACGATTGCCACAACAGGTACAAATTGTATTATTTTGATTATTTAACAATAACTTCAAAACTAACTAAGTAACTAACTCACTGGCACTATCGAACCCGTACGTTCATGGCCGAGTGGACATAAGCTCTCCATATATCCCTATCCTGAGCCAATGTTTTACAATCATTCCCTGTATAATCTACTTCCCTCTAATCATAGTTAATGTTATTCTCCCACCTCATACTTGGTCTACCAACTGGGCGTTTTCCCCTCTGGTTTTCCTACAAGAAGCTTCCATGCACGTTTTTCATTCCCCATTCGTGCCACATGTCCTGCCCATCGTAGTCTACGAGACTTAACTGTTCTCATTATATCTGGCTTCCTATAAAGTCCTTTGGCATGGGTTCCGTGAAGTAGTCCCCGCCCGGAGAACCGAATGGAGGACTATTTGATCTCTGGAAAATTTTACCCCAATTGAACCCATGTTCGCATTTCTTGACGGTTGTATTTTTACGCTGAAAGATCGTCACTCTTTCGACCAAGGTAATTTTTTCGTCTGGCTTATCACCTTCAAACAGTCCGGCTTGGGTAACCCTATCGGCAGCAATGCTACCGCCGGCATAGCTCTCGGGATCATTTAAGCACGCAAGCCACTCCACCACGACAAGGTAAAGATACCATGGAGGGGAACAATAACCTCAAGCTGCAAAATGTTTATTATAAGTATGAATAATACAATGATGATTATGATGGCCTGATGATTTTCGGGGAACGTTTGGGGCTTCAAGTTCCTGAAATTTGTCTTACAGGTTAGGAAAAACTTCGAAAAAATCAACCCGGAAACTTGTCCTGACTGGGTATCGAACCGGGGCCCACTACGTAAGAAACAGCGACGCTACCACAAGACCACAGCAGTGGACTCGAGAATATTCTAAATTATGTAATATTAAGATAGTCGATAACTACACTACAGCCGCCGTTTATCCGGCTCTGAAGTTTAGGTTATATGAGGGGTAAAGAGAGAAAACTCGCCCTCTCCTGCCAATAAGGAGATAGTTGAGTGGGAGGAGATGTCTGCCACAACCAATCACAGCTCTTTATGCAGCTATATCGCGCTAGTAAGGTTTGAAATTGCATAGATGTTGTCATCTGTGTGTCTGTTAACCGCATACATAAAGCGACCCCACCCACTGAATATCCATATTGGCAACACTGTCGTGAAAACGTCAGGGTCGGAGAATTAATGGCTGGGGTATAATCTATTTTTAAGATGTTTTTAGAAGATTTGCCATATTTGGTTGAACGCAAAGCAGATTGGTAAGTGAGATTTGGGAATTTTGGAGTAGCGTGTGTGAAATGTTTACGGAAGTAAAATCCCAGACGAACACAGCATACTTAGTTTTTACACTTTATAAATTTTCAGTATTTTTCCCGTATTTGTTTATAACAACAGAGAGGAATAAGACTTGGTAAATTAATTAACGAATTTTGAGATATATATCGAGATTTTTTTTGCTATAATATAATTGGTAAGAACATTCTCTCTTGTCTGCTGGCATATAAATTTTTATTTCCTGTGTTTGAGGCTAACAAGTTTCCAAAATAATTACTTCACAAATCAAGACACAACCTCCAATTTATTTGCAACTTTGGATGAAAATAGGGTATTGACATTGTTTTCGTAAAAAAGTTGTTTTTAAATTTTTAGATGTCTTCTTCTATCCAAACTATTTTTTTTTTCATATACGTGTACAGAGTGTTCGGAAATTCTTCTTACAAATTATATATTTTATTTACTTATTTAGCCTGGTGGAGTGAAGGCCTTCTCTTCCACTCACCAGGAAAAACATAATGAAATTTAAATACAAAAAATGCAATAATATTACATACTAAATAGTAGACTGAACAATAAAAAAAAATATCTAACAATACAATGCAATTAAAGACAAAATTAAAACTAATGAAAGAATATACAAACGAATGAATAACAGCTCGAATCCTACTATAAAAGAAAAATAAATGCAAAGAAAGCAATAAACTGTAATGAATTAATCTATCGTTTATATATATAAACTCCAAGCACGACAGGCCTAGAAGGCCCTTGGCTGACCAGCCGGCTGCTGACCTCACATATACACGTGTTAATCACGGAGGTAGACGATCATCTAATGTAGGAGTGACATGTAGTTAGCATGTCGGATCCCCCAGCCGTTATAGCTGGTATTCTCAACCTGGAGTCGCTACTTATTGTAGCTACCCAAATGCCTCACGATGCTGGGTGGGCAGCGGTCCCATACTGGCCGAAATTCCATGAGACAAATTTCTTCCCCCATGGAGACCCGAACCAGCCCTAGTCCCGTCTGCGCCAAGGCTTCTTGCCTTAACCATTCGGCTACGGCGCGGGACTTTATATAAGAGAAATTACGTAAATTTATTATTATGAATATTATTATTATTATTATTATTATTATTACTTCCGTCTGGCTTTAAAACTTTAGGCTTTTAACATTTTCATGTTATTGTGACAAATATGGAGCTGGCCAGAAACATCAATCCCCAACCTGAAGGACGACGTGAGATTTGGTCAAGGTTTTCTTCCTCTATCCTTTATCAAACCAACGACGAGCTGCAAGGCAGCAGTATTTGTACCCTGGATAAGGAGTGAGTAGACAAGGCCTTAAGGCCTTAACTGTGCCAGGTAAAATATTATACTATTATCATCATCATCATTTGCATTCATGGATTAGGTCTGCTGATCCGTTCCGACTTCAGCCCATTTCTTTCTAGGTCTGCCCACATCTCGGGTGCCTTTAGGCTTGTATTTTGTTATTTGTTTTGGGTATCTATCTTCATTCATTCTGTCTATGTGTTGCTTCCATTTTTGTCTATAGTATCTATTTTATCAGTTATTGCAAATATTTCAAGTTCCTGTCTTATTTCTGTGTTCTTGATTCTGTCTTCCTTAGTGCACCCTTTAACAGATCTCAAAAATTTCATTTTTGCCGCCGTTATCCTACTTAGATCTTGTTTCTTATATCCGGCTTTTCTTCTGCTGAAGTTTATGAGTAAGTTATTTTTTTACTAGTAGAGGTTACCAGCCTCTAGCCAAACCCCTCTTCCTGGAGGGCAGGGAACTGCAATTTCGGAGTGTTCGTCTCCTAGAGAAGTTGCCTTCACTACGGCTTTGGGGACTTCTCTTCTCCCCACGTAACCCTGTGGACGGGGCCCTACCCAGGTACTACCGACTGGGCGAGTGGGACCTGGAGCTCACAAAAGGGCAGGGGCGCCTACTCCCTGGAGTGGACTACCTCTTTCAAGGGTTCCACTCTGTTACCCTCTATACTATTATTTTTTTTATTTCGGCTTTTACTATGAATATACATTTTTCCGGTACCCATGTTCACAGTTAACTACACATTTGTTTCAACACATTTTTCCATTCCTGTCTGTTCATCCATATATCTTCTTCTATTTCCCATTCCCTCAGAGCTTCATTGATTCCCTGAATCCACGTAATAGTTGGTCTACCCTTCTTTTTCCTTCCCTGTGGTTCCCAATCCATGATTATCTTAGGTAGTCTTCCTTCTTCCATTCTTCTAATGTGTCCGTACCAATTTAATTGTTTCTTCTTTATAAAATCTAATATTGAATATTGTACCTGCATTTTTTTTCTTTTATATATGAATTTCTGATGTTATCCTTCCTGGATATTCTTGCAGCACGTCTCCACTAGTCCATTTCAGTGGCAAGCAATTTTTTTTTTCATTTGTGCATTTAAAGCCCACACATCAGCTCCATAGGTAATAATGCTTCTGATTATTGTATTAAAAATAGTTTTTTTTTGTTTCTTTGAAGATATGTTTGTCCCATACTATTCCATTTAGGGCAGATATAGCATACTTTCCTATATTCATACTGTTTCTTATCTCTGTTTCTTGTTTTCCATCTTTAGTAATTTTAATTCCCACATACTTATATTCTTCAGTGTGTTTAATTGTCCCTAAATCTTCTTCTAGTATTAAATCTTGAGGAAGATCCCCTATTGTCATATATCTAGATTTATGCATATTGATCTTTAAACCCATAAACTATATTATTGTATTAATTTTCTAGTGAGGTATTCTATATCTTCAAATTCTTGAGCCAATATCAATTGGTCATCTGCAAACTGGAGTGTATATATTGTTGAATTATCATCTAGTGGTATTCCCATCAGTTTACATTTCTTTTTCCATTCTTCAATAGCTTTTTCAGTATAAATCTTATATAATGTTGGAGATATACAGCATCCCTGTCGTAATCCTTTATTTGTTTGAAAACCTTTAGACAAGTACTTTCCCATTTTTACTTGCACATATTATTCTGAATATTTTTTGAATTGCTTCAATCAGTGTTGGATTTATTTTTTTTAGTTTTAAGCCTTTCCATAATTTTGATGTAGGAATGTTATTGTAGGCTTTTCTATATCTATAAATACTAGATTATACTATTATTATAATTATTATTAAATATGGGTCCTGTATTGCTTGTTGCGTGTTAGCTTCGCATCCCCTCACATCTTACCAGCAGGCAAGCAAACTAATTCCCTCCCCTCCCCAGCAAAGTTCATTGGTACTGAGAACCTACGCCACGACAAGGTGGATCCAAGGTAGAAATGATTGAGAAGTACATATTTATAATATCTACACTCCAATTATTATCGCCCACGTAAGGTAAATGGCATTTATAGATTCCTTTCATATAGTTGGTAAGTTTATAAAATGTATTATGGAACTGTAAACAGTCATTGTGTTTATAAGAAATAAAAAATACAAACCCCATAAATACTAATGATCTTCTTCTTCTTCTTCTTCTTCTTCACTTCACGGCTAGGCATTAATTGCCTATTCCGCTTCACAGTTGTTCTGTCCATCTTTTCACTGGCCTTCCTACATTCCTTGAACCTCTTGGCTTGTAGTTGAATGCTGCTCTTGGTAATCTTGTTACATTCATTCTTTCCACATGTGTAAACCATTTCTCTCTATATTATCTGATTTTCTCATTCAATGGAATATATTTAACTCTGTTCTTATATCTTCATTCCTTTTTATACCTTGTACATATTATAAGGCTAGTCACAAATATACATGGGAAGCCAGGGGTCTTAAATCAATAATTGACTATGCTATATGTAATAAAAAATTAGCATCTAAAGTTCTTGATACAAGAGTTTACAGAGGACCTAAAATCGAATCAGACCATTACTTACTTGTTTGTCCAATTCGTATGCCACCGAGATGGAAAAATAAAAATAAAATTAATAATGTAAAATTTGAAAAAGTGGACTATACTTATAAAGTAAGTCTTTTCCGAGATCCCACTATTACCTGGCTATACAAATGCAGATTAGATCGTCTAGTTCAAGAAACACCGGTTGGTGAAAATATTGAAGAAGAATGGCTTGATCTACAAAGTATTTTGACACAAGCAGCAAATGAAAGCCTGGGTATCAAAACCAAATGGAATCGAAAAAAAGGACTATGGATATGGGATGAAAACATAAAAAAAGTAATTGATGATAAACGTGAAGCATACAAAAAATTTCTGTCTACAAAAAAAGATGAAGATAAAGTAGAGTATCATAGGAAGAGAGCCATAGCTAAAATTGAAGTCGCAAAAAACATAGACAAAGCTGGGAACAATTTGTCTCATTTTTGGAAAATGATATCACTAGGCCTCAACCAAAAATATATAAAGTTTTAAAAAATTTAAACAATGATTCAAGAGAAAATGCACATTTAAATTGTATATCTAAAGAATCTTGGCTTGCCTACTTTCATCATTTATGGACACAAAAGGATGATTTATTACAAATACCAATCTCTAATAACACTGCTTTGGAACAAATTTCTATAGATGAATTAACTGATGTTGTTAAATCATTAAAAAGTAACAAAGCTCCCGGAGAAGACCACATTAATCAAGAATTATTTAAATTTTCAACTAAAAATTTTTTAGACAGATTTCTTATTCTCCTTAATATGATATGGGAAGGACAAGAACCACCACAAAGCTGGAACAAATCCATTGTAATACCAATCTTCAAAAAAGGAAGTCGCCAAATCAAAGATAACTATCGTGGAATTAGCTTGTTGAACTCTGGATATAAAATTTATGCTAATATAGTTAAGAATACATTGAGGAAAATTTATGAAAATATAATTGGAGAAGAGCAGAATGGATTCAGAAAGGGTAGATCTTGTACAGATGGATTCTTTACTCTAAAACTACTATTAGAAAAGCACAAGGAATTCAATATAGAAACTCATATCGCCTTCGTTGACTTCATAAAGGCTTTGACAAAGTAGACAGAAATATATTACTACAAATTTTAGCTGATGATAACGTTCCACAACAATATATTACTAATATCTTCAACATCTATAAAGACAATGAAATCTCTGTTAAACAAGATGGCAAATTATCTTCTTGGGAAAAGATCAACACTGGAGTAAGACAGGGATGTGGACTTTCACCGGTGTTTTTCATTATATACATGAATAAATTAATAAATGAATGGAGGAAAACTCAACGAGGATATTTACCCATCAATAGGAACCTCAAACTCGATGCTATTCTTTTTGCAGACGATTTAGCTCTTCTGGCACTTTCCGAAAATGATTTGCAACGATCAATTTATAATTTACAAAAAATAGGTGCCAAATTTAATATGGAAATATCAATTAACAAAACTAAAATTATGGTATTTCATGGGAAGGACCCCATACAAAGTAAAATCTGTCTCCAGAATAAAATTTTAGAGAGATCTAATCAATTTAAATATCTTGGATATTATCTCTCTATCTGGGATGAAAAGGATATCCCTGAAAAAGTTACTAGTTATAATAAAAGTTTAGGAATTATTAATCAAGATATGAAACCATCCCTTGTACAAAAAAACACCAGATTACGTTTATATAACACTTTGGCTAGACCAGTGTTGACCTATGGTAGTGAAGCATGGACACTAAGAAAACAACATGAAAGCAGAATAACGGCTTGTGAAATGAGATTCATGCGCAGAACAGCGGGTTACACCAGATGGGATCGGAAAAGGAACACCGATATCTTAAAAGAATTGGAATATATTAAACAGTACCAACTAAATTGGAAACACCATCTTGAAAGAATGAGTTCAAATCGGATCCCCAAAGCTGTTTATAATTATATACCAAGAGGACGAAGATCACTGGGCCGTCCTATGAAACGCTGGAGGGAAAATTTTCTATAGGATCGTAACAGGCCTTGGCCTAATACTTGGAAGGAAGAAGAAGAAGACATATTATAAATTTAATTCGTTAAATTTAGAGTAAATCAAAATAGATTATAAATATTGATTGTATTATATTGTTTTTATAATATGTAATTGTTTATGTAGTTGTAAGACTATTTTTTTTTGTATTTTGTATTTTTTTTAAAACCTGGTTGAGTGGCAGACAAGGCCTTAACTCTGCCAGGTAAAATAAAGCTATTTATTTATTATTTATTATCCGATACAATCTTGTGCAGCCTTTTGTTCTACTAAGGAAGTTCATTTCTGCGCTTTATATTCTACTTTGCAATTTTTTCGTCATTACCCAAGTTTCGCTCCCATAAAGTATTGCAGGAACTGCCAATGTTTTATAAAACTTCAATCTAGTATCTCTTCTTGTTTTATTCTTTAATGTTTTATGTGTAGTTCCGCATATCATTTGAAATTTCGACAGTTTAATATTTAAGTCTCTTTCAGTTTTTGTGTTTATAGTAAAATTACAACCCAAATAATTAAAATGTGTTACTTGTTCCAGGGGTTTGTTGTCTATTACGATTTTTGATCTTATATGTTCGTTTCCCCAAAATGCCATTATCTTTGTTTTTTCTTTTGATATTTTAAAATCATATTCTTGGCATAACTGATTTAATTGATGTAAAGAGTACCGCAAATTATTTTCATTTTCTTGAATAATAACCACATCGTCAGCATACATTAAAAAGTTTAATATTTTAAAACGGTCCATTCTTATACCTATATTAACAATATTTTTTCCAATTTTGGATGATTTCATTAATATATAGATTAAAAAGAGTAGGTGATATTAATGATATTCAATCAAATAAGAAACATGTATTTGTTTATTTATTTATTTTAAGTGCTGGAGTTAAGACCCTAAGGTCTTCTCTTGCACTTCACCAGGGTTTAAATTATAAATATACTAATAATTATTAATTATCTACATGATTAATGATACATAATAGATATAGGCAGGCTACAGAATATGAAGTTGATAAATGAAGGAAATAATAATAATAATAATAATAATAATAATAATAATAATAATAATAATAATATTAATAACCTATAATTTGATTAATTAATTGGCTTTGAAAAGGAAGTTATCATTTTATAAGACAACATTATATTTACATTGTAAAGTTTCACTCATAGTTTTCTGCAAAGAGCAGGTCTTTCACTGCAAACTCAGTATTCTCCACTCTTTCCTTAACCCAGCTTTCCTTTATTGTAAAGATATTAACCTTTAATCACAAATTTATTATTTGAGGATTTAACAATCACCATAGCATGAAGGTTCACTATAGCCATATGAAATGTTGAAAGAAAGCAATAATATGGAAGGTTACATTGTAATTAACGCATTGTATAAGTAAACCTAAAAGTTCATTCTTAGCAACTTAATAGAATGTATACTTGAAAGGGAACTTTCCACCAATGCATGCTGAAATCTACCTTCAAATTTCTCCCATACAAGAGTCGTGATATACTACGGACGTATCCAAAAATTATCTACTTTTTAAAACAAGATAGGAAAAGAAATGTCAGAAGGAAGAGAAATTGGAAGGGGGGGGGGGTACGGCAAGGATGTTCCCTATCACCTACTCTTTTCAACATCTACCTGGAAGACCTAATGAATAACTGCTTCATGAATATGGGAGGCGTAAACATGGAAAGAAGAAGAATTAAGTGCATAAGATTTTCTGACGATATGGCTTTGCTAGCAAAAGATGCAATGACGCTGAGGAATATGCTGATGGAGCTACATAACAAGTGTGAGGATTATGGGAAGAAGATAGATATAAATAAGACGAAGGCCATGGTTATAGGAAGGAAACCAAGGAAGATAAACATGAGGATTAAAGATGAGGCCATTGAGCAAGTGGTGAGCTTCAAACACTTGGGTTGTATTATCAGTAGTAACATGAACTGCGATCAAGAAGTAAAGCAGTGGATCGCAGTGGCGGCAAAAGAAGCTTTTAACAAGAAGAGAAGCATTTTCTACGGACCTTTGGCAAAAGAATTACAAAAGAGGTTAGTGAAATGCTTTGTGTGGAGTGTAGCATTGTACAGCGCAGAGACTTGGACATTACGACGGAGTGAGGAAAAGCGACTGGAAGTTTTTAGATGTGGATATGGAGAAGGATGGAACATATAAAATGGACAGACAAAATAAACAATACCAATACGTGCTAGATAGAGTGGGTGAAGGAAGAACAGTGCTGGAACTCATAAAAAAGAGGAAAATAAATTGGTCACTGTTTAAGAAGAAACTGCCTGCTGACGGATGCTCTAGAACGAATGGTCAACGGAAAGAAAGTTAGAGGCAGAAAATACATCAGATGATAGACAATATTAAAATAAATGGTTTCTATGCAGATACAAAAAGGAAAGCTGAGTTAAGGAAAGAGTGGAGAATGCAGTGAAAGACCTGCTCTTGGGCATAACATTGTGTATGTATGTTAAAGCATAATGCACAGAAAACGAAAAGCTATAGAATACAGAGGAATAGCAGCCCACTGTACGGAGCAGATGTACTGTACATCTCTGCATGAGTTAAGCACAAAATGAGATAAGGCGGGACACGGCGCGGTGGGTTTTCCAGGCTGCCAATACAGTAGTTGTATTACTTCCCTATAGTGTAAATGAGATATTTGGCGCTTGATTTAAGTGCCTTGCAGATAAAAATAGCAGATTTTTTTGGACTCGGCCTTTGTACATTACAACGCTTCTGTAGAAGAAATTTCAAGATATATTTCGGCTCGTAATGGTTGACAAGTCCCTTGTTAGAATGTGTATCCCTTTTGAATGAAGTATTCCAAATACCGCTCACTGTGCATATATAGTGATACAAAAATATCGTTTGTAGAAATAAGAGCAAAATGTAAGTAGAAATTTACACTTCAATCTGCAATATGTCATCATCATCATCATCATCATCAAGGATTAGACTTACGTGTATTCCGATCTCATGTTAAAATTGGTATGTTCATTTTTTCTGGGTCTCCTACGTTTCTTCTACTACTGTACAGTAGTTAAGAATCTGTTTTGGTATTCTGTTGTTATCCATTTTATTGAGGTGGTCCATCCATTCGTCTCTGTATTGTGCAATCCTATCTAATAGCTTGAATATATTTAGTTTTGTTCGTATATTTTCATGCCTTTCATATCTGCTTCTCATTAGGGACAAAGAGCAAACAACAGTATAACACAATAAAATATATCTCTATCAGCTGCTACTTGCAGCGTCGATAGCGGTTGGAACAGCAATTTAATCTGCTTTGATTCCAACCCCTATAATGTTTCTCTAAACCTGCAATAAAACTATATTCACTAGTCATATATATATATATAATATATATATATATACACTCAAATAATCCGCTGTGGTCTCGAGGTAGCGTGCTGCCTTGTCAAGCAGCGCGCTCGGGTTGGATCCCCGGTCGGGGCAGTTTTTCTGGGTGAGGTTTTATCGGGGTTTTTCCTCATCTGTAAGACAAATGTCAGGAAAACTTTAAGGCCCAAATGGACCCCGAAATCATATGGCCATCATCATCCTTATCATCATCATCCTTCACCGGTGTGAAAAGCAATGGGAAGCTACCACACCTACAATTCCCTAGTAAAGCTGCAAGCATAGCATGAAAATGCTATGATTCCAGTGAAGGACCTGCCTTCGGGCAGAATTACTATGGATGGATTGTATAGCCAGCCACACTCCTCAAAAGCCTCATTTCTGAAGTTTCTATTATTCTTCCTGATTTTTAGATAACATCCAGTATTCCGATCCATACAGTAGTGTTGGAACGGCCATTGTTTTATAAAATTTTTAAAATGTCTCCATCAGACTTCGTTTTATGGGCCAGAAATTAATTTTATTTATTTATTTTGTTTACAATGTCTTCACTTTTTCAACATAACACGATGTATCCCAGATAATTAAAATTGTTCACCTGTTCTATTGTTTTATTCTCTAATGAAATTTATATTCTTAGCGAATCATACTCTAGAAAAATATTTTATGAATTATATTAATAAACTAAACTGAACTGCAATATTCAGATACCAAGCTAAAGTTAAAAAACAAGTAATTGAAATACAGAAATAACTTAATCACTTATCGCAACAACTTACGTAATGGTAGAGTTCTTGATTTTCATTTATTTTGCATCATTTCTCACATACTCACATCAATTATTTCACATCAGAAAGTTTTCGATGGTCTGAAAGCAATCCTTGAAATATGTGACAATCAGTGAAAATAGGAACAACATAATGGACGATATTAGGACCAAAAATAGCTTATTTCTTCCTTACTACGTCCAATTTCAGGATCTCTACAGAGTGGATATAAATAAAGGCAATAGTTATTTACTAACTTTTAATAATAAAGAATAATTTCAAGATAATAAGATAATATACATCAAGAATGAAACTCTCTACAAAAGAATTGAAAATCTTTTGAGATACTACGCGAAAAAATAGACTAAATTTACGATCATATTCTCAGAATGAACTGTAAGAGATTAACCAAATAAATCTTGATTCTTTCCGTAATCGCAAAACAAAACCCAACTGGTTTAAAGAAATTTGAAAAAGACCTAGTAGAATTAAAGATACAGAAAATTCACTAAACGAATGAACAGCTAAAATAATTAGGCCTATTCAAGATGAAAACATAAGGTTCAAAGATAAATCTAAACAAAAATCCAAACCTATTATCTCGGAAGAAGAGAGGAAAAGAAGATCAGAGAGAATGAATAAATACTGGACACTAAGAAAGGAACAATACACAGACAAATGATTGATCCAACGTTCTACAGCACAGTTCAATTTTGAATTTAAATAAAATAATTTATGGATTACCTGCATAATAAAGCTAATTTAAGGGAGGTGATGGGTGAAATTTCTATTTTCTACAGTTTTTAAGCTACATACTTGATTTGTTGTACACACATTCATGCTATAATAGGTAATATTATATTAAAGGTTCATCCTTCTAGGCTTAAAGGAGTTTGAGTTATTGAAGAAAATCCATTTAATATGTGCATATTAAAATTTGTAATAAGTCCATAATTTTTGTGTAAATTTTTTAAATTGTTTTCTACACGACCTCTGACTTATTTACATCACTATGCATTAACGTTTTTATATCATTATAATAAAGTAAGAAAAAATATATACATCCTCTGCATATGATTTTTTTTTAAATCACTACACATTTTTATTTGTTATTTTAACAACTATCAACGTTGTTTCAAAGTCCATGCATAGAATTATTATCCATAGTGTGTGGGACATGCAGTTAACATTTTGTGCTTCTATCATTAAATTTGTCAATGCTATTTTGATTTGAATGTATTGAAATGCAATGAAAATAAAAGTGTAGAAAAGCCAATTTGAAAGTTTGCATGCAGTTAAATTATAATGTAGCATACATGCCCTCCTACAGTCATTAGGGAGACTCACAAGCGCCATAGGACACTGAAACTTCACCAACTTATACTTTAAGGTACGTAGTATTTATTAATACAAAGAACAAAAAATGCTAAATTTGACGAAAAATGTAAAAAATTTGACCCACCACACCACTTAACTTGTTTGATGACTCGCAGAACATGAATATTCTTCGATGCTTTTGAAAGTTCATTTGTGTGTCACAAATTGCTATTAACTGAATATACGACAGTTATATGAGACGTCTATCAAATTCTGAAAGTTTGTAGCGGATAATTGTACTCTTCTATGAAATGCAGACATTGGAGATATTAGGAACATGGAAGATACATGCATCGTATACCTTACAAAGAGTGAAAGGCGACCGCCTACAAAAATTGACGATGAACTACAATCCAAACAGTAGAAGAAATGTTAAAAGACTGAAGATAAGACGGGTTCAACATTATTTTTTTTAATTATCCAAAACGTATAAACCCTATTTCACTTAAGGTACATTAGGGTTATATTTTGTCAAATTTGTGTCGTTATATATTTTATTATCTAAAATTAAAGTTTTTATGAATTTTATTTATAAAAACATTAAAAAGTCTGTAGTTCTTTTCTGTCTTAATCACTTCTGTAATGTGTGGTTTACTTAAACAGGCGACGTTATTTAGAAGACATGTAATTTCAAATCTTTCATTCCAGCACAATGGACAATCAAATATAATATGTTCTATACTTTGATTGCTAATTCCACAACAGCTTGCATTTTCTATGATGTTGAATATCTGTAGATATTGGCCAAATTTCCCGTGTCCAGTGAGGAATTGTGTTAATATGAAATTTGGAACAATGTGTTTGCATTTAGTTCTGTCATAAATATTTGGAAAGAACAGTTGTCGTGTTAATGTACCTGTGGTACTATTGAGTCACACATTGTTCCATCTTGTTATTATATGTTCCTTTATTTGTGACTTCAAAAAATAAATATGGCAGAGATCATTTGCATACTGTAAACTGGAATCTGCTGCAGACTTGGCTAATACATCCGCACGTCCATTTCCTAATATCCCGCAATGCCCATGTACCCAACATAGACAAATATGTTTTGAACTTTGCTTAATTTGTTCCCTAATCTCGAAAGCTATTAGGTTATAGTTATATCTATCAGTAATAGCTTTGAGGACTGTTTGTGATTTACTGTGTATACGAGAACTTATTTCTTTTGTTGCACACCATTTAATAGCTTTTTTATGGCTAATAAAAAAATTGTTTAAAAAATGAGACCGGAACAAGTCTGTTGAAGCTTAATACATTAATCTGATGATGATAATGATGATAATTTTTTATTCAATGCACCAGGTTGTCATTTTGACATTTCTGGTGTTCTCTCGTGGCATTAGCGTAAATGTAGCCTAACCCACTTCTGAAGTCGGGGCGCCTTGAAAGCGGAGTTACGTTCCTCCGATGATATGATAGATGATAAACTCCAGACCATGGGCAACCACAGAAATAATCCCCTTTAAGAAAAAATTCTTATGGTTTGACCGGGAATGGAACCCGGGACCTCATGAACAGTAGTCAGAAACGCTAACCACTAGCCCATGAGGCTAGTCGATGATGATAAAATTATTTACTGTAAATTGGTACTGAAATAAAAATTAACCATATTCTTTTGAAGGACTTATAAATAGAAATGAGACGCACAAATAAATTAAACATAGGCTCAATTCTGTGAATGCGTACTAAATGCATTGCAGGGACTATTGTCATCCCAACTCCTTAAAAAAAACGTTAAACTGATATATATATGATATTCTATCAGTTATATTATATTGATGCGAAACATGAACGCTTACTTTAAGGGGTAAAAAATATTACAAGTATTTGAGAATGAAGTTCTTAGGAAAATGTTTGGACCAAAGAGAGATGGAACAGTCGGAAGAAGAAGACTACAAAAACATTAAGCTGCATCATCTTTATAGGAAGCAAGATATCCATCCATCCATAGTAATTCTGTCCGAAGGCAGGTCCTTCACTGCAATCATAGCATTTTCATGCTATGCTTTGCAGCTTTACTAGGGAATTGTAGGTGTGGTAGCTTCCCGTTGCTTTCCACACCGGTGAAGGATGATGATGATGATGATGATGATGGCCATATGATTTCGGAGACCGTTAGGGCCATAAAGTTTTCCTGGCATTTGTCTTACAGGCGAGGAAAAACCCCGATAAAAACCTCACTCAGAAAAACTGCGCCGACCGGGAATCGAACCCGGGGCCTCCGCGTGACAAGGCAGCACTCTACCTCGAGACCACAGCGGTGGACAAACAAGATATAATAAGAACAATTAAATCTCGTAGACTGCGATGTTGAAGAACACGTTACACGAATCGGGAATGAAAGAGAAAAATAGAAGCTTCTTGTAGGAAAACTAGAGGTAGCACGCTATATCGAGACCACAGCGGTGGACCTGACAGTAATAATATAAATTGTTCAAAATCTCTCATTAATTGATTTTATTTTGATAATTTTTATTTTATTCTGTAACCTTGGAACGCATCCCCTAAATACCCATACAAATTACCATTCCATATTCGCGGTTTCTGTATTCGCCAATAAGGAGCTTTTACTGTATAGTATCTATGAGTGACTTCGAAGATAACGAGCGAAAAAAACTGTCCCGTTTCGTCAGCGTTGAAAATCTCTCTTAGGCGCGTGTCCTGAAATTAAAGTATGCATTTTCGGTTTCCGCTCACTAACTACACTTACGTTCACAACCTTTGATTCCCCACAAATTTCATTCCACACTACACAGTGTTGTCTTTTAAAACTGTCCAGCTAATCTAAAGATGCCTTGAAATCGTGATTCCCAAGGGATTTAGCAACAGCTAGAGCTTGACTTTGGAGCATCGGTCCGAAAATTTGGAGATTTATCTTCAATCACTTTCACTTTTTCGTTTAATGACAATGATACATATGTTAAGCCATCTTTATTCCGTAAATTCAAAACTCTACCCGAAAGATCGGTCTCACAACTTAAACTAATTTAAGATTTTACAGTGCAATGATTGTTTGTAAGACAGGTATCGGTATTTCGCATAAGGGGTGTGCAGTGAGGCCGAAATAAAATTTCAGGTTCAGGTAGAATCTCTAATTCACCCAGCGGCAGGAATCATTCCTTATTATTTTTTTGGCCTAGCGGGAACACAATGAAGTAAAAACTAATTTATTTTTCTATCTTTCCGCTTTATATATTTTTTTCATGAATTGTGTAGAAATATATTTCCGTTTCTGCGTTGGACAGATTCCGTTTTATGCTAAATAAATACACGTAAAGTTACTATTATTTCGCCGGGACCAATAAATTTGTTCACATTGGACAGATTTCCGCATTATTCACGTTCCAGATTAAACAAGTTTTAGTGTATTATCAAAAAATCAGTGAAATCTGAAGAATGAGAAGTGAAGGTTTACCTAAAATCCGAAAATAAAAAAATGACTCTAGCAACTGATATGTTTGGTTCGTCGTAATGAATGCCTATGTACATATAGATTTTCAGGTATGACGAGTATTTTGTTGCTATTTATTACGCTCTAAAACCATTATGTGTAGAATTCACCTGAAGCGAAAATTTAAAATTGATATTTGGGTCGCAATTTTCTATGTTTCGCTACGGAACTCAGCAATATGCTATTAAAATAAACCGAGGTAGGTATTATCAAACAATCAGCGAAAGCCAATCATTAGAAGTGAGGGTGTACTGAAATCTGAAATTAGAAATTCACTCAAGAAATTCATTCGTCCCAATATATACAACTTAACACTCTTATTGCCAGTGTACTATGTAAGATACATTCATAATTTATTTAAACCGCTAAACAGATCTTTCTGAAAATTAATTTTATTATTCAACTAAAATTAAAAACACATTTCATTTATTTAGGCGTAGCAGCGAACGCCAGGTATTACCTAGTATTATATAAAACAGCATAAGAACTACACTAATATATTGAAATGAAATACAGTCTTTCACATAATGCTACCAAATTAGTCGATGTAGGCTACGTACTTTAACGGAAGATACTAAGAAATATCTACGGCCTAATTAACGATTGGAGAATTTGGAGAATTAAAAGAAATGAAGAGGACTTTAAATCTCAGGTATTAATTGACTGAATGTACTCTAATGGGCTGGTCATCTGGTTAGAATTGACAAACAACGAGCAGCAAGAAAAGTCTTACAGGCGCACTTTAGAGGAAGGAAGACAGTGGCACTATCATGAGGGAGCGATGAGAATAGACAGTATATACAGACACCACTACACTTCTTAGAGTACAAGGAATTATTTATTTCATTATTAATTTCATGTAATTCCTAAATGGAACATAGGGCAGCAGTAAAGTTCCTCCAGTGCACTCTGGTCCAGCCAGCCATTTCACTTGTTTCTAGCTTTTCCTTCTTTCCTTTGTTTCCTTCTCTACTGATCGCTTCCAAGTTTCCTAGGTCGTCCCCTCTTTCTTACTCCTTGCGGATTCAAATCTAGTGCAGTCTTCTCGATGGCTCTGACTGGTTTTCTCAATGTGTGGTCTATCCAATTCTACTCTCTGTGTGTTTATTTGGTGACATATTGGAGACTGGTTGGGGTTTCTCCACAGTTCTTCATTTGATAATATTTCCTGCCATTAAAATACGCCTCAGACATCTGTTTTCAAAGGGCTGCAACTTTTTATTTGTTGCTTCCGTAATTTCCCTGCAACCATAGAGGAGAACTGATTTTACATTGGTGTTGATCAGTCTAAGTTTTGTCTTCAAAGAGATGTTCATAGTTTTCCATATGGGGTATAACTGCGCAAATGTTCCGTATGCTAAATGAATTCGTCTTTTTATATCTTCTTCTGCTCCTCCTGTTTTTGTAACCAAACTTCCTAAATATATGAATGATTCAACTTCTTCAATGTCAACATCAATAACTTTTAATTTAATTTGATTGTTACAGTTTATACCCAACTGTTTTGTTTTAGAGGAGTTTATTTTCAATCTAACATTCTTTGCTTCATCCTGTAGCCTCTTAACTGTAGTCTCCACATCCCTATATCTCTGAGATAGCAAACATATGTCATCTGCAAAGTCAAGATCTACAAGATGATTATTAATTGGAATTGGAAGACGTTAAAACAGGGAACAATGGAGGAGGTGGATTATAGAATTCTCCACGTTTAGTATGAATGTGTGTCAATGGTGTTTCTCGTCTAACTGTTGTGTTGTCTCGGAAGAGGCCTTAGACTGAGCTGAAGAATATTTTAGGGAGCACCATCGGTGTTCTAAAGTATGCATATGATCCATATTTAAAACTCCTCTTCCGACTGGTCGTGTAACAGTAATGCCCGGGTGCGAGGTTAAACTAGGAAGGAGAATATGTTGGTCGAATATAATACCTACGTAATTAAACTAACTCACTAGCACTATGAACCTATAAGCTCTCCATACATCCCTATCCTGAGCTAATCTTTTAGAATCACCCCTGTATAATCTACTTCCTTCAAATCATGGTTAATGTTATTCTCCCACCTCATTATTGGTCTTTCAACTGGGCGTTTTCCTTCTAGTTTTCCTAAAAGAATATTCCATGCCCATCCATCAAACCCATTTATGCCACATTTCTAGTCCATTGCAGTCTATGGGACTTGACAGTTATTATATCTGGTTTCCTATAAAGATCATGTAGCTCACTGTTTAGCAGTCTTCTCCATTCGCCTGTCCGCTCGTTTTTCTTTGTTCTAAAAATGTTCCTGAGAATTTTATTATCAAATACTCGTAATATTTTCTGTTCTCTTAAAGCAAGAGCCCATGTGTCGCATTCATATAACTGGGAGAATAACGCTTTATATATTTTTACGAGTCGGCCGCGGTGGACTAGTGTTTATGGTCCCGAGGGTCGCGGGTTCAAACCCGGCCGAGGTCGATGGATTTTTAGGATGGAAAAATCCAAGGAGCAAGTCCTCCGGGAGGGACTTTAAGCCGTGCGTCCCAAGTCTGAAGATTTTCAGGCTCGTAAAAAATCCTTAAGCCTGAATGAAAAGGCCTCTAAGCAAAATATACCGAATATTCCCGTCCTGGTACTACCTTGGTTTCCTAGATGTCAGAATGAGGCGGAACGCTGACCACGTACCACTCAAAATGACATCTATACGAAAACAAGTTTAACTAAATTAGTATGGTTGAAATTCTTCCCTGTAGGGGGAGAGCTCCTAAATGTCTGTAAAGGGAAAACATAGGCTTACAATACAAAAAAATATTTTTACGAATATAATACCTAATTATTTTATTTATATGCGCTCAATAATAGAAGGGAATTACACTTATTGAAGCAACAAAAGGGATGGCATGACCTTCAATAATATATTTTGGCAGAATAATTCGGAGAAAACCCCCCAAAAAAAAAACTGTCCTGGTCTCGAGTTGTTCACCACATGGAGTGACCGAGAAGAGAAATGGACGACCCTCAGATGAAGGGCGAGTGACTATCTCTGACGTAACGGATCCGTTTCACATTCAGTTATATATTCTTTTTTAAATTTTGTGTAGACATGTCTCAATTATTTAAACATATAGATATATTTCCACTAACTCCAGTATTAATTTTGTTTATATTGTCGAACTTCGAACATGGAATTCCAATACTATTTTAATTATTTCTTTAGAATCATGTTTCACATCGATAAAACTAAATATATGTTCACACATAGAAATACATTATATAAGGGAAATGAACAATTATTATCAGAGGAGGAAGAACAAATAGATGGACAGAGAGGAATGGCGTTTGGTTTCCGGAAGATGGCGGCAGCTGCAATGATACCGATTGATGATAATTACTATTATTATTATTATTATTATCATTATTATTATTATTATTATTATCATCATTATTATTACTATAACTATTATTATCGTAACAGGCCTTGGCCTAATACTTGGAAGGAAGAAGACTATTATTATTATTATTATTATTATTATTATTATTATTATTAATATTATTATTATTATTATTATTATTAATTGCCAACTAAATGTCGCTTGAGGTGATATGTTGACCACATATAACTCACGATATTTGTAGGGAAATTGACTAACTAAACTAATTCACTGACGGTATTCGTTTCCGTAGGTTCATGGCCGCTCAAAGATAAGCTCTCCATACATCCCTATCCTGAGCTAATGTTTTCCAATCATTCCCTGTATAATCTACTTCCCTCAAATCATAGTTAATGTTATACTCTCGCCTCATTCTTGGTCTATCAACTAGGCGTTTTCCCTCTGGCTTTCCTACAAGAAATTCCATGCACGTCGTTCATTCTCAATTCGTGCCACATGTCCTGCCCATCGCAGTCTACGAGACTTAACTGTTCTTATTATACCTGGCTTCCTACACATACCATGTAGTTCACTGTTATGTAGTTTTCTGCATTCACCTGTCTGCTCATCTCTCTTTGGTCCAAAAATTTTCCTAATAACTTTATTCTCAAATATTCGTTATCTCCTTTCCTCCCTAAAAGTAATAGTCCATGTTTCGCATCCATATAATATAACTGGTAGAATAATAGTTTTATATATTTTCAGTTTAACGTTTTTTTTTAAAGGAGTTGGATTTGTAGGGAAATTTGAGGGAAGTAGACTAAACAGGGAATGATTGGAAAGCATTAGCTCAGGATGGGGATGTATGGAGAGTTTATGTCCGCGCGGCCATGAACGTTCGATAGTGCCAGTAAGTGAGTAAGTAAGTAAGTAATTAAGTAATTCTGAATGGTCAAGAAACCTCAAAACTGTATTCAAGGGACTGACATAGACATAGAGCAATAGGATAGATTCATGTATGGGCGGATTATTAACATTATTATTATTATTATTATTATTATTATTATTATTATTATTATTATCGTCGTGATTATTGTGAATATCAGGTTAATATAATCATTCTAGTGGAACTGATTATTTTAAAGAGAAAGTCAATCCAATGTTTATAAGATACTTAAATTGTACCCAAAGAAATTTACCCACACTTACATTACCTTCAGCTACGTAATAAGAACAGAAATCATTAACTTGAGTAATAAACTATAATTAGAAAATGAGGTAACACAGTAATAATTAGTTTTATGATCTATGTCTCACAGACTGTATAAAATCTGATAAAGACGCACATACGGTCATAACTTCAAAGGCTAACTAAATAAATACTATAATTAATTATGTGTTTACATTGCCTAAGAATACATTTAGAATACCAACATACATAACTAAAAAGTTTTTATGTTATAGAATAAGTAAGGTAAGAAGCTTGGGGCTTGTCCGTTTGGAGAATCACTGAGAAACATTCGGCACCACACTATTCGAAATATGATGGCAGAAGCCTTGCGAGATTATGGATACACAGTTTATGAGGAAGTTCATGGTGTGGCCACTAATGGAAGTAACAGATGAATAGATATTATTGCATTTAGACCATCTTCTAGAATTGGTGTGATATTAGATCCCACAATCCGTTTTGAGACTCATAGTGGCCAACCTGTGGAAGTTAACTGTGAAACGAAAACCATATATGAGCCTATAATTGACCATTACAAAGATAAATACCAATTAGATAGTATAACTATCACAGGATTGATGATCGGGTCAAGAGGTACTATATCAGGATTCTTAGCTAAATTTTGGAATTCCTTAGAATTGGACAGTGTATCTTTCTAAAATTGCCATCGCTGCCATTAGAGGATCAATTTCAGTTTTAAGAAACCATATTTACAAAATTTCTACTTTATTGTATGTATACTTCAATTAAAATTTGAAATTTTTTAACGTATTTACAAAATGTATTTCATCAATTTAAAAAAAAATTGTCTCTATCACTTTGCCCTTGAGGCAATCTTCTAATGAGGAAAGTTGTATATAATAAAAAATGTTTTTATGAAAACATTAAAAAAAAATTGACATCTCTATATCGAACTTATTTAACAGACACCGAAAATGATAACAACAGAAAATTATGTTTGTATGTAACTTACATATGAAGGGCTTAGGGCAATAACATGATAAGCCACATATTTTTATTTCTGAGATATAAGGATTTTAATGTTTCAAGAAAATTATAGGTCAAATTACTAATTGTGCAGTATTGTTGTTAATATATTGTGTGTCTATATGTTTTAACTCATCCCTGACGCACTTACAAAAGATTTTATGGATATTTCAATATATTTATTTGCTATCATTGTAATAAATGACATATATTAATAGAATGTGGCTTATCATGTTACTGCCCTAAGCCCTTCATATAGAAGACAGTGGCTGAATTGAAATACCTACGAACAACTAATTACAAATAGTAATGAGATGCACAAAGAAATTAAACATAGGCTCAATTCTGGAAATGCATGCTACTATGTTTTACAAGGACTATTGACGTCCCAACTCCTTTCAAAAACTTTAATCTGAAACTATATAAAACTGTAATTCTCCCAGTTATGTTATATAGATGCGAAACATGGACTCTTACTTTAAGGGAGGAAAGGAGATTTTGATATTTGAGAATAAAGTTCTTAAGAAGAATTTTGGACCAAAGAGAGATGAACAAATAGGCGAATAGAGAAGACTGCTTAACAATGAGCTACATAATCTTCATAGGAAACCAGATATAATAAAGAATAGTTAAATCTCTTAGATTGCGTTGGAGAGGACAATTGACACGAATGAAGAATGAAAGATGGGCATGGAAACTTCTAGTAGGAAAACCAGAGGGAAAACACCAAATTGAAAGACAATAATGAAGTGAGATAATAACAATAAAATATTATTTGACATAAGTTTATTAAAGAGGGGATTATTGGAAAATATTACGAACAGTTAAGTCTCGTACATTGTGATTGGCGGGATATGTGGCACACGAATAGGGAATGAAAGAAGGGTACGGAAGCTTGCTGTAGGAAATCCAGAGGGAAAACGCCCAGTTGGAAGACAACAAATGTGATGGGAGAATAACATTAACCATGATTGGAAGAAAATATATAATACAGGGGGTTATTGGAAAAAATTAGGTTAGGATATGGATATATGGAGGACTAATATTTTCCAATCAACCCATGTACTATCTGCTTTAATTAAATCATTATTAATGCCTTAGCCTTCCTGTTTTTATTTCACCACCTGATCTAACTCTAAAAAAAATCTCCTATCCGAGTACATGTCCCAACCAGGAAATTCGTTTGATTTTAATTTCCATTATAATATTAGACTGTCCACACTGTGGTCTCGAGGTAGCGTTCTGCCTTCTCACGCAGCGGGTCCGGGTTCGATACCTGGTCGGGACAGTTTCCTGGATGAGGTTTTTATCGAGGTTTTTCCTCACCTATCATCATCATCACCACCCATCATCCCATCGGGGCAACGTAACCCCAACTTCCAGGCGCCCCAACCTCAGAAGTGGGTTGTAATTACGCCAATGCCGGGAGAGAACACCAGAAATGTCAAAAATGGACAACCTGGGACATTAAAAATAATAATAATATATTTATTTCATTATTTTGTTGGGATTGTTCTGTTATTTACATAGGTATCTTCAACCAAAGTATAAATGTTTTTCTTCCACACTTCCCGGTCTTACGAGTCTGCTTCTGTCGTATTTATCTTTTTCATGTTGTCTAGAATTCCATTTATCCACGTTGGCTTTGGTCTACCATGTTTGCCTTTTCCAGGAGGTATCCATTTCAATACTTCTTTGTTTCTGTGTCCCTTCTTCTCATTGTATGTCCATACCATTTTAGTTGGACTTCTTCAATCTCTTGTAAAATATCGTTTTCTACTTTTATTATTTCTCTTATTTCATTTTTTCTTACTTTATCCAATTTTGATATTCTTGCCGATCTTCTTAAAAACTCAATTTCTGCGACTAATAATTTATTTCTGTGTCTTTGCTTCAACGTCCATGTTTCCACACCATGTAATAAAATACTCTTCACAATTTTGTTATATATTAATAATTTGGTCCTCTTGATTATAATAATAATAATAATAATAATAATAATAATAATAATAATAATAATAATAATAATGTACAAAAATACAGAAACAACTGGAAATCTCACGTAAGAAGAATGAGCAGAACAAGAATACCACGTCAAATCTTAAATTACTAGCCACCAGGCAAGAGATCTTTGGGCAGATCCTTCAAACGTTGGATTGAGATCGTAACAGAGCACAAGGTCTATCACATGAAAAGAAGAAGAAGAAGACGAAGATAATAAAAATATTAGACTTAATTTCTTTTTTTAATATAAATAATTACGTTTATCTTTGGAATTCGCTAAACAATTCTGCACAGGATCCGGATACAACCAACTTCACATGCAATGACGGAGACATGAGCTCGTGTCCCACTCTATCAAGTAACTGATCCATTCTGCCAAAGAGATTCTTACTAAAGAAATTGTATGAAAATTCGGAAAAAATAAACACAATATCTTAAAGGTCTAACAATGATATAACACCTTCTGTGATGAAGGAATCGGATTGCGAAATACCTTCAAGTTTTAAAAAAATCTATAAGTTTCGAGGACTTATTTCATAATTTTATCTGTAAAGGATAACACATTTTAGAATGACGAAATCAGTTTCATAAGAGATTTCAAATTTAAAAAAAAATCAATTTGAGTACTATACGTAAAGAAAAAACTTTATACCCCTTTTTAAGCACATTGCGCGCACGGAGGAGTGTGATATTTGGCATAATTAAAGTTCATGTAGAGAAGGGGTGAAGAAAAATAAAATTTATGATAATATGTGTTACAAATAAATTAATTTAAACAAAATAATTGTCTCTAAGCAATTTATGTGTATTACTCATCATTCATTTGTTTACGTTCATACTGGAAGGTGCAAAAAGAAAATTGTGCAGCAGCAATGTGAATTGACTTACTATCGCGTGGTTTAAAAAAGTGAGTAAATTGTATTATTTAAATATAAATTCCGAGGAACAAATTATGGGAAGTATTGGAGAAATACAATATTGACAGAAACCTAATAGAAATTATTAAACAAATCTATAAAGATAACTCCGCTTATGTTAAAATGGGAAATATAATGTCTAATCCTATAAAAACCTCAAAGGGATTGAAACAAGGGTGCAGTCTATCACCAATTTTATTTAATATTTATGTAGAATTTATATTAACGAAATGGAAACAAAGCTGCAAAGGTATGGGGATCCCAATAGGCAACAGATTTTTGCTGACATTACAATTTGCCGATGATCAACTGGTTTTAGCGCAAGACAAATTTGATATGGAATTCATGATAAAAGGTTGAAAAACACATATGAATCATGGGGTCTCACAGTAAATTTACAAAAAACAGAATATCTGGCAATAAATAGCAATGAAAGAGAAAATTTAATATTGGAAGAAGGAATCCAAATAAAGCAAGTGAAACAAACTAAATATTTGGGAATAATTATGGATAACATCGAAGGTATAGGAAAATAGAACATAAAACATAGAATTGAATTGAGTAGCAAAATAATATCATCATTAAATTTCATATGGTGGGATAAGCATATTTGGAAAGACACAAAAAAATATATTGGTAAAACATTGGTGGAATCTGTTGCAATGTACGGAAGTGAGGTATGGACAATCAATAAGTACTACAAGAATAGACTAATAGCTCTAGAAATGGATTATTTACGAAGAAGTGCCAGAAAGTCTAAATTAGAACGTGTCACAAATAAGGAAATTAGAAACATAATGGAAGCAGACGAAAGCATAATTGAAAGAATTGAGGAGAAGGAATTAAAGTGGTTAGGACATGTTTTAAGAATGGAAGATGAGCGATGGCCCAAGCACTATATGAATGGCATCCGAACAGAAAGAAGAAAAGAGGAAGACCAAGGTTAACTTGGAAGGAAAACATGAAGACAGTAATGCAAGCTAGAGGGCTAAGCATCGAAGATGCCCAAGACCGTAGGCTTTGGAGGTTTGGCACGGGAAGACGGCAGCAGCTGTAAAAACCCGAAGATAGATAGAGATTAAACTCTCTCTAATCTTGGTTTCAGTAATTTCACCTACTTTTTTTTATTTTAGATATTCGCACCTACTTCCATTATACCTCGACATAGAACACTGGCGGGTCGGAGTGAGAGAAAAAGAAGAAGGGATATATATATATATATATATTTCCCATACATATAATAATAGGCCAAATGCAAATTTAAATAGTATACAAATGTCAAACGACGCATTATTGTTTATTAAATATGGCTTAGCCAAGCTATACCACATATAACGTTCGTATTTTTAAAATAAATCGAATATTAATGCATAATGACGTATTTGTAACAAATTAAAAATTGTAATGAATTGTGGTCGAATTTCGACCGCTAGGCGACCACTACTTATTTTAAAATGTTATATTTTAATTATCAGGTTGAGGAACCAGCTATAACGGCTGGGGGACTCGACATGTTAACCACATGTCATCCCTACACTGGCTGTTGATCATCTACCTCTGTGATTGACACATGTGGATGTGAAGGACCAGCAGCCGGCTGGTAAAAGGGCAACCACTGAAAAGTGGAAAGACCTTCAATCGGAATATTTTAATTATGCCTTTTGCTATGATGAAACCGGTTACCGAAATACTTTAATTAAAAAAAACTTAAATTGAGAACGATGATTCCTTGCAGGTGGTATTATACAGGGTGATTCACAATAATTATTGCATATATCTATGAGTTGTAGAGGGGACTTAGTAGATAAAGTTCAGATAAGGAACTCATGTCTAGAAACGTACCATTTTGATGTAAAATGGGTTTGAAGATCGGGACACAATGGGCTAATATCGCGTGTTTTGTGTTTCAGAATAAGTATTACAGATGGGATTCAATTATAAGTGTGGCTCCACATTGCACAAAGTGTACCTGCGACCCATGTTTTCATACACACGCCCCACAAGACCTGGTGAGTGCTCAATAATGTTTGCTGTCGCCAGAATTCGTGCAAGAAGATCTTCCTCCGACTCGACAGGTGTAGTACAACCCCTAGAAGTCTGTAATACTTATTGTAAAACACAGGACACACGATATCAGCTCATTGTGTTTCGGTCTTCAAACTTATTTTACATAAAAATTGTAAGTTTCCGGACACGGGTTCGTTATCAAAATATCGTCTACTAAGTCCTCTCTATAACCCCTAGAAGTCTGTAATACTTTTTGTGAAACACAGAACCACCTTATCAGCTCATTGTGTTTCGGTCTTCAAACTTATTTTACATAAAAATTGTAAGTTTCCGGACACGGGTTCGTTATCAAAATATCGTCTACTAAGTCCTCTCTACAACCCCTACAAGTCTGTAATACTTTTTGTAAAACACAGAACACACCTTATCAGCTCATTGTGTTTCGGTCTTCAAACTTATTTTACATAAAAATTGTAAGTTTCCGGACACGGGTTCGTTATCAAAATATCGTCTACTAAGTCCTCTCTACAACCCCTACAAGTCTGTAATACTTTTTGTGAAACACAGGACACAACATATCAGCTCATTGTGTTTCGGTTTTCAAACTTATTTTACATAAATGGTAAGTTTCCGGACTTGGGTTCCTTATCAAACATTGTCTAGTAAGTCCCTCCACAACTCCTAGAAGTTTGTAATATTTACTGTGAATCACTCTGTATAATTGAGTGGTACTATCCAACCCAGGTTAATGGCCGCACCTACATAACCTCTCCGTGCAACCAAATCCACAGTCAATAATTTTTAATCATCGCCTCAGTAATTGCATCATCATCATGTGTAGTCCTGTAGCCCTTTTAGTTTAACCATGACCTACTTAAGAATTACCGCCCAACCCTCTCTTTCGAAAGCTCTCTGTCCCACCTCTTAATTCCTGTCTTCACAAGACCATCCTAGACATCACCTAACCACCGTAATTTGGGTCTACCAACTCTTCTTTTACCACTTGGTTTGGCGTTTAATAATATTTTAATAATTATATTATTGTACATCCTGAATGTGTTTTCTTAATAACTTACCTCCCTCAAATCATGTGCTCTCAAGGTAGCGTGCTGTCTTGTCACCCAGCGGACCCGAGTTCGATCGGTCGGGACAAGTTTCCTGGCTGAGGTTTTTTTTCGGGTTTTTTTTTCTCTCCTGTAAGACAAATGTCAGGATATTTTAAGGCCAAAACACTTCATTGGATACCATTATCATAAGTAATGCCACGAGTGATTTCCAAATTATCGATAAATTCACGACTCGCGAAGTGAGGCCTGAATTTATGTAGATAATTTGGAAATCAACAGTGGCATTTGTTAGGACTATTTAACGAATAAAATTAACCTGTTTACTCACAAATCATTATTTAAATATAGTTATTTTAAAATATTTATATATTTAATGTAAACGGCGATGTTTGAAAACAAATGAGAAACGATTGGTACGCTTAATTTGCTTCTTCTGTTCATCACTGCAACCAGATCATATTATTTATTGCCAAAGGAACGCAATATTGTAAGAATACACTAATGGAGAAAAAATGAAACACATCAAACCATATATTAATTCATTTCTAATATCCTATGATGTAAATATGACAATTATATTTTTCTGGAATGTTATTACCTGGGGAAAAAATACATTTAATAATGTGAAAACAGTGGTTCCTCTTTTTTGGTGTTATAATCAATTGCTACAAATGTGTTATATTAATTCCCGCATGCGCTATGTGTCGACATCCATGCACTATATATACAACCTGGTAGCCGTATTTCTTGGAGAGTCAGTCACTGCAAAATAATGCTATGACCTATTCAGAATGTTAAAAAGGAGGTGCTTTCTTTATTATGATAAACTTTAGTTGGTAAATTCTAGGAGAAACACGACTGTGATTGGTTGTAAATAAAAAATCATTGAAACGTGATTGATCATTGACTCCCATTTAGGGCATGAGTTACATAGTCATCAATATCACATTCACCTCATTAGATTAGTTTAGTTAAAGCATCATTACCACAATAGTCATCTTTCTTATCATCGGGGCAGCTGTAACTCCGCATTTCAGGCGCACCTCAGAAGTGGTTTAAAAGTACGCCATGTCAGGAGAGTAGACCAGAAATATCGTATATCAACCAGGTGGCAATGAATAAAAATATTATTTTCTTGCCTCATACTTGCCCGTTTTCCATTCGTTTCCTACATAAAGTTTCTGTAATCCTCTATCATTCCCCATCCGTCCCAGATGTCCTATCCACTGCAGTCTCATCATCATCCACATGTCGTGTCCTCCTTTCGGAAGGTTGAATCCAAATATGCCTCCAACCATCTATTTCTTCCCATGCTTTCCTTCTTTCTAGTTCTTCTCAGCCGTATCCTCTTTCTTGTAAACTTTTCTCACTTGATTGATCCGTCTTTTCTTGTGGTCTACCTCGTGGTCGTGTCGTTTTCCTTGTTTCTTGAGATTTAATAGTCTTTGTGGTAGTCTTTCCTTTTCCATTCTTTTTAAGAGTCCAACGATTTTAGTCTACTTTTTTCTATATCTGTTAATTTTTCTGCTACGAGCCATGCTCCAGTACCACCTAATGAAACTCTAAAGCAGAACTGAGCCTCTCATCACAATTACAAAAGACTGGTGAAATTTCAAAATGTACACATTGTGTTTAATAAAATCTATTTAATTTTTATACATTGATTGTCTCTCTGATTTTTTCATTCCTTGTTCTATCTCTGCTTGTTCTTATGTACCATTCCACGTAAGAATTTCATATCTGTAGCTTGGATTCTGCTCAATTCCTTCCATTGCAGTCTACCCGAAATTTAACTTTTCTTATTATATCTTGTGTCCATAAGTATAATGTAACTCACTGTTACTCGTCGTCTCTTCGTCTCTCTTTGGTTCAAATTTTTTTCTCATCATCATCATCCGGTATCATGGCAGCTGCCGCCGTCTTCCGGAAACCAAACGCCATTCCTCTCTATCCATCCATTGATCTTCCTCCATTCCTCTGATATTCATAGCTGCTTGTACCCCTTCTATCCACGTTTTCTTCGGTCTTCCTCTCTTCCTCCTTTCCATTGGGATCCATTCCATAACAATTTTAGGCAATCTTTGCTCTGGCATTCGTTTGACATGACCATACCACTGCAATCTTTTCTTTTCTATGATGTCCGGCTCCTCTTGTACACTCATAATTTCCCTTATTTCTTTATTTCGTATTCTATCCATTCTAGATTTTCCAGCTGATCTTCTTTAAACATCCATTTCTGTACTAAAATTCTTTTCATTTCCCTGGTAGGAATTTGCCAGACTTCAGAATTTTTTTCTAAAAACTTTATTCTCAAATATTCGTAATATTTTCTCATATCTTAAAATAAGAACCGAAAAGTAAAATTTTTCAAAGAACTTTATTCTCAATATTCGTAATATTTTCTCATCCCTTAAAGTAAGGAACGAAAAGTGAAATTTTTCTAAGAACTTTATTCTCAAATGATGTTGAGTGATTCCGGGTTCTGTGGCCGTGGTCCATAGTTGGTGTTGATACCAGACGTTTCGCCCTCAACTGCGGAGGGCATCTTCAGTGGCGAGTGCTTCTAGGCACGCCTAGAAGCACTCGCCACTGAAGATGCCCTCCGCAGTTGAGGGCGAAACGTCTGGTATCAACACCAACTATGGACCACGGCCACAGAACCCGGAATCACTCAACATCATGATTACCGGCCGTGAAAGCCTGCATTCAACTATTTATTCTCAAATATTCGTAATATTTTCTCATCCCTTAAGGTACGGACCGAAAAGTGAAATTTTTCTAAGAACTTTATTCTCAAATATTCGTAATATTATCTCATCCCTTAAAGTAAGGACCGAAAAGTGAAATTTTTCTAAGAACTTTATTCTCAAATATTCATAATATTTTCTCATCCCTTAAAGTAAGGACCGAAAAGTGAAATTTTTCTAAGAACTTTATTCTCAAATATTCGTAATATTTTCTCATCGCTTAAAGTAAGGATCGAAAAGTGAAATTTCTCTAAGAACTTTATTCTCAAATATTCGTAACATTTTCTCGTCCCTTAAAATAAGGACAGAAAAGTGATTTTTTTCTAAGAACTTTATTCTCAAATATTCGTAATATTTTCTCATCGCTTAAAGTGAGGACCGAAAAGTGAAATTTTTCTAAGAACTTTATTCTCAAATATTCGTAACATCTTCTCATCCCTTAAAATAAGGACCGAAATCTCACATTTTTCTAAGAACTTTATTCTCAAATATTCATAATATTTTCTCCTCCTTTGAAATAAGGAAGGTAAAGTGACTAACAACTACGGAATCATGCATTTTATTAATAAGTAATCACAGATGCTTGATCAGAACCTTAAACATCTGTAATATATTCACGGCAAGTTTCCTAACAACAACAAAAAACAAAAAAAAAAAGACGTCAATATTCTAACTCCTGATGACAGATAAAGAGGATGACTTGCAAACTTTACTATATAAATTCTATCTCAACTGTCAAAGATTATTATATCATCTCATAAAACTAAATCTATGATCAGAAATACATTTCCTTTATGATGCAAGTTGGAACTGGGGTGAAGGATATTGAGCAAGTCATTGTTTATGAGTATCTGGGATTGTGATAACTAGTTGGGGTCCTTGTAAAATCAAGTTATATATCAAGCTAATAATAGGAGGTTATATGAATTATTATTATTATTATTATAATAATTATTATTATTAATATTAATATTATATAATTTGGAAGTACAAGGTGTTAGAAATGAGTGCAGTTTTTCGTGTGGTGGTAGGGAACATCCAAACAAGTATTTCAACATGATGAACCTTGGGCCGGAAATGCATTGATGTGGGTCTACAGAATAAAACAGCATTTGAAATTGTTGAACACATTGTTGTTTATTTATTATTCTAAGAAAAATGGAAGGTATTACATGTTATTTTTCAGTATTTGTTGGAAATTGCACAGCTCCGCTCGTCTCACCTCGGAATGACGAACTCTAAAAAAGCGTACCTGATGCTCCCTACTTTTCGCAGCCGCTGCCACGATCCTTGCTACAAGCTCTGCTTCTGTGTTCATGGGTGTCTCGTAGGTATGATACTTTAAGTGTCCTCACAAAATAAATCCAATGGTGTGAGGTCTGGGGACCTCGGTAGCCAAGGAACGGGTCCACCTCGACCAATCCAGCGATCTGAAAATCTTCTGTCGAGGAAAGATCTAACGGCACGTGTGAAGTGGGGAGAGGCACCATCGTGTTGGAACCACATCCTACAGCGTAAGTTGAGAGAAATGTCTTCGAATATTCTGGGAGCATTACTTCTCGGAGAAAGGTCAAGTAATGTTGCCCTGTCAGGCGAGGGCCCAGCAAGATATTATTTAGAAATCCCGCCCAAACATTAACCGCAATTACCATAAGAAACAACGTTTTGTCATACAACAATTTTAAATGCGTTTTTACACTGTAGACCCATAATAATGTATTTCCGGTCCAAGGTTCATTGTGTTAAAATACTTGTAGGGATGTCCCCTACCACCACATGGAAAATCTGCACTCATTTCGATAACACCTTGTATAAACACTTAAATAAGGAAATGAAAATTATAATTTAGAGAGCAGTGATACTGACCTATTTCTCAGACACTGAGGGCTAATATTGTACGAGAAGAAGAAAACGGAACGTATAATGCAACTGTTAACCATTGCATGCCTAAACCTACCTTGAAATTACTTCCAGGCAAGCTTCGTGATGTACCAAGGCGTTTCCAAAAAAGTATCTACATTTTTAACTGCAAGATAATAAAATCCAGCATCAAATCTCTCATTTAAACTATACAAACGTAATACAGCTCCTCAATTAGTAGATTGGATACCCTTACTATCTGCCTCCGCTCCGCATTCCACCTCATTCCACTCCGCTCTTACTCAGCAGGGAATCCATCTGCTCCGTATAGTCGGTTGCCATTGCTGGATTCTGGCTTCGATTTATAGGCCTTGCAGTTAAAAACGGCAGTTTTTTTTAATATACGGCCTTGGTACATCACAACACTTCTCTAAAGAAATGTCAAGGTAGGTTTAGGTATGCTATTGTTGACGATTCCTTCGTTAGTAATTTAATGTCATAATATTTACATTTAACATTCTTAAAACCAAGTGTACAGTCCAACTAGTCAAGATTTTTTTTCAAAACTTAGTATAGGCCTAATTAAATTTATTAAATTACATTTTTGCGTGAATGGTAGCATTAATTATGATTTTGCTCAACAGGTGGCACTTCAATACTCTTTACAAAGGCCAAACTTTAGAACATTCTTAGGCCGGTATTCTTGAAACCAACTCTCCTCTCGAAGTGAGTGACATGTGAGTGGCTCCGCCTTCCTATGACGTCGAGAGTATTCTTGAAACCAACTCTCGCTCAAAACTCTCGTTTTGGCCACGCCTTACTCACTTATAAATGTCAAATTTTAAGTCGGCAGTATACCTGTCTTTCGCTTTGTTCTGCTCCACAGTAGAAATGGCGGAATTCCAAAAGTGAATAATCTTTTGGGTTTGGAGGCACAGAAGTTAATAGAAGATGTGGAAATTGAACAAAATCTACGGGATCAAGCGAATCGCCGTCGCCGCCTGTACTTTCAGGATATTCCCCGATATACAGGTAAGTCATGTAATATATGCTGTATGATTCATTATATTCTAACTTCTTCAATATGCATCGTGAGACTTCTTAAAATCTAGTGTTGTTTATTACAAACGTGTATGGAAATACTATATAAACCGATTACAAATAATTCATGTAGAGAAATAAAATATCACTCTCGTGTATAATCATTAACATGATCGTTTTTTTGTTTGTATATTACACGCAAAAAAGTGAAATTTTTATTAACTCCGGTCACATAACGAACAAAATTGGATAATAATTAGTAATTCAATAGTACGATATATATGTGTATGTATATATATATAATATAAGGAAAATGCAAATAATGAAACATCTTCATTCAAACTACTGTAGTAGAAATTAATAAAACAATATTTCTATTAATTTTTTAATACTTAACATTATTATTATTTAATTTAAAGAAATTAACTTCATTTCGTGTGTTTTTGTTGGGACAAGTTAGTATACGCATGATTAGTTTATTGAATAATATGCAAGCAATTTATTTTGTTAGGTTAGGAAGAGTGTAATGGGTGTATGTCAGTTTCTCATAAACTGTTTGGGAATTTATTAAGAAGGTTAGTTATTTCGATTTCACATTTATATCCTGCCACCTGGTGAAGGTTACATTAAACATTCGCGCATGTGCAGTGCGATTCTGTAGAACTTATTCATTGAATAGATGAGAGTCAAATACTAAAGTTTACCCATAATTTGCTTCACTCTTTAAATTATGCACATGAAAGATTATCTGATAATGCTTAATTTAATTTTATGCTAAATTCCTCGATTCAGGAACAAATACTTAATCAAGGTGTGGCCAGACAAATATTAAATTTATTATGGCATAAATATTGTGTCATACCAATTGTGAATTTATTCAATTTGTTTATTAATTCTATTCACAGGAAGTATGCAGCTTGTAGTGGCAGACCTCCCTGGCATCAGCCAAAGTACTGTGTCACCTGTCATCAGAAAAGTATCCACCTCTATTGCAGAATTGAAACTACAATTTATAACATTCCCTAATGGAGATGAGGTTCGTCATCTCCATTATGAATTTCATAGAATTGCTTGTTTCCGTGGTGTAGTTGGATTCATCGATGGCACACATATAAAAATAAGGAATCCTGGAGGAGAATATCCCGAAATCTTCAGAAATAGCTTGGGCGTATTCTCCTTCAACTGTCAGGTATGTACAAAAACTAGTTAAGCAAGTATTTTGTGTGTTATTATTATTATTTTATTTCACTCCCTCTCTCCAAGCGCAACAGGCCTAGAAGGCCCTTATGCTCTTTAATTGACATCATTAGAGTTGTAATTCAAAACTGATAATGAAAGATCCAACTAATTTTTTTTAGAAGCTTTATTTTTAGAGTTCAGGTTCTTCTACGTGTCGTAAATCTACGACATGTGATCCATGGCTTCAGTTGCCTTGATCAGTATTGTAAGAAAATTGAAATAAAGCCATTAGTTGCACTGTCTTAAATATATAGCACATAAAAGCAGAACTCCAAGCAGCATCTGTGAACCATTTTAGGTGAATACTTGATTTATGATGCTTTTTACCTAAATAATTTGTGCCAAGTAGGAGATTTTGTAGACCAATATCAGTGAGAAACATTTTGAAAATGTATTGTGTTAATATTGTTCTAGATTACTACCTCATACCATTTATCCCATAACATAACATAGATTTTTGCATAAATAACAAATAAAATATAACCATATTTTAATTTTTTTCATGTTTTTATTAAATTTACACTTTCCAAACCTTAATTTTTCTTCCTTAATTAATCTAGGTTGGAAAGTGTTAATTTAATAAAAACTTCAAAGTATGAAGCTTTACCGTTCAAAAGTAATGTATAAATTCTCAATAAAAGTACTTCTGAATAAAAGATTCCAATTGGCATGTTGGTATTGATGGTCTTCGGACGAACGAGAATTGTATAAGTAGAAAGAAATGTTGACATTCTTATCGGTGCTCAGATGGTGTAATTGGTATTGTACTAATGTACAGAATCAGAGATCCAGGGTTCAAGTCACAATTCAAGCATTATTTTTTCTTTCTTTATTAAGGTACAAGTAAATTTACGGAAAAACTGCACTTAAACTAGCATGAAATATTTTCAAAGTCCTATAGAATAACAGTGTGCATGCGCCAGAGTTTGAGAGCCACCAATAACCCACAATCGAACCATATTGATTATCATCCTCGATTACAATCCATCGCTATGAAATTTAAATGACCAATATTTGCAATAAATCCCCAAATCTATGTTAAAAAGATATATTAATAATATTAAAATTACCAAACGTTTATTAAAAATGGGTGTACACTTACTTATCGCTCCCTAATGCTGATCCAACCAGCGATAACCCAAAACAGCAATAGAAAAATCATAGACTAAGTAATATACTCTGTGGAGAAAATAGCAGTTAGCATCACAATATTTCTAACAGTGTCATAAAATTGTGATTTGCACATTTAAATAAATACTTCGAAACTGTCTAATAATGTTATAAAAATTGTTTGAAAAAGTTTAAAATATTAGGAAATACAAAATAAGTGCTATAGTTTACAATAATATAACTGAAAAATCAAGCGCTAGTAAAAGTGCAGTTGAGCCAAATTTACTTCCAATAAAACAATTGACGAAACCATCACAATTTTAACGCAATGACAAAACTGAAGTGCTTGTAATGGCTATGAATAAAAAATGAATAGTTTTTCGTCAGGAACGGCATAGTTTATAGTAAGAATTTTGAATATGAAAAATTGAATATATATATATATATATATATATATATATATAATCAATTGAGTTGGTGTTTACTTGATGAAAATCCATATTAATTAATTAAATAAAAATAAAACTTAGTTTCATTCAATTTTCATATTTATTAAGATATAATTCAGTGACAGCTGTTTCGGTACATGTCTGAAGAAGGTACAGTGTACCGAAACAGCTGTCACTGAATTATATCTTAATAAATATGAAAATCGAATAAAACTAAGTTTTACTTTTATAATTATATATATATATATATATATATATATATATATATATATTGCATTGAGAGTAGCTTTTTATATCTTGGATTTTTTTTTAATTTTCAGGCCATTGTGAACTTCACTATGGAATTCATAAACATCGTTACAGGCTGGCCAGGATCTGCACACGACAGTCGTATGTTCAAAAGTAGCATGATCTGTGGCCAATTTGAAGAAGGAGAAGTGTCTGGCATTCTCCTGGAAGACAGTGGGTATGCGTGCCATCATATTTTAATGACACCTCTCCTCAACCCACAAACACGAGCTGATTTCAATTATAACTCAAACTTGAAACGACGACGACTGTTATAGTTGCAACAACTGTGTTACACAATATAGCGAGGAGGGCAAACGATGCCGAAATAGAGGATCTGCCACCAATAATGCTATTCCAGTTGTGAATGATGTTTATGATTTGCCAAATGGATTGACAGCCAGAAGGGCTCTAATAGATGTCCACTTTTAATAATAAGTAAGGTGAATACCGAGTCATCCTTCCTCATAACTGGTGTTCTATTTGAAGTAGTTTTGATATTTCACGTATACCATCGTCAGCTTTTCCAGACTGTTGAAATTTAAGTTGTCAGCTCTGGACATCGAGGGAACGACAATGTTAATTTCAACATTCTGGAAAAGCTGACGATGGTATACTTTATATACAGACACTAGTTCAAATAGAACACAACAAGTTATGAGGTAGAATAACTCCGGATTTACCTTATTTGTTATTAAGAAGGACCTAATAGAGTTACTTACTTCCCATTGTATTTTTACTTGTAATTTTAGGATTGTGATTGGACAAAATTATATGAACACTTTCTTTTCACTACACTATCATGTATTGTGCATTTTTTTTTTGTCTTCTATACTTCCTCTGCTGTAAGGCTGTGAACATATTTGTGTTGTGTATATAGACCATTATGTGTTAAAAATGCAGATTTCCTCGTCTAAATTGTTGGTGCATCTGTAACACTATATCATTTTGTCTAATCTTAAATTTTATTTGTTCTAATGTGTAATTTAAATAGGGCCCTATTCCATGTGACATATCAGCTATAAACTTTGTAATTGTCCTTTAAGTCACTAACACTATCATTTATTGGATAACATAAGTTAAAATGCGTGCACATTTATTCACATTTCTGGTATAGCCAATTGTGAACATGTTTATTTAATTCAGTTTGTTTGTTTTATGTCCCGCACCATAGCTGAATGGTTAAGGCAAGATGCTTTGTCAGAGAGTTACCGGACTTGCGCTGGTTCGGGTCTCCATGGGGGAAAACATTTTTTCTTGTGATTTTGGCCAGTATTGGGCCATTGCTCACTCAGCATCATGAGGCATTTGGGTAGCTACAATAAGTAGCGGCTCCAAGTTCAGAAAATCAGCTATAATGACTGGGGGACCTGACATGCTGACCACATATCAATCCTACACTGGGTGAATGATCTTCTATCTCTGTGATCAACTCATGTGGAAGTGAGTCCAACAGCCAGCTAGTAGGCCAAGAGCCTTCTAGGCCTTTCAAGCCATGGGTTTTTTTATTATTTTATATTCCGTTAAGTGAGTCAAATAAGTTATTACATGTTACCTCATAAAACTCCGTGATCTTCACAGGACTGGTTTCTGAAGCTATTGCTTGTATCATCAGCCAAGATTCCATTAACTCTATAGTCTGAGTTCTGGTTGACGATAGAGGAAATAACTTCAGAAACCGGTCCTGTGAGAATCACCCAGTTTTATGAGGTGAGATGTAATAATTTGACTTACTTAATTTATTTGCCTGATAATGTAAATTCCCATCATAAAATTTCATTAAAGTAATTTAGATTTGATTAAGTAGGTAGATCCTTGGCAAGCTTTATTGTTTTGTTATCTTGTTTTCCGTAAGTTGGGTATGGAAACTTAAAAGCCTTATGATCCATCCATCCATAGTAATTCTGCCCAAGGGTAGGTATTTCACTGCAATCATAGCATTTTCATGCTATGATTTGCTAGGTAATTATAGGTGTGGTAGCTTCCCGTTGCTTTCTTTCCACATCGGTGAAGGATGATGATGATGACCGGATGATATTTGGGGACTGTTGGTCCCTAAGCTTCCTGACATTTGTCTTACAGGTGAGGAAAACCCCAAAAAAACCTCTCCCAGGAGCTTGTCCCGACCAGGAATTGGACCCACTGCATGACAAGGCAGCACGCTACCTCGAGACCACAGTGGTGGACACGATGAGGTATTATATTCTAAAAAATGTGTAAATAGTAATGTTTCACAATAATATATAAGGTATTAGTGTTACAAATTTGTGTGTTTATGTACATTGATAGCTGTGTAATGTTCATGTATGTAAATCCATATTGATTCTTGTATATAATTGTTATGAGTAATTATGAATGCTGATAATAATAAAAAGCAATGTTTTCAAATGAAACATATTTTGTATTTATTTCAGGTGTCATACATATTAATTCCACAATAAAATATAAGTATGGACTGTTCTTTAATTTCATTTTCCTGCATTGTCCAAGTACTAGAATTCACTTCTGTTTCTTTTATCATGACATACAAAACTCATGTCCACCAAAAACAGATGTTTATTTCCAATATGCAGTTCCCTAAGATTCATCCAAATATCCTCCCATCTAAACCTTCCTAATGGTATTTTCTCAATAAAATAAATACATTTGTCGCTATAAGTTTTATAAGTTTGTTATGGGTTGATCATGTAGATTGAATAGACAGTAGAAGAAATTTTACTGGATTAAGTTCGTTGAGGAAAAGGTTCAGTGGAGGGCTTTAGTGAATGTGCCATTTATCTTATGTATTTCATAAAGCCCTAGAGCTTGCAATATAAGTAGTAAAACCAATCAGCTATTCAAGGGGACATATTTGAAAAAAATCATGTTGACGTGAGGATGAGGTAAAACAGTAAACTGAAATGAAGTTTCATGCAATGACTACATATTTTAAAGATGGTTGTTTATATAAATGCCCTTATAGGACTGTAGGGCAAAGTAAGTGGGCATATATATAATACATATAATGTCCCATTTTTTGTTTTGATATAAATTTTAGAATAACACTGATAGAGTATCAAAGTTTATAAATTATGACTATAGTCTTGTATCAGGAGAAGCATTAATGACCATAAGGAGAAGAGACAATACTAATAATTTACATAACATGGTGATTAAAGATTTGTGGTGAATTACAGCAATAATTAATACATAGTTACTTAACAGTGTTTCTATAAACGGAAAAACTGCACTTAAACTAGCGTGGAATATTTTCAAAGTCCAATAGAACAACAGTGCGCATATGTCAGGTTTTATATAGCCAGCGATAACCCACAATCTAACCACATATCGATTATCATCCTCGATTACTATATGTCGCTGTGAAATTTAAATTACTAATATTTGCAATATTAAGAAAATAACATCATAATATTGTGATTTGCATATTTAAATAAATACTTCAAAATTGTCTAATAATGTTATAAAAATTGTTTGAAAAAAGTTTAAAGCATTAAATAATGTTAGTTAATACAGAAGAAGAGTTTACGACAATATAAATGAAAAATCAAGCGCTAGTAGAAGTGCAGTTGAGCCCTATACCATATGTATATTTTTTACCATAATCTCAACCTTGAGGTTAAGGAAAATAAAATGCACCATCAAAAATTGATTAATAACTTTGTATTTATTTGATGTATTTACATAACGTGGTGATGGTAATTTCTTACCATGTTCTTAAAATATTATCTTCATAGTGTAATTTTGATAATGGTTTTCTATTAACAATTACAACAATAAATTAATACATAGTTACCTATCAATGATTTTATAAACCATAATAATAAATTATTATTTTGCTACAATTTCGACTTTTAAGGTTAGGCCTACAAAATTATTAGGACCTATAGTATTACCTGTTATGCATAAAGGTATACCTATTATCCATAAAGATAACATAATAAAATAAAATAGACCATCTCAAATGGATCACTAATACTGTTTTTAATTTGATATAAAATAGATCACGTATATTATATTAATTTGGTTTGTTGATATCCCATAACGTACATATAACGTACGCTTTTCTCCATCACAATACACATGTATAAAATATAAAAGCTGTGGAATGTTACAATTTGACCTTTTATACTTTTCTTACTATATTTATCAATAATATAAGCCTATTCAGATAACTAATTTTATAAGGGATAACTGGGCAATATATATTTTTTACTTTCATTGTTGGACATTTCTATATGTAGGAAATCCTAATTTTGCCATGAATACGTTTTGATTACACACATATATTGTATGTTTAACCTCAATCAGATTCTATTTCCTCATTTTTGTAATAAGTTTAATTTATTTTAGGCAAACAATCACATTCCCATAACCTATACAATTGCAGACGATTTTTAAAAGACGCCATATTTCACAATATCATATGGATTATTTCTCTATGGATTTTTAAAATCATTGCCAACATACGCATTTTTCCATCTCGTCTGAGATAGAGATAAGATCGGATAAGATGGTTTCAAGAAAACCATCTCTCACTCTCGTTGTCAGACTCAACTTACGAAAGTGAGTGAGGTGGGGGAGAGGAGAGTTGGTTTCAAGAATACCGGCCTTAGTGTTTTGATTTTCAAATTATTTCCCGCCATTTACAACGATGTTTACATTGTTTCTAACGATTATTTCAATATATTGTTCTATTTTATTTAACTATCTACATAGCGTGCAGACGTGGCTGCCATATTGATTTTAACGAATATTCTATGCACCAACAAAGACATGTTCCAGTGCAGCCAACATGATGTATTTACTAATTAACTGTACACATATACTTCAGAATTTCAGAACTTACTACAGTACTTATTTTTGGGCGTTCAATTCTTTCATAGGTTAGAGTGCTTAAATTGCGTTGGTCTTTTACATAGGAATAAGATTATAAATTTTATTAAGGTTCCAGCTAGTTTTGTAAACCTTGTAAAGTTTTACTTTTAAGGGGGGTAGAATTTAAGTTGGAATATATCTAATTTGCAAAATTATTAATAATTGTGAATTTATAGGCTCGGGTTAGAATACTAAATTGCGTTAGGTTAGCTTTTATTTTTATTAAATATCGTGTATATGTTGGCTGCAACCCGTCATTCCATAGTATATACCGCTTCGCGTTTGTTGGCGCAAGCGCATGGTGTATGATTGGAATTTCAATTTTTTTTCACGTCACTTCTTGTAAAGTATCTCCCTTTAGAACTTATATTAAAGCTTTTGAAATGACAAAGTAAAATTAATGTAAAGGCTTTCTTTCAAAACTTAACAAATCCATATTTTTCTGTCAAAATCTGATATATCCAATGTTAATAGTATAATTACGTCCAAATGAAGGTGTATATCAAGTTGACATTTGTGAATATTAATCTAGGAGACTACATATACAAGACTTTTAGTTAGGAGAATCCTGTATATGGTTTATATGTTACTATTGTTTTATGTTTCCGATTTGATAGTAAGCTCCTCAACTATGCCGAAGATGAGAAGGAGAAAGAGAAGAAGAAGCAGCTTTTTCTAAAGCAATATGTCCGTTGGTCTTAAACTATTGTTTGATATTTTAATTTAATAATGTATATATATATATATATATATATATATATATATATATATATATATATATACAAACGAATGTCTGTATGTTTGTCCTTTATACGCTGCCATACCGTTCAACCGATTGTGATGGGGCTTTTCTGTAAAATGTTCATGAGTTTCACGGGAGGCTTTTAGGCTATAAGAGAGTTGAAATACTCAATGCCTTCTCCCCTAAAAATCACCCTTTGTAATGAAAAACGTGTTTTTCGTATTTTTCTGAACTAACTGCATGACATTGCGTGCTACTAACCGCTCTGCGCCCTCCTGGATGCCGGCCAACTTCGGTTAGTCGGCCAGCGAGCCCACGAGGTTAAAGTGCAGTACTCACTGCATTTCCTTGACGTGTACATAGTTACAGCTGTCAAGGTGTATTTTTACCAATGGTGAAGTAGCTCAAATCCACGATTATTTATATTCGCATTAAAATACTAATATTCATACTGCATATTGGAATACAATACTAGACTTTGGACATCAATATATACATCATTGCAATATACGTACCGGGATCGGAGCTGCAGGTTTAGGAACCAAATATTTGTTCGAACATTAGTTTGGACAAAAATATCCTATGTCAACAACACATGGTACAATAAGTAAATTTAATTTGGCTCGTAAACGCAAAAGTCGTCTATCACAAAGTGAATCGCAAATAGAAAATCCGTTTGAGCAAGGATATACTCAATAATTAGCAGAGACTGGTGCCGATTACGATCCAGATCAAGGTCCATCACATGTCAACAAGCACCCAAGAACTCAATCCGGAGGCGAAGGAAGCGGAGAACGTGGTACAGAATCTAGTTCAACAGCGACAACAGTTGCACCGGAAACTATCGATACACATATGAATACCGACGCTGGTGGTACTCCTAGCAACGTTCGTGGTCTAGGTGGTCTATTTGGTGGAGGTGTATCAGATGCACCAGGAGTTCTCAGCGGCAGTGGTACGCCTGCGCGAAATGTCAAGGCATTTAAATCGCGAACTACAGGCCCTCAATACTTACATTTTGAAAAAAAAAAAAAAAAAAAAAGCTGTCAGGTTTACCTCATGAGACACCCATACAAAGAATACGACTTTGCTATAGACAATATATCTGTTGGTAAACAATTGGTTACACCAGCGATGTAAAACACGAGCTCCAAGAGACGGTGCGCGCCGATATGCTCCGGGAGCACTCCACTGAACAGGCAACGCTACCTGCTGACTTGGTTCAGTTTTACTCGTCAAATGCAGTGATGAGCATGGCTATGTCCAGCATCGAGGCCTTGCGAGAATCATGCCTGCGTATTTATTTGGCACAGAATATCTCTCCCAATTTGAAACGGTTAAATTACCTAGTTCGATGAAGAAACAAGACAAAAATATAAAAATCGTCTGTAAAATTAATAACAAACTCAGCAACATCGCGTCAAATAAAATTGAAGTAACAAATAAATTCTAAAATCAAGGCGTTTATAAACTAAAGTACAACAATTACGAACATTTTAACGTCGGTAGAACAACAAGAAATTTTAACACAAGATACACTGAATTTTTTCAAAAAAATATTAATAATGAAGACAAATCAAGTTTTGCCAAACATACTAGAAACGGGTCATCAGTTCGTCAACATCGATAATACTATGTCAATAGTACACAGAGAGAATAACAACAATAATATTAGCATCCTAGAAGACACATAAATTTTAAAAGTAACTGAGAATACAAAGTTGCTGAAGAAGAACATATCCGCATACCTGAACCCGTTGTACAACTTATTCAACATCATTAGTATCAGTTGAAATGCAGAAGATGAAACATGGATTTTAAAGGCCTTCATAATTTTAACTACTTGAAGTTTTCAAACAGAACTTTATTTCAGTTGATGACGGCTGGTTTATCATTTTATATTTTTAATATTAAATTAGTAAAATAAAAACAAGTGTCAAGTAAGAACGCCCGGGAAGTAACATCGTGAAAAGAGGTGATTTATTTTCCTACAATAGGAGCAATAAATTACCCACTTCATTTTTTCCTAATCAAGAAATATTAAATCATGTTTGTTAAAATGGTACATGAACATGTTCAACGTATTCTCATCTTGTGTTTTATTTGTACGTATTGGCCTGTTGATTGCTGATGTTTTGTTCATGCAAATATTAAACATTGCAGATTAAAATCTTTTAAGGTATTATTTAACACTGTAAACCAGTTAATCATATTCATTAATAAATACTTCACTCCTGTTTGTGAGTTGTTTTATATTTTGATTCCTCCCGTTATAAGCGTTTGTGACAATGATAGGCTTTCGTACAGGTCCCGCCGGAGAAGTAGGAAGGGGTACAAATACATGCTCCAGAGTTAGCATCGCGTTCCGCACGGAATTTGCAGCTCTGAACTATGACATGGCTGGGCACCAACCGAATTTCGAATTTTATCTGGATTTCTTGTGCAAGCGTAATAAAATGCGAAGTAATGATGCAACCAGTTTGGCATCTGCCTAAACCATAACATATAAACACAGAATTAAATATTTTTAAAAAATGTAAAAATTTGTCAGCTACAGCATATGTCTATCTTTTAGGAATATCTCATAATAACCATTTTTATCTTTCAGGTCATCGATGCCAAGAAGATCGGAATGAGTAGATTCCCGGGCAAGAGTAGCTGCGCACGGCAGGTATTCTTTTACGGATAATTCTCAATAATCACTTTTGTCTCTTAGTTCATTTATGCCAAGAAAATGGGGATATGTCAATTCCCGAGAATCACCGGGTAATCAGCACGGAGTATCTAAAAATAATTATGATATAATTTATATTTTTTCTTTTTACTTATTAAAGTATACATAAAAATACATTTAATTTGTTTAGGCGTAGCAGGGCACGTCTGGTATTAGCTAGTATAAATCATAATTAATAAAAAAGTCAGTGAGGACGTACAGAAATAAGCTAAATTATATTAAAGACGAATAACAACAGTTATATAATATTATGAACGGCCGATATACGCGCCAAAACATCGTAAAAACAACTGAGTGATTAGAAGACACTTTTATTGGATATGTTACTTAAGTGTTTTCTTCCTTCCTCATGATTTATAACTCAGTTTTATAATGTTATGAAATTTCGACATTGTTAGGTTTATTTCAATGTCTAGCTTTATGTCTTCAATTGAGTAGTCCGATTCCAAAATATATATTTTTTTTAAACAATCTATTTTCCACTGTACAAGTTATTCACCGGCTTAAAACTTCACCTAAGATAGTTTTGATACGTGTAAGCAGAAGTGAAAAGTAAAAGATTGAGATAGCAATACTAATAAATAATAGTTTTAAAAAACTAAAACAGCACGCTTTATTAGAAAACCGAACTCAAAAAAGAAAAATAATTTTAATTTCCAACACGCTTGGGATAAATTTAAAGTGGTCAACAAAAAATCATCTCCAACACATATAGAATAAAACTAGAATTATCAACAAAAAGAAAATAATTTTACCATCAAAGGCGTGGGGTGCTCTATATCAATTAATATATTTGATAATAAACATATATTGGTAAAAGTAAAGTCTCTAAGAAGAACATGTAAAAACCATAAAAAGCATCCCACGCTTAGTTTTTTAAAACTTTTATTTATTTTTTTATTTTTTAGTTTTAATATTTTACAGAATAAGGTAAGAATGTAAATATCTTTAAATTCCATACTATTGTAGTATGAGCTAAAAGTATTACTCCTCTAAAAAAAAATCCTCCCCAGCCGGATTCGAACCAGCGACCTACGGATTACTGAAATTATACACTACTAGTTCACCGCTCTACCAATTGAGCTCTTACAACGACTGACTAAAAAGTCGACTAGTCCGTAACCTATTATACCAGTTTTAATTTTTTTTTTATTTTCTGATGATTCTGGCCAGGAATTTAGAAATAAAATATGAAATTATTGTAGTGTCACGGGTCCTTTACAAGTATACAAAGTTTCAAGTCGATCCAAAGTCTCTAAGTGGGTGAAAGTCGTGTTCAAAGATTCCGTTACATAAATACAGAGACACTTTTTTGATTTTCTGATGATTCTGGCCAGAATTTTAGAAAATAAATATGAAATTATTGTATTGGCAAGGGTCATTTACATGTATACAAAATTTCAAGTCGATCCAATTATTTTAAGTGGGTGAAAAACGCGTTGAAAGATTCGGTTACATAGATAGATAGATAGATAGATAGATAGATAGATAGATAGATAGATAGATAGATAGATAGATAGATAGATAGATAGATAGATAGATAGATAGATAGATAGATAGATAGATAGATAGATAGATAGATAGATAGATAGATAGATGATAGATAGATAGATAGATAGATAGATAGATAGATAGATAGATAGATAGATAGATAGATAGATAGATAGATAGATAGATAGATAGATAGATAGATAGATAGATAGATAGATAGATAGATAGATAGATAGATAGATAGATAGATAGATAGATAGATAGATAGATAGATAGATAGATAGATAGATAGATAGATAGATAGATAGATAGATAGATAGGTAGATAGATAGATACAGGTCAAGCTAATATAAAGCGTGTAAAAAGAAAGAAGACAGACAAAAATATTTCTGAACAATTGAATAGTGGTCTGCCGAAAACAGATCTTACACATGATTGTACTAACATCTTCAGCTACTTTTGTTACATGTACACTTAGGATCGGTTTCACCAACAGAGGTAACTATATTACGCCAGTTTAAGCCATGCATTATACACGGGGAAAATTGTCGTAATACAGTTACCTCTGTTGGTGAAACAGGCCCTTAGCGACAAAAATAATGGGTTGATCTCGAATATTCTCTTAGTTCTAACGCGCGAATCACACGAGTATACTAATTGCACAGTAGAGCTACAATACGTTTCCCTTCTTCCTTTGAAGAGCATTCTTTCTAAACACAACAAGGCGCGGAAGCTTAGCTCTCAGTGCTTAGTGGCTAGATTCGTATGCAAAAGGTAACAGGTTCGATTTCCGGCGAGGTTAATTTTTTAATTGTTAAAATATTTTGTTAAAATATTTTATTCTGTATGTCCTTTCTTAAAGAAAAAACGTACTATTTGGAAGTATTACTATTTTATTATTAACATTATTATTTATTTGTTTATTTATTTATAAACAGGTTTACAGTGTAACAAAACATCTTCCTATGCCCACAGCTTTTTAAATTTTTATCTTCTTTCTCCATTCTTCTCTATCTTCTCATTCCAATTCTTACAGACCTAGCTCCCTCATACCTCTTCTTACATCAACCATCCATTTAAATCTAGGTCGACCTCTCTTTCCTTTTCCAGGTGGAATCCATTCCAAGGTTGTCTGGGTAATCTTTTCTCTGGCATCCTACGAATATGGCCATACCATTCTAGTTGGTGTATCTCACAAAATTTAGTATTGAATTTTGGACTTTCATTTGTTGTGTGATGATTGTATTTCTGATTTTTTGTTTCAATTTAGAATGTCTAGTTGAGCGTCTGATACAATCCATTTCAGTAGACATAAGCTTTGAACTCAAATTTGTATTCAACTACCAAGTTTCTGCACCGTATGTTAGCGTGCTTCGAACTGGATTTATAAATTTCTAATTTGGTATTTATTCTTATGTTCTTATCCAACAAAACTCCGTTTACATTATTACCGATCTGCCTTTTTGAATTCTATATTTTGTGTCATTTTCTTGGGCGCATTTTGTGTTAATTTTGATCCCCAGGTAATTACATTGTTCACTTTGATACATCCCATTATTATTATTATTATTATTATTATTATTATTATTATTATTATTATTATTATTATATATGATGGATAATAATAATAATAATAATAATAATAATACTTTTTTATTATCCATCATCTAAGGGCTATTATTATGCTGGACTTGACATAATATAAACCAAACATTTTAAATGAAGGGTGAAACTTCCTCCTCACTAATACGTAATAAATAAATAAACACATAAATATATGAAGCTATATTATATTGTATTGCATAAATTGATAGCATTACTATTAAAACTTGGTAATGCACACGCAATTAAAATTATACCGGTAGCTAAATAGTGTTACAGAGTTTACGAAGGCAGGAATATTACTTAAGATAGTGTAAAGTGGACGTAGATTACGTGGCAGGAATTAAATATTATAGGATGTATTTTGCCGAAAATGCAAACGAAGAAAAAAATTGTCAGAGGATTCGAACCCTGGCTTTCACATACATTTCATCTTGTTATAAGTAGTTTAACGATCTACGCTACTCGAACGTGCGTCGTATGCTACGAGTAGTTGCCTTGTTTACTGTTATACTATGAACGAGAGTTGAATTTTATTTAAACTGTCGCAATTTGAGTAATATTTCATTTGTCGAACATTCGTAAATATCTAGAAACATGTCTCTTTCACTGTTCTTTAACTATATCCATCCATAGTAATTCTGGCCGAAGGCAGATCCTTCACTGCAATCATAGCATTTTTATGCTATGCTTACAGCTTTACTAAGGAACCGTAGGTGTGGCAGATTCCCGTTGCTTTCCACACCGGCGAAGGATGATGATGATGATGATGATGATGATAATAATAATGATAAGGATGATGATGATGATGGCCATATGATTTCGGGGACCCTTTGGGCCTTAAAGTTTTCCTGACATTTATCTTACAGGGGAGGAAAACCCCGATAAAAACCTCACCTAGAAAAACTGCCCCGACCAGGGATCGAACCCGGGCCCGTTGCGTCACAAGGCAGCACGCTACCTCGAGACCACAGTGGTGGACCTTTAGCTATTTAAGACGATTAAAACGAAATACAGGGTATTTAAAACATTTAACAATGCATTACCTCGTGAACCACAGCTATGACTTTTCGAGCATGCATAGTGGGCCATAACAGGAACTTGCTTTTTGAAGCAGCTCATTCTTTTTGTCGCTAAGTGTTTATTCACTTGATTGCCAAATATTGAAAATAAATAAAAGAGGTTTAGGAAGAGACTAGGGATAGTTTTACATGCACTATTTCGTGATTTTCTGCGGATACATCACTATGTCACTAGAAACTCAACTTTCCAATTTTGTTTGTGGGTAAATTCTGTTTTTGGGGCAACTATTCAATTTCCGACGAGATAAAAGACTATTAGGCCGATCAAGAATATATCTAAAGATCGAGTTCAGAAACATTTTGCTAATCTCCTTTCTTTTAAGTATTGTGACTTAGACATCGTAGTTTACTCTACTTTTCACTACTGCTAGCATATCCAGATCTACAAAAAACATTAATTTTCTTCCCTTTCTTATTGTGAGAGCCCAGATTTCAGCAGTGTACAAAAAGCTGGTGAAATTCTTGTGTAATTATCAGTTTTTAAGCTTCGTTGTTCTATTTAAGAGTTCAGAACCTAAAAATGTATTTAGATTAAAAAAAAAATTGAAAACTTCAGGACATATAAAGCAACTTTAAAGTTTATATACATTTTAAAAACATATGGTTTAAACAACAGAAAACTGAGGTATTTTTCTTCTGAGATCCTGTTTTACCCACTTCAAAATGTTGTTCCCCAGTTCCTCTAGAATTAAATCTATTTTTGTCATCATCATCTTCAAGGTATGGGCCTGTTGGCCCGTTCCGCTCCCCGGTGCGCTGTAGGTGCAAATCGTCTTTCCAAGGACGTTTTGGTCTTCCTACATTTCTTCGGCCTAGAGGTTTATAATGAAGCAGCTGTTTTGATAAACGATTATTTGGCATTCTTTGTATATGTTTAAACAATTACATTTATTTCTGTTTATTCTCTCGTTTATATTTTATAGGCCTATTTTTAAGCATCTCTGATATCTTATTTGTGTGTTCATTGTAAAATTATATGTAAACATACAGACCTATATATATAGTCTATATATATATATATATAAATTAATGTATGTTTGTATGTTTATTTGTTTCTTTGTTTGTATGTTTGTTTGTATGTTTCTTTGTTCGTGCTTCATGCGCGGCCATACCGTTGATCCGATTGTTATGTGGTTTTTTACAAAATGTTAAGGAGATTCCCGGGATGAACATAGGCTATAAGAGAGTTGTGATACTCAACTCCTACACCCTTAAAAATCGCCCTTTGTAGTGGGAAACGTGAAAAAAGTAGCTCTTTGGACGCTTAAATGGCTTACGCTGCCTAAACCATAATAAATGCACAAAATTAATGTACACAGAATTGAATACCTCAAAAAGCTCTACAAAAAAGTCCGCGACAGCATATGTTTATCTCTTACGGATAACTCACAAAAAACATTTTTTCTTTCATTGATACCAAGAGTCTGGCGCCGTAGAAGAGTGGTTAAGGCAAGAAGTCTTGGCGCAGAACTACGGGACTTACGCTGGTTCGAGTCTCTACGAGGGAAGACATTTTTCTCATAAAATTTCGGCCAATTTGGGACCGGTGCACAGTGGGTCAGAAATGAAATGTAGCTGGGGAAAAAAATAACTGTTCTGACTCACTCTCATCAATTTATTTGTTTTTTCTTCACTCTAATATAATTGTTATATGACGGTTCTTAACTTATCTGCAAAGGAAGGTACAATTCTAATGTTTATGAAGACATCGGTGTCGATCTATCAGTGACAGACATTGACAGAAGTCACCGTGTTGGTGTTAATAATGCAGTAAGACCGCGGGCTATAATAGTGAAATTTGTTAGTTACCGCAAGCGCAGTGAAGTTTTTCTAAGCAAGAAAAAGTTGAAAGGAAGTGGGGTCACTGTTCGCGAGGACCTAACGAAGTGTCGCTATCGCCTGCTACAAGACAGTATACAAAAATACGGTATTCAAAATGTATGGACAATGGACGGTGCCGTCATAGCCAAAGTAAATGGCGAAAAACGCAAAATTAGATCTTCTACGGATATCAACTAGATAGGACCTGAGTGTAAAATATGTTTACTTTATTTGTCTTTTCTTTGCTAACAATTATATTGTTAATTTATTTCTAATTTAGGTAAGTTTTAAGTTTATTATTTTTTATTTAGGACAACTTACTTGTTTTATTTTCATTTTTTAAGTTATTTGTTTAGCTAAATTATTTTAATTTTATTAGAGTTATTACAGTACATAGTTTATTTTTACTTTCTGCTATTGGCAACATTGAGCTGACAAATGATGAATTATTTGCAACCCTTGACTCACTCACCTTCTGCAATCACCCTCTTATTGTGCAGACAGCTTTTAACACAGGTAGCAACATTCCTCAATCCCTACCATCCCCTCCAAAAACAACTACCAGTCTACTTAGGAATGCATTTTCTATTGATAAATCATCACTTAAAATCGCTCACGTAAATTCACAAAGCATTCTGTCCCACTTTGATGAGTTTGAAACCATATTTTCATCTCTTGGACTGAGCGCCATTTTAATTTCGGAAACCTGGCTCACCCCATCCATACCTTCGTCCCTTGTTCACCTAGACGGATATACACTGCTCAGAAATGACAGAATAGATAAAAGAGGTGGAGGAGTTTGTGCCTTTATATCAAATGAGCTTAATCCAAGAATTGTCCACAAGTCCCCTTCTGTTATTATTTGTTTTCCCGCTCGCCCCGAGTTCTTCTTCGTAGAAAATTCAAGCCAGTCTAAAAAAATGTCTATTATATGCATTGTATACAAACCTCCAAAAATTGGGCACCATTAGGATCTAGAAAACGCTCTGAACGATTCATTGCCCTCCTCATTATCGAAAACGTTGATGTAGCAGGGGTTGTGATTTAATACAAATCTTCTTCCAGACTGACTCACACAGCCATTTAACACTTTAAAAATATGTTCCAAAGCTTTTAATATGACCATTGTTCCTCTCTCTTGGCCACACACCACACTGTGGCTACTTTCCGGACAACTCATAATGGACTTAATTGATTGACTACACATCCACAGAAAAGTACTGTCATATGGACCAATTCCTGCTCCTGGCATATCTGCTCATGACATTGTATTCGTAAGAATACTCACTCCAATGTCCTAAAAGACGCTCTAAATTAATTACGTACAGAAATTTACAAAACATAGACGATACTAAACTAAAATCAGACGCTTTAGAACTACCTTGGTATTCAATATGGAATCTTAGATCAGTTGATGAAAAGTAGACACATTTAATACACTGATACTACAACTATAACGACAGACATGCACCAGTAAAACCCGACGATTTTCCCGCTCCCCTGCTCCCTGGATGAATGATTCAATACGTGAACTTATGTCAAAACGAGACAAAGCATACCGAACATACAGACGACATAAAAATGACGAGAACTGGCAACTGTACAAAGAACTTAGAAACACAACTACACAAACTATACGTAATGCCAAACTACGACACGCCCACAGTATAATCGGACCTGAAATAAGTGCACGGGACACTTGGCGAAAGCTCCGTGCAATGGGACTTAGACAGTTGAATCCCTCAACTGACTCTATAGACATTTCTGTAGATGACTTAAATGAACATTTTACCTCAATACCCAAGACACCTCCAGACAACAAGACTAAAATAGACATTCTTAAAGACTTATCCCCATCCCCACATATAGGAAGAGATAAATTTTACTTTTACGACATTTTCGCCTATAGACGTTAAAAAGCACTCAAGCGGATTAAATCCAATGCGCAAGGAACAGATAACATCAGCATTTTAATGCTAAATAAAATCATTGACATTATTCTACCCACAGTGACTCATATTTTCAATGCTTCCCTTATAACTTCTATCTTCCCTATTGTATGGAAACAGTCTAGAGTTCGGCCTATACCAAAAATAAGTACACCTACTAACTGTAATGACTTCCGACCGATTAGCATCCTTCCGACATTATCTAAAGCCCTGGAATATATTGTACATAAGCAAATGACTGATTATCTCCAAGAAAATCACCTCCTTGATCCTTATCAATCCGGCTTTAGATCTGGTCATAGCACAACCACAGCTTTGCTAAAAATTACCGAAGATATTCGTGAAGCCGTGGACAGACGTCAATTGACTCCTTTAACCTTACTTGACTTCAGCAAAGCTTTTGACACAGTAACCACGACTTACTTATGATAAAGCTCAAGCACCTACATTTGTCTGACAGCGCTGTATCCTGGTTCGACTCATACCTGCACGGTCGTCAACAATACGTTTCATTAAACTCTAGATCTTCGACTTGGCGTAACGTGCCGGCTGGAGTCCCCCAGGGCAGTGTTCTCGGACCTCTTCTTTTCTCAATCTACATAAATGATTTGCCAACTGTACTAAAGCACTGCCGTTATCACCTCTATGCTGATGATCTCCAAATTTACCTACATTCACCTCCTCATTCTCTCTATAACAGCTTGATGAAATGAATGACGATCTCATATCCATCTTTAACTGGTCTTCAAGTATCGGTCTAAATCTAAATCCTAACAAGTCACAAGTAATTCTAATGGGACAACAAAGACTGCTTACAACCTTTGACATATCTACACTTCCAAACATTACTATAAATAATATAATTATCCCTTATTCTTCTTCAGTAATAGATCTTGGACTACATCTAGACGCAAATTTAACCTGGCAAACACAAGTGAAACACATATGTAAAAAGACTTTCTCCATCTTACATTATCTTAGACGTTTAAAGAATTTTCTCCCAGTTTCGTTAAAACAAATCCTAGTGCAGAATCTTGTGTTACCACACTTCGATTATTGTGACATTATATATAATGATCTAAACTATGCCTTGTCGCAGAGACTGCAGCGTGTTCATAATGCTTGCATTCGATTCATTTTCAATATCCGCCGTTATGACCATATTTCCGAACACTTTAATAACCTCTCTTGGCTCCGTCTTACTGACAGACGTAAATTGCACTCTCTTTCGCTACTTTTCAAGCTTCTGAATTCCTACATTCCTACTTACCTGGCGTCCAGATTTGAGAAGTTATCCTCCTACCACAATATTGACACTAGGTCACAAGATAGCAGTCTGCTAACAATTCCTCTTCATAGCACTTCCTCCTATTCTACTTCCTTCACAGTAGCCTCCGCCCGCTCCTGGAATCTCCTTCCTCAAGATATCAGGGGTTGCCGCACACTTGGCACCTTTAAGTCACGCTTATACAGTTACCTGTTGTCTAATAATTAATTTTTCTCTATTTATTTAATTTTATACTATGTCATTAATCTTTTCCTCGTTTTTTATATATTTTGTACATATTATATATTTAATTCGTTAAATTTAGAGTAAATCAAAATACATTATAAATATTAATTGTATTGTATTCATAACTTGTAATCGTTTATATATACATATTGTAATTTAGATTTAAGACTTTTCTTTTGTATTTTTTTTAAACCTGGTTGAGTGGTAGACAAGGCCTTAAGGCCTTAACTCTGCCAGGTAAAATAAAGCTATTATTATTATTATTATTATTATTATTATTATTATTATTATTATTATAATTTAAACATCGGAAGTTGCCGATGGTTAAGAACTCATCTGGTCTGTATCCCAGTTGCGTTATTAGCGTTGTGTGTTCATCCGATTTGGATGATTTTTTTTTCTGTGTGTTTGAGTGGGTCCCTGGATGGTTTAGATTCACAATTGGACTTGGTAGGTGGCGCGGCGATCAGGTTATAGGATTTTTTTTATGTCAGATGCGTAGTCATCTGCATTATCGTTATGTTCCGACATAACTATGTGACGTCATCATTCACACTTCTTGAGCCACAACAGAAGGCTGTAAGAGGTGTTCTTGCGAACTTATTTAATAATATCTAATTATGTCCTAATTGCTGAATTTTATGGTAAAAAAGTAACATATTTTTATCGTCCGCCCATGACATGAGAATTGAACGTTCGGGCAGGACAACGTCTGCCTGGTACGCTAGTATATATAATTGAAGGTAAAGTAAGCAGCTACACGTATTGAGAGCCCTTAGGGGTAGTGGGAGATTAGGGCTCCAACTTTTCTAGACAATCGACACGAGCTTCCTTCGCGGTTTCACTCCTACGTGAAGGCCACCTTTACCCCCAAGAAGCCTGTAATGTATTGCCTGAACTTAGTTTGCTACGCGGCCCCTATATATATATCCCATTGCAGGCTTTATGAGACAGTTGAGGTAGAAGGAAAGTTAAGGTTCTCATTTTTCTAGAAAATTGGCACGAGATCTCAGCCTGTTGTCAGCCCCGCGCGAAGGCAATTTAATCCCTAGAACAAGAGTCTGGAACTCATTTATGTTAGAGGCTGATTCTACCTTAGATGCATGGTGCCACCATTAAGTTTAGGTCAGTTTAAAAATCTTGAACCAATATGATTATTTAAATAAATAATATATATCATTTATTTAAATTGGTCGAGTTAAGGCCAAAAGTTCTTCTCTTACAACCAATCAGTGGGAAATATTTTTTATTCAATGCCCCAAGTTATCATTTCGACATTTCTGGTGTTCTCTAATGACATTGGCGTAATTGTAACCCACTTCTGAAGTTGGGGCGCTTGGAAGGCGGAGCTACGTTGCCGCATGATATGATGGATGATAAATGATGATGAAGCGCCCGGAGAGTTCTTAACCTAAACTTAACCTAAATTCCAGACCATGGGCAACCATAGGAATAATTCCGGCTTTTAATTTTATACTTGAGCATGCCATCAAATCTTTAGAGGATGGAGAATGCCTACAACTCAATGGTATTAATAAGCTGCTAGTTTATGTTGATGAAGTACTATTGGGCGATGCCGAGGAGATACTAAAGGCCAACACGCACACACTATTGAGTAGGTAATACAAAGAAATTAGGACTGGAAGTAAATATCAATAACACTAAATATATGGTCACACATAGGAAATGGACAGCTAATGACAAATGACGGAAATTTTGAGGAAGTGGCTGAATTCAAATACCTAGGAACAATAATGACAAATAGGAATGAGACGCACAAAGAAATTAAACATATTCTGGAAACGCGTGCTATTATGCATTACAGAGACTCTTGACTTCCCAGCTCCTTTCAAAAAACGTAAAAATAAAAATATATAAAACTATTATTCTACCAGTTATATTGTATGGGAGCGAAACATGGTATCTAACTTTAGGAAGGAAAGGACGTTACGAGTATTTGAGATTAAAGTTCTTAGGAAAATTTTTGGACTAAAGAGAGATGAACAAACAGGTGAATGGAGAAGACTTCAAAACAGTGAAGTACATGGTATTTATAGGAAGTCAAATATAATAATAACAGTTAACTCTCGTAGACTATGATGGGCAGGACATGTGGCGCATGGAAGTTTCGTGTAGGAAAACCAGAGGGAAAACGCCCAGTTGGTAGAGGAAGAATGAGGTGGGAGAATAACATTAACTATGATTTGAGGGAAGTGGATTATACCGGGGAATTTTTGGAAAACATCAGCTAGGATAGGGATGTATGGAGAGCTTATGTCAGCGCAGCCATGAACCTACGGGTTGAATAGTACCGGTGAGTTAGATAGTTATTAGTTATTTAAGGAAAAACTCATATGGTTTGACCGGGAATCAAATTCGGGACCTCATGAACAGTGGTCAGAAACGGTGACCACTAGCCTATGAGGCTGATCTCAGTGAGAAATATTAAATGCATAAAAAATTAGATGATAACAATAGTATATTACGATGCGACGTTGGGAAGTGGTTTTTACAGAAGCGACGAAAATGTTTTAAAAACCGAGCAATAGCGAGGTTCTAATTTCTGTGATTCTATAAAACACTTCACAAACGTGCGTTGTACATTCTTTTGTGAATTTTGTTTTCAAAATAATAAATAACAGTAAAATAATAACATATGTTGGAAATATTTGCGTTCATTATAAACAATTGACTAATATTAACAGTGTGGGCAATTTTTATTAGTAGAAACAAACAGGAGGCCCTGAGACCATTTAGTGATAACATGGAGGCAAGTACGTATTTTATTTTTATATTGTTTCAAATAAAGTTAAGTTCATTTGAAGTGCAGTGATGTTTCCTATAATGTATATTAACACTAGCTTTTGGATATTTTTTGTACATATATTGTACGTAGTATATGTATAGAGCAGTGATTTTACTTCCCGCACTAGAAACAAAGATGTGAAATTCTGGGCAGACGAGGTTAAGAGAGAACTCCAAAAAAATTGGGATGGCTTGGGTATGGGAAAAAGGGACTGAAAATCGAAAGAATATCTGGAAAAAAAATAAGGAGGAGGTACTTAGATATAAACCAACAAGATATTTTCGCCGAATGTACGGGAAAAATCTCACTGTTTTTTACAAAGAGACCTAAAACATGTTTGGGGAAAAGAATCTTGTATACTCAACCTAGGATTTAAAGAGAGATCAGGGATTGCTTGGTTTAGGCTAGGGGTATGGAAATTTCTAAAAATTAGCGACGATCACGATATGCGAATATGTCCCATGTGCGGGAGCTTTGAAGACGAGATACATATATTAGGAAAATGTAACGATTTAGAATATTGGAGACGTCTGTTATTAACGGAAAGATTTTTAAATTCAAATCCTAAAAGATTGGCATGCTATGAGTTAATGGTAAATCCAGAAAATTGGACAAACTTGGGTAAATTTCTGAACAAATGGCGGAAAATAAGAACAACACTCAATCATGAATAAATGCATGTTATCAAAATGCAATAGCATTAATTCTTAATAATTCTACATAACTTAATTAATGTATAATGTTATTGTTTTATAATGTAATTGTAATCTTATATTTTCTTTGTGTAACTGTAATATTATTGTATTCTTTTTTGCTTTTTTTATACTATTACCAATTACCACTTTATTGTAACGTACTGCCAACAGCACGTACGGCTTATTGCCCGTGCGGCCCATATTTGTAAATAACATTGTATATACTTACTCCTATACTATTACTACTACTTCCCACACGTGTTTTTGTAATATGTAATATTACTGTATAGTTATTTTTATTACAGTATAGTTATTTAAGTTGGCAACTCTGAAATGTAGGAAGTTGAACTTTCAACATGGTCGCCATTGCTGTAAGTCCGACAATACGAACTATCGCGCAAAAATATTATTATAAGTACATATCTATACAAATTAAAGTGAAGTTAAAATGAATCAAGTTTATATTATCAGAGAAACAAAAATCAGAAGTCAATAATTAATCCGTGGAAAGGCTATTTACAAAAGAGATTATTTATATGTCTTATGTACATCTGGAGAAGACTACATGACAATGAGCTACACGATCTTTATGGGAAATCAGTTATAATAAAAACAGGTAATTCTCGTAGACTATCGTGAACAGGACATGTAGCACGAATGGGGAATGGAAGATGATCATTGAAGCTTATTGTAGGAAAACCAGAGAAGAAACGCCCAGCTGGTAAACGAACAATAAGGAGGTAGAATAACATTATCCATGATTTGAGAGAATTATATTATTCAGGGTCCACCGCTGTGGTCTCGAGGTAGCATGCTGCCTTGTCACGCAGCGGGTCCGGGTTCGATCACCGGTCGGGGCAGTTTTTCTGGGTGAGGTTTTTATCGAGGTTTTTCCTCACCTGTAAGACAAATGTCAGAAAAACTTTAAGGCCCAAATGGTCCCCGAAATCATATGGCCATCATCATGCTTATCATCATCATCCTTCACCGGTGTGGAAAGCAACGGGAAGCTACCACACCTACAATTCCCTAGTAAAGCTGCAAGCATAGCATGCAAATGCTATGATTGCAGTGAAGGACCTGCCTTCGGGCAGAATTACTACGGATGGATATTATTCAGGGGATCATTGGAAAATATTAGCTTAGAATAGGGATGTACAGAGACCTAATTTCCGCGCGGCCATGAACGTGATTCCATTGTATCGGCGAGTTTTATACATATTCTTATGTATTGTTATCACAGACATACGTATAATAAAGTAATGTTTCTTGAGTTGTCGGAGTGAACTATTAAAGGCTGGACTCCGTCCTGTGGTTCCAAAGTGTGATCCACATGACGTTATCACTTGACAACGTCACATGGGAACATGTCGAATCTTTGGAACCAGGCCAGACGCCAAACTTGAATATTTCACTCCAACAACTCAAAAAACGTATATTTATATAGGGTGTTACAAAAAAAACACCGACTACGGGGATGAGGTAGTATATTGAGATATGTTGATTATTTTTTTAATAAGCTGCCAATGAACGGAAATGATGCGTTTTCATACTATGACTAATTAATTATGTCTCAAGATCAGTGTTAGTTCGAAGGATTTGGAGACTCATTACTTGACACCAGCTCACAGGTACGGAACCTGTGATACTTGGCTTTGCAAAGGAATGTGGCTGCAACATGAAGGAGCTCCAGCTCACTTCCATGCCAATGTGAGGAGACATTTGGATACCACATATCCAGGGGAACCAGTCCCATGGCCTCCGAGATCACCTGATCTTAACCATCTCGACTACTCTTTGTGAGACGACATGAAACAGTACGTTTAACAGTATCCAGTAGAGTCACGTATGGATCTTATAGCCCGAATCCATGCTGCGGCAGAAATAATTCAAACGAGGCCAGGCGTATTTCAACATGTGCGCCAATCACTACACCGCCAATGTATGCTCTGCAATTATATGAGAGATGGATATTCTGAAAACTTGAAATGACTGTGACAGTATTGACAAGTATTGAGTCTTGAAATCCAACGAACGGAACTCTTGAGACGTTAGCTACTCAATGTGTGAAAACGCATCTTTTCCGGACATTGGAACCTTATTAAAAAATCAACATCTCAATATACTATCTCACCTCCGTTGTCGGTGTCTTTTTAACAACACCCTGTAAATATATATATATATATATATATATATATATATATATATATGTATATATGTGTGTGTGTGAGAGAGAGAGAGAGAGAGAGAGAGAGAGAGAGACAGAGAGAGAGAGAGAGTTTTACAATTAAATTTTGACAGTAAGCAATGAAAGTCAAATATGTCATAAAAAGAAAAATGAATGCCTGAACTGGGACTTGAATCCGAGAACTCTAGCTCTACACGTTAGTGTGTTACCTAACACGCTATCCAGGCATCCCAGTACTTACTTAATCACTGGCACTTTAAAACCCGTAGGTCCACGGCCGCGCGGACATAAGCTCTCCATACATCCCTATCCTGAACTAATGCTTTCCAATCATTCCCTGTATAATCTACTTCCCTCAAATCATAGTTAATGGTATTCTACTACCTCATTCTTGGTCTACAAACTGGGTATTTTCCCTCTGGTTATTCTACAAGAAGCTTCCATGCATGTCTTTCATTCCCATACGTGCCACATGTCCTGTCCATCGCAGTCTACGAGACTTAACTCTTCTTATTATATGTGGCTTCCTATAAATACCATGTAGTTCACTGTTTTGAAGTCTTCTGCATTCACCTGTCTGTTCCTCTCTCTTTGCTCCAAAAATTTTCCTAAGTACTTTATTCTCAAATACTTGTAATCTCGTTTCCTCCCTTAGAGTGAGTCCATGTTTCGCACCCATATAATATAACTGGTAGAATAATAGTTTTATGTATTTTCAGTTTAACTTTTTTTTTAAGGAATTGGGACATCAGAAATCTCTGTAGTGCATAAGAGCACGCATTTCCAGAATTGAACCATGTTTAATTTCTTTGTGCATCTCATTCCTGTTTCTGATTATTGTTCCTAGGTATTTGAATTCAGCCACTTACTAAAAATTTCCCTCATTTGTCATTAGCTGTCCATTTCCATTATATAATGCAATTCTACGTGTGACCATACATTTAGTTTTATTGATATTTACTTCCAGTCCTAATTTCTTAGTGTTACTCAATAGTGTGCGTGTTGTCCTTTAGTATGCCCTTGCTATCGGCCAATAGTACTACATCATCAGCATAAACTAACAGCTTATTAATAAGTTACTATTGAGTTGTAAGCCTTCTTCATCCTCTAAAGATTTGAAGGCATGTTCTAGTACAAAATTGAATAGTAGAGGAGATAGTGCATCTCCTTGCTTCAACCCATTGTGGATTTCAAAAGTGTCCGGAAAATGTTTGCCTATACGCACCCTACTATTTGTGCCATTTAGACACTTTCGTATAAGTCTAACTAATTTTTTAGGAATTCCGAACTCCAGTAGGATACTATATAACTTCTCCCTCTTAATTGAATCGCATTCTTTTTTGAAGTCTTCTATCATCCCAGTGCAAACTTTAATTTTTCATTCCTTATATAGGCCTATAATTCTGAAATCATATGAGAGAGCGGCAAGCTTCCGCACTGTCTCTTATGATTTGAGAAATATATTACGAAGGAAAAAGTTAATGTTTGCACAGGGATGCCTGGATAGATAATAATAATAATAATAATAATAATAATAATAATAATAATAATAATGATTTATTTTAGCTGGCAGAGTTAAGGCCATAAGGCCTTCTCTTCCATTCAACCAGCGAATAGTAAAATTATACAAAAATTACGTACATATTACAATTTTAAGATATTAAAATACAGACTAAACAAAATACAATGATGATGGATCTAATACTAGCTAATGCTAACAAAAACATAGAATATAATAAAATTAAAATTATATAAAATAAAGTAAGTAGCTTCCTACATGATTATTAATAGAATGCTCTATATAGTTGTTATGTAGTTAATGTTTTCATTGTGTCGAACTTAAGATATCAGTTAATTTGGATTTAAATAATGATAGCGATTGACAGTCCCTGACATGACTGGGAAGTGAGTTCCATGCTCTAGCCATAGATATTGTGTAAGATTCATAGTACAGACAGGTCCTGAGTTGTGGTATCAAAAGTAAAGAAGAGTCTTGTGATCTTGTTCCTAAATTGTGATGAGCCGATAAATGTTGAAAACGTGTTGTTAAATAAGTTGGTAAATATGTGTGCAGAATTAGATGTCAGTAACGCACTCAAGTATAGAGTTAGAGGTCCCGGTTTCAAAACCAGATTCAGATATAAATTGTTCTTTTCACGAAATATATGGACGGCGTTATGCAACAACCGACTAAGCGCCGTTAGGTAAGTTTCCAGGAAAATAGATTTAAAGTTTAAATCAACTTTCACCGTTTATTGTAGCTCCAAGCTAACAATAGATCTACCTGTACATTGCAAGTTATAGTATTTTCCTCGTTTCAGAGTTATGGATCAACAATCTAAGTGCGTCGATATTTGGCGCTTAGCTGTATGATGCAAAATTTACACTAGCATTTATGTAGATCTTGTTTCATAACTGTTTATTGCAAAACAAACAATCTCTAATAGGACAGATGACGTTTGCATTTTTCTTTAATAATAAGGCTGTATTTCAAGATTTGGTGCTAAAAGTGTGGGCACACTTACTTTATAAGCCATTGCAAGAGATGGCATCAAACTATTTTTTTGAAATGGCGCTTAGCCGGCTGATGCATAAAATCATCCATATGTATTTGGACAATGAAGTAAATATGGTAAATGTAAAATTCCGCTCATTAACGATATATATATGTATGTCCACCGCTGTGGTCTCGACGTAGTGTTCTGCCTTGTCACACAGCGGCCAGGGTTCGATCCCCGGTCGGGGCAGTTTTTCTGGGCGAGGTTTTTATCGGAGTTTTTCCTCACCTGTAAGACAAATGTCAGGAAAACTTTAAGGCCCAAACGGTCCCCGAAATCATATGGCCTTCATCATCATCATCCTTATCATTATTATCATCATCCATCACTGGTGTGGAAAGCAACGGGAAGCTACCACACGTACAATTCCCTAGTAAAGCTGTAACCATAGCATGAAAATGCTATGATTGCAGTGAAGGACCTGCCCTCGGGCAGAATTACTATGGATATATATATATATATATATATATATATATATATATATTTAGTGCCCCAGATTGTCCTTTTGGTCATTTCTGGTGTTCTCTCCTTGAATTGGCTTAATTGTAACCCACTTCTGAGGTTGGGGCACCTGGAAGGCGGGGCTACATTGCAACGATGATATGATGGGTGATGCTGATGATAGTGGTGCGCCAGGAGAGTCCTTAAACGTAAGCTTAATCTAAGATGAAAATGAATGATGATGATTGCGATGACATATAATGTTAGGGGACCGTTTGGGCCTTAAAATTTCCTGACATTTGTCTTACAGGTGAGGAAAAACCCAGATAAAAAGCTCACCTAGGAAACTGTTCCGACCGGGGATCGAACCCGGGCCCGCCGCATGATAATGCAGCACGCTACCTCGAGATCACAGCGGTGGAACTCATTAACGGTGTTGTTCACTTTGGATAGGGAATAACGTTACCACTAACTTGCCCACTAATGTATGTCATGTTTGGGTGATATAAGCCTAATGGCCAAGTTAATTAACGTTAATGATCGACCTATCAGGACATTTTCCGTATTTACTTCATTGACCGTAACATCATCAATAGTAATTCTGCGCGAGGGCAGGTCTTTCACTGCATTCATATCATTTTCATGCTATGCTTTGCAGTTTTCTTGGGAATTATAGGTGTGGTAGCTTCTCGTTGCTTTCCACACCGTAATATATATATATATATATATATATATAAATGTTTGTTTGTTTGTATGTTTGTTTGTTTGTTTTTTCGTACTTTATGCGCGGCCAAACCGTTGATCCGATTGAGATGGGCTTTTTGCAAATTGTTCAGGAGATTCCCGGGATGAACATAGGCTATAAGAGAGTTGTGATAGTCAACTCCCACACCCTTAAAATCGCCCTTTGTAGTGGAAATCGTGAAAAATATCTCTTTCGACGCTTAAATGACTTACACTGCCTAAACCATAACAAATACACAAAATTAATGTAGGCCTACACAGAACTGAATATCTCAAACAGCTCTACAAAAAGTTCCGCGACAGCATATGTTTATCTCTTACGGATAACTCACAATAAACATTTTTGTCTTTCATTGATGCCAAGATCGAGACAAGTACATAGATTCCTGTGCAAGCATAGCACCACATGGGGGGTATTCTTTTACGGATAACTCGCAATAACGAATTTTGTCTTTTAGCTCATTTATGCCAAGAAGATCGAGATAAGTAGATTCCCGGGCAACAGCGAGTAATCAGTACGGGGAATCTTAAAATAATTACGATATACATTTATAATTATTTTTCATTTTATTTATTCGATTAATCATAAGAACTATATTAATTTTTGTCTTTCAGCTCATTTATGCCAGAAGATCGGGATGAGTAGATTCCCGGACAACGCCGGGTAAACAGCATGGGGTATCTAAAAATAATTACGATATACATTTTTTCTCTCACTTATTTAACTAAACATAAAACATATTAAATTTCGTATATCAGCTCATTTATGTCAATAAAATCGTGATAGTAGATTCTCGGGGAACGCCGGGAAATCGGGGAACGCCGGGAAATCAGCACGGGGTATCTAAAAATATATAAATTTATAATTATTTTTCCTCCTACTTATTCAACTAAACATAAAAACACATTAATTATTTTATTTAGGCATAGCAGCGCACGCCGGGTATTAGGTAGTATGTATGTATGTATATGTATATATATATATATATATATATATATATATTCCACAGCTGTGGTCTAGAGGTAGCGTGCTGCCTTGTCACGCAGCGGGCCCGGGTTCGATTCCCGGTCGGGACAGTTTCCTGGGTGAGGTTTTTTTCAGGTTTTTCCTTATCTGTAAGACAAATGCCAGGAAGCTTAGGGCCCAACGGTCCCCGAAATTCATCCGGCCATCATCATCATCATCCTCCTTATCATCAACCTTCACCGGTGTGGAAAGCAACGGAAAGCTACCGCTCCTATAATCCCTTAGTAAAGCTGCAAAGCATAGCATGAAAATGCTATGATTGCAGTGAAAGACCTGCCCTCGGGCAGAATTACTATGTATGGATATATATATATATATATATAAGTCGGTGCACTTAAATCAGATACCGGTATATTATATTAATATACCGGTACACACAAATAAGATACTGGTATGTTAGTACTTTATTTAAAGACTCTCTCTCACGATATTTGCGTCGCAATTGGAATCTAAGCGTTTTAGCACGACGAATTTTTCTTAGATGACTCTTATTTCATGCAATACTTTAATTTATATAATCTAAATCTATAACATGGACCCAAGGCCTTAGATCATTTAGGATCGAACCCATATTAACTAGGCAACTGTGAAGCACTGCATGTTGAACCCTACCTTGAAATATTTTTTTCCCAAAGATGCGTTGTGATGTATCAAGGTCTTGTTTAAAATTATATCTGCAGTTTTTAACTTCAAGGTACAGAAATCGAAACCATAGTTCAGAATTGGCAACCCACTGTGCGAAGCAGATTGATTCCCTGCGTAAGTAAAACGGTGTGGGGTGTGGAGTGTGGCGGAAAGCTACAAGTTGTCAAGGTTATCACTTTCACTAAGCAAGGAGCTGTATTACTTCCCTGTAGTATATGTAATTGAGAGCGTTGGGGCTGGATTTTAGTGCCTTAAGTTAAAAATGACACATAATTATATTATTTTATTAGTTTTAATTTTCATTGTCTTTAATTTCATTGTATTATTAGATATTTGTATTATTGTTCAGTTTAACCAGACTATTTAACTCATGCGTCAAATGGGAGTCAATGACCAATCACATTTCAATGATTTTTATTTACAACCAATCATAGTTGTGTTTCGCCTAAAATTTACCAACTAAAGTTTATCATAATAAAGGAAGCACCTCCTTTTTAACATTCTGAATAGGTCATAGCATTATTTTGTAGTGACTGACTCTCCAAGAAATACGGCTACCAGATTGTATATATGTGCATGAATGTCAACACGTAGCGCATACATTTGTAACAATTGATTATACCACAAAAAAAACACTGTTTGCACTTTCTTAAACGAATTATTTTCCAGGAAATGACGCAGAAAAATATAATTGACATATTTACATCACGGGCATCAGAAATTAATTAATACCTACAACGTTGGTAATAAATTTCTCCACTAGGGTGCATTCTTACAACACTGCGATCTTTTGGCAATAAATAATATTATGATCTGGTTGCAGTGATCGAACAAAACAAGCAAATGAAGCGTACCAATCATTTCTCATTTGTTTTCAAACATCGCTGTTTTACATTAAATATATAAATATTTTAAAATAACTATAGTTAAATAATGATTTGTGAGTAAACAGTTTAATATCATTCGTTAAATAGTCTTAACAAATGCCACTTTTGATTTCCAAATTCTCTAGATAAATTGGAAATCACTCGTGGCATTGCTTATGGTAATTGTTTAGTATGTAATATTATTGTATTTTCTTTAATTAAATGTAAAATCGTCCACTGCGGTGGTCTCGAAGTAGCGTGCTGCTTTGTCACGCAGCGGGCCCGGGTTCGATTCCCGGTCGGGACAAGCTTCCTTTGTGAGGATATTTCCGGGGTTTTTCCTAGGCTCAAACATTCCCCGAACATCATTTGGCCATCATTATCACCACTATCATCCCCGGTGTGAAAAGAAAGGGAAGCTGTTATTGTATCACTATGATGATTGTCCAGCGGCTCGCTTTGTTTCCCCTCAGCTGTTATATATAATTAAATATAAAGATGCCGACTACCGCCACTATAATAATTCCGCATGTTAATCATTGTCAAGCATTGTTGCCCGGTGCCCGCCTTTATATAAATGGACAACCATCATTGTGAGGCAATAATGCCACACCTATAATTCCCTAGTAAAACTGCAAAGTATAGCATGAAAATTGTAGTGAAAGATTTGTTCTAGAGCAGAACACTAACTAACTAACCAACTAACTCACTGGCACTATCGAACCCATAGGTTCATGGCCGCGCGGATATAAGCTCTCAATATATCCCTATCCTGAGCTAGTGTTTTCCAATCATTCCCTGTATAATCTACTTCCCTCAAATCATAGTTAATGTTATTCTCCCATCTCATTCTTGGTCCACCAACTGGGCGTTTTCCTTCTGGTTTTCCTACAAGAAGCTTCCATGCACTTTCATTCCCCATTAATTCCACATGTCCTGCCCATCACAGTCTACGAGACTTAACTGTTCTTATTATATCTGGTTTCCTATCTAGTTATCTAGTTTTCTAGTTAAGTTTTCTCCATTACCTGTCTGTTTATCTCTCTGCGGTCCAAAAATGTTCCTAAGAACTTTATTCTCAAATACTCGTAATCTCCTTTCCTCCCTTAAAGTAAGAGTCCATGTTTCGCATCCATGTAACCGGTAGAATAATAGTTTTATATATTTTCAATTGGGGGCACGCCGTAGCGTAGTGGTTAAGGCACTGAGCTACAAGCCGGAGGGTCGAGGGTTCGAGTCCCGGTGGGGTCAGGATTTTTAAACTGACCCAAACCTTCTGGCGGCACTATGGCCCTGGGGTCTACTCAGCCTCTAACTGAAATGAGTACCAGACGCTTGTTCTGGGGTAAAGGCGGCCGTCACGCAGGGCTGACACCCCGGCTGACATCAAGTGCCGATTGTCAAGAAAAAGTGGGAGCCCTAACCTCCTACTACCCCAAGGGCCTCCTGAGGCCTGTAGTGGGATCACTTTACCTTTTATATTTTCAATTGTACGTTTTTTGAAAGGACTTGGGACATGAAGAGTGTTTGTAACGCATAATAGCAGATCAGAGCAAAACACTATAGAATATAATATGTTTGTCCTCGTGAGTGGAAGATAAGGCCACATAGTCTTAACTCCACCAGGATAAATAAATAATTTGAATTTTTTGTATGCAATGGTTGACAGTACCCTTACAGATGCCACTTATTTCAGACAATATTTTCACTTGTGTCCTCTAAATTTACGACATGGACCCACAGATTTAGTTTATTTCCGATTGAACCCATTCTCAGGATTTTTACAGCATGAAAACTTAATCTACTCCAGCCGGGCTTGAACCTGTAGACCTTGAAGCCATGGGCCAACTAAATTGATAAATGAATAAATATGAAACACATTTGTTGGTGAATGTCAAACTTCCCCCCCACTTCTACTACTTTCTTAAAGGATCAGCTCATGTTATGTTATTACATCCGCAAACACTTTCCCGTCCGTAGTGGCTGGCATTTCCCCTGTAACCATGCTCAGGTATCGGCAGTTGAACGCGGCAGCTCTGTTGATAGTGTTTCTCTCCGCGGGAGTTAACACGTCTACTTTTATCGAAGATGGCAACGATACCTCGTGGAACCAACAAAGTGATTTTGGTGATTCGGAATGGTTTGTGTCACCGCCTTTACTTCCGATCTCCCTGGCAGCTTCAAGTTACATCCGCGATGCTAAGTGTAAAGGACACAGCAGACTTTTCTTGCAACAATTGCGGAATTTCACTTTATGGGCCGTGCAGAGTAAGTCATTTGTTTTACTTATCTCAAAATAATATATTATTAATCTCATTTATACATAGGCGTTGATAATAGTGGGTCTAGGTGGCCAATGCAAAAGGTAAAACATTTATTCTACTGGAAGTACAATTTTTAATAATTTTAATAATAATAATAATAATAATAATAATAATAATAATAATAATAATAATAATAATAATTGTATTGTATTGTAAGCCCATGTTTTTTCTTTCCAGAGATTTAGGCGCTCTCCCCCTACGGGAAAGAATTTGAACCATACTAATTTAGTTACACTTGTTTTCATATAAATGTCATTTTTTATTGGCCCGTGGCCAGCGTTACGCCTCATACTGACATCTATGAAACCAAGGTAGTACTAGGACGGGAAAATTCGGTAAATTTTGCTTAGAGGCCTTTTCATTCAGGCTTAAGGATTTTTTACGAGCCTGAAAATCTTCAGACTCGGGACCCACGGCTTAAAGTCCCTCCCGGAGGACTTGATCCTTGGATTTTTCCATCCTAAAAAATCCATAGACCCCGGCCGGGTTTGAACCCGCGACCCTCGGGACCAGAGGCAAGGAGCATAACCACTAGTCCACCGCGGCCGACAATAATAATAATAATAATAATAATAATAATAATAATAATAATCTATAGTAATTCTGCCCGATGGCAAGTCTTCCGTTGCAATCATAGCATTTGCATGCTTTGCTTTGCAGTTTTACTACGGAATTATAGGTATGGTTGCTTCCCGTTGCTTTCCACACCAGTCAAGGATGATGATCATCATCATCATCATGTCCGGATGATTTTCGGGAACCGTTGGGCCCTAAGCTTCCTGACATTTGTCTTACAGGTGAGGGGAAAAAAACCGAAAAAACCTCACCCAGGAGCCTGTCCCGATGGGAATCGAACCCGGGCCCGCTGCGTGAAAAGACAGCACGATACCTCGAGACCACAGCGGTGGACAATAATAATAATAATAATAATAATAATAATAATAATAATAATAATAATAATAATAATAATAATAATATCAGTAATAATGAAACAACAACAATAAAAATAATAATAATAACAATAACAATAATGTTACTCTTAATTTAAGGGAGGAAAGGAGATTGCGAGTATTTGAGAATAAAATACTTAGGAAATTTTTTGGACCAAAGGGAGATGAACAGACAGGTGAATCGTGAAGACAACATAACAGTGAACTACATGGTCCTTATAGGAAGCCAGATATAGTAAGAACAGTTAAGTCTCGTAGACTACGACGGACAGGACATGTTGCACGTATGTAGAATGGAAGACGTGCATGGAAGCTTCTTGTAGGAAAGTCAGAGGGGAAAACGCCTAGTTGGTAGACCAATAATGAGGTGAGAGAATAACATTAACAATTATTTGAGGGAAGTAGATTATACAGGGAATGATTGGAAAGCATTAGCTCAGGATAGGGATGTATGGAGAGCTTATGTCCGCACAGCCATGAACCTATGGGTTTGAAAGTGCCAGTGAGTAAGTAAGTAAATATTGTTAGAGGAATATAATAAATGGCCACTAAAAAATTTAGAAAAAACGTATTGTGAAGCTCAACAAGGGATAGTATTTTATAAAAAAAGGAAGTAGTTGTGTGCGTAGAAGCAAACAAATTTATTCGTCAAGAAGTCAAATAACTAACAATAGTCATCATCAGCATCAAACATTAGATCTTAAGGTCTATTCCGATCTAGAATTGGTCTGTCCATCTTTTACTGGGTCTTCCTACATTTCCTCGTCCTACTGGTTTGTAGTCGAGTGGTTAAGGCAGGAAGCCTTGGCGCAGAGCTACGGGACTTGCGCTGGTTCGAGTCTCCATGGGGAAAAATTTTTCTCATGGTATTTCAGCCAGGATGGGACCGGTGCCCTCCCTGCATCGTGAGGCATTTGGGTAGCTACAATAAGTAGCGGCTCCAGGTTGAGAAGACCAGCTATAACGGCTGGCATGCTGACCACATGTCACCCCTACACTGGCTGGGTGATCTACCTCTGTGACTGACACATGTGAATGTGAGGCCAGCAGCCGGCTGGTAGGCTAAGGGCCTTCTAGGCTTGTCGCGCCAGGGAGGAGGAAGAGGAAGATAATAAATTAACATTAACCTAAAATAAAATTTAAAAAATGTATGATGTGTGAAAAAAAAAATCTTATTTGGAAAAATGAAAATGGTGGTATTGTGCAAAAGCAAATACATTTAATCTTCTCAAAGTAAACAATAATAATAATATTTAATAAAAATTAACTAAGATAATTTTACCAATATTTAAAACGTAGATTTGCCCCCTCCTATAAATCCACACACAGACACACACACACACACACACACACATACACACACACACACACATATATATATACCTAATTGAAAAACTAAAAGTGCGTCATGTACGAACAGCGTAAATAATGCATATTCCTCGGGAAATCGAATTTATATTCCATTTCTGGTCATTTACGGAATATGTATTTTTTAATTATATTGTATGTGTCCAGTTACATTGCGATAAGACAAATATGGTGTCACTAAGGAGATTTTTAAATTAGTTCATTCAGATTTCGCTGATTTATGGGGATTACTTTTCGATTTTTAATCAAACATATCGAGTTTCGTTGCGAAAATTGAAAATTGTGGCAGCTATAGCCTAATAGATTTTTCTGATTAATGGATTCGGTATTACTTTTTTTTAAAATTGATTGATGTAAGTGCAGTTCGGTTACAAAATAAAATTACTGCTGCTATAGTGTTAAAGTACACACACACACACACACACACACATGCACAATCAAACACATGTTTGTCATGGTATTTTGCGGCGTCTAGTAAAAAGAATCGACGAATATAATATGAACAATTTTCATTTTTTTGTTATTAGCACAACCTCTTAAGTTACTCAGATTCCTTTGAAATTCTTTAAACTAATTTAGTAGCTAGTTTCCACACAATATCGCCTCGTTTAAATTTAACAGTATATACAGAGTTTCGTTATCAAAAATCAAAATTTGTGGCCACTACTACTTCAAGCGCGACAGGCCTAGAAGGCCCTTAGCCTACCATCCGACTGCTGGCCTCACATCCACATGTGTTAATCACAGAGGTAGACGTTCATCTAGCCATTGTAGGGGCCACAAGTGTGATTTTGTTTCAAAGTGAACTCTTACTCCATGTGGCCAGAATTTACTGATTAACGAACTCGAACGTTTTTTTAATTGTTTGCTATATGTCTAGTTTGGTTCCGAAAATAAATAATATGCTGCCACAACAACGTTAAACACACACACACACACACACACACACACACACACACAGGGTAGAAGTAATATAAAAGTGCAGATTATTAGTACGTTTTTCTTAGGCGAAATAAATAAAAAATCAATTTGGTGTCAAATATTTTTTTATTAGGAATATTCCACAATACAGTGTTTCTCCTTTAACCCAATGTGATTTGTTGTCGGAGGTTCTTCTCTAAAGCATCTTCTTCCCTCAAATCTCTAGCTTCCATACTTCTCACTCCATCTATCCCACATTCTCTAGGTCTGCCTCTTCTACTTCTTCCATTAGCTTTCCAATCAATGAACTTATTTGATATTCTATCTTCTTCCATTCTTATGAGATGTCCATACCATTTAAAACGTTTTTCTTCTACTTTTTATAATGTTTTTTTTTTTCAACTTGCATAATTTCAAATAAATGCATTTATTTTCCGCACAGATATAATATTTACTTAGAAAAATAAAGGGGAAGAAAACTATTTGGAAGGCGAAGAAGAATGTTTTTATTTGTTTGTAATTTTGCAACAAAATCGTAAACATTTCTGATTTTTAGAATAAAAAATAAGAAACGTTGCAATGTCGAACTGCAGGTAAGATGTAGTCACTGGATGATTGCTGCCATAACAGCTGTTTATGACTCGTCACAAGAATCTCGCGATCTTCTGTACGCTGTTGTGACATTTTAGAAAGTTTGGTCTTAATTATTTCATTGACTGTGGGATTAATCACAAAGTGAAAGGTAAAAGATGTCTTTGTTTTATTGTAATTTAGCACCTTCTTGAATTAGCGTACATGTCACTTCCACTCTGTATATATCTGGCTTAATTTATCAAGATCTCAATATCGATGATCCTATCCCAATATTTTTTGACTAATAATTCAGACCTTATCAGAAAGCATAAATTTAAACAGCGCTGTTGCCGATGTACAACTCAATGGTATTAATAAGCTGTTGGTTTATGCTGATGATGTAGTACTACTGGCCGATAGCGAGGAGATAATAAAGGCCAACACGCACAGACTACTGAGTAGCACGAAGAAATTGGGACTGGAAGTAAATATCAATAAAACTAAATAGATGGTCACACATAAAAATACATTATATAACGGAAATGGGCAGCTAATGACAAATGAGGGAAGTTTTGAGGAAGTGGCTCAATTCAAATACCTAGGAACAATAATAACAAACAGGAATGAGATGCACAAGGAAATTAAACATAGGCTCAATTCTGGAAATGCATGTTATTATGCATTACAGAGACTCTTGACTTCCCAACTCCTTTCAAAAAACGTTAAACTGAAAATATATAAAACTATTATTCTACCAGTTATATCATATGGATGTGAAACATGGACTCTTACTTTAAGGGAGGAAAGGAGATTACAAGTATTTGAGAATAAAGTTCATAGGAAAATTTTTGAGCCAAAGAGAGATCAAAAGACAGGTGAATAGAGAAGACTTGCATAACAGTGAATTACGTGGTCTTTATAGGAAGCCAGATATAATGAGAACAGTTAAGTCTCGTAGACTTCGATGGGCAGGACATGTGGCAAGATGGGGAATGAAAGACGTGCATGGAAGCTTCTTGTAGGAAAACCAGAGGGAAAATGTTCCAGTTGGTTGACCAAGAATGAGGTGGGAGAATAACATTAACTATGATTTGAGGTAAGTAGATTATACAGGGGATAATTGGAAAACATTGGCTCGGGATAGGGATATATGGAGAGCATATGTCCACGCGGCCATGAACCTACGGGTTCGATAGTGCCAGTGAATAAGTTAGTTAGTTAGATGTTGCCGATGTACAAAAACATAAAAAAAAACTCCTCAATACGTGCCCGACTCAGGACCGGGTGGAGGAATGAGATGCGATGAAACCGTTTATAATCACAAGGATGCCGGCCGACCACACCTGACGCACCATCATAGAGACCGACGAAATTATATTAAAAGAATGAGATGAGCGTGGACAAATGGTGGAAAGGAATTTGTGGCATCTGGACCCATTCCACGGCCAGAAGGCCCTACTCCCAAGTCGCATCATTCTTGTCTTCCCTTATCTACATCGCGATCACATTCAAGTTCACAGGCAATAAAACCAACAACTCAGGGAGAAGGTGTTGGAGTCGCAACTTCAGGGGAAATTGCTGAGCTACATAGTACATCAGGTCGCTCATTCCTGATGACCCCACAGTTGGTCCACGGGCTCCTTGAGCCTAGCCGGGAGGACAGCTGTCGCAGATCCACTGACCATTTCCTTTTCTACCTCCAGGGATGCATCCTGCAGCCGTTGTGAGACCGGCTAGGGCTTGAATCCTCAAGCCCCGCAGTGTGAGACTTTAGTACATCCAGGTGCTGATCTCCTGGTGACCCCACAGTTGGTCCACGAGCCCGTAGGCTGAGCCGGGAGCCAGCACAGTTGCTCCCCTCCGCGCTGGTCAGAGCCGTGCCTTGTCCGCCCCCCAGGGACGTGTCCTGTTGCCGTTGTGGGCCGGCTAGGAGCTCGCAAGCTCCCACAGGTAAGCAAATAGTACGACAGGGCGCTCATCTCCTGCCGACCCCACTAATGGTTCACGAGTCCCTTGGACTTAGCCGGGAGGACTGTCGAGCAGATCCACCGACTATTCCCCAGTGCACCAGCTGGGAACGTGTTTTGTTGCTGAAGTGGGTCCAGCCTGAGCAGTAGTACATCAGGTCGGTCAACTCCTGACGACCTCACAGATTGTCCTTGGGTCACCCGATCCAGGAGTCGGCGCAAATCCCACACCCAAAAGACCGCGCTTTCTCAGTTTCCCAGCTTACTGACCTGGTTGTAATTCCCAGTATTACGCCCGGTATTATCCCAACCAGCCCGTTCGCAAGACTATGCCTAATCGTGTCGCTGCTGTGAGTCCAGCCCACTGAGCAATGTAGGCATTCATGGTGCTCATCCGCCATTGGTACCCCACAGATGGACCTCGGGTTCATTGAACCAAGAGAAAGGAGCTCCTGATCTCCGATCTCCTACCACTTCGCCACGCTGGCCGCACGCGGCTGCTATGGGTCCAGGCAATGTGAGCTTTAGTACAACTGGGCGCTCGTCTTCTGTTGACCCCACTCATGGTCCGCGAGTCCATCAGACTTGGAAGGAAGGACTGACTAGCAGATCCACCGACCTTTTCCCCACTACGCGAACGAGGGGACGCGTTTGGCTGCTGAAGTGGGCGCAGCACGAGCTATGTAGTACGTCAGTCGCTCGAGTCCTGACGACCTCATAAATGGCCCGCGGGTCCGGTCTGGACCTGGCCGAGAGAAATGCAAGCAAACCACCGACCGTTCCCCTATCCGCCACCCGGGGACGCGCCCTGTTGTTGTTGTGAGCACAGCTGGGGCCCGTGAAGCGGACCCCTGAGGGGGATTTGTGGCAGGGGAAAATGGGAGAAACCTCTAGAAAAACCTGTCTTCAGACTTCGTTTCATTCCCCCACGAAACCATGCAGTGATCGAGTCGCCAACACTAGCGCTGAGAATCGAGGGCCTAACCGCTTGCGCTATGGTGCCATAGTTTCTGTTTACATTTTCAAGCATTTTTAATATCTCTGAGTGTATAATTCATTCTGGTCGGCTGCGGTGGACTAGTGGTTATATTCCTTCCCTCTGGTCCCGAGAGTCGCGGGTTCCAACCATCGGGATAGGTGTTTTTTTAGGATGGAATTATCCAAGGAACAAGTTCTCCGGGAGGACTTAAGCCGTGTCTTAAGATTATCAGGCTCGTAAAAGATCCTTAAGCCTAAATAAAGAGGTCTCTAAAGACAATTTACCGACTTACTTCATCCTAGTAATACCATAGTTGCTTACTACATGTCCAATGAGCTCGGTATGTTGATCGCATACCATGACATCTGTAGGAAATAGGCGTAACTAGTTAACTTGGCCTAATAACTCCAAACGAAGGAGAGTCTAAGGCCCAGCATTGAAATGTTGCGCCGTTGAAATAGATAACTGATTCTCAATGTGCAATGTATTCTTATGCTTATATCTATTTTTTAAGAATTTAATAATGATCATGAAGTGAAAATTTCGATTTTCTTAAAATAACAAAACATGTTAATTTTGTTGTATTCTCTTTATTATTTTTTCTTGAAGAAGCGACAGAATGAAATAACCATCTTAACGTAATTAGTGAAGCCAGTTTGAAAGAGATGTTTCTAAAAAGCTTCTTTGAATATTTCAGTCGCATCTTTCTTTCTTTTGATAATGAAGCGTGACATCGCAGTGAAACTTGTCGTTTTATATATTACTAGCTAATACCCGGCGTGCGCTGCTACTCCTAAATAAATGTTAATGTGTTTTTACCACCAGCCGTGCGCTTTTATACTTGCCCGGGAATCTATTTATCCCCATCTTCTTGTCATCAATGAAAGACATAAATGGTTATTGTGAGTTATCCGTAGAAGATAAACATATGCTGTCGCGACTTTTTTGTAGAGTTTTTTGAGATATTCAATTCTGTGTACATTAATTTGGTGTATTTGTTATGGTTTAGGCAGCGTAAGCCATTTAAGCGTGAAAATAGGGACTTTATTTTATGTTTTTCAATACAAAGGATGATTTTTAGGGGTGAAGGGGTTGAATATCACAACTCTCTTATAGCCTATGTTTATTCCGGGAATCTTCTGAACATTTTGCAAAAAAAACATCAAAATCGGATCAATGGTATGACCGCGCATAGAACACGAGAAAATAAACTAACAAACAAACATTGATTTTTATATATTAGATTTTATAACAGCACTTGTGTTATGCTATTTATTATTTCCCCAGTGTTATTTCTAATCCCTGGAACATTCCACGTTCCTAGAATAATGATCGATTTTCTTAGCTTCTTCCGTCGTTTATTAAATCCGTCCGGGATTATTGGACATTGCACATGTTTTTTAAACGAACAGGGGGCAATTTGACAGATAATTGATTGTTTAGTATGTAATATTATTGTAAATTTTTGTATTTATATGTAACATATGTTTGGCTGGTGAGTGGAAGAGAAGGCCACATAGCCTTAACTCCACCAGGGTAAATAAATCTATTCTATCTATTATAAATAAATCTATTCTATCTATTCATATCCCTACAACGCCTGCATGATGTAGGGCCTGTAAAAATACGTACAAAGGAGAGGTTATACTAAGGTAAAGAAAAAGAGGATAATTAATTTTAAAAATTGTTTCTCTATACATGACATGCTAGATTTTATTTACTTGTGTTCTGAACCATCCAATAACTGACTACTCATACAGAGTAGAGGAATCTGCTGACATGCATGCAGAAATTCTACAGAAACTATTCACCTTGCAATATTAGTGCATGGTCGTAAGATTCACTTACTGTTATCTCTAACAGTGGTCGATCATGATCTGGTTATTTGTATTGATTACAGCGATAACAGTTAATAATAACATATAACTGTAAATCACTTAAATGATAGCGAACTAATGCACGCTATAACATTATCATAAATAATGCCACGAGTGATTTCGAATTTATTTAGAGGATTTGGAAACCAAGAACGGCATTTGCTAAGACTATTTCCCGAATAGAATTAAGCTGTTATCTTACAAATTATTATTTAAATGTAGTTATTTTAAAATATTTATATATTTCATGTAAACGGCGATTTTTGAAAACAAATGAGAAATGTTTGGTTATCTTTCATTTGTTCATCACTGAAACGTGATCATATTAGGGGCCTATTTATTGTCAAATAGGATGCAATATTGTAAGAACCCACCCTAGCGGAGAAAAAAATGAAACACATCAAACTGTATATTATAACCAACATTATAGGTTATTGATTATTTTTTAGGAAACAACTCAGTAAGATCATTATTTAAGAACACAATTATTGAACACACAATTATCAAATGTGTAGTTCAGAGGAATCTGTTCATTATTTGCTATATTGTACGTATTTGTTGGAGAATCAGTCACTGCAAAATAATACCTGACCTGTTCAGAATATTAAGAGGAGGAGCTTTTATTATTTTGGTAAACAGAATTCGAAAAATATCGAGGTGAAAAACGGCTGTCATTGGTTGTAAAACAAAATTCAAATTCACGAGACACTTCGTGACTCGTGAATTTATCTGGGGGAATTTGGAAATCAAGAGTGAAATTTGTTAGGACTATTTAACGAATAAAATTAAGATCTTTACTCAAAAACCATTATTTAAATATAATTATTTTAAAATATGTATACATTTAATGTAAACAGCGATGTTTGAAAACAAATCATAAATTTTTCCTTATGTTCCATTTGTTCATACACTGCAATTGGATCATATTATTTATTGCCAAATAAATACATCCTAATAGAGAAAAAATGAAACACATCAAACTGTTTATTATAACCAATATTCTATCCATCCATAGTAATTCTGCCCGAGAACAGGTCTTTCACTACAATCATAGCATTTTCATACTAAGCTTTGCAGCTCTACTAGGGAATTATAGATGTGGTAGCTTCCCGTTGATTTCCACACCGGTGACGAATGATGATGATAATGATAAGTGTGATTATGATGGCCGGATGATTTTCGGGGACCGTTGGGCCTTAAACGTCCTGATATTTGTCTTACAGGTGAGGAGGAACCCCGAAAAAGACCTCACCCAGGGGCCTGTTCCGACCGGTAATCGAACCCGGGCCCGCTGCGTGACAAGGCACCACGCTACCTCGAGACCACAGAGGTGGACATAACCAACATTATAGATTATTTATTTTTTAGTAAACAACTCAGTAAAATCATTGAACACCCAATTATCAAATGTGTAGTTCGAAGGAATCTGTTAATTATTTGCTATATTCAATATATTTGTTGGAGCGTCAGTCACTGCAAAATAATGCTATAACCTGTTCAGAATATTAAAAAATATTCTTTATCATAAATGAAGGAGCTGATAAAGTGAAATCGATAAAGAGCGAGGTGATACGACTGCCATTGGTTGTAAAATAATATTCATTAAAACGTGATTGGTCATTGACTATCATTTGGGCATGAATATATAATTGATAGTTCGAAGATACCAAAGGCAAGTAAATATAATACTGGATGTCTCTAAAGTAACTCTCCATTTCCATCAAAACACTACTTTTTTTTTTTTTTTTGCATACACTGTTAGTTTAGCACGGAAGAATGAATTACCATTGAACATGCACGGGTATGCGGTTTGTGATATGAAGACGCCAGAGCTAAATTTACCCACAATTCCCTAAACAGCGCTAACGAAGCTTTTATCTAGAAGTTTGCAATTGATATCTTATTACATAACCTCAACGGTGATTTAAAATTAATTTCAAAAGTGTTGGTGGACCTATTTCTATCAGCGCCCCCCTTTCCACTCAAGAAAACCGAACCATTGCATACCGAAACTTCTTCCAGAAGGAGTTTTGATATACAAAGACCGTGTCCTAAATAAATATATATATATATATATATATCTGATGTTTTTAACTGCAATACATTGAAATTGAAGTAAGAATCCAGCAATGGCAACGCGATGTGCGTAGCAGATGTATTCCCTGCATGTGTAAGATCTAAGTGAAGTGAGGTGAGGCGCGGTACGGACAAGCAATGAGGGCTATCCAATCTACCAATTCATACGTAGCTTGTGCCGCCTTGTCACTTAGCAGATACGAATTCAAGTCGCTCTCACGGCTAGTTTCCTGGGTGAGGTTTTTCCGGATTTTTTCCTCACCCGTACGACAAATGTAGAGAAACTTTAAGGCCCAAACTGTCCCCGAACATCTTATGGCTATAATAATCATCACCATTCATATTCGCCTTAGATTAAGTTTAGGATTAAGGACTCTCCCGGCGCACCACTATCTTCATCAAAATCTGTCACATCATCGGAGTAGCGTAACACCGCCTTCCTGGCGTCCCGATCTCAGAAATGGGTTACAATTACGCCAATGCCAGGAGACAGCACCAGAGAAGTCGAAATGACAATCTGGGCATTGGATTAAAAATACTTCCCTATAGTTAAAATGAGAGATTTGGCGCTGGATTTTAATGCCTTGCAGCTTATCCTTAAATTGGAAATATTTCCTATAAGATGTATTCATTTAATTTATTTAATATTGTTTATAAAACAATAGAGTAACAAATGAGCAGAAATTACTTACATTTGTTTCAAATTACACAGTAATGTACAAGAAAAACATAGTTTCTATGATTTTTGTCTTCATTGCGGTCCGAAACATTTAAGTAACTGGCACGAGAAATTATTGTTTCGCTAATTTAAGGGTTAAATAAAGAAACGTGTTTTTTGGACACGGCCTTGGCACATCACTACGCTTATCTGGGAGAAATTTCAAGGTAGATTTAGGCATTCAATGGTTGACCGTTCACTTTTCAGACACCGAGGAACAACAGTAAGAAATTATATATAAAATAACTCTGTTAAACTTCGAATGTACGTGTTTGTATTGAATGTGATATTATATAATAGAACATTCCTTACAAGTCGTTAAATTGTATTATTTACTAAGTTTTACGCCGCCTACTCTATGTTTTCATAGCAAGTTCACGACTCACCAAGGTGTAATTGTTATTACGCAAAGGAGGAAGTGAATGCACAGACATAATGAAAGTTTGAAAACTTGTTTTTAATACTGCTGCATCATACTTTCATGCCGTTAATCTATACTCACGCAGGTAGATGAAGAGTATAATGCACCACTAGAGCAAGGTCATTATCAAGGTTAAAGGACGCATAACTGACATTTCAAGTACAATGTTTAATAACAACAAAACAAGAAGAGATACTAGATTGAAGTTTTATAAAACACTGGCAGTTCCAGCATTATTTTATGAGAGCGAAATTTGGGTAATGACCAAAAAATTACGATGTAGAATACAAAACTTAGAAATGAACTGCCTTGAGATAAAAAAGGCTGCACAAGATTGGATCGGATAAAGAATCAAAATATAAGTAGAGAATTAAATATATATCCACTGAATAAAAAAAATCAAAGAATACAGAGATAAATGGTTTAGACATGTAGAAAGAATGAATGTAACAAGATTAGGAAAAGCAGCTTTTAACTACAAACTGAGAGGATCAAGGAATGTTGGAAGGCTAGTGAAAAGATGGACAGAACAACTGTGAGGCGGAACAGGTAATTTGCCTAGCCGGTGAAATGAAGAAGAAGAACTCATAAATTAAGGGGGGTGATGGGTGAAATGTCTATTTTCTACATTTTTTGAGCTAGAAACTTGGTGTTTTGTACAAACGTGCACTGCATGATACATAATGATGTGTTTAAGTTTCATTCTTTATTTTATGAGTTATTAAATATTTTATTTAAAAACATTGCATATACTATAATTAAATGGGTTCCACAATTTTTTTTTGTAAAATGTCTGATTTTTTTACAAGACCCCTAAAATATTTAGAAAAATATCATGCATTAGAATTCTTATAATGTGAATACAAAGGGAGAAAAAAAAATGTTGTATCACCTCATGCGTGGAATTACAAAAAAATTAATAATTGCATAAATTTTATTTTTTATTTCTTAAAATATTAATTACATCATGAAACCCATGCACTACTTTATTACCCATTTTTTTAGGACATGCAGGTAAAATTTGAACCTTCTAGAACAAAATTTCTGAATTCCGTTCAATTTTGAATGTACAAAAATGCAGTGTGGAAATAAAAGTGTGGAAAAACAAGTTTAAATTTTTGCAATGTATATAGTATTTAACTGGTGAAGTCTCATAACTCTGACGTAATTTAGGGCACTTAGAAGCGCCATAGGCCTCTGAAACCTTCCCAACATATACATTAGAGTACAGGCTATTTTTAGTACAAAAAACAAAACAAAAATGCCAATTTTGATCTGAAATGGTCAATTTTTCACCCATCACCCCTTAATTATGGGAAATATCATTAACATGTTTTGTAATTAATAAAATGAGTCGTGACTCACCACATACTTCGTGTTCTTAAAGCATTAAAACTGCAGTTTCAAGAGGAATTCCTCCCATCCTCAGCCAACATCAAGACTGCCGACATTTGACAGTCTTGATGATTGGCTGAAGATGGGAGGGATTCCACTTGAAACTGTAGTTTTTGTGCAGTTTCGAAGTATGAGGTGAGATACGACTAATTTCATTAAAAGAAGATGAATGTTCAAGAATTTTATATGAATTTGGGTCATTTCAGGACGACATAAACTGCAAAATTCGTGTACTCAAGTACTGGTTGCGGCTAATCCAAGATGAACAAACAATGCTCTGAGCAATTTGTTACGACCACCAAATTAGGAACGCAAATGGGAAATTCTGGGCAGGCGAGGTTAAGAGAGAACTCCAAAAGATTGGGATGGGTTGGGTATGGGAAAAAGGGACTGAAAATCGAAAGAATGTGTGGAGAAAAATTAGAAGGAGGTACTTAGATATAAACCGACAAAATATTTTGGCCGAATGTGCGGGAAAACGATCACTATTTTTACAAAGAGACCTAAAACAAGTTTGGGAAAAAGAATCTTATGTACTCAATCTAGGATTTAAAGAGAGATCAGGGCTTGCTTGGTTGAGGTTAGGGGCATGGAAAAAAAAATTAAAATTAGCGACGATCACGATATGCGAATATGTCTAACGTGCGGGAGCTTTGAAGACGAGATACATATATTAGGAAAATGTAACGATTTAGAATATTGGAGGCGTCAGTTATTACCGGAAAGATTTCTGAACTCAAATCGTGGAAGATTGGCATGCTACGAGTTATTGGTAAATCCAGAAAATTGGATAAACCTGGGTAGATTTCTGGACAAAACGCGGAATATAAGAACAACACTTATTCGAATAAAGAAATATGTTAGCAAATTGTAATGCCATTAATTCTTAATAATTATACATAAACAAGTTAATGTATAATGTAATTGTTTTGATATCTAATTGTAATATTATTGCGTTTTTTTTTTGTTTTTTTGTTTTTTGTTTTAAACATCAACTTATTGTAACGGACTGTCAGCAGCACGTACGGCTTAGTGCCCGTGCGATCCATATTTGTAAATAACATTGTATGTATCTTACTTTTAGTTTAATAAAGTCCTTATGTATGTATGTATGTATGTATGTATAGAGACAATACTTATTTTACTTCTCCTTTAACCCATTCGCCTCAAAAGACGAGATAGACTCCCCGACAGTTAAATGGCCTTCAACTCAAAGACGAGGTACAGTCGCTTAACTCTGCCTGTTATATATTTTGCAATTTTTGTACATCCTTTGGCAGAGTAATCTTTTGTTAACATTTATGAATAGTAGAGGAATGTGTTTTGGTCTTCATCCTTATTGTGATCTGAAGTACCGTTATCTTTGTTTGTTTTGAATGTGTGAATAAAGACAATATAATTTACGGTAACTAAAATCCGGTTTTTGGGAAAACTCATTGAGCATTTAAACCTGAAGCGAATGGGTTAAGAAATGTATCTCAAATTGGTGGTAGCAAGTTGATCTTTGCATGTTTCTTTGCGACCCGCCTGCATAAAAAAAGTCAGTCACACGGGAACTATGTAAAATAACCTAATTCTTCAGCAAGTAGAATTTAACGTCCAATTTTACTGGTTTACTGAATATAGGATGCGGCATAAGTCAGTTAACTACTGCACTTGGTTGCAAGGAAAACAAATGAGATCGGTTGAAACTGATGTTTGAATACGGGACCTTCAGAATATTGTCGCGGTTAGCACGGGGTTTTCTTTAACTTATTTGGACTTAAATAAGTACACAGTAGCTATGTAAAATTTTTCTTTCAACTTTATTTCCTTCTCCACAATTATCACTAAATCTTCAAACACAATTTGATTTAACAACTATTATTTTTATAACGTTAATCAGATAATCACTTATAACACAGTTGCAGACACAGTCCTTCCTCACAGTTACGCTCACAATTAACCTCTCGCCATCCAATTCCAGCCTGGGGTTCGTTCCGCTCTCATCACATATTTATAGGCGAGTAGACGGAAATTTCCAGGACCACGAACGCGATGTTTCGACATGGAACCCTCTAGTCTTCCGATGTTTCTCGAATGGGGGAATATATGTTCGTAGAAATCTCTGGCTTATTAGCCGAGAAAATTCGGTGGATCGCTCGACTCGCGATTGGCTATTCACCAATCCAGTCCACCAATGCGAGGTTACTCTCGCCGGCCCGCGGATTTTAAACGACGCTACTACAATGCGTCACAATATAATCTCAAACACTAACTGCTTGGTTGAAACTGCTTAGTAGTGTTTGAGATTATATTCTGAAGGTCCCGTATTCAAACCCCCAGTTTCAACCAATCTGATTTTTTCCTTGCAACCTGGCTTATGCCGCATCCTGTATCCTGTCTCTATTTGTTAAATTGGAGAAACACGTGAATGGACAAATAAGCGAACTGCCTTGCGACTTGTAAGAGCAGATGGTGAGTAAACCTTTGGCCTCACTGAAAGTGGGTTTCGAGACATGAGTCCATTAGCCCCAGAAAATTCGGATTAAAATTTTGGGTATAAAGGGCCAACTTGCACAATCTATTGAATAAACATCAATAAAATTAAATATATGTTCACACATAAGAATATATCGTATAATGGAAATGGACTGTTAATGACAAATGAGGGAAATTTTGAAGAATTGGTTGAAATCAAACTTCATTTTGGATATTCATATTTTGTTTAATTACAATGTTTATTTTACTTAATTTAGTAATTCAAGGCGAACGTCTCCAAAATTGCATTTCTGCCCAATTAAATTTATATATATATATATATATATATCTGAATAAGAAAGTTTTCTTGGGTTTTCCGCTTCTTGGATTCACGTTCGGCCTCAGGCCGCTGATTCCGACGTTTCGGCATGATCCCACATGCCATTATAAAGGAATGATAAGTTCGAGTCACGGGTTTAGGTCTTATGTAATTAAACACTGCGAAAACTCTATATGTTTAATTATATAAGACCTAAACCTGTGACTCGAACTTATCATTCCTTGATAATGGCATGTGGAATCATGCCGAAACATCGGAATCAGTGGCCAGATGCCGAACTTGAACCCAAGACGCGGAAAACCCAAGAAAACTTTCTTATTCATACTTATGTCCGCGAAAATCTGCAATTATATATATATATATATATATATATATATATATATATATGGCGGTGAAGACCGAGTTCTCGCGACATCTAGTAATAATGGAGAGTATAATACATATATAAGAAAAAAAAGTGTTTGAATTGGATTCGCCTGGTAGTGTAATGGATATCACACTGAGGTACAGACTCAGAGATCCGGGTTCGAATCCCGTCCAGGCATTTATTTTTCTTATCATTCCATATATATATATATGTCCTTTATGGAATAAAAAACTATTTGACCGATTTTAATGGGGTTTTACTATCATTTCAAAAAACAATTCTGGAACAATTAACGTATATAACATATTGCTAAAAAAAGAGGACATTGGTAAACTAAAAAAAATAGCTTTTTGTACGCTTAAACTGCCAAGACCATAACAAATAGGCCTACGTCAAATTAATATTCACAGAATTGAATATCTCAAATATTTCTACAAAAAAGTCAGCGACAACTTATGTTTATATTTTACCAATACCTTACAGTAACAATTTTTGTCTTTGACCTCATTGATGCCAAGAAGATCGGAATAAGTAGATTCCCGAACAACGCCGAGTAATCAGCTAGTTATATATATATATATATATATATATATATATATATAATATGATAAACGGGATTTGAATCCGAGTCTTTAAACTCTGTACGTTTAGCGCTCTAACGACCTGAGCTTCTGAAGTATTCCAATTCAAACATACATTTTTCTTATATATATATATATATATATATATATATAGTATTCTCAATTCACGCAAGAAGTAGCGGAAATTGGTTCAGACTGACATCTAGTAGCTAACATAACAGTTAAGCAAGATATATATATATATATTCCACCGCTGTGGTCTCGAGATACCGTGCTACCTTGTCACGCAGCGGGCCCGGGCTCGATTCCCGGTCGGGACGGGCTTCTGGGTGAGGTTTTTTTTCGGGGTTTTTCCTCACCTGTAAGACAAATGTCAGAAAGCTAAGGGCTCAACAGTCCCCGAAAATTATCCGGCCATCTGTATCATTATCATCATCATCCTTCACCTGTGTGGAATACAACGGGAAGCTACCATACTTATAATTCCCTAGTAAAGCTGCAAAGTATAGCATGAAAATGCTATGATTGCAGTCAAATACCTGCCCTCGGGCAGAATTACTATAGATGGAGATATATATATATATATATATATATATATATATATATATACCGGTAAATATCCACCGCTGTGGTCTTGAGGTAGCGTGCTGCCTTGTCACACAGCAGGCCCGGATTCGATCCCCGGTCGGGGCAGTTTTTCTGGGCGAGGTTTTTATTGGGGTTTTTCCTCACCTGTAAGACAGAAGTCAGGAAAACTTTAAGGCCCAAACTGTCCCCGAAATCGTATGGCCATCATCATCGTCATCATCATCCTTATCATCCTTATCATTATCATCATCATCATCATCACCATCATCCTTCACCTGTGTGGAAAGCAACGGGAAGCTACCACACCTACAATTCCCTAGTAAAGCTGCAAGCATAGCATGAAAATGCTATGATTGCAGTGAAGGACCTGCCTTCGGGCAGAATTACTCTGGATGGATATATATATATATATATATATATATATATCGACAGTAATTATATCTATTTTATTCAGTAGGCCCTTTATTATTGGCGTATATAATCTGACTGGCATGTGAAATGCCGTATTCAAAGTGTCTTGACGCGGTATATCTATCATTTGTTATTTATTTTACAATGTTATCTAGAATTAGTGTAATTTCTCTCTCTGGTATTAATGTGTAGGATTATGGGAACTGATACATTTGAACAAGTGAAGGATTATTGTAGTTTAACTCTTGTAAACGCTGTAACAGAAACAGGAGTATATTTTGTACTGGGCAAAATTCACATGAGCACAAATTACATTTTCCAACTGCTACCTCGTATCATATTCCATTTGAAGTTGGATAATTTCAAAACCATATTTATTGTAATGACATACGTCGTTAGAGTTAGATATCAGTTTATTCTGGGAAGCTTTAATACCTCGTGAAATGTGGATTTGTAAATTAACTTCGTTAGAAATATGTGATATGCTTCTTTAATGTGACCTCACTCAAGCTAAGATATCTATTCCAACTACTAACAGAATACATTGTAGAAGACAATGTCTAATGTATACATAAATACTAACTCACTGGCACTATCGAACCCGTAGGTTCATGGCCGCGCGGACATAAGCTCTCTCCACACATCCCAATTCTGAGCTAATGTTTCCAACCATTTCCTGTATAATCTACTTCCATCAAATTGTGGTTAATGTTATTCTCCTAGCTCATTTTTGGTCTACCAACTGGGCGTTTTGCCTCTGGCTTTCCTACAAGAAGTTTCCATGCCTCTCTTTCATTCTTCATTCGTGTCACATATCCTGCCCATATCCACAATAACGAATTTTGTGTTTTAGCTCATTTATGCCAAGAAGATCGAGATAAGTGGATTCCCGGGCAAAACACTGGGTAATCAGCACGGGGAATCTTAAAATAATTATGATCTACATTTATAAATATTTTTCATTTTACTTATTCAACTAATCATAAGAAGCACATTAATTTTTGTCTTTCAGCTCATTGCTCATTTATGCGAAGAAGATCGGGATGAGTAGATTCCCGGGCAACACCGGGTAAACAGCACGGAGTATCTAAAAATAATTACGATATAAAATTTTCCTTTCACTTATTTAACTAAACATAAAACACATTAATTTTCGTATTTGAGCTCATTTATGTCAAGAAGATCGCGGTAAGTAGATTCCCGGGCAACGCAGGGCAATCAGCACGGGGTATCTAAAAATATAAATTTCTAATTATTTTTCCTTTTACTTATTCAACTAAAGAAAAACATTTATTTAGGCGTAGCAGCGCACACCGGGTATTAGCCAGTGTTTTATAAAACTTCAATCTACTATCACTTCTTGTTTTGATCTTTAATGTTTTATGTATATTTCCGCATATCATTCGAAATTTCGACAGTTCGATATTTATGTCTCTTTTAGTTTTTGTGTTTATAGTAAAATTACAACTTAAAAGTTTGTTGCCTATTATGATTTTTCATCTTATATGTTGTTGTTGTGTTGTCTAATGTGCAGCATCTAACGAAGAAGTCATTAGCAGTCTTGCTCTCCAATACATTGAGGTCTTAGAACCTTCATGATTTACAGCGATACAGTTGTTCAGATGACCTTTGTCAATTTCTTCATCAGGGCGATTGCATAAAATGCATTTCGGTGAAGGCAGAACATTGATTTTGTGAAGGTGTTTTGCCAGGCAGTCGTGGCCCGTTGTCATCCTAAAATATGCTACTTCTGTTTTTCTTGGTATGTTCTGTATATCAGTATGTTTTATTAGGCATTCCCATTTTTTGTTTCTGACCACTATTTGAAATCTATTGTCATTCATAATTCTGAATTTTAACTTTATGTTGCGTTTCACTGAGGAGTAAGGTGTTGGTTTAGACCTAGGTATTTGTTCAATGCGAGATCCTTTTTTGGCGAGGAGATCGGCTGTTTCATTACCGGCAATCCCACAGTGGGAGGGTAGCCATTAGAGGATAACTTCTTTACCACAATTTTGCAGGTCGGTAATAATGTCATGGCATTCTTTGCAGTCAAAAAATGTTGGCCAGTAAATTGCCTGTATAGCTGCTTTGGAGTCACAGAGGAGCACTAAATTGGAAAACATGGCTTTTAGTGTTATTAGGTTTTAGAGAGAGATTTTTATAGCGTGGATTTCACCATCAAACTTTGTTGTTCCTCGTCCAACATGACAGTAAAACGAAAAAAAGGCAACAATTTCAGTATTTGTGAGTGAGCCATCAGTGTAGACGTGCAGCCAGTCTTCTGTAGGATATCTGGTGTAGATAGTTTCCAAGGTTATTGATCTCAAGTAATTGGCATTAGTTTAAGATTTTTTGTGATGTTTGCATTTATGTCTAAGACGCAGGGGATAGGCTCAAAATGTGGGGAGTTTATTATTGGTAAGAGGTTTTCTCTATTTGTCGGAATTTCAAATTGTTTCTCTAGTCCTCTGACTTTCACAAGGAAAGTGACTCGGGTGTTCAGTCTTTTTTCTTCTACTTGTTTGTACTCATCTTATATGTTCATTTCCCTAAATTGCCACTATTTTTTTTCTTTTGATATTCTGAAATTATATTATTTGCATAACTGACTTAATTGATGTAAAGAGTACTGGAAAAAAAAAAATACGATCATATCAAGGAAATATTTTATAAATTGAAGTTAGCTCATAATGAGATAGGAGAATAACATTAACCATGATTTGATGGAAGTAAATTGTACGGAGAATGATTAGAAAATATTAGCACAGGATAGAGATATATATACTGAGTGAGCTTATTTTCGCATGCCATGAATCCTCTGGTCCGACATTACCAGTGAGTTATGATTATTACAAATATTGAAATTAGTTTTGTAGGAGTTGTATTCCTTTGTATTTAGTTTAAAACGGTTGAATTACCAAGTGAATTAAACATTTATGTATATTTATTTGCAGTGTTCGATGCAGCTGCCAAACTACCGGTGGGGATGGTTGCGGGCAATCAATACCAGATGGGACACTTTGACGAGTGTCTTGGGATATCCGTGGACACGGGAGAGATTCATGGAGGTCTTCTGAAGGGACAATACTGTCTGGCAGAAATTAAGGTCGATTCTCCTGTACCTTCAACTGCGGACCCATATACACTTGAATACGACCCTATGATGTCAGCTTGGAGCAAGATCAAAGTAAGTATATTATATTAAAGTATAAGTATATTTGTTACAGAACGAAAACAAAAGACAACTGTTCTGTATACAATCACCTTATCCATTCTCAATAACCGCACTAACATGTACATAATTAATTTATCATAATTAATGCCACGATAAATTCACGACTCACGAAGTGACGATTGAATTTATCTAGAGAATTTGGAAATCAAGAGTGGCATTTATTAGGATTAGGACTATTTAACGAATAAAATAAGCTGTTTACTCACAAATCATTATTTAACTATAGTTATTTTAAATATATATATATATATATATATATATATATATATACTAGCTGGCCCGGCGAACGTCGTATCGCCTTTAAATATTTTTACGTTAATTTTTCCGATGTTTTAATAGTTATCTTCTATTCGGGGCGGAAACAAATCCAACAAATCAAAGATCATAAAAATCGGTCTAGCCGTTCTTGAGTTATAAATAGTGTAACCAATCCGACTTTGTTTTAATAATATATATATATATATATATATATATATATATATATAAGTCCCGGCCACGCGTTGCTGTGGCTAAGGTATACGTTAAATTATGTTGTAGTAAACTAAGTGAGAAATCTAAATCAGAAAGTTTTTGTTTTACACAATTTTTTAGTTCTGGTACGTTAACTACACCCGGTATAAATATGGGTGGTGGTTTATGTGGAAGTGGTTTTGTTGATTGAGATGAATTTATGTTGTCTGCATTCTCAGTATCATCCATAAGTGTATCATAAGGATTATATACATTTATTGATGGAATATTTTGAGGAGGCTTGCTGATTTCATTATACTTTCGTTTTTTTCTACGAACTTGTTGGCAGTTTGGATTCTCATCATCATCAAGAAGTCTCTGTATAGTAATATCATCTTGTGATATATTATAGTCATCTTGTTTTTTATTTAATTGAGGCATGGAGATTGTTTCTGTAATATTAGGCATATTATTATAACTAACAGACTTACTTACAGTTCTGTTATTCCGTTCCTTAGGACCTTCATATGTTTTTAAATTGACATTCTTCTTAAATGTAAGATTTATGTCACATAAGCCTATACCAATTTGCGGAAATTCACTTGATATCTTATCATTCATGGTCTCTAGAACTGATTCGCCATATTGTTCAATGTCCCTTCTCGGTCCAGTTAAATTTAAATTAAGTTGCTGTCTTTCAGCCAGATTACTTAAAACTAATACTTACACACGAAATTAATATTATTATCAATATATTGAAAATAAAATAAACACAAACACACTTAAATTATAAAATAATCAATATTTGTAATTCAATTGAAATTCGCGGTTGCAACAAAAAGCACAGCCACCTGGTTAAATAATAAACCAATTACCTTACACGGCTATCTGTTAGAATCGTATTCAACTCACAGATAATTATAACTCTTTTTTAAGTAATAAACAAATAATTTGCAATAAAAATAATGCGACTATAAATTTAGTTATAAACTTCCCTAAGTCTCAAGTTGGATCAAACTGCACACAGTGTGCAAAATTTCATTAAAATCGGTTCAGTAGTTTAGGATTCCATCGCGGACAAACAACGTGACACGTAATTTATATATATATATATATATATATATATATATATATATATATATATATATATATATATATAATATAACGGCGATGTTTGAAAACAAATGAGAAACGATTGGTACGCTTCATTTGCTTCTTTTGTTCGATCACTGCAACCAGATCATAATATTATTTATAGCCAGAAGATCGCAATGTTGTAAGGATGCATCCTCGTGGTGAAATTTATAACCAACGTTATAGGTATTAATTATTTTCTGATGTCCTATGATGTAAATGTGTAAATTATATTTTTCTGCGTCATTTCCTGGAAAATAATTCGTTTAAGAAAGTACAAACAGTGGTTTCCTTTTTTTTTTTTTTTTTTTTTGTGGTACAATCAATTGTTACAAATGTTTTTATATTATCTCTCGTATGCGCTACGTGTTGACATTCATGCACTATATATACAATCTATCTGGTAGTCGTGTTTCTTAGAGAGTCAGTCACTGCAAAATAATGCTATGACCTATTCAGAATGTTAAAAAGGAGGTGCTTTCTTTATTATGATAAACTTTAGTTGGTAAATTTTAGGCGGAACACGACTGTGATTGGTTGCAAATAAAAAATAATTGAAATGTGATTGGTCATTGACTCCCATTTGGGGTATGAGTTAAATAGTCAGCAATATTTATACTATAGTTAGAATTATTATTATTAAATAGCATATATTTTTTTGGTAAGATTGATATGATATGTTTGTTAAGTCATATTTATGAGTTTTTGAACATTCCATATGATAGATTAGGAGTGGGGTTATGTACTCTCAGAGCGCCGCGCCGGTGCGCTCGCACAAACATTGTCGCACTGACTACAGATAAGAGAAAAATATAAACCAGTTCAGTGTTGTTCCTTTCAAAATGCGTATCCTGTAGTAGAATTGTACTGGTGAGGTACTACTATAAATCTCATTTCTAAAAATCTAATTTTAGGTGCCCTAAAATAAGTTCAGATCACATGTAAAATAGGTTCTAAAAATATACTTTAGGCAGATTCAGGTTTACTCATTTTAGTACGAATTTATCAATTAAAAATTTATTATTAATGAAGATTTGGAAGCTGGAACTTTCGGTATGATGCACACATACTGAAATGTCCTTACAAAATGAAACAAAGATTTTTGTTTCCAACCGGTCAGTGCCTAGTTACATACAGACTATGGGGCTCATTACAGACACTCCGGGAGCTTAACATGGCGTCCCGTGCAGCCAACTTTCTGAAAGGACTTCTGGGACGTGTTAATTGTTTTACAGCTTCTCGCTTAAATGTCAGATTTTGTTCGAAAAATATTTCAAGAACATACTGTTGATAGTGAAAACGAATATGTTTCCTGTATATTTTAGTTTCTCGGAATAAAGTAAATATATCATATTCGATTGAATGGTAAAATATAGTAATATTAGGAATATAGACAAAAATTTGTTCTAATATTAATTTAGGCATCTTTAGGAACTGCAGGACACCATTTTTAGCATATAAATATATGAAACGTGTAAATACTACTTCATTTTAAGTTATCCCTTCAGGAACAAAATTCGAAGTATACTGATGTAAAATGTATTGTACCCCACTAATCGGGCTTAATGCCGGCTTTACGTATGCAGCTAAGGGATCGAAACTGTACACAAAGAGAGGCGCGCTTACACTGAGTAGCTAGACGCCCGGGCTTGTTATTAAATTAACGGTTATATTCGTCACAATTTCCATTATTTTAAAAATTAAAATATTTTGTCACCCAATTCCTTTCTTCCATGTTAATTTGAGATGTTTAAATTTCTCAGAATTACACACCGGTTTTGTTTCCAGGAAAAAAAATATATAAAATCTATCTTCATCCGTATTTAATTTAACTTCAAAATATGGACTTTACTTGTACATACCAGTGAGAATATATATATCACCTTGGCATGGTGGGGGGGGGCTTAGTACCCGATGAACCAGACGACTCTACTGGGGAAGATTGACTTAGGTTAATCATGCTGGTGGGTAAGAGGCGAGGGGAACTAAGTATAGCTCACAACGAGGGAATGGCGTCTGTATCCATATTGGGCGGCCACATAACGGTCAACAGGGCGACAAAGAATAACACAGCTAAACTTGTAGGCTTGAAGAGCGGAAGAAGCAGCCCTCTCTTGGGGGGGGGATACCCAGAGGAGCATGTTTGGAGGCTCGGAGGAAGCAGCCCTTCCACCATCCTTGTCCTGCGAAGCGCTCGTAATGCTTCCAGGAGACATTCATCTTACTGAGAAGCTTCATGGAAATCAGCCAGATGTTGGAAGACCCAGAAGACGTTGGGCTGATGCATTATGAAGTCGGAACGGGCAATTGCCTAATCCCTGGAGTGATGATATATATATATATATATATATATATTTTTTTTTTTTGCCTCAGTCAAGAAATTATTGAATATTTTTCGTAATTCGTTATAAAATAAAATATTTCCAAACAGATAAAATAAAGAGTTGAGAGAGTGCAGGTGGGCTGAGAGTAAATTCACTTTGAAAGAGAATAATAAAAGATTACCGGTAACAGTTGTAGTGTTTTCACTTTCGTAGAATGACCTTGTGATGCTCGGATGTCTGTATGATGTAACGTTTGAGGAAGTGCATCAACACAAAGCAGACTAACATGTTTCATGGGCCATTAGCCCCCATTAGAGCTATCTCAGTTACATCAGGTGTATGAGATAATCCTATGGGCTCAATACATTCCACAGAATCCTACCAACCTATCACGATCAGACTACTCAACAATTATCTGATAAGCAGAATAGAGAAGACGCCAGCAATACATTTTAAATACCTTATTATAGAGTTGGAAGATCCTGCTATTCTGGCTCGTAACATACCTGTTTTTTTATTAACGGATCTGGGATCGATGCCCGGCGGGGTTGAAATTTTTAATTATAAAATAATTTAAAAAGACTAAATCTAAGAGGATTAAATTATGAATACATAACACAATTGTGAAGAGTATTTTATCATATGGTACGGAAACATGGACGCTGAAGCAAAAACACAGAAATAATTATTCGCAGAAATTGACTTTTTAAGATGGACATATCATGAGAAGAAGGGGCATAGAAACAAACAAAGAAGTATTGAAATGTATACCTCCTGGAAAAGGAAAACGTGGTAGACCAAAGCCAACGTGGATAAAGGGAATTCAAGACAACATGAAGAAGATAAATATGACAACAACAGACACGCAAGACCGGGAAGGGTGGAAGAAAAAAATTGTATATTTTGTTTGAGGATGCCTGTGTATATAACAGAAACAATCCGAAATAAAAAAAAAATATGAGAAAATCTAGAACAATAAGTAACTTAAATTCTGTAGAAATGAATTTTTGGCGCGTTCTGTTTGAATTTCTAGAAGAGATAAAATAACAAACTGTGTAATTATAAAAATGATGAATGTTCAAACTACAATTATGAATATCGTAAAAAAAATAGTATGGTCATGTAAAAGAATGACAATATGTATTCCTAAAAAGAATGCTAGAATGAGTGTCACTTGGTAGGAGAGGAGGACGACCAAAAATAACGTGGATTGTTGGTGTTTTGATCAGCATGAGGAGAAAAGGATTGTACGATGGAGATTGGAATGACAGATGGGGATGAGAATGACAGTAAATTAATTAGGCACAGGAAGGTGTTGAGAAACATTGTGAAACCTGTTAACTAATAATTAACTATTTGCAAAAAATTTAATCAGGTACTCTTGTCGTCTCAACATCTCTGAGAAAAAAACTGAAAATATATAAAACTGTTATTCTCCCAGATATTAGTTTGAGTATGATGTGCCCTTATTTTAAATAAGGAGAAAAGATTAGGGGTATTTGAAAATAAACTTCTTAAGAAATTTTTTGGACCAAAAAGAGACGAACAGACAGACGAAAGGAGAAGAATTCTTAACAGTGAGCTATATGATCTTCATAGGAAACCAGATGTAATAAAAACAGTGAAGTTTCGTACACTACGTTGGGCAGGACATGAGGCACGAGTGAGGAATAAAAGAGGGACTTGGAACCTCCTTGTAGGAAAATCAGAGGTAGTCCAAGAATGAGGTGGGAGAATAATAATAATCATGATTTGGAGGAAGTAGGTTATATATGGGATGATTGAAAAACATTAGCTGAGGCCAAGGATATAGGCTATGGAGAACTCATGTCCGCGTGGCCCCGAACCTACGGGTTTGATAGTGCCAGTAAGTTAGTATATATTCTGTAAATCAGCTAAATCCGATCATCAATTCGAATTGCTGAGGAAATCGCTTACTTTACACAGTTCCTGTGTTACTGATTTTTGTAAATCACACACGACCGTTTTTAATGTCTCCTAACTAAATAACTCACTGGCTCTATCGAACCCGTAGGTGCATGCCGCGCGGTCATGAACTCTCCATACTTCCCTATTCTGACCTAATGTTCTCCAATCATCCCCTGCATAATCTACTTCTCTCAAATCATAGTTAATATTATTTTCCCACCTCATTCTTGGTCTACCAACTGGGCATTTTCCCTCCAGTTTTCCTACAAGAAGGTTGCATGCATGTATTTCATACCCCATTCGTGCCACATGTCCTGCTACGAGACTTAACGGTTCTTATTACATCATCAATAAAAGGATTAAGCCCAATGGCCTGTTACGATCTCATTATAGGTCGAATTGGTCCTTCCATCTCTTCAATGGTCTTCCCAACATTCTTCTCCCTTTTGCTTTATAATTATACATTCTTCTTGGTATGCGCTGTTCATTCATTCGTAATACGTGCTGATGAGAAGCATTTTAATAATATTTTATTCTTTCACAGAGATTAAATATATTAAGTTCTGCTCTTATATCTTCGTTTTTCTTTTTATCGGTCCTTTGGTATCCTGCTATTGCTCTCAACATCTTCATTTCAGCAGCCTCTATTTGTTTACTATCTGCCTTTGTTAATGTCCAGGTTTCACATCCATAGATAAGAGATGGAACTTCCAACACTTTGTAAAACTTCAAAATAGTTTATTTTCTAGTCTTATTCAATAAAGTACGTTTAATTGTGCCACATAGATAATTTAATCGTTGTATTGTATTTTAGTGTGTTTATCTAAATTTCTGTCATTGGCTAAATGATATGCCAAATAATTAAAATTCTGAAATTGGTCTATAACTACATTGTTTATCATTATTTCTGTTCTTATTGCACATTTTCCTTTCAGAGCTAATATTTTTGTTTTAGATGTAGATATTCTTAAATTGTGTTTTAGAGAGATATTTAAAGTATAAAGAAATTGTTGTAAAGCATTTTCTGATGCTGTCATTATTACTTGATCGTCTGCAAAAAGCAGAGTTGTCAATACAATATTTATATTAATTTGTTCTTACCATTCATTTAGGACATAGTCCAAGTATACATTAAATAATACTGGTGACAATGGACACCTTGTCTTACTCCCTGGTTTATTTCTATGTTTTCTTTACTAATTTTATTTCCGCAGTCTATTTTAAAATTTGTTTCTATATATAAACTCTGAATGGCTCTTATAAGGTGTTGAAGAATTCCTTTCATTTCTAGTATGTTCCATAATTTATTTCTACTTACACTATCAAATGCTTTAGTATAATCAACAAAAGCTATATACGTGGGTAAATTAAATTTATTTTCTTTTTTCTATCAATTGGGCCATTGTAAAAACGCAATCTATAGTTGACCTACCCTTTCTAAATCCATTTTGTTCCTTTTATTACGTCTGCCCCTATAAATACCATATGGCTCACTATTACGTAGTTTTCTGCATTCATCTGTCTGTTGGACACTTTTTGTCGTAAGAACTTTATTCTCAAATACTCGTGATCTTCTTTCCTCCCTTAAATGTTGCGCATCCATATAATATAACTGGTACAATAGGCCTAATAGTTTTATATATTTTCAGTTTAACTTTTTTGAAAGGAGTTGGGACGTCGAGAGTCCCTGTAATGCATAACAGCACGCATTTACAGTATTGAGCCTATGTTTAATTTCTTTGTGCATCTCATTCCTATTTGTTATTATTGTTCCTAGATATTTGAAATAAGCCACTTCTTCAAAATTTCCTTCAATTGTAATTAGTTGTCCATTTCCATTATGGAATGTATTTTTATGTCCCCTAAAGATACAGTAACCTAATCTTTTAAGTATCCGCTTTTGTAAACATGGACGTAATTTCTGATACTTAAGAACCAGTAATCGTGTTGGGAGATTTAATTTAAGTACTTAGAAGTATTAATGATGCTAATATGAGTTTGAAAACTTTCTAAGGAAGAAAGCTTACTCACCAGGGGCAACCACATTGTTTCATTGAAAATTTAATTCTTCCCGAGAAAGTTTTAAGAAGAATTAAACACAATGGTGTTTCTCAGTTAATATCAATACACTAGACCTTTATTTACATCACACTCGCGCTATTCGGGGGTGGTACGAGGACCGTGTTTGTAATTACATGTGACTGGAAGCAAGATAACCTACTTGTCTGTAAGAGAGGTTTACAACATGAGTATCCATTATGTAACTGACGCAGTCATGTTCCGTTTTAAAAAAATGCGAGACAAAATACTGCTCTCGAAAGATGAAGTAATCATATATGAAAATATTATACAGGGCTATGCAGAAAGAATGAACAGACTTCAAACATTAATTTCTTCCAAACTACAGAAAATATAAAAACAATTCCAACGTTCCTGGAAAGAGAAAAGTTCAAATTTCACTATTTTATGCACTCAATATTAGCACCACGTGTTACACGACAAATATCAAAACGGTGGCTCATTTCATGCCACACACGAATCAGCTGGTCTCTAGTTATCGAATTCACAGCTTCAACAATTCGATATCGCAGATTTTCAAGTGTGTCAGGCATAGGGGGGATGAAAACAAGGTGTTTTACGTAACCCCACAGATAAACATCACACAGGGTTAGGTCGGGTGACCTGGGAGGCCACCGGTAATGAAATTGATCTTCTGCTTCTCCTCTTCCAATCTAACGTTCTGTTGTGTCCCCATTTTAATACAAACAATCAACATGACAAGCAACAGCGCCAATGCGGCCGTGACAAGAACTTCAAACATTTCTCTTTCCAGGAGCGTTGGAATTGTGTTTCTATTTTTTGTAGTTTGGAATAAATAAATGGTTGAAGTCCATTCTATCTGAATAGCCCTATACAACTAGAGTAATATATATATATATATATATATATATATATATATATATATATACGAATGTATGTCTCTCTGTCTGAGGTAGGCTACATAATATGTATAGGAAGCCAGATATAATAAGAACAGTTAAGTCCCGTACACTGCGATGGACAGTACATGTGGCACGAATGGGGGATGGAAGAGGTGCATGGAAGTTTCCTGTAGGAAAACCAGAGGGAAAACGACCAGTTGGTAGACTAAGAATGAGGTGCGAGAATAACATTATCCATGATTTGAAGGAGGTAGATTATACAGGAGATGATTGGAAAACATTATTTCAGGATAGGGATATACAGAGAGCTTATATCCGCGCAGCCATAAACCTACGGGTTCGATAGAGGCAGTGAGTTAGTTAGTTAGTTCTATGTCTCTTTCTGTCCTTTATGTGCTGCCATACTGTTCATCCGATTGTGCTTTTTGTTCTTGTTTTTGCAAAATGTTCAAGGGTTTCGTGGGAAGGTTTTAGGCTATAACAGAGTTGTGAAACTTAACTCATTCACCCTTAAAAATCATCCTTTGTAATGAAAAATGTGTTTTTCCGATCTTTATGGTCGCTTAAATGACTTCCGCTGCCTAAACCGTAACATATACACCAAATAAATGTACACAGAATTGAATATTTTAAAAAAGATCTACACAAAATCTGTGACAGCACATGTCTATATTTTATGTACAACTCTCAATAACCATTTTTGTCTATCAGTTCATTTATAACAAGAAGATCGGGATTAGTAGATTCCCGGGCAACGCCAGGTAATCAGCACGGGATATCTAAAAAAATGATGATATAAACTTATAATTATTATTCTTTTCACTTATTCAGCTAAACATGGAAACACATTTAATTCATTTAGGCGTAGCAGCGCACGCTGGTTAGTAGCTAGTTAATTATACGAAGAAAATTATACCGAGGAATGAAATCAAAATTAAAAAATATCAAAATTAGTACGATAGTATAACGAAACAACTCATTTCTAAACCGCTGTGGTCTCGAGGTAGCGTGCTGCCTTGTTACGCAGCAAGCCCGGGTTCGACTCCCGATCGGGACAAGCATCCTGGATGAGGTTTTTTATGGGGGTTTTTCCTCACCTGTAAGACAAATGTCGGGAAGCTTTGAGGCCCAAACGGTCCCCGAACATCATCTGGCCATCATCATTATCATCCACGGTGTGGAAAGCAACGGGAAGCTACCACACCTACAGTTCCCTAGTAAAGCTGCAAGCATTGCATGAAAAATGCTATTATTGTAGTGAAATACCTCCCCTAAGACAGAACACTGTAAATACATACACATACATTGGCTTTATATAATTTATCGGTGAATAATTCAGCACATAAATGAGATAAGCACACCCTGCGTTTCAAGAAATCAAGAAGTTAATAATAATAATAATAATAATAATAATAATAATAATATAATAATAATAATAATAATAATAGTAATAATACTTACTTACTTACTCACTGGCACTATCGAACCCGAAGGTTCATGGCCGCGCGGACATAAGCTCTCCATACATCCCTATCCTGAGCTAATGCTTTCCAATCATTCCCTGTATAATCTACTTCCCTCAAATCATAGTTAATGTTGTTCTCCCACCTCATTCTTGGCCTACCAACTGGGCGTTTTCCCTCTGGCTTTCCTACAAGAAGCTTCCATGCACGTCTTTCATTCCCCATACGTGCAACATGTCCTGCCCATCGCAGTCTACGAGACTTAACTGTTCTTATTATATCTGGCTTCCTATAAAGACCATGTAGTTCATTGTTATGTAGTCTTCTCCATTCACCTGTCTGTTCATCTCTCTTTGGTCCAAAAATTTTCCTAAGAACTTTATTCTCAAATACTCGTAATCTCCTTTCCTCCCTTAAAGTAAGAGTCCATGTTTCGCACCCATATAATATAACTGGTAGAACAATAGTTTTATATATCTTCAGCTTAACGTTTTTTGAAAGGAGTTGGGACATCAAAAGTCTCTGCAATGCATAATAGCATGCATTTCCAGAATTGAGCCTATGTTTAATTTCTTTGTGCATCTCATTCCTATTTGTGATTATTGTTCCTAGGTATTTGAATTCAGCCAATTCCTCAAAATTTCCCTCATTTGTCATTAGCTGTCCATTTCCATTATATAATGTATTTCTACGTGTGACCATATATTTAGTTTTACTGATATTTACTTCCCAGTCCTAATTTCTTAGTGTTACTCAATAGTGTGTGCGTGTTGGCCTTTAGTATCTCCTCGCTATCGGCCAGTAGTACTACATCATCAGCATAAACTAACAGCTTATTAATACCATTCAGTTGTAGGCCTTCCTCATTCTCTAAAGATTTAATGGCATGCTCTAGTACAAAATTAAATAGTAGAGGAGATAGTGCATCTCCTTGCTTCAACCCATTCTGGATTTCAAAAGTGTCTGAAAACTGTTTGCCTACACGCGCCCTACTCTTTGAGCCATTAAGACACATTCGTATAAGTCTAACCAACTTTTTAGGAATTCCGAACTCCAGCAGGATACTATATAACTTCTCCCTCTTAATTGAATCATATGCTTTTTTGAAGTCTACATATAGTTGATGTACAGTACCATTATATTCCCATTTCTTCTCTAAAATCTGTCTTATACTGAAAATCTGATCTGTTGTAGACCTGTTTCTTCTAAATGCACATTGATGATCTCCTAGAATGTCATCAATATATAGGGAGTAAGTCTGCTTACTAATATATTTGTTAGAATTTTGTACGAAGTTGAAAGTAATGAGATGCCCCTGTAGTTGTTGCAATCAGTTTTATCTCCTTTCTTATAAATTGGTACGATAATTGATTCCTTCCATTCATCTGGAAGAGCTTCTTTTTCCCAAATCATACTAAGCAACCAGCGTATCTTGTCCATCAATTTTTCTCCCCCTGATTTTATCAGTTCTGCTGGGATCTCATCTGAACCTGAATAATAGTAATAATAATAATAATAATAATAATAATTTTATTTATATACAGAATTTTAATGTTTACACATCTTTCTGTGCTTAAGTTTTATTTTTCTTCTCCACTCGTCTCTCTCCATCAAATCCATGTCCTCCAGTCCTCTTGCTCTCATCCCAGTTCTTATTTCCTGCATCCACGAGTTTCGAGGTCTTCCTCTCCTCCTTCTTCCAGGTGGACACCATTCCAATGTTTTCCTGGGTAATCTTCCTTCGTGCCCATACCAATTTAATTGCTTATACCGTATATAATCTACTATTGAATAACCAATATTAATTTTTTCTCTTATGACAGTATTTCTTATTTTGTCTAATTTTGAACATCTTGCTGCTCTCCTCAAAGAATCCATTTCCATCGACATAAGTTTTTGTTCTAAATTTTTGTTGAATTTCCAAACTTCAGCTCCATATGTAACAGTACTTCTCACTATTGAATTATATATTTGTAACTTATTTTTACTGGTTATATGTCTGTTCCATAAGACTCCATTCATCATTGCTGTTATTGCTCCACCTTTATTTATTCTATTCTTAATGTCACTTTCTTGTTTATTCCCTTTATCTAATTTTACTCCCAGATACTCAAATTTTTCACAATAATAATAATGTTAATAATAACAACAATAATAATACTTTATTTTAGCTGGCAGAGTTCAGATCAAAAGGCCTTCTCTTCCACTCAACCAGCGAATAATAAAATCATACAAAAAATACGTACCTATTACAATTTAAAAATATTTTTAGAAGTATACTAGAAAATACGAGTACATTGGGGATGTGGTCTAATATTAGCTAACTGTAACAAAAATGGAATAAAATAGAAAAATAATATAAAATAAAGTAAGTATAGCTTCCTATATGAATATTTATAGGTATATACAAAATTATGAATATACTGTAGATATTATACAGTTATTTCCATTGTGTGGTCCATGAAACTTTTTTTTATTCACGAAATTGTGATATGAAGTCCCCCGAACTCTGAAACGCTAGAAAAATGCAACAATAAATTTAGAGGCAATCATATAGTTTCGTATAATGTAATCACATTTGTATAATGAATGGCATTTTGCTGCTGTATAGTTTGGGGTTTACTACAATTCTCTGAAAGTCGCCCAGTCTGTGCGCCCAGTCCCCCGGTTTATTTCTGGATATTTACCAAGTATCAAGAAATAGACCGTATTACTCCGTAGCTTTTAGCATTGGAAGGGTATCCCAATCCGCCGATTGGTCATTGTCGCTGGTTTTACTATCTTTAGCGACATCAGCGTCAAATTTGGAAAATTTGTGTATTAACAAATACCATAATTAATTAGGCCAAAATCGTTCGTTTTAAACTGTTAAGATAACAATCTGAACCCCTATCTCAATTCTGTAGTAAACCTAACTTACGCACACTTTCACACTCGCGAGAATATAAACCCCTGGCCGACCTGTTGAGGCAAGACCCGGGAAATTTCGCAATCTGTGGCCCAGCAGTGCCCGCCTGTCACTGTTTTACATGAGCCTCTCAATAAGTGGGCTGCGCCAACGCGCTGAGATAACCACAAGATCACTAACTGTATCCTGGGGACTCACTGACCAAATGACAGCTGCCAGATACTCGGAACTAACACTATCCCATGATAAGCATCTATCCCCACACCACACATGTAAATTAACATCAGTGGTGCGTTTAACTCCCCTCTGTGGAAGAAGATGGCTCCACTTCATAAAACGAGATCACCACAGACAATTTACTGGTCTCGCCCTGCGATCAGAGCCTTTACCGGAACTAGATGTTATCTCACAGTTTCTTAAAACTAAATTATCCTAATGTAAATCATTCCTGTATAAATATAGACCAGACTCTTCTCTTAATATCTTCTTCGTTGATGTACTTCCAGTTCGTGGTTACATCCATAAAATACAATCTGAAATAACCGTTGCTAGGAAATGTGTTCTTTGTTATGTACGTTTATAAAAAAATATAATTTTACCACTCATACTTGTAATTTAGTTACCAAGGAACAAATAGTTGTAGCAGTATGTCAAAATTTCACTTAATTCAATTCACTCGAGTTCTAGTAGTTATGGAAATACCATCTTATTCCCTATCGTTTATCGTAACAATATAATATTAATAAACAAGACAAACCGTGGAACTGTTTTTCTTTTAAGAAACAATGAGATAACAAACTATAATGTAATTATGTAACAAAGAACGCAATTCCTAGCAACAGTTATTTCAGATTGTATTTTATGGACGAAATAACGGACTGGAAGTGCATCAACGGAGAATATATTAACAGAAGAATATGGTCTACATTTATACATGAATGATTTACATTAGGATAATTTAGTTTTAAGAAACTGTGAGAAAACATCTAGTTCCGGTAAAGGCTCTGATCGCAGGGCGGGATCAGTAAATTGTCTGTGGTGATCTCGTTTTATGAAGTGGAGCCATCTTCTTCCACAGAGGGGAGTTAAACGCACCATTGATGTTAATTTACATGTGTGATGTGGGGATAGATGCTTATCATCAGATAGTGTTAGTTCCGAGTATCTGGCAGCTGTCATTTGGTCAGTGAGTCCCTAGGATACAGTCAGTGATCTTGTGGTTATCTCAGCGCGTTGGCGCAGCCCACTTATTGAGAGGCTCATGTAAAACAGTGACAGGCGGGCACTGCTGGGCCACAGATTGCGAAATTTCCCGGGTCTTGCCACAACAGGTCGGCCAGGAGTTTATATTCTTGCGAGTGTGAAAGTGTCCGTAAGTTAGGTTTACTACAGAATTGAGATAGGGGTTCAGATTGTTATCTTAACAGTTTAAAACGAACGATTTTGGCCTAATTAATTATGGTATTTGTTAATACACAAATTTTCCAAATTTGACGCTGATGTCGCTGAAGATAGTAAAACCAGCGACAATGACCAATCGGCGGATTGGGATACCCTTCCAATGCTAAAAGCAACGGAGTTATACGGTTTATTTCTTATATCCAGAAATAAACCGGGGGACTGGGCGCACTGTTATCTTCAAGCGACTTTCAGAGAAATCTAGTACACCCCAACTTCATTGTGGCAGTATAATATCCATTATATACCGCGCCTTAGCAGAGTGGTTAAGGCAATATGCCTTGGCGCAGAGCTAAGGGACTTACGCTGGTTCGAGTTTACATGGAGCAAGACATTTTTTACCATGGAATTTCAGCCAGTATGGGACCGCTGCCCATCCATAATCATGAGGAAATTGGATAGATACAATAAATAGCGACACCAGTCGAGAAAACTAGCTAACAGCTGGGAGATACGACATGCTAACCACATGTCACCCCTAGACTCACTCTACCTCTGTGATTAACACATATGGATGTGAGACCAGAAGCCGGATCGTAGGCGAAGGTACTTCTAGGCCTCTCCGCCCCATGTAGTTTTGTTATTTATTATAGAAAAAACAATTTTTAATTATAATATATTTCCTTAGTTTAACCTCTCCATTTTAGGTACTTTCACATGTCCCACACCACCCGGGGCTTACAGGGACACGAACAGTAGGGAGAAGATTAATAACTCTGGATTACACAATACTTTTGACCATACAAGAACATGGGTGATCAACTCAATGCTAGGACCACCTCCGAGAAAACACGAACATTTAAGACAAGGCACACCATTCACTCATTCATACTAAACAAGGCGAGTGTGATAAGGATGATTACGATGCCCATATGATGTTCGGAGACCACTTAGGTCTTAGGATTTCCCGATATTTGTCTTGCAGATGAGGAGAAACCCCGAAAAAATCATCCATGAAACTTGTCCCGACCACGGATTGCACTCGGGCCCACTGCGTAGAGTAACTTTACCCAGAGACCACAGCGGTTGACTTTAGATTATTGCATTCTATTAAATCGTCATCACATACTCTCAAACTAAATGGCTGCTACTCATTTTTATGAAGATCTTCTTCTTCTTCTTCCTCTACGCATGAAAGCTGGCAGCTTGTTGCGTGTTTATTCACTATAGGTCCGGGGTATGGTGACATCCTTGCATCGTAGTTGTGGTCTTCCTAAAGGCCTTTACTGCAGAGGTATCCGGTCACATACTTTCTTCACTAGTCTACTGTTCTCCATTCTATCTATGTGATCGTTCCAATTTAGTCTTCTATCATTTATCCACAGGTTTATAGGTTCAATTTCACATTCTTCTCTAATAACGGAGCTGCGAATTTTCTCTCACTCACTCACTCACTCACTCACTCACTCACTCACACACACTCACACACTCACACACTCACACACTCACTCACACACTCACACACTCACACACTCACACACCCACACACACCCACACACACACACACACACACACACAGTCAATGACCAATCACGTTTCACTGAATGTTGTTTTAAAACCAATGACAGTCGTGTTTCACCTCGCTCTTTATCGATTTCTCTTTATAGCTCCTGATTTTGTGATAAAGAAAGCTCCTCCTTTTTAATGTTCTGAACAGGTCAAAGCATTATTTTTCTCCAACAAATACATTGAATATAGCAAATAATGAAAAGATTCCTTAATCTTACTGAGTTCTTTACTAAAAAAATAAATGAATAACCCGTAATGTTGATTATGATATATAGTTTGATGTGTTTCATTATTTATCCACTTGGGTGCACTCTTACAGTATTGCGATCTTATTTGGCAATAAATAATATGATCAGCAGTGAATGAACATAACCTCACATTTCTGATTTGTTTTCAAACATCGCCGTTTACATTAAATATATAAATATTTTAAAATAACTATAGTTAAACAATGATTTGTGAGTAAACAGCTTAATTTTATTCGTTAAATAGTCTTAAGAAATGCCACTCTTTATTTCCAAATTCTCTAGATAAATTGGAAATCACTCGTGGCATTACTTATGATAATATATTTATTTGTGTTTGTGGCATATATCTGAAGAAAATACGGCGTATCGAAACTGCTGTCATGGATATTGTTTAAAATAAATACGTATTTATGAAAATAAATAAAACTTTTATAGATTTATTTGATAAGTAAATAATTGAAATATTGAAAGACATAAAGGAATAATCAATAAAATATGCCATTTTATGAAAATTGAACCAAAATATTAAGAAATATGATATATTTCTTCAGTCCCATTCGATTATAAAAATCAAAACATGTAAATATTCTTTGCCACAATGATCTCTGACTAATAGTTTAAAACATAAAATTTCACAAAATTCCTCGCTCTATAACTAACAAGGGATCTGTTAATCATTGCAGAAATCTGCCTTGAAATTCCACCCAGGGAAGCGTTGTGTTGTTTCAAAGCCGTGTCAAAAGAATCGTCTGCCTTTTTTAACTGGAAGACACAGAAATCGAAGCCAGAATCCAACAATGATAACCTGCTGTGTGTAGCAGATGGACTTCCTGCTTGACTTAGAGCAGAATGGAGCGAAGCGAGTACAGAACAGACGGCAGTTAGTGAGGGTTATCGAATCTACTAATTTATGAGTTGTATTATTTCTCTCCAGTTTAAATGAGAGATTTGGCGTTGGATTTTAATGTCTTGCAGTTAAAAAGACAGACTTTTTTAACACTGCCTTAGTACATCACAACGCTTCTCGGGAGACATTTCAAGGTAGGTTCCGGCATGCAATGTTTGACAGTTCCCTTGTAAGTTTTAGATATAGTTTTATTATTTTTTATATTTTGCACTTGTCCACCTGTGTGGTCTCGGAATAGAGTCGCTGCCTCGTATGCATCGGGCCCGCGTTCTATCCCCAGTCGGGGCAAATTTTCTGGGTTATGGTTTTATCGGAGGTTCTTCCTCAACTGTAAGGCAGATGTCAGGAAACTTTAAGGCCCTAATGGTCCCTGAACATCATTCAGCAATCATAATCATCATTATTATATTTGCCATGTTTAGCATGAATTTGAGTGTGAAAAGTGTATTTCATCTTAGTGTTGTGTTGCCTCGGAGGAGGCCTTAACATTGAGCTGATCACTCATTCGGAATAGTCCTCCTAGTTTGCATTGGCTATTAGTATTTTTTAACTATCGTCTACATCATCAGCATACACCACAGTTGATGAATGCCGTTGAGTTGTAGCCTCCATTTCCTTTGAAAATTTGATTGCAAACTCTACCACAAAAATGTATTGCAAAATAGATAAGCTTAGTAAAATAAGTAAATTAATTTTCGTTACTGCTTTCTTGTTAAAACATCATTATAAATATTTATTTTTGTTCCAGTATGGATATGATCCGTCAAAACTTCGCCGAGATGTGATCCGTTGGGCCTTGTGTATTCCTGATTCTTGTACTTCGGAAGAAATTAACTACATACTTCAAAAAGAACTAAATATAATAGGAGAACCTTATGGTGCAATTTTCACCTCCAAAGTTTCTCCTGAACTGTGTCAAATTCTCAAACCTGACGAACCGTTCTCAATCGGAGTTATTACCTATCTGTAAGTATTTATTTGAGAGTAAAGTAAAACGGCCTTCATGGAATTCCCGTAGATGTCTAATTGATTGTGTTCTACATTGTGAAAGTGTATTAATATTTTCATAGTCATCGCATGATTTCCTCTCTCAAACTTTCACTCCTAAATCTTGAAACAAATTGAGAATTACTCGATTGAATACAGTATATTATTATTATTATTATTATTATTATTATTATTATTAATTATTATTATTATTTTATTTATATACAGAATTTTAATGTTTACACATCTTTCTGCGCCTAAAGTTTTATTTTTCTTCTCCACTCGTCTTTCTCCATCCAATCCATGTCCTCCAGTCCTCTTGCTCTCATTCCAGTTCTTATTTCCTGCATCCACGAGTTTCGAAGTCTTCCTCTCCTCCTGCTTCCAGGTGGACACCATTCCAATGTTTTCCTGGGTAATCTTTCTTCTTGCATTTGTCGTACGTGCCCATACCAATTGAATTCCTTATACCGTATATAATCTACTACTGAATAACCAATATTCATTTTTTCTCTTATGGCAGTATTTTTTATTTTGTCTAATTTTGAAATTATTATTATTATTATTATTATTATTATTATTATTATTATTATTATTATTAAATATCCGATTGTATTGAAAAAATATCATATTCAGCACGGGTGTCATATATACACATATTTTTAAGATACTGCACATGTTCGGATACATGGCACAACTTCAGACGAGAGTATACAACGTGTCTACAGAAATATTCTGTGGTTAAACATCTGATATAGCGTCACAGTTAAATGATGGATTTATATAAAACTGGCGTTATTAGAATAAGAAACTAAAAAAAAATGTAGTATCAACTTCAAAGATACTCGATGTGTGCTCCACGCTGCAGATATCAAGGCTATATTTTCATTCTTACCACACACGCTCAAACATGTATATGGGGATGGATTTGATGGCGGCAGCGATACGAAGTCGGAGTTCTTGTAGATTTTGAGTTAGTGGAGGTATATAAAAAGGTTCTCTATGTGACCATATAAGAAGAGGTAACAGATGGTTAAGTCAGGAGACCTCGGATGTCAGATGGAAAATGCATTATCTTGATTCCCAGCATACCCAACACATATTCTTGCAAGTCGTTAGTCAAGCATACATTGCTTACTTATTTTCATTAACAAATAAAGAATTTAAAGAGCACAATCGAAGTTTTTACAGTATCAGACATAATACTACTTCTTTGCTACATGTTCCAAAATTTTATAAAACTTCTGGATCTAAACATAGTAGATATCTAGGACCCAAATTATATAATGAATTAATTAGATCCAATCCAGAACTAAGTAAAGTAAACACAGCTAGTTTTAAAAAGCAATGAAATTAATTATTTTTAATTAAGTGAATAAAATTAATCATTTGAATAATTTAAAATACTAAATATAAAGCATTAATTTTTGCTTATATTATTATAAATCAATATATTACTAATTACTTTCTTCTGTATTATTGGTTATAATCCATTACATTATATGGTTTATATTATTTTTTTGTAAATCATTCTCCATTCCATTAATTCTTTTGTTAGAATAAGTCTTATTCCTAATACATTATTTATTTTTTTATTTGTATGTGTCATGATTTATGTAAAAATGAAACTGGCACGTAACTTTAAATGTATAAATTCTATTTATATTATTCATGTAACTAAACTGCACCCCAGCACGAGCACTTGCTCATTGTGTGTCAATACTGTATATAACATTTATTTGTAAATCAAATTTATTCTCATTCTTAAAAAAAAACATAACCCACCAAATGTTGCACGATTCACGCGTAATTGAAAATTTATATTTCATAGGCGTACCATTTAACACAACTTCTTTGCTTCTAACAATGTCTCAATGATATGCGAAATAGTGTAGAAGGTTTTTTTCTTCTTGTGTTGCCATCTATTGTTTCTGTCAACATATGAATTATAAATTAACTGACTTATTTTTTCTAATGACTCCAGTTTCGTATAAATCTATCAACTGACTACGATGCTATATCAGATTTCAACCACGGAATGTACCTGCTTACACGGCGTATGTTAATATATTTAGGTTTGCAAACAACAAACATGATAGTTATCAAATATTACATTAAGGGAAACAATTAACATTGTTGACTTATGTCATCTACATGGAGGACATGTCCCTGGGCTACTGACCAGGGCACGTCCCGGATCAGCGCAATAAAGGCCGGTTTACACGCTATGTATTATTTTACGTTTTATCGATCATACAAAACGTACGTTTTGTCCAGTGTTTACACATAACGTTCCCCCTTCCATTTTCTACCTCAGTTCCAATCCAGACTCGAGTTGTAGTGTATTGTCAGTGATTTTTTCTTATTAAAAGTGAGAAATATATCATTATTTTGATTATGGAAGTTGCTATCTTTTATTTTTTCTCTCGTAAGGATTCAACCACTGTAAGAAAAAGTGATGAAGAGGAAAAATACAAGATGGTCAAGGGAGTGGCTTCTGAAAAGAAGTCAGTATTCCCATGTTCTGTTACTGAAAGAACTAAGAGACGAACCTGACGACTGGAGCAATTATTTGCGAATGGACACCTCAACCTACAGTCAATTGCTGGAACTGGTAACACCATACATGTAAACGTAAGACACCTGCATGAGAAAAGTCATTTAAACGGAACGTACAAAACGTACGTTTTTGTCGCAAAATGATGCTTCTCCCGTCAGTTCTTCAATCTGGCCTTGGATTTCATTCCACTCGACAAGACGTACGTTTTGAAGTTTACATCCCACATTTTATTGGATAGATTTATCCTGTCCTATAAAACGTACAATAAGACGTAGGGTGTAAACCGGCCTTTAGGGACTCACGGTTCAGCCTACGTCTTCGTGGACCAACGCCAGGAGATGAGCACCTGGATCTAATTAAGCCTCACACTGTGGTGGCTTGGTGGGTCAAGCCTAGCCGGTCTCACAACGGCTGCAGGATGCGTCCCTGGAGATAGAACAGGAGGATGGTCGGTGGATCTGCGATGCTTGAACGCAAAGGTTCAAGGCTAGGTTCGAGGAGTCCGTGGACCAACTGTGGGGCTGTCAGGGGTGAGCGACCTGACATACTATGTAGTTCACCATTCTTGCCCCAATCGTCACTCCAACACCTTCTCTCGAGGTGTTGGTTTTAAGCCTGAGAACTTGGAATATTCGCGCAGTAGATAAGGGAGAAAAAGAAGCTCGGACTTGGGGAGTATGGGCTTGTGCCCGAGGTATCCCAAGGGGAGGAGGAGGGCCCAACATGTCATCTACTTGGATTAATATTAAATTTTCTTATTTCGTTTCAGCTGTGTTCTGATTCTGCTGATAGCTCTGATGGTTCTATGCACATGGTATGACATCACGTTCTCTGAGAAGATACCAGAAAAAGAAAGCGATCTAGGTATTTCAACAATTATTATTCATAGACAATGCTTCACAACATCTACCTACCCCAATTAATCTACTGATATTCTTCTGTACATCTCTCAGTCAATTTAATGTTCATCATCCAATCCCTTTTTACTAATGCTACTCAGATCGACACCAATCCACATCATGTTTGGCCATCCTTTTCTTCTACCAAGTGGCGTCCATCCAAGTATTCTTCTTTCTTATTTCATATCTTCTATAAATTCCAGTGAAGGCCTCCAAAAATCCATTTATACAGAATTTAATTTACTTATTGTTCTAAATGTTAATTTTCATGTATCTGTACCGTATGTACGTAATTGTACTCCTTAATAGTTTATTAAAAATGTTTGCTTTTGTTTTAGAAATTCTGATTCCATAAAATACACTTTAATTTTCACACTGTATATTTAACCTCTCGTTAATTTCAGCATCATTACCTCCATCTGCACTAGTTTTTGTCCTTACATATACATATTCGTTACATGCTTTTATTTTTCCGTGTCCGTCAAGATCACTTGATTATAATCAAATAAGAGATAAATTATCTCCTATTACCACATACAGTAAAACCTGTCTATGAAGGAAAATCACGGTTCCTTGAATATATTTCCGTCTTGGCAGTTTCCCTTACTATAAAGGGTTCCCAAATTACAAGCCTGAATTTACTCACGCAGTGTAAGGGTTTTACATGCACGCTTTAAAGACATAACGTATTGAACAGGAATTCAGAAAAATAGTGTATGTAACACACGCACAGATTACACGGCAATACAAAACAACTTTATTACACAAAAACGAGAAGGAATTCAACTACAGGAGGACTGAGGAGTTTTCCAACTCCCTAGCAGGTTACGTAAGCAGGCAAGGAAAAGCGAGGGATTCCCCGCTGTCACACATAAGCAAGGGTATCCCCGCAATACAATGGCAACACAAGAAGGTAAAACGATCAGTAGCGTCATATGCAGAACTTTCATGTGTGGTCATTAATTCTGTAATTAGAACGTGCTTAAGAATATTTTCCATCTTTCTGAGGTAAAAATCAACTATTGGTACTTTAAAAACCATTCCGTTTCCGCGTATTGAAGGTTTCCAGATTATACAGGACGATTTTACATATAAAATCCTATCATTCTGGAGACTTTTTTCCGCCTCTACAGGTTTCCTTCTTATAAAGGTTCCGGCTAAGACAGGTTTCACTGTATTTCGTTTTGTCCAAATTAAACTTTAATTCCTATGTTTCGTATTACTCCTTCAAATTTCTTGTCCCGTCAATATTAGTATTATTATTATTATTATTATTATTATTATTATTATTATTATTATTATTATTAATAAATGATATAAAAATATACAAGGGCATTCGATAATTAATGGCAACACTGCTTTAACTTCACAAAAATGTATTTAGGTATTTTTGACGTTACGAACTTCATTTATAGTCCCTTGTCAAGTCAACTATACGATGTCATATCTCTGTAATACGGCCCACTCCACCTACAACACCATTTCTGAATATCTCTTTCATTTGATTGATCTAGAGCTTACAGGATATCAACTCTTGATTGAAATCCAATGCAAGAGGTTCTTTGATATTTGAGAATAAGTTACAATCACAAGGGCTCCTTTCTGGTGAATTTGGTGGATGTTCGAGTACTTCCCAATTCCACCTTCTTAGCAAATTCTACTGAACAGTTTTTAGGGCGGTATTACTTACTAAATATGACAAACAGTGATTATATTCACAAAATATTGCTATTCTGAGACTTTCAATATTATAGATTTATACAACAATGACTGTTCAACAATATACTACAAGATTGTAATAATCACCACTAGGATCACTGACTTACAACAGTGTTGTCATTACTTATTGAATGCCCTAGATCATTTATGTTAGCGTTTAATAATACAATTGTTTTCAGGGACGAAAGTATCTCCAAAATTCCATAGAATATTATTATGTTTCTCCGCACGACAGAACATGAGAAAGCTACTGAACGTGAGCCCTGTACAGCCTGCAATAGATGCATCTCATGGTCCTAGATTCTTGTTCATGCTATTTATCATCATGGGGCACAGGTTAACTACATTCGGCGGACACCCTATATTCAATGCAGAGACTGAAGAAGCAGTAAGTAGACGCCTACTATAAGCCTACTGAACTTGAACTTTACATTTATTGTATGTCTGGCTTAACTTGGGGCAGAGAGAGAAATGGAGATATAAGGGTAGACATGTTGACCGCTTTCGTCCAGTAACAAAAGAAAGAACCCACTCTGTTGTCAGTTTTCGTCTTCCCCCTTCCCCTATCAACATCTGGTGAAGAAAAACTGACAACACTGGTGCGAGTTTAAGCTATGCATTATACACGGGGAAAACTGGCGTAATACAGTTAACTCAGTTGGTGAAATTGATCTTAATACTCAATACGTCCATTGCTGTGGTTTCGAGGCAGCACGCAGCGGGCCCGGATTCGATTCCCGTTCGGGACAGGCTCCTGGGTGAGGTTTTTTCCGGGGTTTTTCCTCATCTGTAAGACAAATTTCAGGAAGCTTAAGGCCTAACGATCCCCGAGAATCATCCGGCCATGATCCTTATCATTATGATCATCCTTCACCGGTGTGAAAGAAACGGGAAGCTACCACACCTATATAATTACCTAGTAAAACTGCAAAACATAGCATGCAAATGCTATGCTTGCAGTGAAAGACCTGCCTTCGGGCAGAATTACTATGGAATGGAATATTCATTATAACTTGCTTAAGGTTCAATAAACATTATTAAGTAGCCAATACCCGGTGTACGTTGCTACGACTAAATAAATTAAACATAGGCATATATAATTTTTCTGTACGTGTGTCTGTCACTGAACTGCTCCTAAACGACTACACCGATTTTGATGAATTTTTTTGTGTATGTTTGAGTGGGTCCCTGGATGGTAGAGATTCACAATTGGACCCGGTAAAACCATTAAATGTAGGAGTTCACCTGAAACAAAAATTTAAAAAATCGGTCTAGCAGAAGAAATTTTCGATGTTTAACAACGAAACTCAGTACATGATATTAAAATAAACCGAGGTAGGTATTGGCCAAAAAGCATCGAAATCCGGCGGTTGGAAGTGTGGATTTACCTGAAATTCGAAATTAAAAATTGATTCCGAACCGCCATGTTTGGTTTGTCGCAGTATGTACCATATAATATGATTCATCCTTAACATTTCATCATTAATTTAGGCGCAGCAGCGTACACAGGGTATTAGCTAATATATATATCAATTCATAGTAATTCTGTCCGAGGGCAGGTCTTTGACTACAATCATAGCATTTTCATGCTATGCTTTACAGCTTTACTAGGGAATTGTAGGTGTGGTAGCTTCCCGATGCTTTCCACACCGATGAAAAATTGTGATGATAATGATAAGGATGATGATGAGGGCCGGATGATTTTTGGGGACCGTTGCGCCCTAAGCTTCCTGACATTTGTCTTACAGGTGAGGAAAACCCCCGAAAAAAACCTCGCCCAGGAGACTGCCCCGACCGGGATTCGAACCCGAGCCCAATGCGTGACAAGGCAGCATATATATATCGATTGAGTGATTTAATTAAATTAAACTAATATTATCTTATATGATACATTGCCTATTTAAGGGTTAATTTAACTGTATGGTACATATTGCAACGAGTCAAACGTGGCGATTTCTGGAGTTAGCTTTTAATTTTGAATTTCAGATAAACCTCCACTTCTATTGGTCGGATTTTGTTGCATTTTTGGAATGTACCTACCTCGGTTTTTTTTAATAGCAAATATTGAGTTCTGTTGTGATACATAAAAATGTGACCGTTAGAGTGATTTTTAAATTTTCGTTTCTGATGAAATTTTCTTCATTGAGGTATCTTGACGTGTCGTAAATGAACGACGGAAGCCATCTGTGTTCATGATTTTTACGACCTTAAAATATAATCGATTCCGGCCGGGTTCGAACCCATGAACCTCAGAAATATTGGTGAACATACTAGTCCACATAACTGCAATGAAAATTTGGACTTAACTAGAGATAATAATTTACACTTCAGCCGGAATTAAAAACTAGTTTTACGTGCTCTCTATCACTAAGCTACTTGGGCACACCTCTTGGAGCAAGCACGAGATTGATTGGAATGACATAAATATGTGGAGGAGAATGGCAGTAGATTAATTGGGCACAGGAAGATATTGTGATACAATGGCAAACCTACTAAACATGATTTTGTTTGGTTTCAGATGTTCCGGGATGTACCTACTATGATACTAGCTAACGGCACTCTCATCGTGGATGCGTTCTTCACACTTGGTGGAGTTTTATTGTCGTACCCACTTCTTATACACTTGAATAAGATCAACAAAATTAACTTGGCCATGCCTATTGTCGTAAGATTTATAAGGTAAGTTTCATTGTAGAAAATACAGAAAAAAAACATAAGTTAGAATTCAAATGAATGTTCATTATCGTGCTACTTTTTTTCTTCAATGCGTCAGGTTGTTATTTCGACAAATCTGGTGCTCTTTCCTGGCACTGGGGTAATTGTAACCCATTTCTGAGGTTGGAGCGCTTGGGAGACGGGGTTACGCTGCCCCGATGATATGATGTTGATAGTGGGACGCCAGGAGAGTGCTTAATCCTAAGATTAATCTAAGGCGAATATGAATAATGATGATTATGAGTATGTGATATTCGGGGACCGTTTGAGACTTATCGTTTCATGACATTTGTCTTACAGGTGAGGAAAAAAACCGAAAGAAACTTCACCCGGGAAACTTGTCGCGACTGGGGATCGAACCCGGGCCCGCTGCGTGAGAAGGCAATATGCTACCTCGAGACCACAGCGGTGAACGTTGTGGTGATACTCTTATTATTATTATTATTATTATTATTATTATATTATTATTATTATTATTATTATTATTTATTATTATTATTATTGAGAAAATAATTAGTGAAGGAAGAAAAGTTATTGTAATGCTACACTCAGTGTTATGAAGCAAAAAATTAGAAATAAAACGAAGATATTTATATTTAAATCATTAGTACCAAACTGTTATGTTGTATGGTGCAGAGACCTGGACTTTAGGTAGACAGCAAGCAAAAGAAAAATTATTCACAACAGAGATTTTTTTTGCGAAGGGCAGCAAGAAAAACAAGAAAGGAGAAAATTCGGGACCAGAGAATTATAGAAATAATCAATGTTAAACATAATATTATAGAAATAATAGAAGAACGAATGTGGTATGGACATCTGAAGAGGATGGAAAATAATAGAATCCCAAGAATTATGCTGGATTAGAATGCTGAAGGCAGGAGGAGGAGGGGATACCGAAGGGACAGTGGATGGGTGAAGTGAGAAGAAGCATGATCAGCTGAGACTTCAGAGAAGAAGATGCTGAGGATAGAAATCTGTGGTGGAGCAAAATACATTTGGGCTGAAGGGTAACTACTGTAAAGTAGAGAAAATCCTTAAAAATATTGTTTTTATATATTTTGATATTCAATGCAACCAGGTTGTCATTACGACATTTCTGGTATTCTCTCCTGGCATCGACGTTATTGTTAACCCACTTCTGGCGTTAGGCGCCAGGAAGGCGGAGTTATGCTGTCCCAATGATATATGACGGGTGTTGATGATGATAACGATGCATCAGGAGAGGTCTTAATCCTAAACCTAATCTAATGAAACGAACATGAAATTGATGATTATCAACAGTAATCTAACAAGATGATGTGTTTTTCAGAAAAAAATCGCGATTGATTTTGTCTAATGAAAAACTCAACCTCGCGTTGGACTGGGTGATTATTTAGCGAATAATACAACATCAGAAGCTGAAAATAATTATAAAGTTTAATATTTACCATAGTGAGATTATGTATTCCTATCTTACTTCCAGGCGATTTCTAAACCGGCTGTATAGTTATAAATAACATATATTTACTGTTAAGTTTCTTTGGGCTTGGGATAAATCAATAACAGATGATTGTATGAGAAATAACTATTAACAATAATGCAGATTCATTATACAACATTTAATAATTTTTAGAGCAACAGAACCCCCTTTTTTTTTCTTTTTTTTTTTTTTGGTAATTTTTGAAGTTGTTTACTTTTGGCATTTCTTGCTGTACCATATTGATCGTATATTAGTCAATTGATGTCCTTGCCAAAGAAGTTAATTTGCGGAGATATCTGTCATTACGAACAGGAAGAGGCACGATTATCAACAGGAAGAGTCACAATTATTGATCTATGAGTTAAATAGTCATAAGTAATGCCACGAGTGATTTCCAAATTATCGATAAATTCACGATTCACGAAGTGAGGAGTGAATTTATCTAGAGAATTTGGAAATCAAGAGTGGCATTTGTTAGGACTATTTAACGAATAAAATTAAGCTGTTTACTCACAAACCATTATTTAAATATAGTTATTTTAAAATATTTATATATTTAATGTAAACGGCGATGTTTGAAAACAAACGAGAAACGAATGGCACGCTTCATTTCCTTCCTTTGATCATCACTGCAACCAGATGATAATATAATTTATTGACAATGGATCGCAATGTTGTAAGAATGCACCCATGTGGAGAAATTTATAACCAATGTTATAGGTATTAATTAATTTGATGCCCTATGAAGTAAATATGTCAATTATATTTTTCTCCAACGTCATTTCCTGGAAAATAATTCGTTCAAGAAAGTGCAAACAGTGTTTCATTTTTTTTTGGTGATATAATCAATTGTTACAAATAATGTTATATTATCTATCGTATGCGCTTTCTGCTGACATTCATGCACTACATATACAATCTGGTAGCCGTATTTCTTAGAGGGCCAATCACTGCAAAATAATGCTATGACCTATTCAGAATGTTAAAAAGCAGGCGCTTTCTTTATTATGATAAACTTTAGTTGGTAAATTTTAGGGGAAACACGACTGTGATTGGTTGTAAATAAAAAATCATTGAAATGTGATTGGTCACTGACTCCCATTTGGGGCATGAGTTAAATAGTCACAGTAAGGCCCGTGTGGCGTGTGGCATGTAAAAGTGTCTATAAGATGAGATGTTAAACTGCGTTAATGGAATGGAATGAATGAGATATATTAGCTGAGAATGGTTAAGTGTCCGCGCGGCCATGAACCTTGGACATCGTTAATGCCAGCGAGTCACTCTATATTCATAGTCCTCTTAACCAAACAAAACTTTTAATGGCATTTCAATGATTTCACTTAGCGTGTTTATGAGTTTCTAATAAAATAATACTTATACGCTCAAATGTTCTGTAATAAATTATTACCTTTTCCGGTTTTCTCTCGATATACCGTTAAATGCAGATAAAATAGGAAAGCTATAAAATTATAGAACGTGTAAATTATTTTACATAATCAGTTAATTTACAATACAGGAAATGTCAACATTAATAGTCATTGCATATTATGGCTGCTCTATGCCACCTGTGAATATTCGATCGGAGAACAAGTGACTGCTAGCGTCGTGTAGGCCTATGTGATAACACATGTTCCCGCTAGAGCCAATTACCAAAATATTTGCTCACATTTAAGGAGATGCTATCCTAAGAGTCCACCTACATTAGTGGGGAAATTAGTGTAAGGAAACTGGCAGGTTAGTGTTACATGAGGAAGTTAGTGTTAATTTGGGCAAGTTAGGGTTAGAAAAGGGGTGAATTTGTGCACCATATTAGTTTATCATTCATTTGTTTGTTAGCGAGTTTCAGTGGCTATTTAACTTCAAATGGGAGTCAATGACCAATCATCTTTCAATGAATTTTGTTTCACAACCAACGGCTTCGAGAAAGGGTACCTTCACCGCCAGTAGGAATGACTGTGGTGCTCCCGAATTGGAAGAGGCCGTACTGTATAAAGTTGAAGGGAACCCATCAACGAGTACACGAGCAATTGCGCGTGTAATGGATGTTGCTCCTAGCATCGTCTGGAATGTTATGCATAAACAACAACTACATGCATACAACCTCCAAAGGGTCGCCACATCGAACCGCACTTGTAGTAGATCTGAATGCTAACCATCATTTCAAAATGACAAAAACTTTAACTGCAAACAGAAGTGTTTGTGAAAAATGATTAAATTTTAATTTTGTTTCTTTGGTTATTAACGAGTCCAATTGTAAAACAAGTGATGCACTGTGTCACGCCTCAATAAATTAATTGTAAAGTGGTAGCGTTAAAAAACGTGTTTTCAAACGGCTGTATCACGGAAACGGTAAGTTTCCGGACATGGTTTCCAATTCTAGATATTATCAACTCAGTTCCCTATACAAGTCCTAGAAGTTTGTAAGGGGAATTTTAGAGCACTCTGTATAATACGTATATCAGAACTGAAATGAATGTTACTCCCTGAACGTATTATACAGGTATATAGTAATCGGACGATACTGGACAGAACCTCATACTACTCTCCACCTCTCTCAATACTCCGGTTGTACTTACACTGTAGTGTTTATTTTAGATTAGAATCCACTATGTCAGCTTATTACAACTATAGAGATACGTAGCTCACTGTTACATAACCTTCTCTATTTAACTATCTTTGGTCCATAAACATTCCTACGAACTTTATTCTTAATTACTCGTAATATTTTCTCCTCCATTAAAGTAAGAGTCAATATTTCACATTCATGTAACTTGAAGAATAACAGATTAATACGAGATCCTTAGAAGCCAAGGGATATAATAACAAAAGGTTACTTTTGGGTAAATGTTGTTCAAAGTTCAGACACTCCAGTTGTGAATGTGTTAGCAGTTTTCTTTTCAGTCACTAGATTTCAGCACCAGACAGATATTTACTTATACCCATTAGCCACTCAGAATACTATCTGCTTAACTACTAAAATCTATACTTAACTCCAAAATTAGCAATTTGTCACTTGTACCCCTTGGCTTCTATGGGTCTCATATATGTTTGTTGTTTAACTTTCTTGAGATACATGAGTCATTATAATGCATAGAAACATGTATTTCCAAAATTCCAGCCTATATTAAAAAGGTATGGATATCTTACAAAATAATTATAAATTTAATCCTTGTAAAAATATAAAATTCTAATTAGAGTCTAGATAAAGTTTATTCAGACATCATTATTTATGCAGAAGTTATATTGATGTTTGTCCTGTCATGAAAATTAAACTTATAAAAACTGCAATCAAATATTAACAAGAACACAAGAGCTAAGTTATTACTTATTAATGGTATTTAAAAGCCTTCTGTGATGATTTAAATAACCTGAAAAAATTACATAAAAAGGAGGAATTTAAATAAAAACATAAAAATATTAAATTTTAAAATTTCACAATCCTCTTCCATTAACCATGTTTAATAATAAATGAATATAATAATAATAATAATAATAATAATAGCAATAATAATAATAATAATAATAATAATAATTAGTATTATTTAAAATTGGAATTCGAAAACAAATTTAGAAAAAAAAGTGTGGAGCAGAAAACAAAAAGTATTAAAATATCAGAACTGGTATATTTAGAGGATGTCAAGAATTCGAGTAGGTGTATTTGGGGTAAAAGTAGATAACGAGGATAGATAAGAAAGTAACATTAAGAGCAGAATAAATAATAGTAGAGCAATAACAGTAATGTTATATGGTGTCCTGTGGAACTTACATATAACCAGAAAATATAAGTTAAATGTAGGTCTATGTATAATTCAACAGTGAGAAGGACTTTCATATACGGACCTGAAGCATGGAAATTCAATAAAAACTTAGAACAAAGCGTATGTCGATGGAAATTGACTTCATGAGGAGAGCAAAAAGATCCCATAATTGAAAAAAAAATAGTCATACGAGAAAAAATGAATATTAAATATTCAATGTAGATATTAATATACGATGTAAACTGTAAATCGGTTTAGGCACTATCGACGATTACAAGAAGAGAGGTTACCTAAAAATACATTGGAATGGTGTCCACCTGGAAGAAAAAAGAAAGGAAGATCTCGAAATTCACGGATACAAGCACTGGAATGAAAAACAAGAGGACTGGATGACATGGACTAAATTGATAGGGACGAGTAGAGAAAGGAACTAAAGCTTTAGGCACATAAAGATGCATAAACATTGAAAATCTGTGTAAAAATAAAATAAAACACTAATAATATTAATAATAATAATAATACTTATTATTATTATTATTATTATTATTATTATTATTATTATTATTATAGCAACAGTAATATATTTATATATCTATACACCCCCTGCTACCCTATGGCGATTAGGGTGTTCCCTGGTAGGAGTGTTTCAACCAAGCTAATTTACGAACGCTTATTTATCCCTAGATGTCAGCATGTGATATAGGGTCGGCGTATCGCCTCAGTGAGACATCTAGTGGGCAAGTAACGTATTACGTGGATTGAGAACAGTCGGTAAATTTTGCACTAATGTCTCTTTATTCAGGCTTGCGTTTCATTTACGAGCCTTCAAATCTTCGGACTTGGGACCCACGACGTAAGTATCTTCCGGAGGACGTGTTCCTTGGATTTTTCCATTCTAAGAATCCATTGACCCCCGGGTTTGAAGTCCCATTCCTCGGTACTAGAGGAAAGGAACATAACCAGTAGCCGATCGTGGTAATAATAATAATAATAATAATAATAATTTTTTTTTCTGTCTCGTTGATGGTAGAAAGTCTACTTTCTTGCTGTGTTTTCGTATGTGTGATAACAGCGTTCCTTGGGTGTATTTTATGTTAACATGTAGAAGAAGTGTTTTCATTCATGTTAGTAGTTATTAAACTTGATAACTGTCTGTGTTTGAAGAACATTTTTGAGTAGATGTTCTTCGACACTAGAGGTGAACAGATACAATGTCGAAAATATGATCTGTGGTTTCATGAAAAGTGTCTAGGCTTGACTGCTTATAAATGGAATTTCAAATGCATTGGATGTAACATGGAGAGTGATTAAAAGGTTTGTTACGAATTTACTATAATACTATCAGGAAATTATCCGAGTTCTACAAACTTCCAGAACAAACAGATATATAATTTATGTCGTATTGGTAATAAAATAAAATATATATTCCATAAGCCGAAAGGTCGAGGGTTCAAGTCCCGGTGGGTCAGGATTTTTAAACTGACCCAAACCTTCTGGCGGCACCATGGCCCTGGGGTCGACTCAGCCTCTAACGGAAATGAGTACCAAACGCTTGTTCTGGGGGTAAAGCTGGTCGTCACGCAGGGCTGACAACCCTGCTGACATCAAGTGCCGATTGTCCAGAAATAGTAGGAGCCTTAACCTCCTACTACCCCAAGGGCCTCCTGAGGCCTGTAGTGGGATTACTTTACTTTATATATTCCATAACTCAGCATATATTCATTCATATATCGTTAACTTTAATATTTCTAAGACTCTAACCAGAAATGTTCATAACATTAAGGTATAATAGTCTAAACGTTTAGTATCACGAAGTCAGCCGAGTTTGCTATATATACTACATGCATAATTGTAGGTTGAAATAAAATTGAAAACTTCACAGAGATCAACATTAAATCTTTATGTTGCTGGAACAAAAATATAAATTTGGAATAAGAATATCAGAAAATACAAAATTAAACACTATATTGTTTGCAGATAACCAAATAATAATTGCAAATTCAGAAGATAATCTGCAGAAAGGTTTGTATGAACTTAACAAAATTACAGAAGAATATGGATTGAAGATATCTACAGAGAAAACAAAAATTATGGCTTTTCAAGGTCAGAAGTAAAATTGTATTTGACAATAAAATTCTGGAACAGGTGAATAATTTTACATATCTAGGATGCAATATCTCATATGAAGAGGAAAATGATGTAGATGCGAAAATATCAAATTTTTAAAAGGATTTTAGGGTTAATAAATTCTATCTTCAAGCCACAGTTAGTCCAAAAGCATTCAAGACTAAAAGTGTATAAAACACTGGCTCTTCCAACTCTTGTGTATGGTAGCGAAGTATGGACATTGAAACAGAAGGATATACAGAGACTTAGATCTGGTGAAATGAGATCCTTCGGAGGACTGCAGGATACACACTGCTAGATCACAAAAAAAAGAAGACATCTTAGAAGAATTACACATGGAACCTTTAGAAAACAAAATTTCTGATTATAAGTCAAGATGGATGCAACATGTTTATCGAATGGAAGATCACAGATACCCAAACAAATGTTAAGATATCAGTCTGCAGGAAGAAGAAGACCAGGACGTCCACTAAAAAACTTCTGGATGGCGTTTCTCTTGAGGCCGAAACAGGTCAACAAATGGCCTAAATTCGGGAATGTAATATGATGATGATCTTACTCCGTAATACAATGTTATTCTACAGTTACGTCAGTTACCGATATAAAACCGTACATTTTATGTACAATTATTAAAGATAGAAACCCCACAATTTCTGTTAAAGAGACTAAAAACTATATATAAATGTTTTGAAGTTAGAAAGTAGTGTCGTACGATCTGAAGACTAAAAAAGATTAAAATATTTTATTTTGTTGTAAATGCTATATCAGTTATCATGTAATTCTCCTAAATTAATATTTTTACAGGTTGACGCCTTCTTACTTGATGCTGGTGTTTTTCCACGCTACTCTAATGCCATATTTAGGCTCCGGTCCATTTTGGAACACAGTTGTCGTCCGAGAACAACAAAGATGTTCACAGAACTGGTGGACCAATCTTTTGTATATAAACAACTATGTAAACGTTGGCGAAATGGTAAGTCGATCTTAAGCAAACTAAACAAGAATTTTCAATATTAAACATAAAATATATAAAATTGAAAAATTATTTATTAATAGACTCCGAGATTTTATGCAACGAATATGATTTTACTGTATACTATTCTGAATACATGGAGACAATATTTCTTAACACAATCAAGATAATGACTGACGTTCTTATCTTCTACAACATCAATAACTTGCTGCCTTATGCATAGACTAAGATATAGCCACGAAAATAGGCAAGTTTCACGTACATGCAACAAGCGGCGCTAGTGTAGAACTATCACCCTGACATCTAATATATTGCTGTGGTACTAATATGAAATTTAGCACTGTCTGGTGGTAAAAATAATGAATTAGTAGATATAATACAAAATAGTTAACTTTTACCTCTAGAGAAGCAAAAAAAAAATCTTTTCCCATATAAAGTTTGTTTTAGAGGAATTAAACCCAATGAGTACAACTGGACACGACACATACCCAGTCCCAAGGTAGAGACTTTTTTTAAATCCCTTACCCCGCCGGGAATCTAACCCGTGTCGCCAGAGTGGACGGTAGGGACTCCACCGACTACGCAACAGCGAAGGACAGCCATATAAAGTTTTGCAGCCTGGAAGTCAACATTTAAAACTCATTTTCTCTTTTTGTGCAATGTATGTATCGGAAATTCAATTTTCAAAATGGCTAATTTCCCATATTCCCGAGTGCTATGTAAACACGCCGCGTGTCATGCATTTGTTTTATTAGTTATACATTCTAGTTACTATGAACTAAAAACGCTAGCACTCCTTGGTCCTTTGCAGTTGCAGGCAAATTTTTAGGTGTCACTGTACGCAGTTTCTACTCTGGGTGCAACACTCTGTGATCTTGTGTTGGAACAACTTTAACATAATGATCACTGTAAATATTTGATGACGGGATTAGTCCCGAAAGACCTACAGTTAATATTTTAAAGAAGGTACATAATTTCATAATTTGAGCATTTTGACTAACACCTTAACGAAGTTTTACCTTCTCTTTCTTCGTCGTGGTTTAGGCTTATTTACTAGCCTGTTCCTGCTCCAAATTGCTGCTGTTTCATATTTTCTTTGGTCTTCTCAAACGTTTTCTTCGCTGTTTCCATATTTTCTTTGGTCTTCCCAAACGTCTTCTTCCTCGTGGTCAATAGTTGTATGCTGCTTTTGGTATTTTATTCTCAATCATCCTTGTTAAGTGTTCTTTCCAGTTTGTTCTGTATTTCACTATTGTTGTGTTTAATTCCTCTACTTTTAGTTGTCTTATTTCTGTGTTATGTTTTTTTTTTCTGTTCTTTGATATCCTGCTATTGGTCTGAGGAATTTAATTTCAGCAGCTCCCTGTGGATTGTCACCTTGGCGTGGTAGGGATGCTTAGTACCAATGAATCAGACGATCATAACCGGGAAGCCTTGGCTTGCGGTTAGATAAGAGGAGTGGGAACTAATAATAATCCGCAACATGGGAGCAATGACCACACTGGAAACTGCAAACACGGAAGACAACAACGGCAGACACGGCGAAGATAGAAATACCGGAACGGCGAAAATGGCGGAAGTGGCAACCCAATATCTGGGGATGAAATAAGAGACCCAGCTCGGGGAAACAAGAGTGAAGTCCTCAACGGCAGAAAGCGGAAGAGGCAAGCCTCCTTATGGGGATAAAACACAAGGAAGCAAGTCCAAAGGCTTTAATGAGGCAGCCCCTCCAAAGGACTAACCCTGCGGAACGTTAGTAGCGTACTCAGGGGGCACTTAAAAATACTTACAACTCCAAAGAGATAGCCGGACTGTTCAACGGATAACGAAAACGTAAAGCATAAGGATAAACGTTTTGGAATTCAAGACCAAATTAAAGTAGCAACATGGAATGTCAGAGGAATACATCATAAAGAAACCTAACTGGAAAGAGAATTAAAAGAAAGAGGCATAGATATAGCTGTGAATTTTATTAATATTGACTCGTACTCATGTTGATAAGCTACGCCACTGATTGTTTATTGTTTACGTTCAGCGCGTCTAACACAACCATCTGCCGCTATTCAAGGTAAGTGGGTGAACATGAAGTAGGACCGCTATAGTTCTGCAGGCCTGCCTTAGACGCTTTCTATCTCCACTTCAGATTCATTTATTAGATATTTTTTGTTGTTTCTTCTGACCAATTTATATCATAAGGCTTACACATAAACACAAATTCTTGAGGTCGCTAATATTTTTCTTCAATTGTTATTCGTCCAGATTATTATTTATTACAGTTATTGTTTCCAACCAATTAATCCTAGAATGCACGTTATGTTTAAAACACCAAGAGTCTAAACTTACTAATTTATTTTTATTTTAAAAGAAATTTAATAGAAAATTGATGATAGACTACTAATTATATACATTAGAGGTCAATGGCCCGTCAAGTACAAGGCTATTCAGAAAGAAGGGACAAACTTCAAACATTTATTTCTTCTAAACTACAAAAAATAGAAACAATTTCAACGTTCCTGGAAAGAAAAAAAATTGAAGTTCAGATCACGTCCGCATTTCTCTAACCACGTCCGACGTTACCTGAATAACACCATTCTAGGGCGTTGGATTGGAAGAGGAGCAGATCAATTTGATCGTCTGTGGCCTCCCAGGTCACCAGACCTAACCTCGTGTGATTTTTATATGTGGGTTTTACGTACAAGACTGTGTTTTTATCACCTCTATGCCTGACACTTTTGAAAATCTGCGACATAGAATTGTTGAAGATGTGAATTCGATAACTAGAGACCAGCTAAATCGTGTGTGGCAGAAATGAGCCACCGTTTTGATATTTGTCGTGTAACATATGGTGCTCATATTGAATGCATAAAATAGTGAAACTTTCCAGGAAAGTTTGAATTGTGTTTCTATATGTTGTAGTTTGGAAGAAATAAATGTTGAAGACTGTTCCTTCTTTTTGAATAGCCCTATATTATAGAGGCATAACATATTTCTTTACAAAATGGGAACTCATAAATTAAATTTGAAACGTGACTTCGTCATCATTTTCATTATGACATTATTTGAGCCCTTGAGTATTGAAATGGGTCTTGTCCACGGTTGGTATATTTATTACTGAGCATATCTATGTTTATGATTGTATTTTTCTAGTGTTGCTAAGTGTCTCTTAAAACATAATATTTGTTCATTGTATAACTATTCATAATATGTGATTTAAAACATATTATAGAAGAAAAATTCAGTTTTCTTTAAATACGACATATGGAGGTGGCGCATTTTAATATTCAAGGACTCTTATACTACTTAAAAAATAAATGTAATATTTTAACATCATTCATAAACAATAACTGGAATGTGTGAGAGCAATAAGGAAGTTATTCCACAATTTATTCATTTAAAACTACAAGTTTCAGTGGATATATTATTAATTATCAGACATTATTCAAAATTAGTGCTATGTATTTATTCTGAGTTGTAGTAAGTTATAACTTCACAGACAGATATTTTGATAGAGTGATTGGCTTAAAGAATGCAATCTATGGAATATTTTCTTTCTACTCTCATTATTTTAACTCTATTATTATTCATACCTTTGTTATAATAGATTGAGACAGTCTGATGATGATGGAAAACTAAGTATTCTACACAAAACGTAAGATTCCCTCGCGCGCCATCATTATCTGTAGCACAACTGTTGTTGAGAGTACGTTCTGCGCATGCCCAAAGGCCTCAGTTCTATAATTCACCGGCGCGGCGCGGTTGGTAGAGTGAACGAGTTCTCAGATTCACCGACAAGATCATTATCAGGATATGCACAGTGGATTTACAACTATGTAAAATCAATCTAAAGTAAAATTCAAGCAAGCTTGACAACCATGCTTGTGCAAACATTCTACTGCAAGCATGTATGAATATGTGTATGAAAATATCGTGCAAACATGATGTTTGCACAACAAAAAACTTGAGGACTTATGGAATTATCATACATGATTTAACGTGCGAAAGGAAGCTACGAACGTGAGAATGTAAGCATGCAAACAGGAAATATGGAACGCGCCTTCCGAAGGATGAAATCGCGTTCTTCTATTTATTAAACACTAGCTAATTACCCGGTATTGTCAGGGAATCTACTTATCCCGATTTCCTTGGCATCAATGAGCTAAAAGATGCTTTTCATGAGTTATCCGTAAAAAATAGACATATGCTGTCGCGGACATTTTTGTAGATTTTTTAGATATTCAATTCTATGTACATTAATTTGGTGTATTTATTATGATTTAGGCAGTGTAAGTCATTTAAGCGTCCAAAAAGCGACTTTTTTTAGTACCACATCGATGCACTTTAGTTTAGCTCCGGTCTTGTTGTAGGTACGATAATATGTTATACATGTTAATCATTCCAGAAAAATCTCTAAATGATGGTGAAACCCCATTCTAATCGGTGAAGCAATTTTTGAGTCCATAAAGGGCAACAGACTGACAGACGTACATTTGTATACATAAAGACAAAAAGTACCAAACATCTATCCCGTCTTTAACCATAACCTAATCCTGTCCGCCGCGTGCTTCATATCTAGTGGGCCCGGGTTCTCTACCCGGCCAGGTTGAAACTCTTAATATTATAAAATGTTCAATATTAGTACTAGGAAAGATGTTCGGGTACAAGTTTCATTCGCTTGAATGTGTACCAGACAATCCAGTTAAATTTAAAAAAAACCTCAACAATACATAGGCGCACATTTACGATTACAAAATCACATTGCCTACCCTTTAGAATTATATATGATATCCTATAGCTGACAAACTTAATACCTCGGATTGCAGAGAGAATCCTCCTTCGGACTAAAAACCAGTTCCAAATTCAGATCTTGCTACACCCCCGAGGCATACTGCAAAGTTTTCTGATTCCTGACTACCTTCTGCTGGCCATCTAACTACCTGTGAAGCTACTATATCCAAGGGTGATTTATCTAATCCCCGCGTTAATATCTGTAGCGCCCCGCTATTATATAAAGTCCTAACTTTCCATATAACTGGGAACTTGTCTCTGTGCTTGAACCTCCGGCATGAATTCCATGAAATAGTTCCCGCCCTGAGAACCGAATGGGAGATTATTTTACTTCTGGAAAATTTTACCCCAATATAGGCCTAACTCATTTCCGCGTTTCTTGACGGTTGTATTTTTATGGTGAAAAGTCGTCACTATGTCGACGAAGGTATTTTTTTCGTCTGGCTTATCGCCTTCGACGTGTCCGGCATGGTTAACACTTTCGGCAGCAATGCTACCCCCGGCATAGCAGGATTCCTCATATATAAGTGGATTCTCTCCGAAAGATCTACCTACATTAGTAGGCAGGTTACGGTGAGGAAATGGGCAAGTTAGTGTTAAATGGAGAAGTTAGTATAGGTTTTGGCAAGTTAGGGTTAGAAAATTGGTGAGTTCGTACATCAGAATAGTTCAGCTAGTTTATTTACTAGAAGGTTTTAGTGATAGGTTGGCTACACTTTCTGAGCAATGACTAATACATATTTTATATTGTATATATGGTGATTTTAGGTTACTTTCAACTTAAATCCTCACTTTATTTTAAGGTATTTTTCACATTTTTTTGGGGGAAAATCAACATATATATATATATATATATATATATATATATATATATATATATATTTTCTTCTTCATCATCATCCAAGGATTAAGCCTGTAGGCTCGATCCGGTTTCATGAAAGCTAGAATTGTCAAAATTGTTCGGACCATCTTCTGAGTGGGCGTCCAACATTTCTCCTCTCATGTGGTTTATAATTTAGCAATACATTTGGAAATAATTCTTCTGGCATTCTATAACCATGTTCTTTCCAAGCGTTCCTTCGATCTGTAAGTTTGAAAATATTTAGTTCCTTTCTTATATCTTCATTGTTTTTATTATCCAGCAGAGTATTTCCTGCTATATCTCTTAAAAATCTCATCTCAATTGATTTCAATCTTTGTTCTTGTCTTTTAGCGATCATCCAACATTCTGATCCATACATCAATACAGGAACAGCCATTACTTTATGAAATTTTATTTTTGTTTCTTTATATATTTCTCTCAGGTATTTATTCACGTATTGTAAGAATAAACTGTGTTTTCTGTGTTCCTTATTTGAATTTAACTTGGTGGCATAGAAACCCAATCAAATCTTTATTGTTTGCAAATCACCTATTCTTTTTTGCTTATAATTTTTTAACAAATATATATATTTTTTTATTTCAGTGCATGTTCCAGTCGTGGTATGTTTCTGCAGACTTCCACCTATACATTATATCGCTACTTCTGGTTTACTGTGTGTGGCGCTGGCCTCGTTTGGGATACACGATGCTGGGAATATTTACAACTCTCTCTATCGTCATTCCCTTCGTTCTTATTTACCAGAGCAACTCCCCTCCTCTTCTCAAACCTTTCCCAGAGTAAGTATTTTTTAGTTACTCAGTTGAGTTTCTTATCGGATTTAATCATCCAGGTTTTATCAACAGTAATCTAACAAGAGGTTGTGTTTTTTGAAAAAATCACAAGCGACAAAGTTGCGAGTGATTTTGTCTAATGAAAAACTCAACTTCTCGTTGGATATGGAGTGACTATTTAGCGAATAATACAACATAAGAAGATAAAAATAATTATAATGTTTAATATTTATCAAATGTGAAATTACGTATTCCGATCTTACTCCCGGGCGATTTCTAAGCCGGCTGGATAGTTATAAATAGCATATCTTTACTGTTAAATCTCTTTGGGCTTGGGAAATATCAATAACAGATGATTTAATGAGAAGTAACTCTTAACAATAATGCAGATTCATTATACAACATTTAATACATTTTTAGAGCAACAGAACTTTTTTTGTAATTTTTGCAGTTGTTTTCTTTTGGCATTTTTTGCTGTACCATATCGATCATACATTGTTCAATAGATTTCCTTGTCAAAGAAGTAAATTTGAGGAGATATCTCTCATTACGAATTTTAAATGTCAGGTTATGTATTCCGATCTTACTTCCGGGCGGTTTCTAAGCCGGCTGTTTAGTTATAAATAACATGTATTTACTGTTAAATCTCTTTGAGCTTGGGAAAAATCAATGACAGATGATTGTATGAGAAATAACTATTAACAATAATGCAGATTCATTATGCAACATTTAATATTTTTTTTAGAACAACAGAATTAACCCTTTTTGGGTAATTTTTGAAGTTTTCTTTTGGCAATTCTTGTTGTACCATATCGATCATACATTATTCAATCAACTTCCTTGTCAAAGAAGTTAATTTGAAAAGATATCTCTAATTACGAACAGGAAGAGACACGATTACACTGGTCAACATGATTTTTGTTTCATGAGTACCAATAGTTGTACTTAACGAGTTTTTTTATCGTGTTTTCAAAAACGTATTCGGAATTTCTCCATCATCCATAGTTTTTTTTATTTCAATTTCAATTAATGGATTAAAATAATTATTTTTAATAGACCATTTTCGTCCATTTGTCCATTGTAAAATAAAACGGAGAACACTTTCATCAGGAGATTTCGCTATGGAAAAGGGATATGGCCGATTATTGTTGGACCATCAAGAGGGATGCTCCACAGGCGAAATATAGCAGAAAATTGTCATTTTCTTACTTTCAAGGTGACTCCGAATGTTCGAATATTGTGTAGTTACAAATGTAGAAAATATTAAAGTGTTTGAATTTATAAATTCCTGTCTCTCGGAAACCTTGCGCGATGGAGAAAACCCGATATCATATTTGAATTCAGGACTAAAAATACTATCAGAATCACATATTTTTCTTTATGAGACAAAAAGTTTATTTTTTGTTGCTCAGTGTTATCAACAGGAAGAGGCACGATTATCGGCCTATGAGTTAAATAATCGTAGTTATCAAATGTTATTACACTTTCATATCCATTTTACAAGTCGACTGAACTATTTACTGACAAGGGAACTGTCAACCATTGCATTCCAAAACCTACCTTGAAATTTATTCCAGATAATAGTTGTGATATAGCCTACGAAGTCCGTGTCCAAATATCTCTTCTTCTTCTTCTTCTTCTTCAACTCCAAAGTTAGGCTGTAAGTCTGTGCCGACTCAAAGCATATCCCTCCATCTGGTCATGGGGCGTCCAACGGAACGTTTACCTCTTATAATATATTATAAAGCATGTTTTGATAGACGAGATGTCTCTATTCTATTTATATGTTGAAACAATTTTAATTTGTCTGTCAATTTATTTGTTAATTCATATATTTGTAATTGTTCTCTAATGTCGATATTGCGTATATGATCTCTTAAAGTGTGCCCTGCAATCCTTCTTAAGAAACGCATTTCTGCCGTTTCTATCTTCCTTTTTCAAAATTTATTTAATGTCCAGTTTTCACTTCTGTATGTTAGGAGCGGGACCGGCAAGACCTTATAAAATCTCATTGTTGTTTCTTTCCTGGTTTTATTGAGAAAAGTTCTTTGAATTGTGCCACACACATATGCTGGATTTTTGATAATCTATTATCTAGATCTTTCTCTTTTTCATATGAAAATAAGCATCTAAATAATTGAAACATCTTACACGATCAATTGCTTGGTTTTGTATAACTATTTTTTGATCGAATATGATATTTGTCTTTAAATGTCATGTACCGGTTTTAAATGCAAGGCATTAAAATCCGGCGCCAAATCTCTCATTTAAACTACAGGGAAGTAATACAACTCCTGACTTAGTGAAGTGGATAACTTGGACAATCTGCCCGCGCGTCGCGTACCGTAATATATCACTCCGCTTTACTCGCGCAGGAAATCCAAATGCTTCACACAGCGAGTTGTAATAGGTGCACTTTGGCTTCGATTTATATGCATTGCAGTTAAAAATGGCTGATAATTATTTGAACACGGCCTTGGTACATCAAAACGCTTCTTTGGGAGAAATTTCAATGTAGGTTTCGGTATGCAATGGTTGACAGTTCCCTTGTTTGATCCAGCTCACGCTCTATCAAGATGTGATTCCAAAGCAATATACAGTTGACTAAACAGGAGACTATAAATAAAATTAGTAATGTTGAAAGTAACCTAATTTCTTTATTTATGAATTTATAGTTGTGTTGTATTACTTATAGAATGCCTTAGTACATACACATCCAATAATATCTTGTGTGTTACTTGTCTTTGATGTCCTATTCCTATTACACGAATTTCTGTATTTTTGCACTGGAGTTTATGCGTGTACTTTGTTATTTTTCAGCAATGTAATTGATGTGAGAGACACACGGTACTTCCAGAACATATACGTAGCCACTCACAACAGAGCCTGCCCATACTTCATAGGCGTTATTGTTGGAATTATAATCTTCAAGCTAAGAAACAGCACATACAAGCTTCCAAAGGTAACAGTAAATGCACTCTATCATGAATACCCAAAAAATAATTCACGAAAACCATCAAACATTTGTGGTGTTCGAGAGTGAAATAAAGTAACTGGCATTTTGATATTTTTAAGTTATTGGTCTCAAAATTAAAATTATAATATATAGGCCTACATATATACATATATACACTGTATAAATAATTATTCTGAAAGTGTGTTTGTCACTGAACTACTCCTAAACTACTAGATCGATTTTTATGAATTTTTGTCTGTGTCTGATTGGGTCCCGGCATGGTTTAGATTCGCAATTAGACCATCTAAAACCATTAGGTGTAGGAGTTCACCTGAAGTAAAATTTAAAAAATCGCTCTAACGATCACATTGTCCGACGTTTCACAACGATACTCAGTATCTCCTTTAAAATAAACCGATGTAGGTATTGTCCAAAAAATTAGCGAAATCCGACAATTAGAATTGGAGGTTTACTTAAAACCCGAAATTAAAAACTGCCTAAACGATTGGACCGATTTTGATGAAATGTTGTGTGTGTGTGTGTTTATGTGGGCCTTTGTATGATTTAGATTCACAATTGGACTCGGTAGGTGGCGCTGCGATCGGGTTATAGGATCTTTTTATGTTAGATGTGTAATCATTTGCATTATCGCCATATTCCGCGCGACAACAATGTGACGTCATCACGCACGCTTCTTGAACCACGGAGTATTCTTGCAAACTTATTTATTAGCGAAAATCTTGCCAACTTATTTAATAATATCTAATCACATCATAATTAGTGAAATTTAGGGTAAAAAGTAATTTATACTTTTATCATCCGGCCATGACACAAGAATTGAACGTTCCGGCAGGACAACGTCTGCCGGGTCCTCCGCAAGTACAATTATAAAATTGTTACCTAATAGGTCCGTTTCCTGAATTTCATAAACCATTAATTGTGTGTAGGCATTTCGGGACTAGACCCATCATCTGTAGAACAGCAAGAGACAGGTCTGTATCTACTGACACTGAATACCGTACTGATTCATGCAATATTGCATTGAGGGTCAGTAGATGCAGACATATCTCGTTCCTCTTCTGCTGATGATGGGACTAGTCCCGAAAGGCCTCCAGAGAATAATAGTTTACATAATTGAGGAGACTGGCCTATTAGGTAACAATTTTATCATTTTATATTTTAATTTTAATTTTGTGACTAATATGTCCGCTGTGGTCTCGTGGTAGCGTGCTGCCTTGTCACGCAGCGGGTCCGGGTTCGATCCCCGGTCGGGGCAGTTTTTCTGGGTGAGGTTTTTTATCGGGGTTTTTCCTCACCTGTAAGACAAATGTCAGGAAAACTTTAAGGCCCAAACGGTCCCCGAAATCATATGGCCATCATCCTTATCATTATCATCCTTACCATTATCATTATCATCATCATCCTTCACCGGTGTGGAAAGCAACGGGAAGCTACCACACCTACACAATTCCCTAGTAAAGCTGCAAGCATAGCATGAAAATGCTATGATTGCAGTGAAGGACCTGCCTTCGGGCAAAATTACTATGGATGGATGGATGGATGTCAACGGAGCTTTATCGTGAATTTGATTAATGTTGATTATTAGACACACAAACGAAGTTACATAAAAATTAGTCTCCAGTTAACATTAAAGAAAAATCTAAACACTTCTGCCATCTATTGAGATATTAAAAAAATAACACTGAGCAACAAAAAATAAACTTTTTTTTTTGTCTCAGAAAGAAAAATATGTGATTCTGATAGTATTTTTTTTTCTCCTGAATACAAATATGATGTCGGGTTTTCTCCATCATGCAAGGTTTCTGAGAGACAGGCATTTATAATTTCAAACACTTTAATATTTTCTACATTCGTAACTACACAATATTCGAACATTCGGACTCACCTAGAAAGTAAGGAATGACGATTTTCTCCTATATTTCGCCTGTGGAGCATCCCTCTTGATGGTCCAACAATAAATCACTGAGCAACAAAAAATAAACTTTTTTTTTGTCTCAGAAAGAAAAATATGTGATTTTGATAGTATGTTTTCTCCTGAATTCAAATATGATATCAGTTTTTCTCCATCACGCATGGTTTCCGAGAGACATTATTTAAATCCATTAATTGAAATAAAAATAAAAAGAATGTGGGTGATGGAGAAATTCCGAATACATATATGAAAACACGATAAAAAACAGCATTAAGTACAACTATTGGTACTCATGAGACAAAAATCATGTTGACCACTGTTTTTAGTCACACCAACGAGGTTACACAAAAATTAGTCTGCAGTTAACATGAAAGAAAAATCGAAACACTTCTGCTATCTGTTGAGATATTAAAAAAAATAATTATTGTATTTCACTCAGAATACAAAATAATATGCTATACTAGTGAATACCCAGCGTTTGCTGATACGCCTAAATAAATGGAATATGTATTTTTATTTTTAGTTAAGTAAGTTAAAAAAACTTAAGGGTTAATTAATTTGTATTGCATACATGATAGTTGCTGGAATCAATTTTTAATTTTGGATTTCAGATAAACCCCCACTTCTAATGGCAGGATTTCGCGGAATTTTGGACAATATCTACCTTTATCTATTTTAATAGCATATACTAATTTTCGTTGTGAATTATCAAAAATTGCCACCACTAGAGGGATTTTTACATTTTTGTTTCATGTGAATTCTTACACCAAATTGTTTTAGAGAATAATAGATAGCGTCTAAACACTCTACGTAGCTTGAAACATGTATATACAAATTTTCATAAGAATCGACCTACTACTTTTTGGGTTTTGCGAGTACACACATACACAGCCTGAATATATATAGGGAAGATCAGCTAATGTGGACCCTTCTGTTTGAGTGGACCCTGTTAATATCTTCTTTAAGTACTGCTCTCGAACAGAAAATATTTTAACTTCTTCCCCTCATGAACTTTGACAGCTTCAAAGCCAGTTTCGTTTATTCTTCGTGCGAAGAAGAGTTTATTTGTGATATTTATGAAAATGACCACTTTAAAAGTTTCTCAAGCTAGCAATCAATTCTTAATTTCTCCTATTGTATATTACAAATGTTGAAAAAACTCCTAAATATATTATATTATGTAGATGCTGTTTTAATATACTGACAGGTTTGGTTTCATATTATGTGACATGGTGGCTGTATAAAATAATTAAACATAACAAAGGAATTCGGTTAATGTAGACCCTCTGGGTCCACTTTACACGAATACGTAAATTTTATCAATGAGGATGCTATCTGTAAAACCATTCACTTAATTAATTTTATTTAATATCCTTGTAATTTTACTAAATCCAAAGACCGTCGCATCGCTTTCTGCAGTTGAATGACTTGTGAATGTTATAATCAACAATAATTTTTCAAAACATTAAATAAATATCAATGCATTTTAATTATAATCAGTCATAAATATTTTCAGATTAATATGTACCTGTCTGTATAAATTAATACAGCAAATAAACTTAAAAATAGACTAAAATTTAAGGTGGACTCTGGGGTCACTTTATCCGAATATGGAGGTTAAAATGGACCTTTCTTGTAATGTAAAAAAGTTTATAAATTATGAAGATGTTTCCGTATTTGAATAAAATAACAATGCTATTTCATAGTTACAACACTAATGATTCACTGAAATGAAACGAATTTAAAATCCCTCAATTAAAAGAAGAAAAACAACAAATTCAAAACCGGGGTCCAAATTATTCAAAGTTCCTCTATATATGTAATAAATCTGGGGGCCAGAAATATGTTTTATAATCTGGTGCAGGGATGCAGTTTGAAAGTAAAATAGAATTTTCTACCACAATTATTGTAATCAATAAGTAGGCCTATCCTTGTGTCTCTCTACGAGACTTAGGTGTTATCCCCCTATATGGGAAAAATTCAACCATACTAATGTATTAATTTATATTGACTTAGGCTTTCACGGCCGGAATGAGGTGTTGAAGATTTCCAGGCTGTTGGCCATGGTCTTGAGGCTTATATTTCCCTGACGCAGTCTCTGGCGAAACGTCGGGGAACTACAAACTTCAAGACCACGGCCAACAGCCCGGAAATCTTCTACAAGATCGTCATACACACTAATTTAATTACACTTGTATTAGGATAGATGTTATTGGGTGTCCGGGGATCAGCGTTCCGTCTCATAGTGACATATAGGAAACCAAGGTAGTACCAGGATGGGAACATTCGGTAATTTTTGCTTGGAACTACTTTTTATAAATGCTTAAGGATCTTTTACGAGCCTGAAAATCTTCAGACTGGGGGACCCACGGCTCAAAGTCCATCCCGGAGGACTTCCTCCACGGAGTTTTGCATCCTAAAAATATCCATCGACCCCGGCCGGGTTTGAATCCACGACTGTCGGGACCCGAGACAAGGAGCGTAACCACCCTAGTCCACCTCGGCCGAGTTTATAATTATTTTACAGTTAGCACAGAACGATCAGTTATATTATGTGGAAGTGAAACATGGACTCTTTCTTTAAGAGAGGAAAAGAGATTACGAGTATATGAGAATAAAGTTCTTAGGAAAATTTATGGACCAAAGAGAGAGGAGAAGACTACATAACTGTGAACTACATGGTCTTTATAGGAAGCCAGATATAATAAGAACAGTTAAGTCTCCTAGACTGCGATGGGTGGGACATGTGACACGTATGGATAATAGAAAGATGTGTATGGAAGATTCTTGTAGGAAAACCAGAGGGAAAACGCCCCAGTTGACCAATAATGAGGTGGGAGAATAACATTTACCATGATTTGAGGTAAGTAGATTATACAGGTAATTATTGGAAAACTTTAACTCAGGATAGGGATGTATGGAGAGCAAATGTCCGCGCAGCCATGAACCTACGGGTTCGATAGTGCCAGTTAGTTAGATGTTAGCACATAATATCTATTCAACATGACTTGGAAAAAACAATCGCACTGAAGAGGGATAGAGAAGGGTGAAGTTATTTTATTAACCTTGTCCTTGGTTATATGGCATGGTGACATATATAAACTTTCCGTCGCTACTAGCGCTTTCCTGCTGATGATGGGATTAGTCCTGAAATCGCTACAGATAAATAACTAATAAAGTTGAGGAGACGGACCTTTCGGGTGAATATTCCATAATTTTATGTTTTAATTTCTAATATACGATGCTTAACGGTTTCATGTTTTATGATATTGATTTTTTTTTGTTAAACAGTTCCCGTCGCAAATTGCATATTTCGGCGCATGGGGTTTGGGTGTTGGGGTAATCCTCTCCGCTTATGTTTTCTTCATCCCTGGAAGACCATACAACGCTTTAGAAGCTGCGCTTTATGGGTCGTTACATCGACTTGGATTTGCAGCAGCTATAGCATTCTTTTTCATTGTGATGACATTTGGTAGCATTGGTAAGTTAATCAATTCCTATTTTTTCTCTTTTTCTTCGTCTTCTTCTTCTTCCTCTGTCACAGCAGTATAACAACAAGAAAGATTAGTCACTAGACCAAGAACAAATATACCATTTTTGACTATGTATGCTCTGTGCCTAGTATAGATTCTCCATCACGAATGGTACATGACGTAATACATCTAGGAGCTACGAGAAGGCGAGCAGGGAATGAAGAAAGGGTAGCTGTTATCGCTGTGAATCCCCGATGCACGCGGTTCTAGGCATTAAACTGTATTAATCATTCAAGTACCTTGTGCTCTTTCTTGCACAGCCGTGTGTTTCAGTTATTAATATAGTTTCATTTGCCTTACAGTGTTTATAAAGATGCTCTGTGCCTAGTATAGATTCTCCATCACGAATGGTACATGACGTAATACATCTAGGAGCTACGAGAAGGCGAGCAGGGAATGAAGAAAGGGTAGCTGTTATCGCTGTGAATCCCCGATGCACGCGGTTCTACGCATTAAACTGTATTAATCATTCAAGTACCTTGTGCTCTTTCTTGCACAGCCGTGTGTTTCAGTTATTAATATAGTTTCATTTGCCTTACAGTGTTTATAAAGATTGTGTTTTATTCGTTAATATTTTCAGGGCACGTAGTACTGAGTGTGACAGAAATATTATGACTAGTATTACATTATGCATTCCTTACTCTCGCCATCTCGTCAACTTTCAACTGTACGTGTAAATGTAAACAAAGGAGACAGGAGTGTGAAAGAAGATATAAAAATATAATACAAATAAAGTAAAAAGTAAAGTGATCCCACAACAGGCCCGGAGGCCCTTGGGGTAGTAGGAGGTTAAGGCTCCCACTTTTTCTAGACAATCGGCACTTTATGTCAGCCGGGTTGTCAGCCCTGCGTGACGGCCGCCTTTAACCCCAGGAAAAGCATCTGGTACTCATTTCCGTTAGAGGCTGAGTCGACCCCAGGGCCATAGTGCCGCCAGAGGGTTTGGGTCAGTTTAAAAATCCTGAACCCAACGGGACTTGAACCCTCGACCCTCTGGCTTGTAGGTCAGTGCCTTAACCACTACGCTACGGCGTGCCCCCCATATAATACAAATGCTTGGCAATAATTTAAAAACAGTCGAAAAATTTTAACAAACCTTTTAAGATTAACTTTTCATTAATTTCAGAAAGTCATAGAAATTATTTATTAGGTCTGTCTGACCAAGTTAGTTCTAGAATTACATTTGCAACAAACAACGGTTCGCTTCCCTGACACGACAAATCCACTGCGGTCTCCGTTCCGGTCTCTGTCCGGTATCATACAACTGGCGAAGACGTCTAGAAATTTCTAGAGACTGCCGGACAGTAGGCCTATATCACCAGCCATCACTCGAAGTGTCGCAAAAGCGATTCTTCTAGAAAATGATGCATAGATGCATCTCCAAAGCTCTCAGCAGGCCCCTCCGAATCCAGAGTCGCGAGTTCTCTGAACCCTTCTATACCTCTTTCGAGCTAATTTCCAGTTGTAACATAAACAAACCAGATGTGTGACTGAATTGTCATTGGTTGAATATTGGTTTCACATTTAAGCTTGTAAGAAAATATAGTAAGCTATCACTCGAAAAAAAAATAAATAAAACTAATAAAAACATATAATCTAGGGTATGTCTACATAAGTTATATAGGATACACTATTAATGGATTAAATAAGCATTTTTTTATTCTTAAAGACGCTCAATACAGAATACGTTAGGATTTTTATTGTTTCAAAATGTGCGATTTCTGTAGAATTTCTTACAACATTGGAAAATACATCATTTGAAAAGCGGAGAGAAACTAATTATTTTGAATGTTTTCAAACAGTTCAGTGAAAAATACCCTACGTTAGCAATTGAGGATGCGATGAAAATAACAGCAGAATTATAGGTGAGTCAGCATAGGGCATATAGGCCTATTCTGTTAGAAATGAAATTGAAAATCAAGAATATGTATCGAAATCGTGGAAAAAACTTCTGATTAAATAGGACTATTTGTAATGTTTCTCGTATATGAATAAATAAGGAGTGGAATTACATAATTATCTTTGGTACCATATTATCTTGTAATTCAGTCTTAGGCTCAACTGCACTTCTACTAGCGCTTGATTTTTCAGTTATAATGTTGTAAACTGTAGCTCTTCTTCTGTATTTACTAACATTATTTAATATTTTAAACTTTTTCAAACAATTTTTATAACATTATTAAACAATTTCGAAGTATTTATTTAAATATGCAAATCAAAATATTATAACACTGTTAGTCAATATTGTGAAGCTAACTGCTTTTTTCTCCACAGAGTATATTACTTAGTCGATGATTTTTCTATTGCTGTTATGGGTTATCGCTGGTTGGATTAGAGAGTGACAAGTAAGTGTACACCCATTTTTAATAGACGTTTGGTAATTGTAATATTATTAATATATTTTTTAGCATAGATTTGGGGATTTATTGCATATATTGGTCACTTAAATTTCATAGCGACGGATGGTAATCGAGGATGATAATCGATTGTGGGTTATCGCTGGCTCTATAAATTCTGGCTCATTCGCACTGTTGTTCTATAGGACTTTGAAAATATTTCACGCTAGTTTAAGTGCAGTTTTTCCCAGTCTTATTTCCCACAAAATACTATGTTGTCTGAGAACTAGGTTTCTACAGATGACGGTTACGTATACAATTCAGTCATATGTTGGGTAAATGTATCACTACGTTCCCGCAATAGACGGAGTAATATCTTATGCAAGTTTTTTTACAGTACAATTGGAACTGAGTTGTATATGGAACTGTCACCTATAGAAACGTTGTTCAACCCAACGATGTCTCATAATAGCAATAATAATGCATTTAATGCTTACTTACCTAACTTTCAGACACACACCAACGGCTGCTCTCATCGAAGGTTTGTGTAGTTATGAGCAGACTGACGTATGGTGCGTACCTGGCACACACCATGGGGCAGCTCTACGATCAAGGAGCTCTCAGGATGCCTCGTTTCCTTTCAGGATACATAATGGTAAGCTGAAAAATATATAAATAAAAGGCATAGTCAATGTACGTTTCAAATCTTGAGTTATTGTTTTTTACGAAATTCCTTTCAGGATACATAATGGTAAGCTGAAAAAAATATAAATAAAAGGCATATGTCAATGTACGTTTCAAATCTTGAGTTATTGTTTTTTACGAAATTGAGCTTTACATTGTTTAATATTCTGGGGATTGTTTAATAAAACTCTCAGTCCGCTTATACGTAGTATACAAGTGGAAATGTATAGCTTGTTCATATTCATAGCGGAATTTGGTCGTTTCCGTTTATACAGGAATCATATCATCTATCCATAATGCAAACCCGCCTCTTCTATGTCCAATATTAATCACGCAGCGAACCTGAGTCCGATCCCCAGTCGGGACACGTTTCCTGGGTGAGGTTTTCATCGGGGTTTTTCCTCACCTGTAAGACAAATTTCAGGAAACTTTAAGGCCCAAACGGTCCCCGAACATCATATGGTCATCGCAATCATCATAATTCATATTCATCTTAGATTAAGCTTAGGATTAAGGACACTCCTGGCGCACCACTATCATCATCATCATCGTCACCCATCATATCATCGGGGCAACGGAACCCCGCCTTCCAGGCGCTCTAACCTCAGAAGTGGGTTACAATTACGCCAATGCCAGGGGAGAACACTAGAAATGGCCAAAAAGTACAACCTGGTGCATTAAAATCAGATACCAATTCTGATTCACCTTCTCAAAAATCGAAGGGAATTCGATTTATTTTCCTCATTACTAGATTGAAATATAGAGGAATAATCATTCATTATCAACAAAATATCAGTATCAGCTTGGACAATTCCTGTATCCTTTCTGAGTGTGTTCTTTTATATCTGCGAGGCCACCAGCCTATCGCAGAACCTCCTACTGACGGGATAGACTTTTATTTCGGATTTTTCATTTCCCTAGACAAGTTGTCTGCCATGACTAAGGAGTGTTGTCTCCTACGGGCATCTGGTTTTCTGGCGCCAGACACTTGCCATTCATTCTCCACCTTCAGTTAACAGTTCCGCCACGAGAAGGCAGATGGTGGGGTTTGGCATAGAGAGGTTATTTAAAACACTATGTGTATATATATATATATATATATATATATATATATATATATGTGTGTGTGCGTGTGTTTCTGCTGAAATGTCCGAGTGGTAAAGTTGGAATCGCGCTAACGTACAGTGTTAGAGATCTCAGGTTCAAATCCCGGGTCAGGTATTTATTTTTCATGTCATATTAACTTCCATTGCTAAATGTCAAAAATTTAATAATAACATCGATATATAAAAGCATAACTGCTATAAAGTAAATTAAGGGTCTAACTGCAAAACTCACATTCTCCACTTTTTAACATTTTAAGTAAACAGCAAAAACAAAAGCTCATACCAATGAAAACAAACATTAATTTGAACTTATTCTGTAATTTTCATGAATTGATCTATATAATTTGACTTGATTCACATGCAGATCAACATTTAGAGCTGGATACAATAAAAAATGAATTTCGCCAAAAATGGAGAATGTGAGTTTTGCAGTTAGACCCTTCAAATATTCTCTTTATATTTTACATGTTATAGTGGCCACAAGATGACAGTTAGATCGAAGTCCCGCTGCAACTCATGATAGAGAATAATTTATACGAAGAAAAAAATAAATGTATGTGCTGGAATGTCCATTTGGCGAAGTTGGCATCATGCTAAAGCATAGAGTTAGAGGTATCGGGTTCAAATCACAGTTCAGGCATTTATTTTTCTTTTCGTGTCTATATATATATATATATATATAGGCTACTATATATACTATTCATTTTTAATTTTTTTTATCTATTTCTATCATGGTCCGGAAAACCCAATCAAAGTCGATGGAATGGATCTTCAATATGTAAGCGAGTACGTATATTTAGGACAGCTACTCTCCTTCCATCAGAAAGTAGAGAAAGAAATAAGCAGAAGAATAGCTCTCGCCTGGAAGGCGTTCTGGTCACTGAAATTCATACTGCTGGACAAGTTACTCAACCGGAAACTCAAAATGGAAACACTACAAACCTGTGTTCTTCCAACACTGTTATATGGCTGCCAAACTTGGAATCTTACTGCCAAACTGAAGTACACACTCCAAGTATGCCAAAGGAAAATGGAGAGGAAAATATTAGGCATAACTCTGAAGGACAGAATCTCGAATACAACACTTCAAGCGATGTCCTCAACAACTGATCCTGCACAACAAGCCATCAGAAAAAATGGAAGTGGGGAGGCCACGTCGCAAGAATACGGGACGACAGGTGGACAATAAAAACAACCATGTGGGACCCGTACACAGGCAAGAGACAGCGCGGAAGACCAAGACGACGATTCGCTGACCTCTTCAAAGAACGAGCAGAGGCGCAATGGTCCAGAGTCGCCAGATGCAGGAAAAGCTGGAGATCGATGGAGAGCCAACTGTGCTTTAACTAATCACAGAACAGACTGTATACAAATCAAGTGCTACATCCCAGTCAACTTCTCACCACGGAGTAGCTCACCGGGTGACACTCGCAATAGAGCTTAACCCCTGTACAGGGAGGCCTTTGCCCTAAAGGGACATACCAGGCTTTATTGTATTATATTATATTTCTATTAGAAATTATGCATATTAGTTAAAATCATAGACAGGAATTAGAATTTTATGAAAATGTTCTGAGAAGCTTACAATTTCTATATTGTCTCAATGTTAATTTGTATTTTGTTTTACAGTTGTGGTTCGCGGTAGCAGATATCACATTCGCTTTCACGATTTCACTGTTCCTGCTGTTGCTCATCGAAGCGCCATTTAGAGCTTTAGAGAAGTTCGTATTTGGGAAAACGTAATAACATAATTTAATTATTTTATTTATTTATTATTTCACAACATTATAAATGCAGTACGCTATTAAATTGACTCATGTGTGCTGAGAGAGGATAAGTGTAAGGGATTTCCCCTCAGCTCCTAACTGGCACGAGTTATATTCAATGAATGTGCAATGAACATTTCGATATATGAGTAAAGAATGCCAAATTATGAAAACCTTAGGATTGGAATACATAAATGAGCAGCTTTTTAAACAGAAACGAAATTCAGAACTTGACAAACAAGTGGTCGTCTGCTTAGCATCAGGTTGTTCTAACTCCAATGTTTTTATAATTTTTCTGCAGAGCTTAATAAATTTTGGATTCTACCCAATTCACAATAAAAGCATGTTTTGAGGAAATAGATTTAACAGTTTGTGACCACATAATGTACAGTTTTATATGTGAAATTGATACAGAAAAGTGTTAGAACATTATTTATTTATTTTATTTATTTAGCCTGGTGGAGTTAAGACCATGTGGTCATCTCTTCCACTCGCCAGGACAAACATATGTTAGAATATATCAATCACAATTAACAGTTATATTAAATATTGAATGAACATTTGATCACGAAGGTAATTTCTATAATATTAAGATCGGTAACATAATAATGTTAATGATAATTAAAATTAACACTAAAACTTATAATAAAATGTATACAAGCAAGGTAAATTAAATTCTTATCAAATTTACATTAAATAAAAGTAAAATAATGATATATAATAAACTAATTTGTCGGTTAAATAATATTTAAGACAAACTGAAAATATTTGTTAATCTTAATACTATTTTAATAAAATAGATTTATTATTAATTGTTAAAATAATACTATCAGTGAGGTGCAGAAGTTAAGTTTGTTATTAATAACTCTTCATTTGTTTTTGAAGGATGCTGCAGTTTGACAGTCTCTGATATAGGGCGGAAGGGAATTCCATGTTTTGGCAAGTGAGACTGTAAAAGATAAGGAATAATACACAGTATTAAATTAAATTATTTTCAGTCTGATCATCTTACTTCAATTCAATGTTCATTTGTTCTTGAACATGTTTCAAAACAATTCTGTTTTATCGTCAGCTTTTCCAGACTGATTGAGGTAAGATGATCAGGCTGAAAATAATTCCTAAAATTAAATATTAATACAAAGTATGATGAGGAAGAATATAAAGGACAGTGTGCTGATGGGATCGAGTATCTAAATTGTGTGTTTGGGAGAGTCTAATGAAGCGGCGTGATAAATAATTAGGCGATTATGTGTATATTATTTCATAGAGAAGGGATCTCTTAGACGAAACCACATTGTGGATATTAAAACAAATATTAAAAAGTGGAGTAAGAACAACTTCATTGTAATCAGGCGAGTTTTTAAATTAAGGCTATGTTTGCTTTAACAATTATTTCGTTATCTAGGAAAAAAGTACTGAATTGGGTGACTGTTTCCAATAATCTCTTATTTTAAAAATACAATAGGAAGTGACATTAAAATGTTTATTTAATAATAAAGATATTAGGTCTTTATTCTTACCTCTTATGGTTGTTTTTGTTGAACAAATGTTTCAAGGCTGCTGAGCCCCATCATTACATGGTAATCGCTGAAGATGGGACTCAGAAACCTTGAAACATATGTTCAACAAAAAACAACCATAAGAGGAAATATCTCAATTATATCACATATTATTAATATTCGAAGGACTCGTGTTCAAAATGTGTCATGTCCACCTTACAGCCAATTTGTCTTTGTGTGTATTTGCATTCTTCTTAGATTACTATACAGGGTAAACAAAAAGGTATGTCAAAAATTTGGGAAAACATTTTTTGCATGTAGAACATAAAAAAAGGCTTTAAGTGACATAGGTCCGGAAATGCTTTATTTACTTTTTAGAACATCTTTTATACAGCTGAACACCGTACAAGAACACTCAATAACAGATCCGTGGGGAAACACTAAACCATAGAAAATGTTCAAAATGACCTCTATTAGCTCCAATGCATCCGACAACCCGACATCGCATGGACTCCCTAATGAACTGACGTAGACCTGAAGAATTTCGTACTATCTGGCAGCCTTCCAGAAGGGTCTCTACATCTTAAACTGGAGTTGCAGATGTTTACTACTGTACAATTAAAAACCTCTTCTGTTGTGGGGTTATGACCACAGGACAGCTATATATTACATATCTCATCGTGTAAGTAGAGTTGTAGAACAAGAGGAAATAAACAATTTCCGGACCTATGTTCATATATTTTTTTTTTTTTTCATTTATCGGCAAGAAACGTTTTTCCAAATTGTTTACATATTTTTGTTACACCCTGTATGTACAGAACTCAACATTTGGGTTCAGAACATCCTTTGAATCGCTACAAATCTGCGTTAAAAGCGACTTTCTTAATCAAACAGATTCTTATGAAAATAAAATACTAAGTAATATTATGAGATTTTACTTAATAAATAGGTCGAGTCTTCCGTTGTCTTACCTCACATTTCGTTGTTTCTCGTGAGACATGTTTCAAAGCATCTCTGCTCCATCATCAGTTGGTAATAGCCTATTCCCTTAACTCAGTGTATCTGAGTGATTCTTCTGTATCTGTGTTTTCAGTGAACTCCTCCTAAACGACTGGACCGATTTTGATTAATTTCTTTGTGTGTATCTGATTGGGCCCCTCGATGGTTTACATTCATAACTGGACCCTCTAAAATCATTAGGCGCAGGAGTTCACCTGAAGTGAAAATTGAAAAATAGCTCTAGCGGTCACATTTTTCGATATTTCCTATTTTTAAAGGGTGGTAGGAACTTATTTACTTAAATAAATTATCTCAGATTTTGATAATTAAAGTATTTAAAATGTAATAGGAAAACTATTTTTTTATTCAATGCTGCATGTTGTCATTTCGACATTTCTGTCGTTTCGACATTTCTGTCGTTGTCTCCTGGCATTAGCTTAATTGTAACCCACTTCTTAATTTGGAGCGCCTAGAAGGCGGAGTTACGTTACCCCGATGATATGATGGGAGATAAATGATAATGAAGCGCCAGGAGAATTCTTAACCTAAATCCAGACCATGGGCAACCACAGGAATGATTCCCTTTAAGGAAAAATTCTTATGGTTTGACCGGGAATCGAACCCGGGACCTCATGAACAGTAGTCAGAAACACTGGCCACTAGCTCTTGAGGTTGGTCGATAGGAAAAGTATAAAACCAATAAATAAATTTAGTCTGGATAATCTTCTAAGTACCAATAAAAAAGTCAATATCCCAGACAGTAAGAACTCTGGAATTTATCATAAGTAATGCCACGAGTGATTTCCAAATTATCGATAAATTCACGACTCACGAAGTGAGGAGTGAATTTATCTAGAGAATTTGGAAATCAAGAGTGGCATTTGTTAGGACTATTTAACGAATAAAATTAAGCTGTTTACTCACAAATAATTATTTAACTGCAGTTATTTCAAAATATTTATATATTTAATGCAAACGGCGATGTTTGAAAACAAATGAGAAACTATAGGTACGCTTCTACTGCTTCTTTTGTTTATCACTGCAACCAGATCATACTATTTATTGCCAAAGGAACGCAATATTGTAAGAATGCTCTCTAGTGGAGAAAAAATGAAACACATCAATCTGTATATTAATTCATTTTTGATGTCGTATGATGTAAATATGACAATTATATTTTTCTGGATTATTGCCTGGGAAAAAATACATTTAAGAAAGTGCAAACAGTGGTTTCTTTTTTTTGGTGGTATAATCAATTGCTACAAATGTTGACATGTATGCACTATTATATACAATCTGGTAGCCGTATTTCTTATAGGCTCAGTCACTGCAAAATAACGGTCAGACCTGTTCAGAATATTAAAAAGGAGGAGCTTTGTTTAATATGGTAATTATAACACTGATAAATATTTCGTGAAACACGACTCTGATTGGTTGTAAAACATAAATCATTGAAACGTGATTGGTCATTGACTCCCATTTGGGGCATGAGTTAAATAGTCAAGTAAATTGTAAAGTCTGCAATAAACTTTATATAGGAAAAACTAAATGGAATTTGTAAACTCGTACAAAAGAACATTTTAGAAATATTAAAAATTGTTAAATTGAAAAATCTACAATTGCTGCACATAGCTATTAGAACATCATAAAAGTGTAAGAGAAGCAAAACTTTTAAAACAAGTGGAAAAACGTTTAGAATTGACACTTTGGGAGAAGATATACATTCAGAGAAATAAAGATAGGTCAATGAATTTTGATATTCCTAACAAAATAAATTTGTTTTCGAAGTTCATAAATTCAACCATAGATGCCAGCGCTGAAGATGGTGACAATAGAAGAGTTGACGGCCGAAGAATTTCATCAGTCGGGGTCATGGCTGAGGATGAACACGTTTGCGTTTGAAACCGCGGTATCGTGGAAAACATGAATTATATGAGGTGAGTTGTTTAAAAAAGTGTTCTCCGATTAATTTAAACAACAACTGTTAGTAATTTTCGTGTAAGCAGAAATACTTTGAAATATGTCTTACAAGAAACAATGATATATGAGGTAGGATGATTGCTACTACATTATTTAAATGGACTACTTTTTTTACGCCGAAACAGCGAACTTGTATTTAGAATTTAATCTGTACCATCCCTTGAGAGCTAACACCTCCTGTTCAAGGGCAGGAAAGCTTGAATTAATTCCTTACGTGAGATAATCCTAGATCAAATGGTGGCCACATGCGGGCTTCTAAAGCCATTACAAATGGCTCACGAAATTCTAACTTATTGTAATGACATTTAATGTTAATTTTCCATTAAAACTTTTTTAAAATATTTAAAAGCAATCATTCCATTTTATGGTACATATGTTTATATCATACATGAAACAGAGTACGTATGTTTAACTCTGTTTGGAGCTCAATCTACAGAAGTCAGTAAATAGCCTACTGAATTCTTTGTAAAGAATACATTTTATCCTATTTTGCAGACAATTTCTATAAATAGACCAGGAAAGTTAGTGGAAAAGTTTGGAAATTAAATCCGCCAACTTTTTCAGTATATATGAAGGGCTTAGGGCAATAACATGATAAGCCACATATTGTTCTTTTTGAGATATAAGGATTTTAATATTTCAAAAAATTATAAATACTAATTTGGCAGTGTTTGTTGTTAATACATTGTGTGTCTATATGTTTTAACTCATCACTGGCGCACTTAAAAATGATTTTGTGAAATTTTCAACACATTTATTTGCTATCATTGTAATAAATGACTTTGTTAACAGAATGTAGCTTATCAAGTTACTACCTTAAGCCCTTCGTATATATTTTAATACCATTTCATGTTTCAAAAATGTGTGTGAATACTGTCTACTTAAATGTTTTTGTAACATGGTTATATCTGAGATAAGATACAGTACATGATATATCATCATCATATTCGTGTTAAATCTTCAATTTATTGTTTTTAAATACAATTACGGTACTACAAGTTATTTTCGAAAATGTATTGAATATAATAATTGAAACTAGCTTTGGTTGTTTTTTCACCCTGTATCAGGGACTTTAATTTGAATTGTTTATTTTGAGTGTAAATTATACATTTTAAAGAAAATATCAAAATATGAGATTTTAAATAATTTGAAGTATTTATCAGGGTACGTTTCTAACGTAAATTATTGTTTTTTTATACACTTTCATACATAGGCTATGGTTAAATAATTTGAGTCGATCCAGAAAATTTTGTTAATCTACATATATATGCTGTGAGAACATGTTAATAAAACTCTTAAAAAGTTATGATTTTTATTATTTTTAACTAACCTAACAACTCACTGGCACAATCAAGCCCTTATGTTCATGGCCGCACGGTCATTATCCATCCATAGATCCATATTCTCAGCAAATGTTTTGCAATCATCCCTGTATAATCTATTCTCCACAAATCATGGTTAATGTTATTCTCCCACCTCATTCCTGGCATACCAACTGGGCGCTTTCCCTCTGATTTCTCTAGAGGAAGTTTTCATGCCCGTCTCTCATTCCCTATTCGTGCCACATGCCTTGCCCAAAGCAGATTACGAGACTTAATTGTTCTTTTATAATCGGGTTTCCCAAAATGATAATGCAACTCACTCTTATGTGGTCTTCTCCATTCGTCTGTCTGTTCATTTAGGTCTAAAATGTTTCCTAAGAACTACTATATTCTCAAACATTCATAATATGTTCTCCTCTATTAAAGTAATAACTCGCATCCTTATAATATCATTTCCTTTCAACGGAATTAAGGAAAATACTGGGAGCTGTTAATAACATATTACAATCTGAGGTTGGCAAGTGGTTTTTACAGAAGCAAGGATATGATTAAAAACCGAGAGATGGCGAGGTTATTAATTTTCGAGATTCTGTAAAACACTTCACAAACGTGCGTTGTACATTATTTTTTTTAGTGATAGTGTTTAAATATAATGAATAACAGTAAAATCATAACATCTTTGTTGAAAATATTTGCGTTCATTATAAACTTACTAACGTTAAAAGTGTGGCCAATGTGTATACGGTAAATGCCAAAAATAATTCAGTTGAAACTACAGCAGGCCGTGACACCACTCAGGGATAAAATGATGGCAAGTACGAATTTATTGTTTTATATTGTTTCAAATAAAGTTCAGTTCATTTAAAATGCAGTGGTTTGTTCGTATAATGTATTAATATACATTACCTTTTGGATATATTTTTGTATATACATTGTATGTAGTAAACATAAAGGGAAGTGGAATTACTTCCCTCACGAGGTAGGTATATGTAATATTACAGTATAGTTATTTAGGTTGGCAACCCCGACATTTAGGAAATTGAACTTTCAACCATGGTCGCCATTGCTGTAAGTACGACAGAAAGCACTATCGTGCAAAAAAAGTAGACAGTGCCATAGAAGAAGACAAAACAATCACGAATTAATGAGTGAGATTATGGTAACTAGAGCAACAAAGTATATAAAATTTTTTTTAAAAAATTACCTTCAAATAGTAGGACACTAATTTTCACTTTAAAACATATATATATATATATATATATATGGTATGATAAGAAAAATAAATGCCTGGACGGGATTCGAACCCGGATTTCTGAGTCTGTACCTCAGCGTGATATCCATTACACTACCAGGCGAATCCAATTTAAACACTTATTTTTCTTATATATGTATTATACTCTCCATTATTACAAGATGTCGCGAGAACACTGTCTTCACTGCCATCTAGTAACTGACTATATCAAGTAAGCAAATTAAAGAGAATATTTATTTTACTTTATAGCAGTGACGCTTTATCGATGTTATAATTAATCTTTAACATTGAGCAATGCAAGCTTAATATGGTATGATAAGAAAAATAAATGCCTGGACGGGATTCGAACCCGGATGTCTGAGTCTGTACCTCAGCGTGATATCCATTACACTACCAGGCGAATCCAATTCAAACACTTATTTTTCTTATATATGTATTATACTCTCCATTATTACTAGATGTCGCAAGAACACTGTCTTCACTGCCATCTAGTAGCTGACTATATCAAATGAGCAAATTAAAGAGAATATTTAGTTTACTTTATAGCAGTGACGCTTTATCGATGTTATAATTAAATCTTTAACATTGAGCAATGCAAGAAGCTTAATATGGTATGATAAGAAATATATATATATATATATATTTCAACTTTTTTAACAGAGAGTATGGAATTTCTATCTTCAACAATTGTATTTAATGTGAAATATTGAATTGTATTTAAACAAGCAATTTATTAGCAATTTATTGTGAATAACACTGAGCAACAAAAAAGGAACTTCTTTTTTGTCTCAGAAAGAAAAATATGGCGTTCTGATAGTAGGCTATTTTTCCACTGAATTCAAATTAGATATCGGTTTTTCTCCATCACGCAAGGTTTCCGAGAGACAAGAATTTATAATTTAAAACACTGTAATATTTTCTACATTCGTAACTACACAATATTCGAACATTCGGAGTCACCTAGAGAGTAAGTGCCAAGGTGGCTATTACAATATTGATTCAAACCAAATGGACAAATAAATATCAAAACAAAACAAACCTTATTGTCACTAACCCTAAAGTTCATTGTTAAAAGCTCTTGTATTTTACGTGCCGATATGTACTTTGATAAATACCTCCATCGCCACGATCGGTATATTAATGTTTCAATTTGTCATTCGTTGCAATAATTTTGAGTGAATAACACATGTATCTTGTGGTTTGTTCCCAGTTTATAATGTCGAGTAAAAGGAAAGAAAAATTAGTACCGAAGAGAAAAAAAATAGTGTTGCCGCATAAGTAAAAATATAAATGCTTGACAGTTTATACGCGTTGGCGAGTCGTTTGCGTCTATATCAATAATTCAATGTTAATGAATCAAGAAATCCGAAGACAAAATAAAACTATCGGAAAATTCACAGCTTAATTTCAAACTTAATTGAAATACCTTTTAAAAGCGGCAAAACAGGTAAAACTTACTAAGTTCTTTAAGTCCCTACCTAAACCTGACGTAATAATTAATATAAATTGTTCAAAATCTCTCATCAATTGATTGTACTTTGATAATTTTTATTTTATTTTTTAATCTTGGAACGTAGCCCCTATACACCCATACAAATTTACCATTCCATATTCTGTATTCGCGGCAAATTTGCAGAACATATCCCCAGCGAATAAGGAGCTTTTACTCTATAAAAAATAAAGGTAACCGACGTAAAGTTTCAATGCGGTGTAAGAATTTTAATTTAAATAAATAAGAATTATTTGGTAAGTATGAGTCTATTTATATTGTACAATAACACCAATTAACCAGAAGTCAAATATACCACTTTGGGAACTATGGAAGAAACTTCAATTTTCGTATATTATGTCAAATGTTACATCAAATTCACTAATGGAGTTATTTTTAAAGTATGGATATACCGTGCGTCCCACGTAAGACTGGGCTTGGCAGACAACAGTGTAATCACTGCATAGCCACGCGTAGTCAGTTAGAGGAGTTTGCTAGTCGAGTGAAGACGTGTTTGCTTGTTGCCGTTGAAATCCCAAAAACAAAAAAATTACGCTTGAACAAAGAGTGTTTTTTTACGAAACATACGTCAAAACAGAGTTCTGTAGAGAGGTCTGTAATCGATTTCACGACAGATATAAGATTATATATACGCGGGAGCGTGCATGTTGTCTGCCAGGCCCAGTCTTATGTGAGACTAGTAGTAGTATTATTCTACCCCCATATACCCCGCATGGGGACACGGGTACTCCTTAGCTGGAATTTATTAAACAACCTGTTTTAGTTAAGGTTTGTTTCCCTATAAGACGGCTCCGTGGCGCAAGTGCTTAGACGCTCGTCTCTCACCGCAAGGGTCCCGAGATCGAGACTCGGCCACTCCATGTGGGTTTCGTGGCTGACGAAACAGAGCATACAACGTAAGACACTGTTAAAATATATAGCGTGGTCGCACTGCAACTCCTATTGTATGAATGTGAACGTTGGACTCTTACCTGTGATCAATTAAGACAAATCTAAGTTTCAGAAATTAAATTTCTTCGCTTTGGAATTGGAAATACATTATTGGATCACAAAATAAGTTCTGATAACAGAAAGAATTTTAACATTGAACCAATCACAACATTAATAGAAAAATATAGAATAAATTGGAGAGACTATGCCAAACACTATGATGGCAAGAACTACCTTCATATATATAATTATTCTGTACGTGTGTATGTCACTGAACTCCTGTCATCAAAATCCAGTCGTGTAGTATAATGGTATATTAGTAATAACATCTTTATTAGAAATATTTGCGTTTATTATAAAAACGGACTAACGTTAACAGTGTAGGCAATACTTATTAGTTGTGAGTACAGCAGACCGTGACACCAGTTAGTGATAACATGGCCGCAAGTACGTATTTATTGTTTTATTTTGTTTCAAATAAAGTTCAGTTCATTTAAAATGCAGTGATTTGTTTCGTATAATGCAAATTAACACTACATTTTGGATATATTTTTGTATGTACATTGTACGTAGTATACAAAGAGGGCAGTGGTTTTACTTCCCGCACGTGGTTTGTAATATTACAATATCGTTATTTAGATTGACAACCCCGAAATGTAGGAAGTTGAACTTTCAATCATGGGTGCCATTGCTGTAAGTACGACAAAGCGCACTATCGCGCCAAAAGAAATTTCATTTCATGATTTTCCCAAAAGTGTGAATTAAAAGAAAATAGTCCTTGAAAAGGTAAAAATAGAACAGCAATTAAAACTATTAGCCTATATATCAAACAAAAATAATTCAGTAATGAAGTAATTCATTATGCCAATTTGAATTATGTTTAAGTGAAATACGTGAATTCTTGTTTATACAGTTGGGGAATTGTCTTCTATAAGAACATAGTGAATTTTAACAAAGTTTAACATATTTCACAGAACCAACAATTCTATCCCACATTCCTTTCTTCTAGGATGAATAACAGAGAGGCAATCACATTTAAGCTTAGCCGTAAATTAATGAAATGCTAATTTCGCTTGACAGTTATTTAAATATGCCCGACCGCCGTGAAAACAAAATAATGTAAAATTGTAAGTTATTACCAAGGCTACGATATTAATTGCTAAAATTTAACATTGCAACATAGAATAAAGAAAATTAAGACTTCTGACTATCATTGGGTTCTGATTTCACATGCAAACAGTAAAATATTACAAGTGGTTAAGGCAACATGCCTTGGCGCAGAGCTACCGGACTTGCGCTGGTTCGGGTCTCCATGGGGGAAGAGAGATTTTTCTCATCGAATTTCGGCGAGTATGCGACCGGTGTCCACCGAGCACCGCGAGGCAATTATGTAGCTACAATAAGTAGCGGCTCCAGGTTGAGAAAACCACCTATAATGGCTGGGAGACCCGACACGCTGATCACATATCACCCCTTCACTGGAAGAATGATCCAGTGATGAACACAAGTGGACGTGAGGCCAGCAGCCGGCTGGTAGTTCAAGGGTCATCTAAGCCTGACTAAAATCGAGTTAAAATTGAACGATTTTGATTTAATACGAACTATTAAATCCAGATGATTCCTTGAGTGAATATACAGAGGTAGAAGTGATTTTTTATGTCATTTATAAACTGTCGAAGGTACCACAAACAATTCTTCGAAGCCACAAATACGAGTATAATTAATTTAAAATGCTTGGCCTTTTGTGCTTGTAATGAAACATGCATGAATATATTATAGGTAGTTTAGGATCTGAGGCTTACAGACACGATGTTTGGTTCACGAATTGATTTAATTAATTTTCATTAACTAACTAAATCACGGGCACTATCGAACCCGTAGGTTCACGGCCGCGCGGAATCCATATCCCTAACCTGAGCTAATATTGTGCAATCATCCCCTGTATAATCTACTTTCCTCAATTCGTGTTTCATGTAATCCTCTAATCTCATTCTTGACCCGCCTACTGGGAGCTTTCCCTCGAATTTTTCTACAAGGAGTTTCCATGCTCCTCTATCATTCTTCGTTCGTACCAATGTCCTGTCCATCGCAATCTACAAGATTTAACTGTACTTAATATATATTCTTCCCTTTAAATATAATTTAGTTCACTGTTATTTAGTCCTTTACATTCACCTGTCTGCTCATCTCTATTTGGTCCAAAAATGTTCCTAAGAACTTTATTCCTAAATAGTCGGAATCTTTTTACCCCTCCCTAAAGTAAGAGTCCATGATTCGCATCCATATAATATAACTGGGAGAATAACAGTTTTACATATTTTTAATTTAATTTTTTAAAAAGTGGACAAGAGTTCCTGTAATGCATAATAGCATACATTTCGAATTTGAGTCTAAATTGAATTTCTTTGTGCATCTCATTCCTATTTGTAATTATTGTTCTTAGGTATTTGAATTCAGCCACTTTTTCAAAATTTCCCTCATTTGTCATTAGCTGTCTATTTTCATTATATAACGTATTTCTACATGTGAACATGTATTTAGTTTCATTGATGTTTACTTTCAGTCCCAATTTATTAGTGTTATTAAATATAGTGTGCGTTTTCGCCCTTAATATATCCTCGCTATCGCCAAATAATGTACATAATAAGCATTAAATAAACAGCTTTTTAATATTAATTTTCTATAATAATTTGTTTTTTCTTTTTATATTTCTGAAGAAAATAAAAGTATGCATGTTTCTTACTTGAACTGTCCAAAAAACTGATGCAAGTAACCGCTCTTCGACCACAAAGTAAATTAAACACATTTACAACGAGAAGCACAGCAGCCTAGGGTTGCCCCTGACAATCTGCAGTATGAACATGCCTGCAACAAAATTGGCATTTACAATGTAAACTTTTATTGTTGAAAGGAAGAAAGTCCTAAAAAGTCCCCATGCAATGGATGAATTGCTACCAACAGAACCACATTCCTCCACAATATGTACACTGCTGAGGGGTTTGCAATTTAATCCACAAATTTAGTGTCCAATCAAGCAATTAAAATTGTACACACCATCCTTTCTAGTTCAAAAATGTGTTTGAATTCAGCGATTTCTTTAAAATTTCCCTCATATGTTATTAACTGTCCTTTTCCACCATAGCTAACTCATTGGTATTATCAAACCATAGGTTAATGGCTGTGGGGACATAAACTCTCCATACATCCCTATCCTGAGCTAATGTTTTCCAATCATACCCTGTATAATCTACTTACCTCAAATCATGGTTAATTTTATTCTCCCACCTCAATCTTTTTCTACGAACTGGGAATTTTTCCTCTGGCTTTCATACAACATGCTTACATGCCCCTCTTTCATTCTTGATTCATGCCATCGCAGTCTATTGGACTTAACTGTTCATATTATATCTGGTTTCCTGTGAAGATCATGTAGCTCACTATTAAGTGGTCTTCTCCATTCACCTGTCTGTTCATCTTTCTTTGCTCCAAAATTTTCCTAACAAATTTATTTTCAAATATTGGTAAACCTTTCCCCTCTCTTAAAGTAAGAGTCCATGTTTCACATCCATATAACTGGGAGAATAACAGTTTTATACATTTGCAGTTTAATGTTTTTAAAGAGTAAATTGGGACAAGAATCCCTGTAATGCATAAAAGCATACATCTCCAGAATTGAAAATATGTTTAATTTCTTTGTGCACCTCATTCCAGTTTGTAGTTATTGTTCCTAGGTATCTGGTATTCAACCACTTCTTCAAAATTTCCCTCGTTTGATATTAACTGTCAATTTTCATTGTATAATGTATCTTTATGTGTGAACACATATTTAGTTTTATTTATGTTTACTTCCAGTACCAATTGTTTAGTGTTACTCAATAGAGTATGCGTGCTGGCCCAGAGTATCTTCTCGCTTCCGCCTAATAGCACTAACAAGACCAAAGTTGTATTTTGTGAAAAATGTGATTGAAGAGTTGGACTTCATTTTTCAAACATGTTCGGCGTAACTCATTTCTACTTGACAAACTTTGTATAGCAAACACATAATTATTATACAATATTTACAAAGTGCCAGATGCGTCTAAAATAGCACAACCTTCAACAAGAAGAATTTATAATGACAGGACCTTTATTTTTTCTTACAATGATATTTATATAAAAGCATAACGGAATAAACGCAATTGTCAGTTCTGAAGGAAGGGGTTTATTTTGTGTCCATCTAAATAAGGTAGTACAATATTACATTTATTTATATACAGATTTCCATTATGTAATAATTTCTACGAATCGGCCACTGTGGACTTGTGGTTATGCTCCTTGCCTCTCCGAGGGTCGCGGGTTCAAACCCGGCCGGGGTCGATGGATTTTTTAGGACGGAAAAATCCAAGGAGCAAGTCCTCCGGGAGGGACTTTAAGCCGTGGGTCCCGAGTCTGAAGATTTTCAGGCTCGTAAAAAATCCTTAAGCCTGAATGGAAAGGCATCTAAGCAAATTTTACCGAACTTTCCTCTCCTAGTACTACCTTGGTTTCCTAGATGTCAGTATGAGGCGGAACGGCTGACCACGGACCACTCAAAATGACATCTATACGAACACAAGTGTAACTAAATTAAAATGGTTGAAATTCTTCCCTGTAGGGGAAGAGCTCCTAATTCTCTGTAAAGGGAAAGCATGGGCTTACAATACAATACAATAATTTCTATGTGTGATCATATATTTAAGTTTTTTTAATTCCAGCCCCAAATTCTTAGTATTGCTCAGTAGAGTGCGTTGGCCCTTAGTATCTCCTCGCTAAGGGCCAACATGTACAGCCTTTGAAAGAACTGATGCGCACTGATAGTTTTTTAAGTCCCAGAACGAAACCACTGCGCATGATCAGAGGTCAGCTACATGGTTCACAAGTATATAACTATTTGAGAAAATCCGTTCTATTCCGTTGTGTGTCGTGCAAGGAAAAATAATTTCCCGTAAATAAGTATTACGGTAAATGCCGTAAACAAAACAAAGCAAAAACAAATAAAAGAAAACAAACAAAATGAGTTGAAATAAGGACAAGAAAAAACAAGCGTGAGAAGAGATCAAACACGCTACCTCATGCACACGAAATAGATGTTCCTTCCACTAGCTTAAAACCGTCCCTGATAGAAGTAGTCTATAATACGATAGGACTTACTTGTATATTGGAATTAGATATTAACTTGACTTAGTTTAAATACATTTAGACAAGTTTTTCAATAGTTGTGGAAATAATCTTGTTATGCCTTGTGTTTTGTAAACATATAACCTGTTCCCGTTAATTAACTTATTTCAATATATATATATTTGTTTATTTATTTATTTATTTAACGAAGCCTTTCAATATTTAGGTGTTTAAGTATTATGAAAATTAACGACATTATTAAAAAATTCTTCCTGACCAGGATTGAACCTGGGACCGCGTTGTCGTAAGAGAGGATCTTACCGACTGCTCTACCGAAGCGAACGAAACGAATACTGCATAAAGAAAGACTTACGCCGCGCCGCGCCGCCCGATTTGAACTCAAAGGTGACAGCACACGTAATAATTTTCTGGTGTTAATCACTCTTCAAAACTTCAACTTTCCACCATAAAGAGTTGCTCCGCCAAGTTTTTCAAAGGCTGTACACTCTATGAAATAAATAAGTCATTGATTTTTTCACCTTCAAAGTTTACCATACTGATAAAGTGTGTGGTGATTTTTTTGTTTTTATTTTGTTTTCAACTGATTGTTTTGAACTTTTTATCACATACATTACGTGCTTATAGAAGTGTTTCTGTGAAGTTTAGTATTTATAAGTAGAATAGTTTCAGAATTGTGATTTTTAAATATACTTTTTAACATTATCTAAAATAATTATGATACAGTTTTAAATATTCTCTCATGAAATTTGAAACTCAGAGACTTTATGATTCCGCTAAACACAATTCTATGCAAAAAAATATAAACGGAGGATACTGCTAATTTTTCATTTTTAAAAAAATGTATCCACTCTCATACATTTCCATCTCAATTTAAAAGACCACATGTGCCTTAGAATATTATATGCATAGCAAATTTGAATTACTATATATTGGGGAGTCTAACCACAAAATTACACTTTGATAGCATAAACATTGCATAATAAGGAGCATTTTAAGTTTTGGAAAATGTCAAAAAAATGAAAACAGAAAAAAAATTATTAAAGTTTAAGTAGTAATGCTTGACTATGGACAACTAATGACAAATGAGGGAAATTTTGAGGAAGTGGCTGAATTCAAATACCAAGGAACAATAATCACAAATAGGAATGAGATGCACAAAGAAATTAAACATAGATTCAATTCTGGAAATGTATGCTATTATGCATTGCAGAGACTCTTGATGTCCCAACTCCTTTCAAAAGGCGTTAAACTGAAAATATATAAAACTATTATTCTACCAGTTATACTATATGGGTGCGAAACATGGACTCTTACTTTAAGGGAGGAAAGGAGATTACGAGTATTTGAGAATAAAGTTCTTAGAAAAAATTTTGGACCAAAGAGAGATGAACAGACATGTGAATGGAGAAGACTACATAACAATGAACTACTTGGTCTTTATAGGAAGCCAGATATAATAAGAACAGTTAAGTCTCGTAGACTGCGATGGGCAGGACATGTTGCGCGTATGGGGAATGCAAGACGTGCATGGAAGCTTCTTGTAGGAAAGCCAGAGGGAAAACGCCCAGTTGGTAGACCAAGAATGAGGTGGGAGAACAACATTAACTATGATTTGAGGGAACTAGATTATACAGGGAATGATTGGAAAGCATTAGCTCTGGATAGGGATGTATGGAGAGCTTATGTCCGCGCGGCCATGAACATACGGGTTCAATAGTGCCAGTGAGTAAGTAAGTAAGTAAGTAAGTAATGTTTGACCACACGTGCAAGGGTAGCCTACTTGAACTCTTACGCCATGGACTCAATTTTGCTTCTACAATAAAAGTTTTTACTTGAAAATGGTCCTAAATAGAGCTATTAAAAACCTAATAAACAAAAAAATGTATTATTTTCCAATTTTTTAACATTTCCACCATTCGATGCCCTTAAATGTAAAACGGATTTTAAAAGAACAGGAACTTTTGGTAATAATGGGAAATGATGTGAAAACATCTCCCAAATCAGTGTTAAAACGATGTCATAAAGGCATAAACAACAATGGAGGTCACTTCAAACTATTTGGATAGCTGATTTTTGTACAGATGTTGTAAGCTACAGAAAATAATATGTTTGCTTTTTCGGTTAACTGACTTATGCTGTACCCTGTATTTCTTTACTGGATAATAGTTTCAAAAACTATTAAATTAATACTTTAATAACAGCAAAAAATCACGTCTGATTCGATTACAAACACTGTACGTGACAATATTTAACTTCTCAAAGATACATTACCCCCTGTATTATGAAGTTACAACTGTATGTGAAAATAGTTTTAAAAACTACTTGTTTGTTTAATCAGGAGTCATGATCTGCCACTCTCTTCTGATATTGTCTTCTCTCTTAATAAGCGGAATTACAGCAGATCTCGAAGATGAAACCCTAACTACGGTAAGTTATTAACACGGCTAGGATATGTATGTAACACGACATGAGCTGCTACGCCCAAATAAATTAAACACATTTTAATGTTTATTTGAATAAGTAACAAGAAAAATATTTTCTTTGCGCGATAGTGCATTTTATCGTACTTACCAGCAATCGTGACCATTATTGAAAGTTCAACTTACTACATTTCGGGGTTTCCAACCTAAATAACTATACTGTAATATTATATTTATACCCACATGCGGGAAGTAAAACCACTGCCCTCTATGTATACTACGTACAATGTATATAGGCTACAGAAAATATCCAAAAAGTAGTGTTAATATACATTATACGAAAGAAATCACTGCATTTTAAATGAACAGAACTTTATTTCAAACAATATAAAATAATAAATACGTACTTGCGACCATGTTATCAATAACACTGAGCAACAAAAACAGAAACCTTTTTTTTTTGTCTCAGAAATAAAATCTGTGATTCTGATAGTATGTTTTCTCCTGAATTCAAATGTGATATTCAAATGTGATTCTCCATCACGCAAGGCTTCCGAGAGACAGGAATTTATAATTTCAAACATTTTAATACTTTCTACATTCGTAACTACACAATATTCGAACATTCAGACTCACCTAGAAGGTAAGAAATGATGATTTTCTGCTATATTTCGCCTGTGGAGCATCCCTCTTGATGGTCGAACAATAATCGGCAAGCATATTAGGATTCCATTTACCTTGATATCTCTTTTCCATAGCTGAAATCTCCTGAGTTAGATCATTTGGTTTTATTTTACAATGGACAAATTGACGAAAAAACGTTTATTAAAAAATACTTACTTACTTACTCACTGGCACTATCGAACCCGTAGGTTCATGGCCGCACGGACATAAGCTCTCCATACATCCCTATCCTGAGCTAATGCTTTCCAATCATTCCCTGTATAATCTACTTCCCTCAAATCATAGTTAATGTTATTCTCCCACCTCTTTCTTGGTCTACCAACTGGGCGTTTTCCCTCTGGCTTTCCTACAAGAAGCTTCCATGCAAGTCTTTCATTTCCCATACGTGCAACATGTCCTGCCCAACGCAGTCTACGAGACTTAACTGTTCTTATTATATCTGGCTTCCTATAAAGACCTTTAAATCCATTAATTGAAACTAAAATAAAAAAACTGTGGGTGATGGAGAAATTCAGAATACATATTTGAAAACACGATAAAAAACTGCATTAAGTAGAACTATTGGTACTCATGAGACAAAAATCATGTTGACCAGTGTAATTGTTCTCAAGACCTCCTGTTGTTTCAACTAATAAACATTGTCCACACTGTTAACATTAGTCAATTGTTTATAATGAACGCGAATATTTCCAACAAAGATATTATTATTTTACTATGATTTATTAGTTTAAAAACACCATCGCGCAAAAAATAATGTACAACAACTCACGTTTGTGAAGTGTTTTGCAGAATCTCGGAAATTAAAAACCTCGTTATCGCTCGGTTTTTAACATTTTTCCTCGATTCTGTAAAAACTACATCCCAACCTCGCATCGTAATATACTATTACATTTACATCGTTATTATTGTAGATACCCCGTGACGAATACATGGCGTTGCCCGTGAATTTACTTTCCCAATCTTTTTTATATCAATGAGCTGAAAGACAAAAACATATCCGTAAAAAGATAGACATATGTTGTCGCGGTTTTATTTTAAAATTTTTTGCGATATTGAATTCTGTGTACATCAATTTGGTGTATTTGTTATGGTTTAAGCAGCATAGGGTAATATGTTACATACGTTAATTGTCCCAAAAAATTCTCTAAATACCACATTCAAATCGGTGAGTCCATAAAGGACAGACAGACTCGCTTACTTAATTTGTATATATGATATAAAAGAAATTGTTATATGTATATAGTTATATGTATATGGACTAAAGATTCTCAAAAAAGCAAAAGATGGGGCTATTGTAATCCACCGTGTCATTTTAAATATTCCACCGGTCACATGTTAGAGCCTGGAAAGCGGGGTTACTACTGCCCGATGATATGACACCCAGGAAACTTGTCCCGGCCGAGGATTGAACTCGGGCCCGCTGCGTGACAAGGCATCACGCTACCTCGAGAACGCAGCCATAAACTTTCATTATTAGGCCCATTATTAGTAGTAGTAGTAGTTTTATATCAAGGCGGGTCCGTGGCACAAGCGGTTAGACGCTTGCCTCTCACCGCTGGGGGCCCGAGATCGAGTCTCGGTCGCACCATGTGGGTTATGTGGAGGACGAAACGGAGTTTGGGCAGATTTTTCTCCCGTTTTCCCCTGCCACAATTTCATTTCATCATTCTCCATTCTCATCCCATCCATTTAGTTCCATTTCATATCATTTATTTGCCCCTATGATGGTGCGTCAGGCGTCGTCAGCCGTCACCCTTACCTCTATACAAGGGGCTTCATCTCATCTCATCCCTCATTCCCGTCCATGAGTTGGACACGAGCTGAGGAAATTATATTATTATTATTATTATTATTATTATTATAATCACCATATAATCATATATTCTCTACTTTAAAGAGTAATAATAATAATACTAATACTAATAATAATAATAATAATAGTAATTAATATTATTATTATTATTATATCACCATATAATCATATATTCTCTACTTTAAAGAGTAATAATAATAATAATAATAATAATAATACTAATAATAATAACAGTACTAATACTAATAGTAAATAATAATAATAGTAATATTAATAACAATAATAATAATAGTAATTAATATTATTATTATTATTATTATATTATTATTATTATTATTATTATTATTATTATTATTATTATTTACTATTATTAAGTCCATCGCTGAGGTCTCGAGGTAGCGTGCTGCTTTGTCACGCTGCAGGTCCGAGTTCGATTCTCGGTCGGGACAAATTTGCTGGGTGTCATTTCATCGGACAGCTGTAACCCTGCCTTCCAGGAACCCAAACATCTGAAGGGGGCTAAAAGTAAGCAACCTAATGACAACCTAATAACAGTATTATTATTATTATTATTATTATTATTATTATTATTATTATTATTATTATTATTATTATTATTACTATTATTAAGTCCATCGCTGTGGTATCGAGGTAGCGTGCTGCTTTGTCACGCTGCAGGTCCGAGTTCGATTCTCGGTCGGGACAAATTTGCTGGGTGTCATTTCATCGGACAGCTGTAACCCTGCCTTCCAGGAACCCAAACATCTGAAGGGGGCTAAAAGTAAGCAACATAATGACAACCTAATAACAGTATTATTATTATTATTATTATTATTATTATTATTATTATTATTATTATTATTATTATTATTATTATTATTATTATTACTATTATTAAGTCCATCGCTGTGGTCTCGAGGTAGCGTGCTGCTTTGTCACGCTGCAGGTCCGAGTTCGATTCTCGGTCGGGACAAATTTGCTGGGTGTCATTTCATCGGACAGCTGTAACCCTGCCTTCCAGGAACCCAAACATCTGAAGGGGGCTAAAAGTAAGCAACCTAATGACAACCTAATACCAGTATTATTATTATTATTATTATTATTATTATTATTATTATTATTATTAATCATAATCCCCTCTAATTTAATAGAGAAATTTAAAATAATTAAAACTTCGTGGATAGATGTTTATTGCAGAATATAATGAAAGAGAAAGTTTTTAGTTGTCATGTTAAGCACAGTTCAAGCATATATGCCACTCTTTTGTTAAAATGTGGTAAATATTCCTTTCCCTGGCCATGTGTTCCATCTGTTATCTATTTTATGTACTACGTCAAAGAATATATCTGAAAATTATTCAATACCACGTGTATTTATCCGAGTTTTGCGGGAATTTTAATATTTAGGATGTTCTTGTGATGTTCACAGTCATTAACAACAAAACTATGAAGACACATAACGAAATCTTCAATACCAGAACACCTGGTTTGAAACAATTAGTGGGCCCTTCGATACATGTTTCATCATCAGCTTTTCAAAAGTACATGTTCCGAAAGACCCGAGTGCTTTAACCCTCTTATTCCTCCTCCTGCTCCTTTTTCTGTACAGTTATATATCTTCTTTCACAGATTAGGCCTTTGCCTGTTCCGATCTCACATCTGTTCCGTCCAGCGTTTTCTTGGTCTTCCTACCGATCTTCGTCCTCCAGGATTCTACATCCATGCCATATTTGGTATCTAATTCTCTGTTATTTTTTGCAGTTGCTCTCTCCAATTGTTCCAGTGTTCTTCTATTCGTTGAAGAAGTGTTTGTACTTTTAGTTCCTCTCTAATATTCTCATTTCTAATATGTTCTTCTCTTGTACAACATATCACAGCCTAGGAAGCTTATTTCCGCTGCGATTGCTTTCTCAGTAATCTCATATATATTAAATATTATAAGCTTATTCTTCTTCTTCCGTATGCAGTATTGGGTGATGATGCCCGTTCTGCGACTACAAAAACTGATCTTTACATCGGTTGAAGGATCTTCCGAGGTCTCTTTTGCCTTTAGGTTTGAGGTGGTAAATCATATTTGGTAAACGGGAATTTGACATTCTCTGGACGTGTTGGAACCATTTAATCTGATAATTTTGTATATGTTCCACCATTTCCCTGCTATTCCACTGCATCCTTATCTCATCACTCTTCATTCTATCCCTTAAGTTACTCCGTTAGTGATCGCAAGAATCTCATTTGTGAACTAATATTATAATCTTTCCAACGTTTCTTTGGTGTTCAAGGTGATCTCCTTCCACCTTCCGGTAGATTATCTATTAATATACGAACCATCCTCTTGGGTTACATTACAGAAGGTGAAAATTATATTCATACCTTATCTTATTCTCCTATTAATTTATTTCTAAAATGTCGCGTAACATTAAATTTTTAGTAAGCGAAATGTTGTCAATATGAGGTAAGTGAGTTGTTTTCTGTGCAATTAAAGTTTTCTATTTATAGCAACGAGTCGTGAACGGGTTTAAGGGTAAGCAATGTATATGTAAAGATGTCGAGTTTGAAATTACTGCTTCGGTATCACACACACACACACACACACACACACACACACACACACATACATACATATATATGCCTAAATTAGGATGTCCCAAGACATAAATGAGTTTTTTTTCGCAAAATCAAATAAGCATAGCCTCTTTTTTTGACTTTAATAACTCAAATAACAAATATTACTGTATTGCGATTGGATCATGGCAACCCGTGCCGACTTCATGCCAAACATAAGACATGAAAATTTATACTGGGTTAGTGTAGGATTCTAGAACTAAAAGTTTATTATTAGTAAATAAAACTTCAATATGCCCAAAACGTGTAACTAACTATTTACTATTTTACAATAAAAATAATATTCTTCAAATTTCTTCAACCTAGTTAGCAAGTACTGACATGTTTCGAAGCAACTCGGCACGGGTTACCGTGGGCATACGTACACCAAATTGTACCTGATTGTTTTAAGGGGACCCAATGGAGAATTTCAAATGTATTTTAGTTTTAATCTGATTGTTTTGAAATTTTTATCACATTCATTGTGCTTATGTAAGCGTTTCTACGAAGTTTGGTGTTTATAAGTAGAATAGTTTCAGAATTATGATTTTTTAAACTATTTTTTTAATATTTCTTAAAAATGCTCCTTACGACGCATTTTTTAATATTTTTTGTTGAAATTTGAGATTCAGAGTCTTCATGATTCCACCAAACACATTGCTATGCACAAAAATTCATAAAAGGAGGATACTGTTTATTTTTCATCTTTGGAAAAAACATTATCACTCTTATTATTCCATCTCAATTTAAAGGAACACATATGTCTTAGACTAGTAACTGCATAGCAAATTTGAATTAGAATTTATTGGAGAGTCTAACCACAAAATGTCACTTTGATAGCAAAAAATATTGCATCGTAAGGAGCATTTTAAGTTTTGGAAAATGTCAAAAAATGGAAACCGAAAAAAACGCTTTTTAAATTGTAAGCAGTAATGCTAACCATACGTGCAAGGGTATTTAAACTCTTACGTCACGGGGTCAATTTTGCTCCCACAATATAATCGTTTACATGAAAATGATCCTAAAGATTCAGAGTCATTAAAAAAGCAAATAAACAAAAATATTTTTTTACCATTTTTTCGACATTTTTACCCTTAACATTATACAAATAATTAAATGGGTCTGTGTTAAAAATAAAAGACTTGAATCTAGCAAGTGCCATGTTTTGTTCGTCATAATTTATGCCATACAATATTTAAATTGCAATTATAATGTATTATCATTATTTATCCAACTGAAAATAAAAATACATTTAATTTATTTAGACGTAGCAATAAACACGCCGGATATTAGCCAGTCTTTATAAGTAAAAACGTAAACTTTCGTTTGTTCAAAATCTTATATCTACGTATGTACGTAAGATCTTCATCGATTGCTTTGAAATTTGGACTTAGCATTGCAAACAAACACGCGCGAGTTTTTATATATCTATTATACATACATACATATATATATATATATATATATATATATATATATATAGAGAGAGAGAGAGAGAGAGAGAGAGAGAGAGGGTGTAACAGGACCTCACTGACAAAATGATAGGGATGATAGGCCATGCAGAGAGGGTCATTTTTGTGAAGGAACATACAGTCGCAAACACGTCGTTCATGAGTTATGCGCAGATGAAGGTGTTCGCCTGTAAGGGTCGGAATTGAATACAAACAATTGTACACGTATCATTTTATTGAAAAATGACATGTTTTTACAATAAGTGTTCAAACAATAATTGTTTTGACGACGTAAAATAATCCTGCCAAGATCAGCCGTGCTGGCCGATCGTTGATCCGACGATATCAAACTTGCAATGAGGCACAGGTCGACTGTATGAACACTTATTATAAAAACGTGTATGCTATTATTCAATAAAATGATACGTGTACAATTGTTTGTATTCAATTCCCACCCTTACGGGCGAATACCTTGAACTGAACTCATGAACGACCTGTTTGCGACTATATGTTCCTTCACAAAAAAAAAATGATCCTCTCTGCATGGCCTATCATCCTTATCATTTTATCGGTGACGTCCTGTTACACCCTGTACACACACACACACACACACACACACACACACACACACATACACACACACACACACACACGCACACATATATATATTAATTAGCTGTACCCGGCCACGCGCTACTGTGGCTTAGTCTGGTTAATTTAAAAAGAGAGAGTACAAATTTCTAATGTTTAATTTCACAAGTTTATAACGTTGTGACAGGTTAAAACATGTTTCTTTTAATGACACAACGTTGTGAAATTGTGAAATTAAACATTGCAAATTTGTACTATCTCTTTTTAAATTAACCAGACTAAGCCACAGTAGCGCGTGGCCGGGTACAGCTAATTAATAATAAAATTAATTAAAAAATGGAATCAAACCAGATTATTAATATTTCAGCCTGAACTAATAGAGAAGTATGGGTATCCTGTAGAGATCCACACAGTGGATACTGACGATGGCTACATATTGGAAATGCACAGGATTCCATACAGCCCAGAGTCTCCAAAAGCGGATAATAAACCTGTAGTTTTTCTGCAACATGGACTCTTCTCATCCTCGGCTGATTGGATCATTTTGGGACCTGGAATATCTTTAGGTAATTCAATTATAGATAAGAATTTTCAGCAATTTGACTCTATGTAATACACGAAATTAAAAACAATCAAAGGCATATAAATTTGTTGATTTCATTGGGGTGGTTTGATTCTGTTGAAATCGTTTCATGGACTAAATTCGTGTGGTTTTGTTTATTCAACTCTACGTCGAATATATACTTAATATGGATTTGTACATCACTACTGCATCGTAACATGACAGGTTTAAGGCATGACCCCCTCGGAGCAGAGCTAAGGCACTTGCGCTGATTCAAGTACTCATGGAAGAAGAAAATTTATGATGGATTTTCGGCCAGTATAGGACCGGTCGGTGCTCACCCACCATCATGAGGAATTTGGGTAGCTACAATCAGTAGCGGCCCAATGTTGAGAAAACAAGCTGTAACGGCTAAAGGACCCAACATGCTGACCACACGTCACCCCTGTACTGACTATATGATCTTCCACCTTTGTAACTAACACATGTGGATGTGAGGCCAGCAGCCGGTTGGTAGGCTAAAGGTGGTCTAGCCTGTCGCGCCATGGAATTAAAAAATTCAGTAGTACGTACTATTCTTACGTGTCCAAAGCTGTGGCCTCGAGGTAGCGTGCTGCCTTATCAATAAGCGGACACGGATTCGATCCTCGATCACAATAAGTTTCCTGGGTGAGGTTTTTCAGGTTTTTTCGTCACTTGTAAGACAAATGTCGGTAAACGTTAAGGCCCAAACGGTCCCTCAACGCCATATGGTCATCATTATCACCATCATTCATATTCGCCTTGGATTAAGTTTAGGATTAAGGACTCTCCTGGAGAACCACTAACATCATCATCACCCATCATATAATCAGGACCGCCTTCCAGGTGCCACAAACTCAGAAGTAAATTTCAATTAAACCAATGCCAGGATAAAACACTAGAAATGTCGAAAATACAACCTGGCGCATTGGATTAAATAAAAAAAACTATTCCAACGTAATTTACTGAAGTATATTTATGTTTGGCGCAGGATATTTGCTGGCTGACGCTGGATACGACGTGTGGATAGGGAATGCACGTGGTAACACATATTCCAAAAATCACCGTACACTAAGCACTTCCAGCACAGACTTTTGGGATTTCAGGTAATGAAAACTTGAATTAAATATACATTTTTTTTTCAGGGAATCTCTTTAAAATCTTGCCACTCAGTGTATTTCTGAATATATCAGAGATACTGAAATAAAATCAGGTGTTAGGATTAAGATTTGTGTTTCACTTGGGTAAAATTTTCTGGAAGTAAAATGGTTCCCCACTCAGTTCTCCGGGCGGGACTACTTTAGGGAATCCATGGCTAAGACTCAAACACAGGGACATGTTTCAAGCAACATGGAACGTTAGGATATTAATTATATACCCCACACTTCCTTGGGTAGGGATTACGGTGGTCCCTAGTGGAGCTCATTAACCAAGCTAAGTTAGTTACACTTATTTACCTATAGATGTTAACGAGTGATATATGTCAGCACATTCGTCTCAATGAGATATCTAGTACGAAATTAAGATATTATTTGGATGGATGAAGGTCTAATAGTTAATTTTAAATTTATTAAGTTTCCAATCTATATACAGTAAAACTTGTTTAATCCGGAACTTTAATAATGTGGAAACCTGTCCAATCTGAACAAATTTATTGGTCCGGCGAAATAATAGTAATTTTACATGTATTTACTTTGCATAAAACGGAAGGATATTTCTACCCAATTCATGAAAAATAATTTATAAAGCGGAAAGACAGACAGAGAAATAAATTAGTTTCCACTTCATTGATATCCCGTTAGGCCCAAAAAAATTATTACTTCCATCGGGTGAAGTAGAGATTCTACCTGTACCTGAAATTTTCTTTCGGCCTCACTGCACACCCGTTATGCGAAACACAGATACCTGTCTTACAAATAACCATTGCAATCTAAAATCTTAAATTAGTTTAAGTTCTCAGGCCGATCTTTCACAGGTAGCGTCTGAATTTACGGAATAAAGATGGGTAAAACGTATGTAATATCATTGTCATTAAACGAAAAAGTGAAAGTGATTGAAGATAAATCCCCAAATTTTCGGATCGATGTTCCTAAGTCAAGCTATTGCTAAATCCCTAGGATTGGCTGGACAGTTTTAAAGACGACACTGTAGTGTGGAATGAAATTTGCGGTGAATCAGAGGATATGCTCGAAAGTATAGTTAGTGAGCGGTAACCGAAACTGCATACTTTAATTTCAGGATACGCTTAAGAGACATTTTTAACGCTGAGGAATCGGGACTGTTTTTTCACGCGTTACCGTTGAAGTCGCTCGTACATTCTATACATTACTTTTGAATGGCAGCGGAACCACAATTAAGCCAATACGTAAAAAAGACATTAAGGTACTCTATAATCTAAGATTATTAATACATTTTAGTTTTTTTTTATAATGCGGTATTTTGTCTAATGTGGAAAAGATTGGTCCCATGCGATTCCGATTTGAGCAAGTTTTACTGCATATTAATTTCGAATGCTTATAGTAAAATATAGATAATTAAATTTATTTACTTGTTTAATAATGTTCAAAGTCGGTTGCAGTAGGCTAGCGGTTATGTTCCTTGCCTCTAGTTCCGAGGGACCAGAATCGATGGATTTTTAGGATGGAAAGAATGACATCTAGGGGTAAATAGGTGTAACTAAATTAGCTTAGGTTGAAACACTCCCATTAGGGAGCACCTTAATTTCCACACGGAGAAGCAAGGAATAAAGGCCTATATATATAGATAGATAGATAGATAGATAGCTAAAGAATAATTAAATATCTTCAACAAAATGGAAAAAATAATACCTTAAAAGTGAATGAAATATAATATTAAAATGCAGACATTAACAGACTCCCTAAGTTATTATTGTAGTATAAACAAGAAGGATATAGACCTGAAAGAAGACTTATAAAAATATTAAAATATTACTTAAATCTCCCTTATGTTGAAATAGGCCAACAAGCCTAAACCATGTGGATGATGATGCATACAAATTTGGAGACCATTTTATGCCATCGTGCTACCTATGAATATTTGATCGGAGAACAAGTGACTGCTAACATGATTTTGGCCAATGGGATAATACATGTTCCCGTTAGAGGCAATTGTCAAAATGTTTAATCACATATAAGATGATTCTATCCAATGAGTCCGCATATATTAGTGGGCAAGTTAGGGTGAGAAAATGGGAGAGTTAGTACGTCAGATTAGTTTAGTGTTCACTTGTTAGTTAGCGGGTTTTTGTGATAAGTTGGCTGCACTGCTGATTAATTATTATAACATATTTTATAGTGCAAATATGGTGATTTTAGATAATTTGAGCTCAAATTCTCACTTGATTTAAATGCATTTCTCAATTTTTTTGTAAAAATCGACGTATACATTTCTCATAAGTAATGCCACGAGTGATTTCCAATTTATCTAGAGGATTTGGAAATCAATAATGACATTTTAGGACTATTTAACGAATAAAATTAAGCTGTTTACTCAAAAATCATTATTTAAATATAGTTATTTTAAAATATTTATATGTTTAACTTAAACGGCGATGTTTGAAAACAAATGAGAAATTCTTGGTTATGTTTCATTTTGTTCATTACTGCAACTTGATAATATTATTTATTGCCAAATAGGATCGCAGTAGTATAAGATTGTACCCTAGTGGAGAAAAAATGAAACCCATCGAACTGTATATTATAACCAACATTATAGGTTATTAATTATTTTTTAGGAAAGTCTCAGTAAAATAATCAATTAAAAACACAAGTATTGAACAAGCGATTATCAAATATGTAGTTCGAAGGAATCAGTTCATTATTTGCAATATTCAACGTATTTCTTGGCGGGTCATTCACCGCAAAATAATACTCTAACCTGTTCAGAACATTAAAAAGGACAATTTTTCTTTATTTTTGATAAATATAATTCGATAAATATCGAGGTGAAATACGACTCTCATTGGTTGTAAAACAAAATTCATTGAAACGTGATTGGTCATTGACTACCATTTGGGGCATGAGTTAAGTAGTGTATGGTATTATTTACATACTGCAAGAATAAATGTGTGTTTTCAGTTCTTTATTTGCCTTTATGTAGGTGGTATAATAGCATAGAATCCCCCAAATATGTTTCAAAACTTTAAAATCACTCTACAGAAAAAGTGTGAAACTTATTATTGAGACGATCTCATTCTATGGAATGAACCATATTTCATATTTGTTATTAAGGTAATTTTATATTTCAGTTGGCACGAAATGGGTGTCTACGATTTACCTGCTGAAATAGACTACGTGTTGGATAAAACAGGACAATCAGATCTATTTTATGTAGGACATTCCATGGGAACTACCATGTTTTACGTCCTACAATCCGAGAAGCCACAATACAGCTCAAAAATACGTCATATGATCAGTTTAGCTCCTATTGCCTACATGGAACACGTTTCGAACCTTCTTGCTGACATCGGCGCTTACTTTCCTGGTGGAGAAGTATGTATTCTACTACCATTGCCGTTATTTCTGTTATTATTATTATTATTATTATTATTATTATTATTATTATTATTATTATTATTATTATTAAATTTATTACTATTATTATAACAATACAGGGTGCTCTAAAATTCCCCTTACAAACTTCTAGGACTTATAGAGGAGACTGAGTTGATAATATTTAGAAATTAAAACCATGTTCGGAAACTTACCGTTTCCGTGCTATAGCCGTTTGAAAACAAGCATTGCCTGAACTTATGTCACGTGTCTCAACAAGTAACAGGTTCGCGATTCGTCTAAATCGGAAATTTCCTTATCGAGTATTCCAAGACGTTCTTTTTAATGTCAATTTTTTTTCGAAATTTTGGAAACTGGAAACATTTATTATGGAGGGTGTATCCGGGATTATTAATGCAAGCCTTGATTCAGTTTCCATTTTCTTTCTTAGGTGATTAATGAGTTTAATTGTAAAACAAGTTATGTACTGGGTCACGCCTCGTAATAAATGACTTGTAAAAGTGGTCGCGTTAAAAACATGGGTCCGAAACCTGGATAGTAAGTAGAAAACAAGCCAACAAGCTGTTAGCAGTATAAATGAATTTTTGGGGACCATCGACAAGAATTTAAAGACGGGATAAAGTCAGAAGCAGCACAATAAGGGAAATTATGCAAGTTAAAAGAAAAGCATATTAGAAAAAAACTGAAGAAAATTTTAAAATTGAGTGGATACCTCATAAAAATGGAAGAAGATAGAAGACAAAATAAGATCCTTGAATGCAAAGGTAATGGAAGAAGTGGAAGAGGCAGACCTAGATAACGCTGGATAGAAGGAGTTAGGAGAAGTATGGAAGCTAGAGATTTGAGTGGAGAAAAATGTTTGGACAGAAACTTCTGGCGACAAATCAATTTGGGTTGAAGGAGAACCACCGTATTATACATTATTCCTAATAAAATTGTTATTATTATTATTATTATTATTATTATTATTATTATTATTATTAACTAACTAATTCACAGCATTATCGAACACTGAGGTTCATGCCCGCGCGGACATAAGCTCGCCATACAACCCTACTTTTACCCAACTTTTCGCAATGTTTTGTCTGAACCATTTATTGAAATATGGACATTGAAGGAAACTATTACTGAATGTGGTACGAGAGGTCCATCGTGTAGTGAGCACAGTGTTATAATTTTATAACTTACAAATTTAATTTTATTACCTCAAACAGTTCTTTAGTGAAGTCTACCAACACTTTTAGTCGGAATATAGTATTATTATATGTGCAATCAGATTTCCATCAACGAAACTAAACTAAATGTATGTTCACACATCGAAATACAAATGGAAATGGACAGTTAATGACAAATGAGAGAAATTTTGAAGAAGTGGCTGAGTTCAAATACCTAGGAACAATAATTACAAATAGGAATAAAATGCATAATGAAATTAAATAGCCTATAAGAGCCAATGTGAAAATGCGTGCTATTTTGCATTTTACATGGACTGTTGTGTCCCAACTTCTCTCAAAACACGTTAAACTGAAAATATGTAAAACTGTTATTCTCACAGTTATGTTACATGGATGTGAAACATGGACTCTTAATTTAAGGGAGGAGAAAATATTACTAATATCTGAGAATAAAGTTTTTAGGAAAAGCATTTTGAACCAAAGAGATAAATAGACAGGTGAATGGAGAAGACAAATCAACAGTGAGATACATGTTCTTTATATGAATCCAGATATAATAAGAAATTTTAAATCTCGTATACTGCGATGGACAGGATATGTGGCACGAATGAGGAATCATAGAGGGGCATGGTAACTTCTTGTAGGAAAACCAGAGGGAAAACGCCCATTGGTAGACCAAGAATGAGGTAGCAGTATAACATTATGAATTGAGGGAAGTAGATTATACAGGCGAGAGACTCTTCATGTCCCAATTCCTTTCAAAAAAATGTTAAACTGAAAATATATAAAACTATTATTCTACCAGTTATATTATATGGGTGCGAAACATGGACTCTTACTTTAAGGGAGGAAAGGAGATTATGAGTATTTGAGAATAAACTTCTTAGGAAAATGTTTGGACCAAAGAGAGATGAACAGACAGGTGAACGCAGAAGACTTACATAACAGTGAGTTGCATGGTCTTTATAGGAAGCCAGATATAATGAGAACAGATAAGTCTTGTTGACTGCGATGGGCAGGACATGTGGCACGAATGGGGAATCAAAGAGGTGCATAGAAGCTTCTTGTAGGAACACCAGAGGGAAAACGCCCAGTTGGTAGACCAATAATGAGATGGGAGAATGACATTAACTATGATTTGAAGAAAGTAGATTATACAGGGGATGATTGGAAAACATATCAGGATCGGGATGTATGGAGAGCTTATATCCACGTGGCCATGAGCCTAATGGTTCGATAGTGCCAGTGTGTTAGTTAGTTAGATTATATAGGTGATGATTGGAAAAAACAGTTTAGGATAGGGATGTATGGAGAACTTATGTTCGCGCGTCCATGAACCTACGGGTTCAATAGTGCCAGTGAGTTAATGTGATTTCTGTGTAATATTACAGATAGTGCTTGGCGGTTTGGAATGCCTTGGACTGGGAGAATTGTTTGAGTCCAATGATTTTACCACCTGGGTGATGGACTTTGCTTGTAAAGAAGGAAGTATTACAGAAGGAATGTGCATGAATGTGATGTTTGCTCTCATCGGATACGATCCTGTACAAGTCAACAGGGTAATACTCAGACACTATTTTCTACTCTTCTTCTTCTTCTCTTGATCCTAAGCATACAGTCTGTTGGGAAGTGAGTTTTTCATCTATATTATGATTTTCTGGGGATCTCCTGCCAATTAGAATGTAATGTTTCTTAACCATTAATTGTCATAAAATAATTGAAACCCATGCCTCTTTTTCATTGTTTCACTAATATATCGAAAGGTTAAAAAGAAAAATATTGTGACGCAATGTACTGGTGGCGTTTTATAATATCGCATGCAACGGCGACAATACATGTCTCGAATTGGTTGAAATAGATTTGTGAGTCGCTGGCTCATGAGTCGCTCGCTCGTGAGTCATCGGCTCGTGAGTTGCCGACTCGTAACAGTAAGATACCCCACAGCCTAAGTACTTAAAACTTTTAAGGAGGGACCTACACTTTCAGCCATTAAAAATATGGCATATTTGTTTTTTTTTCTCAGCAACAATGCTGGTTACAGAAATGAAATTTGGTATGTGATATTTGCATTACAATGTGAGCATGTATGTATACTTAAGTACAATCTAACTTCAGTCATTATGGTTAATTAAATATTCAAAATGTTAGCTGGAAATGTTACGTTTTCTTGCCGTTTCCCTGATAATTTTCCTACATTTCAATATATTTTAATGATTCTTGTCTTATTTTACTCAATCTTGTGGCTACAAAATATACTATAATTGTTTAATTATGTATACTGTAAATATTTTATTTTTCATTTTAAATTGATGCATACTCATTTTTGTTAAAATTTACATTAAAAATACTTTTTTAAATAAAATATAATAGGTGCAATACTAATTGTAGTATATTTTGTTCATCTCTGTAAACTACATATACATGCAAAATATCACCTCAATATCTTAAAAACGTTGGGAGTAATCAGGGAAACCGTATTGAAAAAATTAAGTAACGGAAGACAAGCGACACACTTACCGAATATGTAGGTACCTTCTAAAATTAAAGGGCTCACTCGAGTGACAGCGTTGCACATTATTTTGTAAACATAACTCGAAAAGTAACAGAGGTATCAATGAAAATCTTTCACTAATTTAAAGATGAAATGCCAGTCTATATGAAATAAAATGAAAAATGACTTTTTTACCCTCAAAGGTGTAGATCCCCCCTTAACTTGTTCGACTATTTCCTCATTTATTACAATCTTCGACCGTACAGCTTGTTTGCCATAAAATATAATGGCTTAGATTTATTTATTATCGATGTTTTAAAATGATATTATTGAGTTACTATATTAGTTTGTATATTCTATTTACAGAGTATTGAAGTCTATACTTTCAATAAAGTTAATAACATAGCTTGTATGTGGGTTACTTCAGCATTACTGATCGTTCAGTAACCACCAGCTTTAGTTATATATCTTTAACAAATATCTTTTAGAGGCATAGAAGCAGCAGAGATGAAATATTTACTATTTGTGGCAGGATATAATTTAATGAATAAAAAAGGAGTGAAGATATCCGTAAAGAACTACAAATATTCAGTTTGACAGATAAAATAGAAGAGTATAGGAGAAAATGGTATGAACATATCTGCAGAATGAATACCAACAGATTGCCTAGGAAAGGTCTCAACTATCAACCAAGAGAAGGAAAAGAGATCGGGGACGACCGCGAAAGAGATGGACACAAACGTTATAATACTTGGAGTCGGAACGAATCAAAAAAGGTTTAATCCTTGCAAGAGGAAAAAGAAGAAAAAGAAGAAGAAATATATTTTGACGATTTAACAGCAGACAGTCCCACAGCAGTTGATTACTGTTTGTGAACTTTATTTGCAGAGACATACATGTTTTCCTCCCGATTTTAAACCTATGCCTAGTGTATATTAACCTCTTTCTTGGTTTAAAGGTAATATAAATAAATGTTTTAATAATTACAGACAATGTTACCAGTGATACTTGCCCACACTCCAGCCGGTGCCTCGACCAAAACTATTCTACACTACGCTCAAGAAATAAACACAAGTAAGTTATTGTTACCGACACTTTGAGTTAGAAAATAATCATTCATTCTAGCGAATTCCGAAGCAAAGCAGACATTGAGGTTGTTTTCTCATGAAGATTTTTGAAAAATCTTTACAGAACTTCACCGATTCTATGAAGTAGATACCATAATCGTTGATGCCAAAAATATACATCAAGGGCTCGGGATCAGAGAGTCATATGCTACATAATATTGAAACTGAGATATATGAATTTCTAAAATAAAGAGTATCAATAGAAAATAAATCTATGACAAACATAGATGAAATATTCTGCCATCTGTAGAAAAAATTGACAGTACTTGAACAGTGAGAAGAGTAAATGCTCAAAGCTCTGCAGATGGCCTTATTACAATTTTTTTCATATGTTGTATAGAGCTATATGCTCCCATGCCCTTCATATATATATATTTAATTCTGCCCGAGGGCAGGTATTTCACCGCAATAATAACATTTTCATGCTAAGCTTTGCAGCTTTACTAGGGGATTATAGGTGTGGTAGCTTCCCGTTGCTTTCCACACCGGTGAAGGATGATGATGACCGGATGATTTTCGGGGACCGTTGGGACCTAAGCTTCCTGACATTTGTCTTACAGGTGAGGAAAAACCCCGAAAAACCCTCATCCAGGAGCCTGTCCCGACCGGGAATCAAATATATATATATATTAAATTAAAAGAAAAAATAAGCCTAAACCGGCATTTGAACATGAGACCTCTAATATTATATTTTTTTACATTAGGCCCTATACATCCTCTCCACTCAGGCTGCTAGTGCAAACATTGATTTTTCTTTCATGTTATGTAGACGTTTCTATCATAAGAGACAGCGGTATATAATTGACAGATAAATTTGGACTCACGTCTCAAAATAAGAAATAAAATCTCATACACCTTACTTTTTGCAGACGACCAAGTTCTAATATCTAGTTCAGAAGATGGTCTACACAAATCATTCGTTCAATTAAATAATATGATACAGAATTATAATTTCAAAATATCAATAAGTAAAACGAAAATCATAGCTTTTAACGGATCAGATACCCTAAGAGCTAAAACAATTCTGGAGGGTAACCCGTTGAATAAGTCAACCATTTTAAATACCTGGGTTATGAAATCTCCTATTTTAAAAATGAACATCTATTTAACAAACTTAATAAATATAATTATTTATGTCGCACAATTAAGATATATTTAAAAATATAAGAAAGGAAAGAAAACTAAAATTTTATAAAGCAGTGGCAGTCCCCTTACTGTTGTAAGGTACTGAATTGTGGGTTTTAACTAAAAGAGAAGAGAAGATCATAGAAGCAGCTGAGATGAAATTTCTGAGAAGTGTAGCTGGCTGCCAACTTCTATATAAAAGAAGAAGTGAAGATATTAGAAATGAGCTAAATATTTTATAGCAGAATTATTGAATAATTAAATTAATATACAAATAATTCCTAATTAAATTAATCAAAATATTAAAATGAAAGTAACTCAGTGTGATAAATATAAAATAGAAAATATTAATAAAACTCTATCATATAATATATCAAAAATAGTAAGAACATTTTGTTCATGAAAATAATAATATAAAAATCCCTATAATCATTAAATTATAATAAAAAATATTATAATTTCATTAGACATAAAATTTAAATAAATCAAACAAAATCCATACAAGCAAAATTATCAAAGAGTGGTGAGATCACCAGAAACCCCTCAACAAAAATAACAAGTGAGTGACAGTTTTATATGTTTGAATGTCTTAAAAATAAGAAACATATGAACGCATTATAACCGTCATCACCAGGTAGCCTGATAAAATACAAAAAGACAATACATGTCATGATAACGAAAGTCCAAGAAACCAAACATTTTTAAAGAAGCAACCGTTATAACAATAATTAGTACATGTCATGTTAACGAGATTCCAACAAACATTTTAAAAATGAATTAGATATGGAGAGGAAAAAAGAAGACGAACTGAGGACAAAGGCATTACTACTATGAACAGTTCTAGAAAATTGGAATTCCCAAAGAGGACGGAATAACAAATTTGGAGTGTCTTTAATGATAGTTAACCAATAACATTAATTGTAATAAATACTATTAGCCAATTGTTAAAGCGATGGTGGAACAAAATTAAGATGGAAGGGATAGACCGAGTTTTCCTCTAGAGTAATGAAAACTGAAATTACACAGGTCAACATGATTTTTGTCTCATGAGTACCAATAGTTGTATTTAATGCAGTTTTTGTATCGTGTTTTCAAATACTTAATCGGAATTTCTCCATCACCCACAGTTTTTTTTATTTCAATTTAAATTAATAGATTTAAATACTTATTTTTTAATAAACTTTTTTTCGTCCATTTGTCCATTGTAAGATAAAATCAAATGAGCTAACTCAGGATATTTCAGCTATGGAAAAGAGATATCAAGGCAAATGGAATCCTAATATGCTGGCTGATTATAGTTGGACCATCAAGAGGGATGCTCCACAGGCGAAATATAGCAGAAAATCGTCATTTCTTACTTTCTAAGCGAGTCCGAATGTTCGAATATTGTGTAGTTACGAATGTAAAAAATATTAAAGTGTTTGAAATTATAAATTCCTGTCTCTCGGAAACCTTGCGTGATGGAGAAAACCCGATATCATATTTGAATTCAGGAGAAAACATACTATCAGAATCACATATTTTTCTTTCTGAGACAAAAACGATTTTCTTTTTTGTTGTTGAGTGTTATTAGGCTCGCTCCTACCTGGATTGTAAATTAATTCTCGCTATAACTTTGATTCTAATTCATTACTCTCGCTCTGACTACTTCGATTCTCGTTCTAACTCCGATTTTAAGTATCCGGCGATCAAGAAAGTGTGTCCATGTCAATTTAGAGACTTACAATTCTTACAGCCGTCGAGTAAAAATGACTTAGATTTTTTTCGGAACACTTCCCGCTTATAAATGTTTTATAGATATGAGTTAAACTTACAACTATTTCACGAGTTGAATAGATAAACGTTTCATCTTAATATTGATTCACCGACGTCTTCGTCTATCTAAATGTATGTGATTACTGCTGCTCTAATTTAATAATCTGTGTAAAACATTAACGATTTTCATTCGACGAGTTACAGTAGTTATAAATTCAACGCGAACCCTGAAATCCATGCTTCTGCCCCTGACTTAATCGGAGTCCAGTCGCTGACATTCGGATAGATAGGGTCGTGGTAACTACAAGTGCGCCTAGATATCAATGTATCCAGCCGATGCTAAAAGGGACTGGTGGACTTCATCGCTTTAACGCTCACTCAGACCGCAATATATATATTTGTCCGAAAGCTTACAACACCGATCCGCCGCAAATTGGCGCCCAACGTTCAAAAGCCGACAGTATGTCCCGCCGCAATTTTTAAAACTTTTAAATAAAATAATATAATCTAGAAAAAACTGGAAAGAACATGTTCAAGGAATGAAAGATGAACGCATACCAAACATTATACTTAATTACAAACGAAAAGGTGACAGGAATGTTGGTAGACCGAAAAAGAGATGGATTCAACTTTTTTAGAATCAGAATCTATGAGACCGGAACAAGTCACATAGGCTTAATATGTGATTGTTGTTGATGATGATGATGAAGAGGCAGTAGGACATCGCTCCAGTGCTACATACACACATATGTAATATATATATGCATAACATATCCATTATCGCTCTAGCGGCAGCAATTTTTGTTTAATAAAATCCAAAGTTAGCATATAGAATTTAATTATCAGTCTCTGGATTTTGTAAATCGTTTAGATTTACTTCTACAGTTTCAATGCTATCAATGTTTTCAAAATTCCATGCAAGAAAGAGCTTATGGATCGAAATAGATGTAAATCTAAAGTACATCATCAGAGCCATATGATGTGTGTGATAGCAGTTTGACTCCTCTCAATTCCCGGATTATTTACCATGGTTGTTGGTTGAGTATGTGATCCACTTAGATTTGAACTCACGGCCCTCAAAATTTTAATAAACTCGTTCAAGTTTTAAGAATAAACACATCGACTGCATCCTCGTTTGGAAAAAATTCCAGTGAAATTGTAAGCTTTCACGGCCTACATCTTCATTCTTGTATCATTGGTCTTTCATAGGTCCATTTTTATTGAGGCTCGATGTTTCGTCTACTACTGCGGTATACATCCTCAGGAGATTCTGTGTGCTCTCTGTGTCGACTGCAGCCTACAGTTGAAGAGTTCACAGAGGGCACGCAGAAACTCCTGAAGATGTCTACTGCAGTAGTACACGAAACGTCGAGATTCAAGAAAACTGGACTACTACCGTTTAGCTGGAAAGACAATTAAATTACACTGAGCAATAAAAAATAAACTTTTTTTGTCTCAGAAACAAAAATATGTGATTCTGTTAGTATTTGTTCTCCTGAATTCAAATATGATATCGGTTTTTCTCCATCACGCAAGGTTTCCGAGAGACAGGAATTTATAATTTCAAACACTTTAATATTTTCAACATTCGTAACTACAAAATATTCGAACATTCAGACTCACCTAGAAAGTAAGAAATGACAATTTTCTGCTATATTTCGCCTGTGGAACATCCCTCTTGATGGTTCAACAATAATCGGCCAGCATATTAGGATTTCATTTGCCTTGATATCTCTTTTCCATAGCTGAAATCTCCTGAGAAAGCTCGTTCCATTTTATTTTACAATGGACAAATGGACGAAAAAACGTTTATTAAAAAATAATTATTTAAATCCATTAATTGAAATTGAAATAAAAGAAATGTGGGTGATGAGAAATGCCGAATACATATTTGAAAACACGATAAAAAACTGCATTAAGTACAACTATTGGTACTCATGAAACAAAAATCATGTTGACCAGTGTAATCAGACTCTCAGTGAATCTCAACTTGCATTACATCTCGGAATAATAAAGTTTACTTTATTTTCAGTTCCTCACAGTTTCTACCAGTGGAACTACTACCTAACTAACTTGCTTCATTATGGAAGTTTGTATCCAGCTGAATACGACCTCAAATCTATTGAAACTCCAGTAACTCTCATGTACTGCTACAACGATCCCTTTGGAGATCCTACGGTAAGTATAATTTCAGTTCTTTATTCTGACCGGGCGCCCAGACTACCATGAACACTGAACTATCTATTGTGTTATCCTAGTATATGGGTACAGTGCCCTTATATATTGTACAGCCTTTGAAAGAATTGATGGCGTACACATAATGTTTAAGTCCCAGAACGAAGCTATTGCGCATGATCAGAGGTCAACTACTCGGTTCACAAGTGCACAACTATTTGACAACTAAAATCCGTTCTATTTTGTTGCGTGTCGTGCAAGGGAAAATAATTTTGCGTACGTAAGTAGTGCGGTAAATGCTGTAAATAAAACAAAGTAAAAAATAAAAAGACAAATAAAATTAATTGAAATCAGGAAGAGAGGAAAAGAAAAAAAAAACATAACAGCAGGATCGAACATGCGACGTTATGCATGGGAAACAGACGTTCTCTCCACTAGACCACAGTCATCCCCACCTGAAACTGTCTGTATGAAGCGATCCAGTGTAGGGGTGATATATGGTCAGCCGTTATAGCTGATTTTCTCAACATGGAGTCGCTACTTATTGTAGCTACCCAAATGCCTCACGATTCTGGGTAGGCACCGGTTCCATACTGGCCAAAATTCCATGAAAATATGTCTTCCCCTATGGGGACTCGAACCAGCGCAAGTCCCGTAGCTCTGCGCCAAGGCTTCTTGCCTTAACCACTCGACTGCGGCACGGGACATCTGGTATACTAACTCGCCCATTTTCTCAACCTAACTTGCCCTTAGTGTCATGGACTGGGTTACATAATTACTTACTTACTCACTGACACTATCGAACCCGAAGGTTCATGGCCGCACGGACATAAGCTCTCCATATATCCCTATCCTGAGCTAATGCTTTCCAATCATTCCCTGTATAATCTACTTCCCTCAAATCATAGTTAATGTTGTTCTCCTACCTCATTATTGGTCTACCAACTGGGCGTTTTCCCTCTGGTTTTCCTACAAGAAAATTCCATACCTCTCTTTCAATCCCCATTCGTTATATCATGTCCTTACTATCGCAGTATACGAGACTTAACTGTTCTTATATAATCGGCTGGCTGCTTCCTATAGACCATGTAGTTCATTGTTACACGTAGTATTCCTCCGTTCACCCTTGTCTGTTCATCTCTCTTTGGTCCAAAAATGTTCCTAAGAACTTTATTCTCAAATACTCGTAATCTTCTTTCCTCCCTTAAAGTAAGAGTCCATGTTTTCGCACCCATATAATATAACTGGTAGAATAATAGTTTTATATATTTTCAGCTTAACGTTTTTTGAAAGGAGTTGGGACATCAAGAGTCTCTGCAATGCATAATAGCATTCATTTCCAGAATTGAGCCTATGTTTAATTTCTTTGTGCATCTCATTCCTATTTGTGATTATTGTTCCTAGGTATTTGGATTCAGCCACTTCCTCAAAATTTCCCTCATTTGTCATTAGCTGTCCATTTCCATTATATACTGAATTTCTACGTGTGACCAATCGGGTTAGAATCCCAAAATATATGAGTAAACATGTTGATAACTCATTCTAGCGGGAAGATGTTTTATCACATTGTTCAACATGACGCTAGCAGTCACTTGTTCTTTGATCGAATGTTCACAGGTGGCACGGTGCCATTAGAATAACCACACTTTTTTTTACAAACGATTTCACATTAACTATGAAAGAGGAAGTTATGTTGGAGATAGTAAAGGATAACGATTTGCACAATAATGCTGTTTAAAACCATTTTTTTACGAAATGTGTTCACTATTTTATGTGCGATTTAAATATTCAAGGATTCTGGTAATCATTTCACAATGCGCATTTATTTTCATTGCAAATGCATGAGAACTTACAGAATTGTATAATAATCAGTGACTTACTTGAAAAACTCGCGATGCATTTCTACACACTCTACACATTTATAATTAGCAGGAAGTTAATAATAATAAAAATAATAATAATAATAATTTTTTATTTTAAATACAGATTTTTAATGTTTACACATCTTTCTCTGCATAAAGTTGTTTTTTTTTCTTCTTCTTCTTCTTCTTCTTCTTCTTCATTCGTCGCTATTTTCTATCCATCGACTCCATCTTCTCCAGTCCTCTTGTTCTCATTCCAGTTTTAGTTCTTATTTCTTGCATCCACGGGTTTCGAAGTCTTCCTTTCCTTTTTCTTCCAAAGTTTTTCTGGGTAATCTTTCTTTTTAGATTCGTCGTACGTGCCCATACCAATTTAATTGCTTGTATCTTATATAATCTACTATTGAATATCTAATATTAATTTTCATTTCTTCTCGTAAGGCAATATTTATTTTTTATAATTTTGAACATGTTTCTGCTCTCCTCAAGAAATTAATTTCCATCGACTTAAGTTGTCCCAAGCCAGGTTAGAAAAGGGTGAGGGGAGGAGTAACAACCTCGTTAAAAAAACAGGGTTCAGTACGCCCGGCTGACAGTACCCTGTGAGGGCACCTTATCTAGGGTACAGATACTACTGCCTTGCAGTTCTTCATTGGTTTGACAAAGGCTAGAGGAAGAAAACCTTGACCAAAAATTACCTCGTACTCCAGGTTGGGGGTTGATGCATCATGACATCGTCACAAAAAATAAAAATGCTAAAAAGCCTAAAGATTTAAAGCCGGACGGAAATAAACCAAGACGACAAAAGCAAAGGAAAAGGACATTTCTTGTTGGAACACGGAATATTCGAGGTGTTCAAAATAAAATGGTTGACATCATAGAGGAAATGAAAATGCTTAACCAAGACATAATTGTGCTAACAGAAACAAAAAGAAAGGAAAAGGTTCAGAAGTTAAAGGTCCATATATGCATTTTTTCAGCGGAGTAGAGAAACATAAATGAGCGCAGAGAGGAATATCAATAATAATTAAGAAGAAATTCAAGAAATTTATAACTAGTTGGGAGGCCATAAATGAAAATAATAATCATAATAATATATATATATATTATTGTTATTATTATTATTATTATTAATTGAGGAGTACAACAAATGGGGATTAAATATAAATATTAAGAAAACCGAATATCTCACGACAGAACTAGAGAATGAAGAGAAATTACAATGCAAAAATGTGAAAATTAAGAAATTAAAAAAATTAAGATATTTAGGATCAATTTTAGAATCAGATGGGAAACGTTATAGTGAAACTAAAAAAAAAAAATTAGTGAAGGAAGAACAGCTATTGGATTGTTAAATTCAGTGATATGGAGTAAAATATTATAAATAAATCGAAGACATTGATGTTTAAGTCATTGGTACAAAGTGTTACGTTGTATGGTGCAGAGATCTGGACTTTAGGTAGACAGCAAACAATATATATATATATATATATATATATATATATATATATATATATATATATATTGAAACAGAGACAGATTTTTGACGAAGGGCATCAAGAAAATAAAAAAAGGAGAAAATTCGGAACCAGAAAATTAGAGGAATAATTAATGTTAAACATTAAATTATAGAAGTAATAGAAGAACGAAGAATGAAATGGTAATGACATCTGAAGAGGTTGGATATTATAGATTCCCAAGAATCATTCTGGATTGGAATGCTGAAGGCAAGAGGAGGAGGGGGAACCCAAGAAACCGTGGACGGATGAAGTGGAAAGAACTATGATCAGCAGAGAACTGAAAGAAGAAGAGGCTGACGATAGAAATCTGTGGCGGAGCCAAATACATTTAAGCTGAAAGATAACTGCTGTAATGTAAAGAAAATCCTTAATAAAAATTAATAATAATAATAATAATAATAATAATAATAATAATAATAATAATAATAATAATATGAACCAGTTCTACTATATGAATCAGAATCTTGGATTATGACACGAAATGAAAATAACAAATAGCAGGCTAAAGAAATGAGGTTTTTGGGATCTGATAGTGTTGTACTAGGTTAGATAGATTTAAAAATGAGGATATAAGGACATAATTAAATATAATATTGTTAGAGGAAATATTTCATCATTTTAGAGATCAATGGAATGAACACCTTGAAAGAATGCGCTACAGTCGTATTCCTAGAAGAATTCTTGATTATAAACCCGAAGGAAGGAGAGATTAGGGAAGACAACGGAAACACTGGTTGGAGAATATAGGCCATGAACCTACGGGTTCGATAGTGCCAGTGAGTTAGTTAGTTAGTCCCCATAAAGATCATGTAGCTCACTGTTATGAAGTCTTCTCCATTCGCATGTAGCATGTCTGTTTATATTATAAGTAAATATTTAGAAAAATTAAACTAAACTCAATATGAATCAAGTAAACATTATTAGAAACGTACAAAATCACAAATCACCAAATTAATTAGCTGAAATATTAATTAATTACAAAACAATGAAATTTATATTTATTTTCAAGGAAGCTAATGTCCTGAACTTCCTAATATCTTGCGATAAGAAGTTCCAGAGTCTAGCAATGGACACTAACTAACTGACTAACTCACTAGCAATATCGAACCCGTAGATACTTGGCAGCGCGTACATAAGCTCTCAATACATCCCAATTCTGAGCTAATGTTCCCCATTCATCCCCTGTATAATCTACTTTCCTGAAATCATGTTAATGTTATTCTCCCACCTCATTCCCGACCTAGCTACTAGGCGCCTTCCCTCTTGCTTTCTTACAATGAGCTTCCACGTCCATCTAACATTCCCCATTCATTTTAAAACTGTTGGAAATATTTTTTTTAGTCCAAAATTAGTGACGCGCATAAATTAATTAACTAGATTCCCTCTGTCCCTAAAAATTATTTGTTTATGCTGATCATGGGTAACAGACCGAAAGGCCTACGCACATTAAAACAATAGTTGAAGACGGACTGTTAACTCAGGTACGTTTAAATAATAAAACCTAAACAATTTCTTTATCCAATGACACAACGTTGTCATTTTAACATTATGGCATTCATTCCTGGCATGGTGTTATTATAATTGACTTATGAGGTTGGGGCGCCTGGGAAGCAGATTTACGCTGTCCCGATGATATATTATAGGTGATGATGATGGTATTTATGAGCCAGGAAAGGCCTTAATCCTAAACTTAATGAATATGTTAATGATGGCAACATGATTTTTGGAGACCATTTGGGCCTTAAAGTTTCCTGACATTTGTCTTACAAGTGAGGAAAAACCATGAAAAAACTACCACCCTGGAAAATTGTCCGAACGGGCCCTCCGCGTGACAAAGCAGCACGCTACCTCCAGACCACAGCGAAGGACATAAAATCTAAACATGCAACTGGTTGTAATAATGTGTCATTATTCTTTTCAGGATGTTCTTGAGCTGGGTACCGTGCTGCCTAACATCAAGGAGGTATACGAAGTGGCTCTTAAGACATGCAATCATCAAGATTTCTTGTGGGCAAAAGACGTGAAAGTCCTGGTCAACGATGAAATCATGAGAATATTAAGTGCTAACAATTAACTGTATTACATAGCCTTACATATCGGTTTGGAAAAATACACATTTCAAAGATATGGAATAAAAAATTGATATTAGTAATTTTTAAAGCATTTGTATGATCTACTTCCCTTAAATCAAAGTTAATTTTATTTCCTCACCTCATCCTTAGTGTACCAAGTAGGGATTTTCCCTCTGGTTTTCCTACAAGAAAATTCCATACCTCTCTTTCAATCCCCATTCGTATATCATATCCTGACTATCGCAGTTTAAGAGACTTAATAATAATATTAATAATAATAATAATAATAATAATAATAATAATAGCTTTATTTTACCTGGCAGAGTTAAGGCCTTAAGGCCTTGTCTGCCACTCAACCAGGTTTTTATTATATCTGGTTTCCTACAAAGATAATACGGGGAAGATATTGAAGGGGAACTTACGTTCACGAACGGTAATGGAGGAAGTGTCGTGTATTATATGCTCTGCTCATAGAATCTTATATCTAGGATTGCAGCTTTTAGAGTAGCGGACAGAATCAAATCGCATCACTCACCTATCTAAATCCAATTATAAATTGAAGAAGAGGAAAGGGAAGTGGGGAGCTTTAATACGGGAAGGAGGGGAGACACTAGAACTGTTAGGCGGTTCCGTTGGAGAGAGGATAAGACACAGGAACTGCTTAAGAAACTAGATTCTTCGACATCGGAGGTAATAGGCGATGTGGAGGAAAAGGTGAAGAAATTAAGATTACTAATGTGGGAAGGGGGAAAAATATGCAGATTAGAGGAGAATCAGGGCAAAAATAATATGTAGGCTGGTACGATAATGCATGTAGGGAAGGAAAAAGTCGAGCGGAGAGGGCTTTAGTGAGGTTCAGAAAGGAGGGTGGCGACTTCAATCGGCGGGTGTACATAGAGATGAGGAGACGATATAAAGAGATAACGGCTAGATCCAAGGAGAATTGGGAGGGAAAAATCTTGGAGAGAATCAATCAGGCTATGAAGGAACGGGATGTTACCAAAATTTGGAAAGTAATTAGGGAAATTAAATATCGTAAAAAAGTAAATCAAATTTATCCAGAAACTTGGGTACTTCATTTCCAAAGGGTGTTTACAGTAGGGGGGACCACGGCTATTATTAGTTGGTCATGACGTACCAAAGCTAGACTCGGAGATAACAAAAAGAGAGGTGAGAGATGCGATTCGATCCATGAAAAATGGAAAAGCTCCTGGTCTAGACGGTATACCAGCCGAGTTCTATAAAGAAACCTTGAAAACTGATAAATGGACAGGGTACATAGTAGGTATTTTTAACAAATTATTTGAAAAAGGAAGCTATCCAGATGAATGGTCCACATCAATGCTGCATCCTATTTACAAGGGTAAGGGTGGAGTTAACAATCCGGACAATTATCGCGATGTCCCTCTTCTGCCGGTGTTTCGAAAAATTTATTGCACAGTGCTATATAACAGGCTAAAAAATTAGGTAAATGAAAATAATAAAATTTCACAATACCAAGCCTGGTTCAGGGAAGGCTTCAGGACGGTGGACAATCTAATTTGTCCTGAGAACTGCAATTAACAGATGTTTGAGTGTCAAACGAGGAAGGTTACACTGTACTTGCATAGATCTAAAAAAACATTTGACTCTGTTGAACGCAATGCCATATGGCAGAAATTATGGCAACTAGGGGTATCGGGAACTATGATTAGGGCGCTAATGGGAATTTATAAAAAAGTGGAGTTATGTGTTAAATATAGGAGGGACCAAATTTCAGAAAATATAAAGGCAGTTAAGGGTGTAAAACAGGGATGTGTATTGTCACCATTGTTATTTAACTTATTTATAGACGATGTAGCTTTGATGCTGGAAGTAGACGGGATCGATGCTCCAACGGCGGGTGGGCGAAGTATTCCTGTTCTAATGTACGCAGACGACTTATGCCTCTTTTCCACGAAAGTAGATGGCATGGAGAAGGGTTTAGATTTACTATCGACATACTGTAGGACGTGGGGACTTACTGTTAACGTTAGCAAAACTAAAGCCATGACTTTAAAAACGGGTCGGTATACAGCGGGAGGGAAAGGTGGACATACCGTGGTGAGAATTTAGAAAATATTAAAAACTTTGTCTACTTGGGGATGACTTTGACAATGAATGGAAAATGGACGAGACACGTCGAGAATGCAACAATGAGGGCTAGGAGCCCAACAAGCGAATTGCTTAATATGTCAAAATTGCGAAACATACCGATGCGTACATTAGAACAGGTTTATTCTTCGACTGTAAGAGCGACCATGCTGTATGGCTCAGAATTATGGGATTGGGAACGAACGGGGACACTAGATAAAACTCAAGCTACGTTTCTTAAGAAAGCGATGAGATTAGCAACTGGGGACTTCAAATTGTGGCATACTGAAAGAATTCGGTACATTTTCGGACACAATAAGGGGCACAATTATGGCTATTAAGTATTGGTTGGACATAATAAACGGTAATCAGGACTCCCTTAGAGCAGAGTGTTACAATGAACAGAAAAGGCAGTGTGTTTAGGGATATTGGGTAATTGGTGTGGAAAGGGGATTGAAGGGCATAGGGATGGGTTGGGTATGGGAGGGGAGTACGCGGAATAATAGAAATGTTTGGAGGAGAGTTAAGAAGAGACTAATCGATATAGACAGACAATATATAGAAGCAGAGTGTAGCCAGAAAATATCGTTCACCCTGCAGACGGAACTGAAACTTTCGTGGGGAAGGGAGAAGTATATTGACTCTTTGGATGGGGATGATAGAAGTGTTATTGCATGGTTTCATTTGGGGGGATGGATGGCCCATAATTTAACAAGTGAAGAAGGCATTAAACTATGCCCGCTATGCGATGACCAGGAAAACTGGCAGTATATTATAGCATTCTGTAGAGAGACAGAACAACTTAGATTACAGATGCTGCCGGAGAGATTTCTCAGGTCGGATCGTGGGAAAGTGGCGTGTTGAGATATTTTAGGACGGATCGAGAGTGAATCAGAAACATGCAAATTTTTGGGTACAGTAAGGAAATTGAGATATAGCAAAATTGTAGATCAATAAGGATATATGTATTATCAATAAGAAGAATCTCAATATGGTCTTTGTTTTCGATCTTTAATTATATTATATAATAAATAGGTCTGATAAGTTGAATAGTCTGATAGTGCATTTGATGTCTGCAGGGACAGGGGGAGGGGGATAAGAGCGTGCGGTGTGTATATGTGGGGGAGTGTGTGGGTGTATGTGTGTGTTTTTTCTAACTTGTTTTCTAGCAATTTTTTTTAATATTAATGTACAGAATAAGACTCTTTTTTATTTATTTATACACATGGTATTTTCATGGATGAATGTAAATATGTATTATTGTGATGTAGTGTAGACATAGCTTTACTTACATGTAGCCTATTATTGCTTTTGATACAAGTGTATTTGTAGATATTTGTTTATATTATGATTAGTTTTATTTTTTTATTCATGGGAAAATAATGCACGTACGGTCTAGCGTGCCCGTGCGCAATGTAAATGCATATGTATTTTCTTTCTTCTGAAAAAAAAGGCAATCAATTCCATACCTACAAAGATGATATAGCTCACTGATATATAGTCTTCTCCATTCGCCTGTATGTCTTCTCTCATTGGTTCAAAAGTTTTCCTTAGAATTTTATTCTCAAATACTCGTAGTCTTTTCTCCTGCTTTATAAGCTAGAATTTGACATTCATATAATGTAACTAGGAGAATAACTTTTTTTTTAAGTTTAACATTTTTTGAGAAGTTGGGACGAAAAGAGTCCGTGTAATGCATAATAGCATGCATTTGCATATTTGAGCCTATGTTTAATTTCTTTGTGCATTTCATTCCTATTTGTAATTTTGATCCTAGGTATTTGAATTCAATCACTTCTTCAAAATTTCCCTCATTTTTCATTAACTGTCCATTTCCATTATATAATATATTTCTAAGTGTGAACATATATTTAGTTTTATTGACAGTTACTTCCAGTCCCAATTTCTTAGTGTTACTCAATAGAGTGTGCGTGTTAGCCCTAATAATACTAATAATGTTACATAATCATAAGTAATGCCACTAGTGATTTTCAATTTATCTAGAGAATTTGGAAATCAAGAGTGGCATTTGTTAGGACTATTTAACGAATAAAATTAAGCTGTTTACTCACAAATTATTACTTAACTATAGTTATTTTAAAATATGTATGTATGTAATGTAAACGGCGATGTTTGAAAACAAATCAGAACTGTGAGGTTATGTTCATTCACTGCTGCTTGATCATATTATTTATTGCCAGATAAGATCGCAAAATTGTAAGAGTGCACCCAAGTGGAGAAATAATGAAACACATCAAACTATATATCATAATCAACAAAACGGGTTATTCATTTATTTTTTAGCAAACAACTCAATAAAATTAAGGAATATTTTCATTATTTGCTATATTCAATGTATTTGTTGGAGAAAAATAATGCTTTGACCTGTTCAGAACATTAAAAAGGAGGAGCTTTCTTTATCACAAAAGCAGGAGCTGATAAAGAGAAATCGATAAAGAGCGAGGTGAAACACGACTGTCATTGGTTGTAAAACAACATTCATTGAAACGTGATTGGTCATTGACTAGCATTCCTGACATGAGTTAAATAGTCAGCGTAAATTAACAGCGTATTAATACCTTTTTCAACCTCTAAAGATTTAATAGCATTCTGTAGCGCAAAATTGAATAGTTGAGAGCATAATGAATCTTCCTGCTCTAAACCATTTTGAATTTCAAAAGTTTCCGAAACCTATTTACCTACACTAATCTATTCTTTGTGTCTTTTAGACACATTCGAATAAGTCTAACTTTTTAGGAATCCAGATCTTTAGCAGGATACTATGTAACTTCTCTCATTTAATTGAATCGTACGCTTTTTTGAGGTCTACATGTAGTTGGTGCACAGTGCTGTTACTTTCCCATTTCTTGGAAAATATTATATTTTAGATGAGCAAAAGAATAAAATAGGTAAATTAGTCATTGATTTATTAGCCCAATATTTGTCATACAGATAAAGAAGTGTGTACACTGAATAACTAATGATACGTTTCTTAGTTACACAGGAAAAAGACTTGCCTATTTGTTCCCCAATGTGTCTTTCATGCTACGAGATAAAACTGAAATAATTAAAATGCATAATACAAGGTGTAACAGATACTCAGCGACAAATTAATGATATTAGATTAGATTAGATTTATTTAGCCTGGTGGAATTAATGCCATGTGGCCTTCTCTTCCACTCACCAGGACAAACATATATTACATCAGAATATAACAATCTCAATTAACTCTAATATTAAATAATGTTGTGTGATTCCGGGTTCTGTGGCCGTGGTCCATAGTTGGTGTTGATACCAGACGTTTCGCCCTCAACTGCGGAGGGCATCTTCAGTGGCGAGTGCTTCTAGGCGTGTTTCCTGGTCGACCAGGAAACACGCCTAGAAGCACTCGCCACTGAAGATGCCCTCCGCAGTTGAGGGCGAAACGTCTGGTATCAACACCAACTATGGACCACGGCCACAGAACCCGGAATCACACAACATTATGATTACCGGCCGTGAAAGCCTGCATTCAATCTAATATTAAATACTAAATAAAAAATTTGATCAAAAATATATCTATTATATTACGATCTATAATGCAACCAGTTAATGTTAGTTAAAATTAAGATTAAAACTAATAATAAAATGTATACAAGCAAAACATACTAAATTGTCCCTGTCTAATGTATATAGAAAACAAAGAGAACTAATGAGATATAGAAAACTAATTTTGCGATTATACAATATTTAAAACAAAACAAAAGAAAATATTTGTTAATCTTAATATTATTTTCATAAATAATTAAATTTATTAATTGTTAAAAGAATACTATCAGTGAGGTGTATAAGTTAGTTTGTTATTAAATAATTCTTTAGTTTGTTTTTGAAGGATGACAGTCTCTGACATAGGCGGAAAGGAATTCCATGTTTTGGTCAGTAAGACCGTAAAAGATAATGAATAATATACAGTGTGATGAGGAGGGATATAAAGGACAATGTGCTGATGGGATCGAGTGTCAAGATTATGTGTGTCGGATAGTCTGTTGAAGCGGCGTGATAAATAATTAGGCGATGATGTTGGAAGTATTTTATAGAGAAGGGATAGGGAATGGACAGTTCTACGATCTCTTAGACGAAGCCACGAAAATTGTTCCAGGGACGGTGTAACATGGTCAAATTTGCGAATACCACTTATAAAACGTGCGCAAGAATTATGAACACGTTGAAGTATATGATAGAACATGCAGAGAGGATCATTATTTGTGAAGGAACATATAGACCCTAACATGTTGTTTATGAGTCATGCGTATGCATCAAACCTACAGATACAAAAGTCTCTGCAATCCATAATAGCACGCATTTCCAGAATTGAGCCTATGTTTAATTTCTTTGGATGGTTTTGGAATATTAGAATTAATTGAAAGGGTAATGATAATAAGAAAAAAATCCGAAATTCAGCAATCCTAAACTGACTACGTTAATTATAAATACGGTGAAATCTGCGATATCAAAACTGAAGTATGTTATAACATCACGATGTAAGTTATAATAAAATAAACACTAATAATTAATACCGTGAAATACGGTGCAGAAATATAGGAATTAAAATCTAGAATATTAACTAACTCACTGGCTGTATCGAACCCGTAAGTTTATGTCCGCGCGGACATAAGATCTCCATAAATCCCTATCCTAAGCTAATATTTTCCAATCATCGCCTGTATAATCTACTTCTCTCAAATCATGGATAATGTTATTCTCCCACCTCATTCTTGGTCTACCAACTGGGCGTTTTCTCTATGGTTTTCCTACCAGAAGCTTCCATGCACATCTTTCATCCCCCATACGTGCCACATGTCCTGCCCATCGCAGCCTACTAGACTTAACTGTTTTCTTATTACACGGATACATAAGCTCACTATTAATTAGTTTCCTCCATTCACCTGTTTGTTCATTTATTTTTGGTTCAAAAAGTTTCCTGGGTACTTTATTCTCAAATACTTGTATTTTCCTTTCCTCCCTTAAAGTAAGAGTCCATGTTCCGAATCCATATAATATAAAGTAAAGTGATCCCACAACAGGCCTCAGGAGGCCCTTGGGGTAGTAGGAGGTTAAGGCTCCCACATTTTCTAGACAATCGGCACTTTATGTCAGCCGGGTTGTCAGCCCTGCGTGACGGCCGTCTTTACCCCAGAACAAGCGTCTGGTACTCATTTCCGTTAGAGGCTGAGTCGACCCCAGGGCCATAGTGCCGCCAGAGGGTTTTGGTCAGTTTAAAAATCCTGACCCCAACGGGACTTGAACCCTCGACAACTGGAAGAATAACAATTTCATATATTTTCAGTTCTACGTTTATTGAAACGATTTTAGACGACAAGAGTCCCGGTAATGCATAATAGCACGCATTCCGGAATTGAGCCTATGTTTAATTTCTTTGTGCATCTCATTCCTATTTGTAAGTGTTGTTCATCTATATTTGAATTCAGCCACTTCTTCTTCAAATTCCCTGATTTGTCATTCATTGTCCATTTCCCCCATAATAATGCCTTTCTATGTGTGAACAAATATTTAGTTTTATTGGTTTATTTCCAGTCCCAATTTTTCAATAGAGTGTGTGTGTGTGTGTGTTAGTCCTTAGTATCTTCTCGTTATAGCTCAAAATACTGCATCATGAGTATAAACTAACAGCCTATTAATACCATTTTACCGAAAACTACGCAACTACTACGTGATCGTGTCTTCATTCTTGAGTGATCTTATTGAACAGTGCCAAATTCCTATCTTCCTTATCCTCTCTCCTTTTTCCTTTATGCGCTGCGTGTTACTGCGCATCTTCCCCTTGCTAGTAAAAAAGGTAAAAAGGTAAAGTGATCCCACTACATGCCTCAGGCGGCCCTTGGGGTAGTAGGAGGGTTAATGCTCCCACTTTTTCTTGACAATCGCCACTTAAGTTCCGCCGGGTTGTCATCCCCTGCGTGACGGTCGCCTTTAACCCCCAGACCAAGCGTCTGGTACTACTCATTTCAGTTAGTGGCTGAGTCGACCCCAGGGCCATATTCCCTCCGAGAAGGTTTGGGTCAGTTTAAAAATCCTGACCCCACCGGGACTCGAACCCTCGGCCTTCCGGCTTGTAGCGCAGTGCCTTAACCACTACGCTACGGCGTGCCCCCTCCCCTTGCTAGTGAAGTCCTCAAATAAGCGGTTCACGTGAACATCAGTGGCATCATCTATTTTGGTTTCATCAGAGTCGAGTCTATAGTAGCTCGAAGGAGCTGTGGGGTTTTATCAGTCCCATACGCCAGGGTAGGGCAACCAGGACTGCGAATTGGAAGACAGGATTATACAACCAGGAAAGAGAAAATGGTTAAAGGAAAAGTTTTTACTTACAGAATCTGTTCATGTCAATTGAAATGCTCATCAAGAATAACACAAGAACAATCTAGGAAACTGTTTGTTTCTTTCTGGAAGTTAGGTAACTATTCACAAGAAAATGTTTATCTTCGAGGGACAGTGCAGTGATTCAATGTTCAAAGGAATCGATCACAAAATGGTTGTGGACATCAGAACTAAACTTCATGTAAGTATTTCCTAGAGGTGGAAAACCAGTCCATACAATTGTACAAGCTATTTTTCCTCAATACATTTCAGTTATCTGATGGACGACTGTACAGCTGTATATCAAAGTCAGAAGCTTTTCAGTGGATGACTCGCGTGGAAAGAAGACACCTGGCAATTAAATTAATGACACTGATGTTATTAATCATGTAAACTCATTTCCTGCATACCAGAATCATTATACTAGAAACAAATATCCTGAAAGAAAATATATAGCCCAGAGTTGTCTATTTGCAAAAGTACAGAAACAGAATATATGTGCAAAATGTACAGAATGTATGTGCAAAAATGTGATGAACAAAGACACCAATGAAGAGAAATTCTATTATAATATTTTATGAACTAAATTTAATCTTCATTTCAAGCTACCATCAAAGGACAATTACAGTTTCTGCGATACATCATTTCAATGGAAGAGAGTAAAGCTAAACTTATGACCTGAATCAGGAAAGGGAATTACACTTAAACAGAGCTGATCAGACTAGGGAGAATTTAAAATTGGATGCAGCTAATATTTCAGATGAATGTTATGTACTGACATTCGATCTATAGAAGGCACTCCCATTTCCAAAACTATCTACATCGCTAGCATACTATAAGAGGAATTTGTATGTTTACAACTTTGGAGTACTACATCATTTAATTAAAATAATGGTTTTATATACAGCCTTTGAAAAAAATGATGGCGCAACTCTCGATGATGGAAAGTTAAGAATTTTGAAGAGCGATTCACACCCGTATGTTGTTACATGTTCTGACTCGTTTGAGTATAAAGCGGACGGCGTAAGTCTCTCTTCATGCAGTATTCGTATCGTTCACTTCAGTGGATGAGTCAGTAAGATGCTCTTTTTCCGACGACGAGGGCCACGTTCGATTCTGGGCAGGCCTATTTTTTTTATTTAATTTATTTATTAGTATTTAATAACGTCGTTAATTTTATAATGCCTGCATGTTACCAGACTTCGTTATATAAATAAATGTGTATATTTGCAAATATATATATATATATACGGAAATATTCCCGGTCGAGACAGGCTCCTGTGTGAGATTTTTTCGGGGTTTTTTCCTCACCTGTAAGATAAATGTCAGGAAGCATAGGGCCCACCAGTCTCCGAAAATCATACGGCCATCATTATCATCATCCTTATCATTACTATCATCATTCTTCACCGGTGTGGAAACATGCGGGAAGTTACCACATCTAGAGTTCTCTAGTATAGCTGCAAAGCAAAGAATGGAAATGCTATGATTGCAGTGAAAGACCTGCCCTCGGGCAGAATTACTATGGAATGGAATATATGGAAAGACATAAATTAAAGGAAACAGCTCATATATATAATGAATAACGATTGTAACGTTTCATTATTTGTTTACAAAACACAAGGAATAATAAAATTATTTATTTCCACTACTAATACAAAATGCGTCTGATTAATTTAAATTAAGTTAATATCTAATTTCATTATACAAGTAAGTCCTGAAGTACTGCATCGCTTCATACAGATAATTTCTAGGAGGGATGGTTGTGGTCTAGTGGAGGGAGATTCTGTTTCCCGGGCATGAGGTCGCGTGTTCGGTCCTGCTGTCATGCTTTTTTTTCTCTCTCGTCCTTATTTCAATTAATTTTCTTTCTTTTGCTTAATTTCTTTTGCTTTGTTTTATTTTCAGTATTTATAGCACTACTTCTTTACACGAAATTGTTTTCCATTGCACAATACACAACGAAATAGAACGGATTTAGTTTCTCAAATAGTTGTATACTTGTGAACCAAATAGCTGATCTCTGATCATGCGCAGTGGCTTCGTTCTGAGACTAGAAAATTATCTGTGCGCCATCAATTATTTCAATGGCTGTACATTTGAAATGAAACTGAAGGGGGAAGAGGATCAAAGATCCTTCATCTTGCCTAGTAAAACCTCTAAAAGAACATGCAAAATATTTTAAGCATGTGATCTTGTATTCCGACAGATGCATTGGACAGAATCGAAATATAAAAATGGTACATGCATTGAAGTACTTCCTACAAACTCCTGTTATTGACACTGAAGTTATAGACCAAACAGGTTTAGTGTCAGGGCATTCATACCTGCCTAATGATGCAGATTTTTGCTTGATAGAAGCAAAGAGTAGGAAAGTTACACATATTTATTCCCAGATGAATAGGTGACCAGTGTGAAGGGATCTAAGTGGAAGAATCCTTTTAGAATAATTGAAATGAAACATAGAAATTTGAAACAAGAAATTGGTAGAAGCTATTATGAACCAAAAGAAAATTGGTGAAGGTCACAACGTTAATTGGCTAGAAATGCGATGGCTAAAGTATCAAAAAAGAATTGCATTTTCACTCAAATACAAAACCAGCCTCGATCCGGACATAGAGTTCTATGAAATTAATTTGGAAAAGAAGGCAAAAGAAGACAAGAACAATATCGTCTCTACACCCACCGACATGCAGTAACTAACCTCAAGGAGAAGGGTATGTTAGATTTGTTGTCTTTCATTCCTCCCATCCACCACACTTTCTTTAAGCATCTTCCCAGCATTTCAAACACCCACTAATCACAGCTTGCTAAAAATGATGTAGAATCTGATTATAATGATTAATTATTCTATGTTTGAATGTGTAAGGAAATAAAAAATATATATTTTTTAGAACTGGTCTTGGAAACAGTAACATTTTTATTTAGATTTAAGAAGTATCTAAATTTCGTGTAATAATTATTTGAATGGAAGATCACAGAATACCCAAACAAATGTTAAGATATCAACCTGCAGGAAGAAGAAGACCAGGACGTCCACTCAAAAGACTTCTGGATGGTGTTTCTCTTGAGGCCGAAACAGGTCAACAAATGGCCTAAATTCGTGAATGTACTATGATGATGATGAATTATTTTCAGTAAACAACTGAAGCAAGTCCGTATTTTTAATTAAAAAATTATTATACGTTATGATGTTTATTCTACGTCCTCAAATTCAGATGGAATAAATGAAGTACTATGTTCTTTTTGCAAATAAATCAAATTTTGATTTGAATAATATATGCTGATTTTTTAATTCACATATACCTTTAACTCTCAATAGTACAAAACCAGATTTTTTTTACTTACACCACTTGTATATACTCCTCGTATGAGGAGTTCAGAATACAAGTGGCGTAAGTCCAAAAAAATTTGGTTTTGTACTATTGGGAGTTAAAGGTACATGTGAATTAAAAACAACCTCAGCAGCAGTTGTGTCAACATAATGGCTTAGAGGCCTCAATTGACACATCTCCCTCCAACAATACTCATTACCTTCTGGCACATATTATGCTCTCACCAATAAATATTTGAAAACAGATTAGGTCAATTGTGAAAACAAAGCTGTACGTGATATAAGAAAACGAATAAAAGTTCTGGAATCAGCATAAAAATGAACTAATACCACTTATTAGTTTCCAGTCATCTGATATCATGGAGACTAGCGTAATCAGCGTAAACTAACATTTTATTAATACGTTCCTCATCCTCCAGAGATTTAATAGGATGCTCTAGCACAAAATTGAATAGTATAGCAGATAGTACATCTCCTTGCTCTAACCCATTTTGAATTTCAAAAGTATCCGAAAAAAAATTTGCCTACACGCACCCTATTCTTTGTGATATTTAGACACTTTCTAATTTAGACAAATTTGGAATGCCGAATTTTAGCAGGATACTATGTAACTTCTCTCACTTAATTGAGGTCTACGTATAGTTCGTGCACAGTGCCGTTACATTCCCATTTCATGAAAAATATTCTATTTTATTTGTGCAATAAAATAAAAGAGTAAAATTAGTCATTGATTTATTCGCCTTCACTGTTTGTCATACAGATAAAGAAGTGTGTACATTGCATAATTAATTATCAGTTTTCCAGTTACGTGGAAAAATGACTTTCCTATTTTTTCCTAATGTGTCCATCATACTAGGATAAAAATTAAATAATTAAAATGCATAATATATTTCTTTCCTCGGTTTATAATTTCGGAAGGTATGATATCAATATTTCAATGACAATAGAAAAATCATAGCTGATTAGATTAGATATACGTAACAATATTTAACTTCTCAACGATATATAAGCTAGTACCTTACAAACTAACTACTGTATGTGAAAATATTTTTAAACAATACTTGTTCATTTCATCAGGAGTCATGATTTGGCACTCTCTTCTGATACTGTCTTGTCTCTTAATAAGCGGAATCACAGCAGATCTCGAAGATGAAAACCTAACTACGGTAAGTTATTAACACGGCTAGGACTTATATTTCATCATCATCATCATCACCATGAAGTTATATTCATATATAAAAATTCAACCTGTTCATGTTTGAATCTGACTTCTAAATCTCTTACCCAAAAATGATGAACACGTGTAGGCATACTTAATTTCAAGTATACGCCGAGTGTTTAGCCGCTATCTATTATGTTCTAAAACCATTAGATGTAGGAGTTTACCTGAAACGAAAATTAAATATTCGCTCTAGCCGGGGTAATTTTCGATTTTTCACAACGAAACTCAGTATATGTTATTAAAATAAACCGAGATAGGTATTATCCAAACCTCAGCGAAATCCGACCATTAGAAGTGAGGGTTTAGCTGAAATTCAAAATTAGAAATTGACTCTAGCAACTGCTTGGTTTGTCGCAATATATACCATACAATATTTATATTTACATTTATAATCATTTTTGATCATCATCATAATTATCATAATTAAGGATGGAAATTTTGAGGAATTGGCTGAATTCAAATACCTAGGAACAATAATCACAAATAGGAATGAGATGCACAAAGAAATTAAACATAGGCTCAATTCTGGAAATGCATGCTATTATGCATTGCAGAGACTTTTGATGTCCCAACTCCTTTCAAAAAACGTTAAGCTGAAAATATATAAAACTATTATTCTACCAGTTATATTATATGGGTGCGAAACATGGACTCTTACTTTAAGGGAGGAAAGGAGATTACGCGTATTTGAGAATAAAGTTGTTAGGAAAATTTTTGGACCAAAGAGAGATGAACAGACAGGTGAATGGTGAAGACTACATAACAATGAACTACATGGTCTTTATAGGAAGCCAGATATAATAAGAACAGTTAAGTCCCGTAGACTGCGATGGGCAGGACATGTTGCGCGTATGGGGAATGAAAGACGTGCATGGAAACTTCTTGTAGGAAAGCCAGAAGGAAAACGCCCAGTTGGTAGACCAAGAATGAGGTGGGAGAACAACATTAACTATGATTTGAGGGAAGTAGATTATACAGGGAATGATTGGAAAGCATTAGCTCAGGATAGGGATGTATGGAGAGCTTATGTCCGTGCGGCCATGAACCTACGGGTTCGATAGTGCCAGTGAGTAAGTAAGTAAGTAAGGATTAGACACATTGGCTCTTTCGACTCAAAAATGCTAACGTCATCTCTTTAAAGGTCAACCTGTATTTCTTGTCCCCTTCGAATTATAATATAAAACAGTTCTTGTCATCCTAGTGTTTGGCGTCCATAGAACACGGTCTCTACAATTTATTCTATATTTTCTATTTATGATGTGATTGGTTCTATATTCTATTCCTTTCTGATATAAGTATTTTGTGATGCAATAATGCGTTTACAGTTACTAAGTGAACTGATTCCATTTCTAAAACTTCGATCAGTCTTAATAGATCAGTGGTAAGTGTCCAACTTTAACATCCATATAATAAGAGTGGCAATGCAACATCTATTATATCATATTATATATAATAATTTCTCTATTTACTTATTCAACTAAAAAATACCGATATTTAATGTATGTTGATGTATCAGTGCACAAGTTTATTAGCTAGTATGAAATAAAAAATAAATTAAAAAATTGAATAAAACACAGATTAATAATATTTCAGCCTCAACTAATAGAGAAGTATGGGTATCCTGTAGAGATCCACACAGTGGATACTGACGATGGCTACATATTGGAAATGCACAGGATTCCATACAGCCCAGAGTCTCCTAAAGCTGATAATAAATCTGTAGTTTTTCTGCAACATGGACTCTTCTCATCCTCGGCTGATTGGATCATTTTAGGACCTGGTGTTTCTTTAGGTAATTCATTTACAGATATAAAAGTTTGCATTTTTGCTCTATATAATACTCAAAATTATCCGACATGCTAACCACATCACCTACCAGTTATATTATATGGGTGCGAAACATGGACTCTTACTTTAAGGGAGGAAAGGAGATTACGAGTATTTGAGAATAAAGTTCTTAGGAAAATTTTTGGACCAAAGAGAGATGAACAGACAGGTGAATGGAGAAGACTACATAACAATGAACTACATGGTCTTTATAGGAAGCCAGATATAATAAGAACAGTTAAGTCCCGTAGACTGCGATGGGCAGGACATGTTGCGCGTATGGGGAATGAAAGACGTGCATGGAAACTTCTTGTAGGAAAGCCAGAAGGAAAACGCCCAGTTGGTAGACCAAAAATGAGGTGGGAGAACAACATTAACTATGATTTGAGGGAAGTAGATTATACAGGGAATGATTGGAAAGCATTGGCTCAGGATAGGGATGTATGGAGAGCTTATGTCCGTGCGGCCATGAACCTACGGGTTCGATAGTGCCAGTGAGTAAGTAAGTAACCACATCACACTTGTACAAACTATATGATCTTTCACCTCTATAATTAGCATGTGTGGATGTGAGGCCAGCAACCAGATGGTAGGCTAAGGATCATCTAGACCTGTCGTGACAAAGAGTTTAATAATAATAATAATAATAATAATAATAATATATTATTATTATTATTATTATTATTATTATTATTATTATTATTATTATTATTATTATTATTATTATTATTATTATTATTATTATTATTATTATAAGGAAGAAATCGCACAATGTGCATGTTTCTTCTTCATTTTAAGTTTTACACACCTCTGTAAGTAAGTTTACTTTATTTTTGCACAACATTAAATGATATCGGCCGCAGTTTGGCCCACATAGTTTGCACTTGCACTTTTCTTCCGGCTCGTTGTATTTGTCTCTCTGGCAAATCCAGGGATGGAAGCTATGTACTGCAAATCTCGACATGGAGTGTCGCAAGTCATTTCCGGCTTGTGTCCACTCACGGTAGATAATCGCATCCGTGGAGAAGTAATCCGGCCGTGTTTGTTATTTCTTCTTTTTAAGTTCTTACAGTAATTTCTTGTAAGCTTCTATGTATGGTAGAAGCTGGCATTGACGTAGTTCTGCTATGATGAAGCGCTCCTTTGCCAATACGTATGTGAGAGTTATTGGAGTATGCTTGGTTAGTTTTAGTGATTTCTGGAGGAAGTTGGCTTTAAATGTTTCTATGTCTTCCAGGTTTTTGTTTTTTAGGTATTCCCAAAAAATCTCTAAACCATTGATTATGACTGATGCTAGTTTTAGACGGAAAAAATGTAGTGGCTCCACTCTGTGATTGGAGTTTAAAATAATTAAGTATATGTATGTTTGACGCAGGATATTTGCTGGCTGACGCTGGATACGACGTGTGGATAGGGAATGCACGTGGTAACACATATTCCAGGAATCATCTTACGCTAAGTACTTTCAGCGTAAAATTTTGGGATTTCAGGTAATGAACACTTCAATTAAAGGTAAGTCAATTATATTTTCCCATTTTATTTTGCAGAAAATATTTTAAAATCCGGTCGAACAGTGTATTTGTAAATTTATTAAATACGGAAAAAAAATTCAGGTTACTATATAATGAAAATGGACAGCTAATGAAAAATTGGGGAAATTTTGAGGGGGGCTGAATTCAAATATCTAGGAACAATAATTACAAATAGGAATGAGATGCACAAAGAAATTAAACATAGGCTCAATACTCAAAATGAGTGCTATTATGCATTGGAGAGACATTTGATGTCCCAACTCCTTTAAAAAAACGTTAAACTGAAAATATATAAAACTATTATTCTACCAGTTATATTATATGGTGCGAAACATGGACTCTTTTTTACTTTAAAGGAGGAACGGAGATTACGAGTATTTGAGAATAAAGTACATAGGACATTTTTGGGCCAAAGAGAGATGAACAGGCAGGTGAATGGAGAAGACTAACGAACAATGAACTACATGGTCTTTACAGGAAGCCAGATATAATTAGAACGGTTAAGTCTCGTAGACTGGGATGGGCAGGACATGTTGCGCGTATGGGGAATTAAAGACGTGCATGGAAACTTCTTGTAGGAAAGCCAGAGGGTAAACGCCTAGTTGGTAGACCAAGATTGAGGTGGGAGAATAACATTAACTATGATTTGAGGGAAGTAGATTATATACGGATTGTTTGGAAAGCACTAGCTCAGGATAGGGATGTATGGAGAGCTTATGTCCTCGCGGCTATGAACCTACGGGTTCGATAGTGCCAGTGAGTAAGTAAGTAAGTTCATAAGATTTTTATGCGGAGATAGAGTTTTAATTTAGGCCCCTTTTTAAACTAAAAAGATCCTAGGATAAACAGGAATAAAATATGGTATAAAAATAAAATTGATATAAAAATAACACATGCGCCATTTTTTACCAATGTCACCAAGTTGTTTTTTGTCACATCTCTGATATGTTCTCCTGGCACTGTCGGAATATTAATATTACCATTTCATGCTGCATTGGTCTATAAATTTATGGGATCCTTCATTATAAATTGCATTAATAACTCTTTTAAAAAAACATGAATTTATGATTAATTTGTTCTCATATTTTGATTAGAAGACTAATTTATCTTAGGGATAACAGCTTTGGGACATAATGAATTTGGGGGTATAATTAAATTTCCATTTAGAAAATCCTTACCTATTCCTCTATTAACTTCCTAAGTTGTAGTGTCTGGAAGGCGGAGTTACGTTACCCGATGATACGATTGCCATTAATGATAATGAAGCACCAAGATAGTACTTAAACCTAAATCAAAATCACGGGATGCCATAAAAATAATTATCTTTAAAAATATCCTCTGGTCTGATAGTGAAGTTTAATAAGGCAATTTTATATTGCAGTTGGCATGAAATGGGTGTCTACGATTTACCAGCTGAAATAGACTACATACTGGGTAAAACAGGACAATCAGATCTATTTTATGTAGGACATTCCATGGGAACTACTATGTTTTATGTCCTACAATCCGAAAGGCCACAATACAGCAACAAAATACGCCATATGATCAGTTTAGCTCCAATTGCTTACATGGGACACGTTACAAACCTTATTGCTGATATCGGCGCTTACTTCCCCGGTGGTCAAGTATGTATTTTACTATTACCATTAATATTGTTATTATCGATACCGTTGTTAATATTATTATTATTATTATCATTATTATTATTATTATCATTATTGATTTATTATTATATTATTATTATTATTATTATTATTATTACTACTACTACTACTACTACTACTACTACTACTACTACTACTACTAGAGTAACTTCGGGTAATTTGGACCCCTGTCTTGAATTTGTTATTTTTCTTCTTTTAATTAAGGAATTTTTGCCATCATGGGACTATTGCCCAAACAGCATCCTAAAGAATTTTGGTAGCTGAAATAAGTATCGGCTCAGGTTGATAAAACCGGCTATAACGACTATGGGAACCGATATATTGACCACATTTCACTCCTACACTGGCTGGATGATCATCTACCTCTGCGATTAACACATATGGATGAGCTTCTAGGCCTGTCGCGCTATGGAGTTAGTTATTTTTTGAAGAGACGACGTTATAAATTTTGAGTCGCGACAGGCCATTAGGTCTAATCGTTAAAGACGATTATGATTACGACTGAGTGTAATGTTTCTGAATATGGTGGAGCATGCTGATGGAATAAGACCTAGAAAAATAATTAAATACTTATAGAGGGAAGTCAACAATAGCGTGATATTTTCCATTTTTTCTCATATGGTAATGTTATAAGATGAGTAAATGAGACTTATGTTATTGCAGATAGTGTTGGGCAGTTTGGAATGGCTTGGCGTAGGAGAATTGTTTGCCTCCAATGCTTTTACCACCTGGGTGTTCGACTTGGCTTGCAAAGATGGAAGTATTACGCAAGGAATTTGCCTGAACGCGATGTTTGCTTTCATCGGATACGATCCTGTAGAAGTCAATACGGTAATGCATATGTACAATATTTCTTCTTCTTCTTCTTCTTCTTCTTCTTCTTCTTCTCCTCCTCTTGAACCTAGACATATAGTATGTTGGGCAGTGAGATTTCCATCTTTGTTGTGGTATTCTTGGGATCTCCTGCCAATTGCAATATAATTTTTCTTAACTCATTAATTGTCATTATCGAAAATAATTTATAACCACGCCTTTTTTTTATTTTCTCACTAACATATCGAAAGCTAATAAGAATAAAATTATAAATATCAACTTCCAGAATAAATAGCCCATGTCTAATTTTCATACAACACAACATTTCGTCTGCTGCTGCTGAACATCGTCAGGAGACTGTGTTCGAATTGTGTAGAAAGGCGGAATCTTAACCTCTTACCATCCCAAGAACCTGCTAAAGCTCGTGGTAGGATCACTTTATGTAACATACCTGTCTCCTGTTTCTTTTTCAAGGTCATTATTTTAAGGTAGTGAACTTAGGAATAGAACATCAAATCCTACCAACATTTTTTTTTTTCCTCAAAATACTTTTTTGCATATTCAATGCTTGAAATGAAAAAAAAAATCGCTAACACTTTCAGGCATGTGTAAAATAACTTAAAATTCATAGAAAACTTCAAAATTTTATTTATAAATGCTTTCAATTAAAAAGTCAAGGATAAGTAAAAAAAACATGTTTTTATAAAGATTATAACAAAACGATATTATTAATATGTTATCTAAAAATAATTGTTCCTCTATTGTCTATATTGTCAACCTAGTCCCTACCGACCACTAGTGATTCTTGGTGGGCAGTAGAGGTTTAAATACATTTTAATTAGATTTTCATAAAACTCCCCGTGACAATTTAAATTTCAGAAAATATGCTATACATGTAATTTCATCAGACTTCATGCTTTATATATGCAAAGCGTAAATACAAATGTACATTTAATTGCAGTAAGTTGTTTTATAAAAATTTATTCTGCCAAATGTAGCGAAAGTCCGATATAAAATATGTATAAAGTAATAATTGATATATGCGTAACTTGCTGTAATTCTGCTTTATACGTTTTATAGTAGTATTTGATTATAGGTATTGTTCATACAATATTATTTACAAATGTGGAAGCGGGGGCAGCAAGTCGTACGTGCTGTTGACAGTCCATATTTATCAGAAAAAAATAATTGATTAAAGTACATTACAATTACATTAGAAATTAATTAAGCAAGGTATAGTAATTAATTATTAAACATTTTACATTTTGGTCACATATTTATGTATTCACTAATGAGTTTTGTTCTTATTTCCGCATCTCCTCCATATATTTACCCACGTTTATTCAATATTCTGGCTTTATCATTAACTCATAGAATGTCAATCTATCACGATTTCAATTTAGAAATATTTCCGGCAACAAAAGACGCCAAAAACATACCAAAACATTACAGTTTCCTTACATATGTATTTCCCCTTCAAATATCCCACACATGGGACATAATCGCATACCGTGATCGTTCGTTATTTTTGTAAATTTCCTTGCCCTCGGCCTAAACCAAGCGAGCCCTGATCTCTCTTCAAATCCAGAACTATATATATATATATATATATATATATATATATATATATACATACACACACACACATATATATCATTTTCCCAAATTTGTTTTAAGTCTCTTCGTAAGAACAGTGAACATTTTCCCGTACAATCAGTGAAAATATATTGTTGGTTATACACACCAATACATGCTATAATTTTACATCTCTACATTACATAATATCACTATTATAAAAAATTTGGAATAAGTACCAAATTTCAAATTTATAAATCTACAAAAACAAAGATTGGAAGCAGCTGAGATGCGATTTTTAAGAAATATAGCAGGATATACTCTGCTGGATAAGAAAAGAAATGAAGATATAAGAAAGGAACTAAATATTTTCAAACTTACAGACCGAATAATTAAATATAGGAACGACTGGAAAGAACATATTGATAGAATGCCAGAAAGAAGATTTCCAAAATTATTGCTAAATTATAAACCGCACGGAAGGAGAAATTTTGGACGCCCACACAGAAGATGGTCTGAACAATTTTAACAATTCCAGCTTTCATGAAACCGGAACGAGCCAACAGGCTTAATCCCTGGATGATGATGATGATACATCCATAATTCGAAGCACTCTAACATATGGTGCAGAAACTTGGCAGTTGAATAAAAAATTGAGTTTAAAACTTATGTCTATTGAAATGGATTGTTTTAGACACCCAACTAGACATTGTAAATTGTAAAAAATAAGAAATTCAATCATCAGACAACAAATTAAAGTCCTAAATTCAATATTAGATTTTGTTAGATACAAACAACTAGAAAGGTATGGTCATATACGTAGGACGTCAGAGAAAAAATTACCCAGACAAGCTTTGGAATGGATTCCACCTGAAAAAGAAAAGACAGGTCAACCTAGATGTAAGTGGATGGATGATGTAAGTAGAAGTATGAGGAAGCTAGGTGTGGAACAATATGAATGAAAGGTGGAGAAGAATGGAGAAATAAGAAATACATTTAAAAAAAAATTGGGCACGGGAAGATGTTTTATTACATTGCAAACCTGTTTATAAAAAAAATAAATAGAAAATTTCACTACTAGCAGAAATACAAAACTGGGCGATGGGTTTAGAGATTTTCTATCCTAGTCTTTATCGTAATTCCAACTGCTACGTCCTTGGTCATTCTAGGATGTTCCTGATTACATTTTCCCAATGTTTACAAATGTTCTTACGTTCATTTCTGTAGGCCTATTTATGATTTCTTTATTACACATTTCATGAACGGCTTTACAGATTGGTAGGATATTTCCCTTTCTAATGTCTTGGTTCTATTAACCTCTTGGTTTAAAGGTAATATAAATAAATGTTTTAATAATTACAGACAATGCTACCAGTGATTCTTGCCCACACTCCAGCCGGTGCATCGACCAAAACTATTCTACACTACGCTCAAGAAATTAGTACAAGTAAGATAATGTCTTATATCTAATAGGGTAATACCTATATTATTATTATTACCGCTGCTTTGTGTTAGAAAAGTAATCACTCTAACTAACTAACTCACTGGCACTATAGAAGCTGAAGGTTCATGACCGCGCGGATATAAGCTCTCCACACATCCCTACCCCGAGCTAATGTTTTCCAATCATCCCCTGTATAATCTATTTCCCTCAAATCATGGTTAATGTTATTCTCCCATTTCATTCTTGGTCTGTCAACTGGGCGTTTTCCCTGTGGTTTCCCTACAAAAAAGTTTCCATGCCACCCTTTCACTGCCCTTTGTGCCAGATGACCTGCTCATTGCAGTCTACGAGACTTACCTGTTCTTATTATATCTGATTTCCTATAAAGGTCGTGTAGCTCACTGTTATGAATTATTATTGAATACAGATATTGACGTTGTTCTCACGAAAATACCTTTGAAAAATATTAACAGATCTTCAGCTATCACATCTAGTGCATACCAAAATCAATTGGCTAATATATATAAAGTCCACCGCTGTGGTCTCGAGGTATCGCCCTAGCTTGTTATGCAGCGGGTATTTTTTCATGGAATTTCGGGAAACACGTGACCGGTGCCCACGCAGCATCTAGATGAATTAGGCTAGTTTCAATGGTCTGTGATTTCAAATTCAGAAAACCAGCTACAACGGCTGGGGAAATCGACATGCTGACTACATATCACCACTATACTGGATATGTGATCGTCCAGTTCTATGTTAAACACAGATAGATAAGACTAGTAGCCTGCTAGAAGGGCAAAGAACTTTTACGGCTGTTGCGGTATGGAGATTCTTTTTGTGTTTGATTATTCAATAAAAGACTAAAATAGAACACGATGTTTTATAAAGTAATCAGTTTGAACAGTATAGTAATTAAATATTAATTTCCAAGAAAATGTTAACTATAGAATTTCCCTTCTTTTCTCACAAATCCATGCACACACACACACACACATATATATATATATATATATATATTCATAGTGTTCTGCCCGAGGGCAGGTCTTTCACTGCAATCATAGCATTTTCATGCTATGCTTTGCAGCTTTACTAGGGATTTATAGGTGTGGTAGCTTCCCATTGCTTTTCGCACCGGTGAAGGATGATGATGATAATGATGGCCGGAAGATTTTTCTGGGACTATTGGACCCTAAGCTTCCTGACATTTGTCAAACAAGTGAGGAAAAACCCCAAAAAAACCTCACCCTGGAGCTTTTCCCGACTGGGAATCGAACCCGGGCCCGCTGCGTGGCAAGACAGTACGCTACCTAGAGACCAGGCCACAGCGGTGGTATATATACGTATATATATATATATATATATATATATATATATATATATATAATGCGTTTTCACACTATGAGTAGCTAACTTCTCAAGAGTTCCGTTAGTTGAATTTCAAGGCTCAATATTTGACAATACTCTGACCGTCACAACAAGTTTTGAAAATATATACCTCCCAATCTCATTGCAGAGCGTACATCGGTGGTGTAGTGATTGGCGCAGACGTTCAAATACGCCTGGCCTCGTTTGAATGATTTCTGCAGCAGCGTGGCTTCGGGCTATAAGATCTATACGTGACTTTACTGGAGTCTGATAAAAATACTGTTTCATGTCGCCCCCACAAAAAGTAGTCGAGAGGGTTAAGATCAGGTGATCTCGGAGGCCATGGGACTGGTCCACACCTCGACCTGGATACGTGGTATCCAAATGTCTCCTCACATTGGCATGGAAGTGAGCTGGAGCTCCGTCATGTTGCGGCCACATTCCGTTGTGAAGCCACGTATCACAGGTTCCGTACCTGTGAGGTGTTGTCAAGTAATGAGTCTTCAAATCCTTCGAACTAACACTGATCGTGAGACATAATTAACTAGTCATAGCGTGAAAACGCATCGTTTCCGGACATTGGTACCTTATTAAACATGATCAACTTATCTCAATATTCTGAAAAAAGGAACAGACCTCAAACATTTATTTCTTCCAAACTACAAAAAATAGAAACACAATTCCAACGTTTCTAGAAAGAGAAATTTTTGTTGAAGTTCCGATCACGGCCGCATTGGCACTGTTGCTTGAAGTTGTGATCACGGTTGCATTGACGCTGTTGGATTGGAAGATGATTTTTACCTGTGGAGTTATACAAAGGACCGTGTTTTTATCTCCCTATGCCTGACACTCTTGAAAATCTGCGACATCGAATTATTGAAGCTGTAAATTCGATAACTGGAAACCAGCTGATTCTTGTGTGGCAAGAAATGTGCTCATAGTGAATTCATAGAATAGTGAAATTTGAACTTTTCTCTTTCCAGGAAGGTTCGAATTTTTTGTAGTTTGAAGGAAATAAATGTTTTAAGTCTGTTCCTCCTTTTTTGAATAGCCCTATATTAGCTCACCGACTGCCCGACTTAAAACAGTTAACAATGTTCAGTAAATATTTCTTTAGACAATATAGCATATAACCAAATTCTAGGCATATTTTTATTATTCTTTTATACTTTATTTCCAGTTCCTCACGGTTTCTACCAGTGGAACTACTATATAACTAACTTGTTCCATTATGGAAGTTTGTATCCACCTGAATATGACCTCAAATTTATCGAAACACCAATAACTCTCATGTACTGCGATAATGACAGTTTTGCAGATCCAACGGTAAGTATTATTTTAGTTAATATATGTAGAAAATAACACTATGAGGTTTCTTTTAATTAATAACGAGTTGGTTAATTTGACGATATCTTAGCAATAGTCAAACAAAAACAATTAGAAGATGCAGTTAAACTTCTGAATATTCATAATAAAACAATTAAAGTTAATAATAATAATAATAATAATAATAATAATAGTATAAATATGATAAATTATACGAGAAACACCAATTAATATATATACCTTACACTGGGTAATGATGAAGTCGAGGTTAGAGCAAATATAAATTTATATTTCTTTTAAAAGTTGCCAATGTCCGACAGCCCCTTATTTCTTGTGGTAGGGAATTCCAGTTGCGAGAAGTGAAGATAGTATATGACGTGGAGTGATGTGATGTCCTATGTTGCGGTATATTAAGTGAGAGACTATGTTGTGAACTTGTGTTTAAGTTATGGTTTGAGGATAGATACTGGAAACGAGATGATAAGTTACTATGGAAGTGGAAAATAACCAAGAAATACCGTTTTTAGACCTTACATTGATCAGGAATAGAAAAAAAAATATAATTTGGAATTGACAGGAAAGAAACACACATTGATAATTATGTTCTTAAAAAATGTTTTAACCATGTTGCACATACACAGGTAGTGTTTAACATATAGATTTGTGAACGTACCCATGAGCAGAGAAAGTTTTAATGAAGAAAAAAAATTATAGAAATAGCAAAAGAGAATGGTTTTCAGGAAAACATGATTCATAAGAAAACAAATAAATTCATGAAACAAAAAGTGATAAATGAAAGTACTCTTCAGACAAATACAGAAACTGATAGTATCGACAATATCTTGTAAATGCGACGAAACATGGTCTGCATAAAAATAAAAAAATATGAGGAGTCAAAATAACCAACTCATTAATAATTATTTTAGTTTTTTATATTTGAAGAAAAAAAGTGTGCCTCGACTGGGGCTTCAAACGCGGACCTAGTTCTGTACGCTAATGTTCTAACCGTCCCAGCTATAGTAGGCCTGCAATCTAAATGCACATTTTTCTCTCAAACATTTTAATGCCCGAGCGTCAATTGCCCCAAACTGTTGTATTAACGCGCAAATGGCGGTTTTATTATTTAAGAAGACCTTAAAAGGGAATTTAAACATTACTTTATAAAGCCAGTAGAGCTTCTTTTGATGTTTTCATAATAAATTTAACATTTTTCACTGAAACACAAATTATATTTGAAGAGAAATATAAACATACAGGGTGAGTTTAAATTCCCCTTACAGAGTTTGAGGACTTGTAGTAGGCACCAAGACAATTAAGTTTAGCATAGAAACTGGTGTCCGGAAACCTACCGATTTCCCGCCACACGTTAAATCACCTCACACGATTTTTCGGCGCCACTCATTAGGATAATCTTCAATAGGGTAGTACATACATCATTCCCCGCTCACCTGACGTTCCATGTCCTCTGGAAGTTTGTTTATGTGCTATTCGGATGAGTTTGTGATCCGCCCAGAGACGTTTTCACCTGCACAGTACAGTAGTAATCCTTGACGACAGTACAAGATGTACGTACTTCTTTGGTACTGTGTTACTGTTATCCATGGCATACACGCAGACATGATGCTGTTCTACGGCGAAGCCCGGTGCAAAGGCAGGTCCGATTGGTTGGTCTGTATATTCTCCCGACTTGCCCCCGATAGACTACTACGGGTTTTCTTGAGAGGTCACAAGAAAACCTTAAATTACGATATCCCTGTAGAATCCGTGGAATACCTACTAGCACGAGTTACGGCAGCGGCGGATGTTGGAGGACCAGGGATTGGTGATCGTGTGTACGAGAACATCGTACGGAGCTACCGCATCTGTATTGAAGTCGGTGGTCGTCACACCGAGTTCTTCTTGTAAGTGGTTCCAGACGACAGGCAGCAGGAGTCGGAGAGAGTTACGTGTGTTGTAGTGGTATTTTGTGTGTAAGTGAAAAAGGTATATTTCCGGACATAGATTCCTATGTTAAATTTAATTGCCTTGGTTCCCTCTAAATCTATACGGGGAATTCAGACTCACTCTGTACTGTATATGGAGTTCGAACCCTGATCCTTAATATGCTAATACTGTAACCGTCAGAGCTATCCCGAGCCTCCAATCTAAAGGCATTTTGTTCTCTTATTCTGCTAGATCTTCAATGACACCGTGTTGTTATTCTGACATTCTGGCATTCATTCCTGGCATGGCGTTATTATAATCCACTTCTGAGGTTGGGGCGCCTGGAAAGCGGATTTACCTGGCTCGATGATATATGATAGGTGATGAAGATGATGATGGCATTTATGAGTCAGGAAAGACCTTAATCCTAAACTTAATGAATATGTTAATGATGGTCAGATGAAGTTCGGGGACCATTTGGGCCTCAAAGTTTCCTGACATTTGTCTTACAGCTGAGGAAATACCATGAAAAAATCCATCGCCGCAGAAAATTGTCGGAACGGGCCCGCTGCGTGACAAGACAGCACGCTACCTCCAGACCACAGCGATGGACATAAAAACTGAACATGCAACTGGTTGTAATAATGTGTAATTATTATTTTCAGGATGTTCTTGAGCTGAGTGGTGTGCTGCCTAATGTTACTGAGGTGTATGAAGTGGCTCTTAAGACATGCAGTCATCAGGATTTCTTGTGGGCAAAAGACGTGAAAGTCCTGGTCAACGATGAAGTCATAAGAATATTAAGTGCTAACAATTAACTGTATGATATGACCTTAAATATCGGTTCGAAAATATACACATTTTAAACAAATGAAATAAAAAAAAATATTAGTAATTTTTTAAGTATTTATATGAACTACTTCCCTTAAATCAAAGTTAATGTTATTATCTCACCTCATCCTTAGTGTACCAACTAGGGATTTTCCCTCTGGTTTTCCTGCAAGCAAATTATTGCCTCTCTTTCAATCTCCATTCGTGTCACATGTCCTGACCCTCCCAGCCCAAGATACTTATATGCTCTTTGTTATATCTGGCTTCCCATGAAAATCATGTAGCTCACTGTTATGTAAGTCTTCTCCATTCGCCTGTCTGTTATTCTCTCATTGGTCAAAAAAATTTCCTTAGAATTTTATTCCCAAATACTCGTAGTCTTTTCTCCTCCCTTATAGAAAGAGTTTCGCATCCATATAATGTAAGTGCGAGAATAACCGTTTTATTTATTTTTTTAAGTTTAACATTTTATTGAGAAGTTGGGACGAAAAGAGTCCCTGTAATGCATAATAGCATGCATTTGCATAATTGAGCCTATGTTTAATTTCTTTGTGCATCTCATTCCTATTTGTAATTATTGATCCTAGGCATTTAAATTCAGTTAGTTCTTGAAAATTTTCATCATTTGTCATTAACTGTCCATTTCCATTATATAATGTATTTCTAAGTGTGAACATATATTTAGTTTTATTGATGTTTGCTTCCAGTCTCAATTTAATAGTGTTATTCAATAGAGTGTGCATGTTAGCCCTAATAATACTACATAATCATAGGTAATGCCACGAGTCGTTTCCAAATTATCCAGAGAATTCGGAAATCAAGAGAGGCATTTGTTAGCACTATTTAACGAATAAAATTGAGCTGTTTACTCACAAATGATTATTTAAATATAGTTATTTTAAAATATTTATATATTTAATGTAAACGGCGATGTTTAAAAACAAAATGAGAAACGATTGGTACGCTTCATTTGCTTCTTTTGTACAACCAGATCATATTATTTATTGCCAAAGGAACGCTATATTGTAAGAATGCACTCTAGTGGAGAAAAAATGAAACACACCAAACTGTATATTAATAAATTTCTGATGTCCTATGATGTAAATATGACAATTATATTTTTCTGGTAAAAAATACATTTAAGAAAGTGAAAACAATGGTTTCTTTTTTTGGTGGTATAATCAATTGTTACAAATGCTTTTATAATAACTCCCGCATGCGGTATGTGTTGACATTCATGCACTATATATACAATCTGGTAGCAGTATTTCTTAGTGCAAAATAATGCTATGACCTATTCAGAATGTTAAAAAAGGAGGTGCTTTCTTTATTATGATACATTTTAGTTGGTAAATTCTAGGCGAAACACGACTGTGATTGTGTGTAAATCAAAGTCATTGTAACGTGATTGGTCATTGACTCTCATTTTGGGCATGAGTTAAATAGTCAGCGTAACCTAACAGCTTATTAATACCTTCTTCATCCTCTAAAGATTTAATAGCATGCACTGGTACAAAATTGAATAGTAGAGGAGATAGTACATCTCCTTGCTCTAACCCATTTTGAATTTCAAAAGTATCCGAAAACAATTTGCCTACACGTAACCTATTCTTTGTGTCATTTAGACATATTCAAATAAGTCTAACTTTTTAGGAATCCAGAACTTTAGCAGGATACTATGTAACTTTTTACGCTTAATTGAATCGTATGACTTTTTGAGGTCTACATGTTAGTGAACAGTGCTGTTACATTCTCATTTCTTGGAAAAGATACTATTTTAGATGAGCAAAATAATAAAAGATTAAATTAGCCATTGATGTATTCGCCTCCAATATCTTTCATACAGATAAAAGAAATGTGTACATTGCAAAATTAAGAATTATTTTTCCATATAACTGGAAAAATGACTATCTTTTTCACAATGTCCTTCATACTAGAATAAAATTGAAATAACTAGAATATACATATTTCTTTTCTGGGTGATTATTTCAGAAAAGTATGAAATCAATATTTTAATGACAATAAAAAAGTCATAGCTGATTATATTACATATACGTAACAATACATAACTTCTCAACGATATATAACCTACTGTTTTATACACTAACTACTCTATCTGAAAATAGTCTTAAACAATACTTGTTTATTTCATCAAGAGTCATGATTTGGCACACTCTTCTGATACTGTCTTCACTCTTAATAACCGGAATCACAGCAGATCTCGAAGATGAAGACCTAACTACGGTAAGTTATTAACACGGCTAGGACCTATCTCTCATCATCATCATCATCATCTTGAAGTTATCTTCATATATGAAAATTCAACCTGTTCATATTTGTGTCTGACTTCTAAATCTCTTAACCGGTCTCCATGAAAACGTGTACATACATATTTTCAAGTACGCCGAGTCTTTAGCCACTATCTATTACGTTCTAAAACCATTAGATGTAGGAGTTTACCTGAAACGAAAATTAAATATTCGCTCTAGCCCGAGCAATTTTCGATTTTTCACAACGAAACTCAGTATATGTTATTAAAATAAACCGAGGTAGGTATTGTCCAAAAATCAGTGAAACCCGACCATTTGAAGTAGGGTTTTAGCTGAAATTCGAAATTAGAAATTGACTCTTAACAGCTCCTATGTTTGGTTTGTAGCAATGTAAACCATACAATATTTAAATTTAAATTTGTAATCACTTTTCATCATCATCATCATCATCATCATCAAGGATTAGACATGTTGGGCTATTTCGATTAAAAATTGCTCACACCATCTATTTAAAGGTCAACCTGTATTTCTTGTCCCCTTCGAATTGTAGTATAAAAGTTCTTGCCATCCTGGTGTTTGACATACGTAGGACATGATCTCTCGAATTTATTCTATATTTTTCTATTTATGTTGTGATTGGTTCTATAGTCAATTCCTTTCTGATATTAGTACTTACTGTGTGATCCAATAATGCGTTTCCAGTTACTAAGCGATGTGATTTCATTTCTGAAACTTCGATTTGTCTTAGTTGAATAGAGGTAACTGTCCAACTTTCACGTCCATATAATAAGAGTGGCAATGCATCCACTCTATATAATTTTATCTATAATGATATTTCTTTTGGGTCATTCCATGTTAAGTGACCAAATCACCTTTTTGGTGCCACCTTGGATCTTGATGAAATTTGGAGTTAGTGTTGAACAAAGCTCCAAGTGTTGTTGTGCAAAATCTAAGTTTCACTAATAGTAAAGAGGTGGTTCCAGGGCCTCCTGAAAAAAGGTCACCTGTGCTATGCAGCTGTGAGCGTACATAGATTGTGAAGTTTCAAGTGCTACTGTTGTGAAACCGTAGCAGGTAGCATCTTGAAAAATTGCAATCAGGGACAACGTTTTGTGCTCTACGTAAAGGTTGCAGTTCCAATTTTTATAAAATTTTATTATTATTATTGTTATCTCACAAAGTCGATCAAATAATCCGTCACGTCAATTTAAGACAGATTGTTCATGCTTATAACTAGAGCGAGGAATTATATGATGAAAATTATACCAAAATATGAAATCATAATAAAATATGAAAAATATGAAAATTAGAATACAAAAATATTATGAAGCTACTATTTTTTTAACGTTTTACATATATTTATATACAGAGGCCCTTTATAACTTAAGAATATAAATACCAGCACACAAATGAGACAAGAAAACCTTTTTTTAGCATAAGGAATCAAGAGTTTCATCGTATTTCCATTTTAATTAATTGTTCTTTAACTCTGACCCAATATAAAACATGTTCGTGATTTGAAGCAGTTTTAATGGCTCACGTTGTAGTGTAGTTGTTTGAGGAATCACGCTAACAAGCCGGAAGGTCGTGGGTTTGAATCTCAATGGGGTCAGGGTTTTTAGCTGGACAAGACCTTCTGGTGGCATCATAGCCCCAGGGTCCACTCGGCTCTTAATTAAATGAATACCAGATGCATGTTTTGGGGCAAAGGTGGCTGTCACGCAGGGCTAAGAACCCAGTGGACATCCCTTGGCGATTGTCTAGAAATGTGGAATTCTCAACATCCATCTACCCTAAGGGCCTCACAATCCTGTAGTTTGACACTTTACTTTAATAAATTGATACTGGGAGATTATATACATAACACGATCAATTCATTTATCCAATTATATTTAATTACGAAATCCAAACATAAACAAAAAACAAAAACATAGTAACCGAAACAAACATGCTTCCATCGAATATACCACTAAAAGTATTAGAGTGGGTACAGTTTGGATGACTGCTATTTACCTTGCATAAGGATATTGAACTCCAATATATGTCAATTTCACAATAATATTAAATTAGATGAATCAGAACACAAGTAGACCAAGTCCAGTATGTCATATTTGGAAAAACAAGATGTTAAAAAGAATTAATACACAAATACAATTATTTGTAATTTTCAAATACAATTATTTTTAATCCTGTAAACTACACGTATGAACATGGTGAAATGTAGTTAAAATTATTTTAACGTTAGTTTTTTCACGAAATTGGCTGAGCAGAGTATCTAGTCTTGGTTTACTTGCACTTTGAACAATCCAATTATCAATTCTGTTCGTAATACACAGTTAAGAGCTTTGTCTGCATTTTATACATTTTTTTAAATGCCCGTCCATCAGAATTGTTTTATACGATCAGAAAGTATGTTCTACAACATATGATGTTATGGGAGCAAATGTGTACCGCGCTATATTTTATAACTTTATTAATTTCATATACTGTGGAGTAACACCTTATTTCTCAGCTCAGCTTCAAGTTTAGCAGCAGCAGTCTTTCCTACATTTAAATACTATAATCCATTCACAGAATAAGGACTGTCCTTAGGTAGCAAAAAAGAAGTGGTTGCTACCTGATAGATAGAGTAGGTGGTTATTATTCTAACATTGTTCTATTTATCCATGTTCTTGTCACAGATTAGGAAATCCCTGTTCATGTCCTGTAGTTTCGGACAAAATCCTCCACTTGGTCATTCCATGTCTCCTTATTCAATTATTTTATTTTATTAAAACTATTTATCTTGTTGTGGATGGGTACTGAGGAATTTTCACTTGTCTACGATATTAAATTGTCAAATAATTTCAAAACTACAATCACTTCAAAAATGTTTTAAACCAATTATTAGACATTTTATTTAAAAAATTGAAAGTTGAAAAATATGAAGGAATATTAAATTTTTACAAAAATATGAACATTTTGCCAAAATATCATGAAATATGAAAAAATATGTAGGTCTTATTTGATTCTACATATCATAAAATGTAAAGAAACTTAGTCTCAGCGCTCTCTGACTAATACTGTAAAACATGAAATTTCATAAAAATCCTCGCTCTACCTAAATCATTGAAACAAGACGTTCTACAACCGTATGCGTTAGTAAGCTAACTAAACACATTACTGATTTTAAGCTGCCAAAGTGTCAGCTATCAAGCTCACTTTGTTGTCAAATTATATGCTATTCAATATGCGGTTCAAATGTTATGCATCAAATTTGCTGAATTTTCAAAGCCAAATAGTAAAACACCTTTTGCTGCAATCAAGTAATTTTTGTTACCATTGGAAAGAGCAGATGTGTTTCTTTTAGAGTCATCTTACTTCACTTTTGAGTCTCATCATTTAAGGCCAGACAGATTACTTTGAAAATTGCATTTATTTAATTACGTGTCGTGACATATACGATTATACAAACAATCTGCAGGAAGCTGATTGTCAGGCATACTGGAATTACCATACTTTTGATTTTAGGGTCAATTTGTATTGCTTTATGCATATTATTATTATATTTTAATTAAATTTGTTATTTAAAAATGTAAGATTAAATATTGAGAAAATCATTGTACAAGTAATAATTTTGTTTTAAATTTGGAAGATTATTTTACCTTACTTTGAATATTGTACAGGTGAATGGAGAAGACTATATAACAATAAACTACATGATCTTTATAGGAAGCCAGATATAATAAGAACAGTTAAGTCTCGTAGACTGCGATGGGCAGGACATGTTGCGCGTATGGGAAATGAAAGACATGCATGGTAACTTCTTGTAGGAAAGCCAGAAGGAAAACGCCCAGTTGGTAGACCAAGAATGAGGTGGGAGAACAACATTAACTATGATTTGAGGGGAAGTAGATAATACAGGGAATGATTGGAAAGCATTAGCTCAGGATAGGGATGTATGGAGAGCTTATGTCCGCGCGGCCATGAACCTACGGGTTCGATAGTGCCAGTGAGTAAGGAAGTAAGTAAAGTAAAGTAAAAGTAAAGTGATCCCACAACAGGCCCGGAGACCCTTGGGGTAGTAGCAGGTTAAGGCTCCCACTTTTTCTAGACAATCGGCACTTTGTCAGCCGGGTTGTCAGCCCTGCGTGACGGCCGCCTTTACCCCCAGAATAAGCGTCTGGTACTCATTTCCGTTAGAGGCTGAGTCGACCCCAGGGCCATAGTGCCGCCAGAGGGTTTGGGTCAGTTTAAAAATCCTGACCCCAACGGGACTTGAACCCTCGACCCTCCGGCTTGTAGCTCAGTGCCTTAACCACTACGCTACGGCGTGCGTAAGTACTTTGAATATTGTTCTTTTTATCACAAATTTCACTAATGTGTCGGAAATATATATCACAAATTTCAATAATTGTATTGTAAACAGGCAAATTTGAAGCCCGGCAAATTAGTCATTTTAATGGACATTGCCGAAAATTATTAATTTATTGTACAAGATGCAGTGCAAGGTTTTCATTGGGAGAACAATCAAGTTACGTTACACCCCTTTGTAATGTACCACAGCAATGCCAACCAGGTGCAAAGCCTCTGTTTTTGTGTAATCAGTGACTGCCAACACAATGACAAAATTGCAGTGCATGCTTTTTTGATCAAGCTAATCGAATATATGAAGAATACTGTGGAAGAAATAAAACACATCTACAACTTCAGTGTTGGCTCTGCATCACTAACTAACTCACTCCACTGGTACTATCAAACCCATAGGTTCATGTCAGCTCGGACATAAGCTCTCCATACATCCCTTTCCTGAGCTAATGTTTTCCAATCATTCCCTGTATAATCTACTTCCCTCAAATCATAGTTAGTGTTATTCTCCCACCTGGTCTTCCTTCTGGTTTTCCTACAAGAAACTTTCATGCACGTCTTTCATTTTCCATTCGTGCACGTCTTACCCATCGCAGTCTCCGAGACTTAACTGTTCTTATTATATCTGGCTTCCTATAAAGACCACGTAGTTCACTGTTATGTAAGTATTCTCCAATCACCTGTCTGTTCATCTCATTTTATCAACTTTTGCCAACACAAAATTGATTTTAATTGCAGCGTAGAGTGGACTTTTTTGGCACAAGTCATGGAAAATCACCTTGTGACGGCAATTGTGAAACTGTGAAACGCCTAGCAGCTCGTGCTAGCCTTCAATGCCGAGTTACTGATCAAATTTTGACATCAAATAATTTATTTGATTATTATAATCAACAAATAAATGGAATTAACTTATTTTTCATTTCTAAAGAAGAAATTGATGCAATCGGAATCAGCAATGAAGAAAGGTTCAAAGATGGACGTACAGTAGCAGATACAAGAAAAAATAACAATTCTGTGCCCATTACTGATGCTCAAGATCGTGTTAGCAGGATTTCCAATGATGTAGAATCATCATTTGTTGCTTCTTTAAACCAATTTGCTACAATCAGTTCCCCATCGCTATCAGTTGTTAATCTTCAGCCAGGCCAATACATTACCTGCATTTATGATAAAATAGGTAGTTTGGCAACATTTGTGAAATTTCAATTGAACAGCATGATGCCTTGGTCAATTTTATGCACCCACATGGAACAGCTCACTCATTTAAATGACCCTCTAGAAAGGACGCCTGTTGGATACCAGAAGAGTATATTATAGCCAACATTCCAGCACCAACAGCTACAGCAATCGAAGGCAGTATAGTTTAGAAGAAGGCTTCATGATGGAAATTGACAATAAATTTCAATAAATTATGAAACAATGAAGCAACTTTTCAATCTATAGTTGTACTTATTAAACAATGGGGTATCACTTCGGATTGGACCCATCAAGAAACCAACCCTTGGCTTGGGATCCTTGATGAGAAACCCTCAACGTTGGTCTTGGGATCCTTTGTAAGAAACCCTCAACGTCGGGCTTGGGATCCTTGGTAAGAAAACCTCAACATCAGGCTTTGGTTCCTTGAAAAGGAGCCAACAACGACAGGCTTGGGATCCTTGGTAAGAGATCCACGCCCGTGGCTGGCCTTGCCTGGCTATACGGCTTGGTCTCTGGCCGATAGGGTTACCAATTTATGCCTTGAATGAAGTGACGTATACATATGTATTCATTTAAAACATGAAATTGGTAGTGGCTAAGCCACCACAGACCAACGCAAGGATTGTTGATTTTTCAATGCATATACAACCTTTCAATAACATTAATTTTATTAGAAGAGATTCACATATTTCATAACCATAAATAAAAACCACTTGGTTGACATTAAGCATAATGAACCTGTACAAATAATTTTCCTTCATCACATTCGTACAGTCTGTCATGTTATGTAAATGAGTGCAATTTTCAAAGTAATTTTTCTGGCCTTAAATTATGAGTCTCAAAAATGAAATAAGATTACTCTAACAAAATGAAGGCTGCTCTTTCCAACGGTAACAAAAGAACTTGATTGAAGCAAAAGGAGTTTGGCTTTTTGTGTTTGCAAATTTACAAAAGTAGACGCGAAAAATTTTAAACTCATGTTTGATAGTGTATATCTTGACAACTAAGTGAGCTTGATAGCTGATACTTTGGCGATGGGTTTGGTTAGTACACCAAAGCATACGTTTCTAGAAGTTCTTGTTGCAAAGTTGTAAGCAATACAAATCTGCCCCAAATTGATGAGAGATATTATTTGAGCAACTTTGTGGGATACAGCAATAAAACCAAAACTTTTGAAATCTTGAAATTGCAACCATTATGTAGAGCATACAAAGTTGTCTATGATTGCGATATTTCAGGAAGCTAGCTGCTACAGTTCCACAACAGTAGTACTTGAAACTTGGCATGTTTGTTAGAACGTGCATCACTGGCGCATGAGTGACCTTTATGCTGGAGACCCGAGGAACCCCACTACACCAGTTATGAAAGTAAAATATTACACAGCATCGTCTCAGACACATGTCTGTACATACAGAAAATTTCAGCAATATTGGAGATGATGATTAAACATTTTAATGTTTACTATGGTCTCTTGACATGGATTGATCCTATTTACTTATTCAACTAAAAAAATACCGATATTTAATTTATTTTGGCGTAGCAGTGCACGTACGGAGTGTCTTAGCTAGTATGATATAAAATGCATTAAAAATGGAATAAAACACAGATTAATAATAATATTTCAGCCTCAACTAATAGAGAAGTATGGGTATCCTGCAGAGATCCACACAGTGGATACTGAAGATGGCTACATATTGGAAATGCACAGGATTCCATACAGCCCAAAGTCTCCTAAAGCTGATAATAAATCTGTAGTTTTTCTACAACATGGACTCTTCTCTTCTTCGTCTGATTGGATCATTTTAGGACCTGGTGTTTCTTTAGGTAATTCAATTAGATATATGTATAATTTTAGCAATTTTTGCTCTATGTAATGCTCAAAATTATCCGACATGCTGACCACATGTCACCCTTTTACTGACTATATGATCTTTCGCCTCTATAATTAACACATGTGAATGTGAGGCCAGCAACCAGATGGTAAGCTAAGGATCTTCTAGGCCTTTCGTGTCATAGAGTTCAATAATAATAAAAAAAATAATAATAATAATAATACTTACTTACTTACTCACTGGCACTATCGAACCCGTAGGTTCATGGCCGCACGGACATAAGCTCTCCATACATCCCTATCCTGAGCTAATGCTTTCCAATCATTCCCTGTATAATCTACTTCCCTCAAATCATAGTTAATGTTGTTCTCCCACCTCATTCTTGGTCTACCAACTGGGCGTTTTCCTTCTTGCTTTCCTACAAGAAGTTTCCATGCACGTCTTTCATTCCCCATACGCGCAACATGTCCTGCCCATCGCAGTCTACGGGACTTAACTGTTCTTATTATATCTGGCTTCCTATAAAGACCATGTAGTTCATTGTTATGTAGTATTCTCCATTCACCTGTCTGTTCATCTCTCTTTGGTCCAAAAATTTTCCTAAGAACTTTATTCTCAAATACTCGTAATCTCCTTTCCTCCCATAAAGTAAGAGTCCATGTTTCGCACCCATATAATATAACTGGTAGAATAATAGTTTTATATATTTTCAGCTTAACGTTTTTTTGAAAGGAGTTGGGACATCAAAAGTCTCTGCAATGCATAATAGCATGCATTTCCAGAATTGAGCCTATGTTTAATTTCTTGTGCATCTCATTCCTATTTGTGATTATTGTTCCTAGGTATTTGAATTCAGCCAATTCCTCAAAATTTCCCTCATTTGTCATTAGCTGTCCATTTCCATTATATAATGTATTTCTACGTGTGACCATATATTTAGTTTTACTGACATTTACTTCCAGTCCTAATTTCTTAGTGTTACTCAATAGTGTGTGCGTGTTGGCCTTTAGTATCTCCTCGCTATCGGCCAGTAGTACTACATCATCAGCATAAACTAACAGCTTATTAATACCATTCAGTTGTAGGCCTTCCTCATTCTCTAAAGATTTAATGGCATGCTCTAGTACAAAATTAAATAGTAGAGGAGATAGTGCATCTCCTTGCTTCAACCCATTCTGGATTTCAAAAGTGTCTGAAAACTGTTTGCCTACACGCACCCTACTCGTTGAGCCATTTAGACACATTCGTATAAGTCTAACCAACTTTTTAGGAATTCCGAACTCCAGCAGGATACTATATAACTTCTCCCTCTTAATTGAATCATATGCTTTTTTGAAGTCTACATATAGTTGATGTACAGTACCATTATATTCCCATTTCTTTTCTAAAATCTGTCTTATACTAAAAATCTGATCTGTTGTAGACCTGTTTCTTCTAAATGCACATTGATGATCTCCTAGAATGTCATCAATATAGGGAGTAAGTCTGCTTACTAATATATTTGTTAGAATTTTGTACGAAGTTGAAAGTAATGAGATGCCCCTATAGTTGTTGCAATCCGTTTTATCTCCTTTCTTATAAATTGGTACGATAATTGATTCCTTCCATTCATCTGGAAGAGCTTCTTTTTCCCAAATCATAGTAAGCAACCAGCGTATCTTGTCCATCAATTTTTCTCCCCCTGATTTTATCAGTTCTGCTGGGATCTCATCTGAACCTGATGCTTTATACATCTTCAATTTTTCAATTGCCATTTCAACCTCTAATGCACTTGGCTCTGCGACTAGCATTTCTGCTGTCTGTAACTTATCCTCCTCAATGTCCTGTTCTGTATGTACATTTAATAGCTGATTAAAATAACTTTTCCATCTATTTAATATACTCTTGGAATCTGCAATCATATCCCCATTTTCATTCCGAATTATGTTTGTTCTAGCCTGAAACCCTTTCTTCTCTATACTAATTCCCTGATATAATTCTCTAATGTTCCTATTTTTTGCATTCATTTCAAGATCATTAATCTTCTCTCTCAAATATTCCCTCTTCTTACTCTTTAGTAACTTGGTGGTTTCCCGTCTAACACTACCCAATTGCTCTAAATTTACCTCATTTGGCTCGTATAACCATTTCATTTTTGCTAGCTTTCTTTTCTTTACGATGTCGGCACATTCCTCATCAAACCATTTCTTGTTTTGCCTCTTTTTTAAACAACCAATGCTTTCTGATGCTGACAATTTAATAGTATCTCTTATAGCCTCCCATTATTTATTTATATCAGTTTCTTCTTCGTTTGCCACATTGTCATCTGAAGATTCCAGTACTTCAAATCTATTAGCAATTTTGATTTGGTATTCTTGCCGCATTTCATCATTTTTCAAGTTTTTTAATTCATATTTTACAGAATCATCTTTAGCGTTTGTTCCTCTCATAAGCGCTAGCCGTTGTCTGATTTTCACTCTGACCAGATGATGATCCGAATTGCAGTCTGTCCCTCTAACTGATTTAACATCGATGATGCTACTGTGCCAGCGTTTATCCACTAATACATGATCTATCTGGTTAATAATAATAATAGTAATAATAATAATAATAGTAATAATAATAATAATAATAAGATAATGAGGAAGATATCGCACAATCTGCAACGTTTGTTGTTCACTTTAAGTTTTACACACCTCTGTAAGTGAGTTTACTTTATGTTTGCACCCCATTATATGATATCGACCACAGTTCGGCCCACATAGTTTGCACTTGCACTTTTCGTCCGGTTGTCTGTCTGGTAAATCCAGAGATGGAAGCCATGTACTGGAAATCTCGACATGGAGTGTCGCAAGTCATATCTGGCTTGTGTCCATTCACTGTAGATTATCGCAACCGCGGGGAAGAAATCCGGCCGTATTTCTCATTTCATCTGTTAAGTTCTTACAGTATTTCTTATAAGCTTCTATGTATGGTAGAAGCTGGTATTGACGTAGTTATGCTATGAAGGATTGTTTCTTTGCCAATACGTATGTGAGAGTTGATGGATAGACTTAGTGATTTCTGAAGGAAGTTGACTTTAAATGTTTCAATGTCTTCCAGTTTTTGTTTTTAGGTATTCCCAAATAATCTTTAACCCATTGATTATGACTTATGCGAGTTTTTAGTCGGAAAAAAATTTAGTGGTTCCTCTCTGTGATTGGAGTTTAAAATTCTTAAGTATATTTATGTTTGACGCAGGATATTTGCTGGCTGACGCTGGATACGACGTGTGGATGGGGAATGCACGTGGTAACACATTTTCCAAAAAGCATCTTACACTAAGTACTTCCAGCGTTGAATTTTGGGATTTCAGGTAGTGTAGACTTGAATTAAACATTAATAATATTCTTTTTCCATTTTTTTTGCAGGGAATCATTTTAAAATCCGGCCGACCAGTGTATTTGTAAATTTATTAAATACGGAAAAAAATGCAGGTCCCACGACCATAAGATATATATGAGGAGATAGAGTTTTAATTTAGGCTCCTTTTTAAACTAAAAAAATCCTTGGACAAACAAGAATAAAATTTGGAATAAAATAAAATTCCTAGAAAAAAACACATGTGCCATTTTTAACCAATGTCACCAAGTTGCTTTTGTGACATTTCCCATACATTCTCCTGGCACTGGCGGAATATAAATGTTACCATTGCATGATGCATTGGTCTATAAACTTATGGGATCCTCGAGTTTAAATTGCATTAATAACTCTTTTTTTTTAACATGAAACATTTATGATTAATTTATCCTGTTATTTTGATCAGAAGACTAAATTATCTTAGGGATAACACCGTTGGGGTATAATGAAGTTGGGGGTATAATTAAATTTCCATTCAGAAATTCCTTACCTATTCCTCTATTAACTTCCTAAGTTCGGGCGTCTGGAATGCGGAGTTACGTTACCCGATGAAACGATTGGTGATTAATGATAATGAAGCACCAGGGGAGTCCTTAAACCTAAATCAAAATCACGGGATGCCACAAAAATAATTATCTTTAAAATAATCCTCTGGTGTGATAGTGAAAATTAATAAGACAATTTTATATTCCAGTTGGCATGAAATGGGTGTATACGATTTACCAGCTGAAATAGACTACATACTTGGTAAAACAGGACAATCAGATCTATTTTATGTAGGACATTCCATGGGAACTACTATGTTTTATGTCCTACAATCCGAGAAGCCACAATACAGCAACAAAATACGCTATATGATCAGTTTAGCTCCAATTGCTTACATGGAACACGTTACAGACCTTATTGCTGATATCGCCGCTTACTTCCCCGGTGGTCAAGTATGTATTTTACTAGTAACATCAATATTATTATTATTCATACTGGTATTAATATTATTATTATTATTATTAGTAGTAGTAGTAGTAGTATTAGTAGTAGTATTAGTATTAGTATTGCTATTATTTTTATTATTATTATTATTATTATTATTATTATTATTATTATTATTATTATTATTATTATTATTACCAGATAATATAATTGTTCAAGAATATGAAGTCATGGAGTTTACGTTCAGAAAATTATTGGACGAATATTAAAAAAAATATAGAAACAACTGGATATCTCACGTAAGAAGAATGAGCCGAACAAGAATACCACGTCAAATCTTAAATTACCAGCCACCAGGTAAGAGATCTTTGGGCAGACCCTTCAAACGTTGGGTTGAGATCGTAACAGACCCCTAGGTCTATCACATGAAAGGAAGAAGAAGAAGAACACTAGAAACACTACTAAAACTATATAGGATTGTTGCATTGCTACTTTTATTACACGGATGTGAAAGTTTGACCTTATCTCTGATCAATTAAGACAAATCGAAGTTTCAGAAATTAAATTTCTTCGCTTTGTAACTGCAAATACATTATTCAATCAAAAAACTATTGCTACCAGAAATTAATTGAACATAGAACCTATCACAATATTAATAGAAGAATGTAGAATAAATTGAGAGACAATGTCCTACGGATGCCAAGCACTAGGATGGCAAGACCTGTTTTATGTTATCAGAGGGGGCCCAAGTAATATAGGTCGGCCTTTGAAGAATCCCGCGTCATAGCCGAATGGTTCAGGCATGACGCCTTTGGCGCAGAGCTACGAGACTTGCGCTCTATCGAGCCCCATGAGGGAATACATTTTCTCATGGAATTTCTGCCACACAGCATCGTCAAGAATTTGAATAGCTAAAATAAGTAACGGCTCCAGTTGATAAAACCATTATAACGGTTAGGGACAACGATATAGTAACCACATTTCACTCCTACACTGGCTGGATGATCATTTACCTCTGCGATTAACACATATGGGTGGGCTTCTAGGCCTATCGAGCCATGGAGTTAGTTTTTTTGAAGAGATGGCGTTATCAATTTTGAGTCGCAACAGGCCCATAGGTCCAATCGTTAAAGACAATTATTATGATGACGATAGCGTGTAATGTTATCAATGTGGTGGAGCATGCTGAGGAATGAGACCTAGAAAAAATAATTAAATACTTATTGAAAGAAGTAAGCGTGATATTTTCCATTCTTTTGTCAGAATATGGTAATGTTATAAAATGAGTAATGACATTTCTGTGTAATATTACAGATAGTGCTGGGCGGTTTGGAATGGCTTGGTCTAGGAGAAGTGTTTTGAGTCCAGTGCTTTTACCACCTGGGTGATGGACTTGGCTTGCAAAGATGGAAGTATTACACAAGGAATTTGCATGAACGCGATGTTTGCTCTTATGGGATACGATCCTGTGGAAGTCAACACGGTAATACACATACACAATATTCCTTCTTCTCTTGATCCTAGACAAATAGTCTGTTGGGCAGTGAGTTTTCCATCTTTGTTGTGGTATTCTTAGGATCTCCTGCCAATTGCAACATAACGTTTCTTAACCCATCAATTGTCATTATCGAAAGTAATTGATAACCACGCCATATTTATTTTCTTCAGTAACATATCGAAAGCAAATTAGAAAAAAATTCTAAAAATCAACTTCCAGGATAAATGACCCAGGTCTAGTTTCAATACAAGACACAAAGTTTCGTCTACTGCTGCGGAACATCGTCAGAAGACTGTGTTCGAATTGTGTAGAAAGGCGGATTCTTAACCTCTTACTATCCCAAGAACCCGCTAAGGCTTGTGGTAGGATCATTTTATGTAACACACCTGTCTCCCGTTTCTTTTTGAAGGTATTTTTTAAGGTAGTGAACTTAGGAATAGAACATCAAATCCAACTAACAAACTTATTTTCTCAAAATACTTTTTTCACATATTCAAATATTGTATTGAAATGAAAATTCGCTAACAGCTTCAGGCATGTGCAATTAGAGAATAAGTTAAAATTCATAGAAAACGTCAAAATTTCATTTATACATAGTTTTAATTAAAAAATCAAGGATAATAAAAAAATGTTTTTTATAAAGATTGCGACCACTTGTTGCATATAGTATGTAAAGTTGAAATGTCTAAATATTCAAGTAATATTAATAAGATATCTAAAAATAATTGTGCCTGAATTGTCTATACTGTGCTAGTCAACCTAGTCCCTACCGCCCACTAGTGGGCGTTTCAGGATTCTTGATGGGCGGTAGAGGTTTAAAAACATTTTAATTACATTTTCATAAAATTCCCCTGACAATTTAAATTTCAGAAAATATACTGTACATGTAATTTCATCAGACTTCATCCTTTATGTATGCAAAGTATAAATAAAAAGGTATATTTAAGTACAGTAAGTTGTATAAATATTTATTCTGCCAAACGTAGCGAAAGTCTGATATAAAATATTTGTTACGTAATAATTATTATATGTTTAACTTGCTTTAATTTTGCCTTATAAACTTCATAATAGTAGTAGATTATAAGTAAAGCGGCCCCTACACGATCAATATTTACGTCAATATATTGCACAATAATTGACTTTGTACAATAATATTCAGCGTCTGAAGTTCATATTGATAGATTGCGCAATATATTGAGTCAATCAAGAACAGTTTGATTTTTATTTTGCAATCTAGTACATGCTCAGGATAGGGATGTGTGGAGAGCTTATGTCCGCGCGGCCATGAACCTACGGATTCGATAGTGCCAGTGAGTAAGTAAGTAATCTAGTACATATTGCTTCGCCTGTTGGCATTATTGCGCAATACTAGTCAGTTCTGTACTGGAATAAACATCTACCATGGCTACAAAGGTGTAATCATTCTCAGTAATTCATGAAATAATGTACTATCTAGTCGCAAAAAAATTGAAAATCACTTTGTTCACTAATTCATAGCTCTCTTAACATATTTTTATGAGCATACTTATTTGCTTCTTTAAACCATTCCTTCATCCACCTGCGCTTCTTCCCCCCCTTTTTTTAAGTTATAACTAATGCTATAGCCACACATCTTGCTGTCTTCTTGTTATTCCATATGTTGACTGCACAAATATCACCCGTGAACTAATTTATTGAGCAATAATATTGCACCGTGTGGGTTGGCCAGGTAATACTATTCTACAAAATATTGTGCAATATATTGACGTAAATACTGGTCGTATAGGGGCCGCTTAAGATACACGCAATGTAATGCCGTACATGCCGTTGACAGTCCGTATATATAAAAAAAACAATTGATTACATTACAATTACATTAGAAATTAATTAATCTAAGTATAGTAATTAATTATTATTAATTTTACATTTTGTTTACATATGTTCATCCAGAAATATATCCACGTTTATCCTATTATCTGGGTTTACCATTAATTCATGGAATGCCACTTTATCACGATTTGAATTTAGAAATATTTCCGGAACAACTGACACCAAAAACATAACAAAATGTTACATTTTCCTTATATTTCGCGTTCAAAGATGAGCGCACATTGGACATAATCGCTTATCGTGATCGTTCGTTATTTTGGAAATTTCCCTGCCCTCGACCTAAACCAAGCGAGTACTGATCTCTCTTTAAATCCATAATTTTCCCAAACTTGTTTTACGTCTCTTCGTAAGCATAGTGATATTTTTTCCGTGCAATCAGTGAAAATATACTGTTGGTTATACACACCAATACATGCTATAATGTTGTCTCTCTCTACATTACATATTATCAATATTATAGAAAACATAAGAATATATACCAAATTACAAATTTATAAACCCATAATTCGAATCACGCTAACATACCGTGCAGAAACTTGGCAGTTGAATAAAAATTTTAGTTTAAAACTTACGTCTATTGAAATGGATTGTTTTAGACGCTCAATTAGACCTTGTAAATTAGAGAAAGATCAGAAATAAATCATCAGACAACAACTTAAATTCCAAAATTCAATATTAGAATTTGTGAGATACAGACAACTAGAATAGCATGGTAATATACGTAGGATATCAGAGAAAATATTACCCAGATAAGCTTTGGAATGGATTCCACTTGGAAAAGGAAAGAGAGGTCGTCGACCTATATTTAAATGGATGGATGATGTAAGAAGAGGTATGAAGGAGCTAGGTCTGGAAGATAATAATAATAATAATAATAATAATAATAATAATAATAATAATAATAATAATAATACTTTATTTATTCTGGCAGAGTTAAGGCCATAAGGCCCTCTCTTCCACTCAACCAGCACAAATACAAATAAATATTTGACAAATATAGATATACACTGTACTAATTATAAACAGTTAAAGATACAATAAATGTAGCAATGTAAATGTCATGTACAAACAACATTTCATAGGGTAATAACAATAATGATACGATAATAATAATAATAATAGTAATAATAATAATAATAGTAATAAATAATAATAATAATAATAATAATAATAATAATAATAATAATATAAATATGATACATTATACGGGAAACACCAATTAATATATATATATCTTACACTGGATAATAATGAAGTCGAGGTTAGAGCAAATATAAATTTAGATTTCTTTTAAAAGATGTCAATGTCCGGCAGCCCCTTATTTTCTTGTGGTAGGGAATTCCAGTTGCGAGAAGTGGAGATGGTATATGACATGGAGTGATGTGATGTCCTATGTTGCGGTATATTAAGTAAGAGACTATGTTGTGATCTTGTGTTTAAGTTATGGTTTGAGGATAGATACTGGAAACGGAATGATAAATAATTGGGAATCGAGGTATGTAGGATCTTAAATAGGAGAATTAGACAGTGCGATTTTCTTCTCTCTTTTAGATGTAGCCATGACAATTCGTGGAATAATGGAGAAATGTGATCGTATTTTCGAACATTAAATATGAATCTGATACACATATTATGGACACGCTGCAGTTTGTCCGACAACCCGTCACTTATGTCAGTTAGTAGAACGTCACAGTAGTCAAAATGCGGCATCACTAAAGTTTGGATTAAAATTCTTTTAAGAGTTGTAGGAAGAAAATGTTTAAGTCGCTTTAGGGAATGCATTATGGGGAAGATCCTTTTAGATGTTTGTTTTACTTGCTCATGCCATTTTAAATTAGAATCTAAGTAAAATCCCAAGTTTTTAACGACGTCGGTATAAGATAGAGAAGAACGGAGAAAGAAGATAAAAAATTAAAAAGCTTTGGGCACAGGAAGATGTTTTATTACAATGTAAACCTGTTTCTAAATAAATAAATAAATAAATAAATAAACAAATAAATAAATAAATAAATAGAAAATTTCACTACTAGCTGGTATACAAAACTGAGCAATATGTTTAGAGGTCGAAACTATCCTGGCCTCTATTGTAATTCCAACTGCTACGTCCTTGGTCATTCTAGGATGTTCCTGATTACATTTTCCCAATGTTTACAATTGTTCTTCCTTCCATTTCTGTATTTATTATTTCTTTATTACACATTCCATGAAAAGCTTAACAGATTGGTAGGATATTTCCCTTTTTAATGTCTTGGGTATATTAACCTCTTATTAGTTTATAGGTAATACAAATAAATGTTTAATAATTACAGACAATGTTACCAGTGATTCTTGGCCACACTCCAGCCGGTGCCTCGACCAAAACTATTCTACACTACGCTCAAGAAATAAGCACAAGTAAGATAATATATAATAGCTATATTATTATTACCACTACTTTGTGTTAGAAAAGTAATCGTTCTAACTAACTAACTCACTGGCACTATAGACCTGTAGGTTCATGACCGCGCGGACATAAGCTTTCCATGCATCTTCCCTGAGCTAATGTTTTCCAACCATCCCTTGTATAATCTACTTCCCTCATATCATGGTTAATGTTATTCTCCCATTTCATTCTTGGTCTATCAACTGGGTGTTTTCCCTCTGGTTTTCCTACAAACAAGTTTTCATGCCACCCTTTCACTTCTCGTTGTGCCAGATGTCGTGCCCATTGCAGTCTACGAGACTTGCCGAAAATCAAATGGCCAATAGGCCTATATGTCATCATCATCCGGTATCATGGCAGCTGCCGCCGTCTTCCGGAAATAAAACGCCATTCCTCTGTGTCCATCCCTTGATCTTCCTTCAATCCTCTGATATTCATAGCTGCTTGTACCCCATCTATCCACGTTTTCTTCGGTCTTCCTCCTTTCCATTGGGATCCATTGCATAACAATTTTAGGCAATCTATGCACTGGCATTCTTTTGACATGGCGATACCACTGTAATCTTTTCTTTTCTATAATGTCCGGCTCCTCTTGTACACCCATAATTTCCCATATTTCTTTATTTTGTATTCTATCCATTATAGATTTTCCAACTGATCCATTTCTGTACTTAAAATTCTTTTCGTTTCCCTGGTAGGAATTTGCCACACTTCAGCACCATATGTTAAAATGCTCTGAATTATGGTTTGATATATTTGTAATTTTCTATTTTTTGTAATATCTTTGCTCCACCAAACAGAGTTTAAAGCATTTATTGCTTGTTTTGTTTGTGCAATGCCAATATATATATAAAGTTCACCACTGTGGTCTCGAAGTAGCGTGCTGCCTTGTTACGCAGCGGGCCCTGGTACGATTCCCGGTCGGGACAGGCTCCTGGGTGAAGTTTTTTCCGGGGTTTTTCCTCACCTGTAAGACAAATGGCAGATAAAGTTAAGGCCCAAAAAGGTCCTCGATGGCCATCATCATCATCTTTCACCGATGTGGAAAGCAACGGGAAGCTACCACAAACCAAAATTCCCTTATAAAGCTGGAAAGCATAGCCCTAGACCAGAACACTGTAGAATAAAATAATAACGCTCAAGCGAACGCAATTTTTGTTTAATCAAAACCAAACTTGGCAATATATATATATATATATATATATATATATATTAATTATTGAAAACAAGTAAGCTCGAGTTCCTTAACCGACAAAATCGGACGATTAGGTGTAAATTTTCACCTGAAACGAAAATTTTAAAATCGCCCTGGCGGTCACAGTTTTCGATGTTTCACAACAAAACTCAATATATGTTATTAAAATAAACCGTGGGAGGTATTAAAAAAATCAGCGACATCCGACAGTTTGAAACGGGGATTTATCTCAAACCCGAAAGTAAAATTCGACTAGCAACCACCATGCTTGTATCGTCATAATGTACAGTATACTATACAACTTAATTGAACCTTAAAGTAGTAATATAACCTACAGGTTACATTAGTTTAATTTTTAATTCTTGTAAGCCCTTGTTTCCCTCAACGAGATTAGGCGCTCTCCCCCTATAGGGAATAAATTTAACCATACGAATTTTAGATGTCATTGGAGTGATAAATTTAACCATACGAATTTTAGATGTCATTGGAGTGGCCCGTGGCCAGCGTTCCGCCTCATACTGGCATGTAGGAAAGCAAGGTAGTACTAGGATGGGAAAATTCGGTAAATTTTGCTTAGAGACTTTATTCAGGCTTAAGGATCTTTTACGAGCCTAAAAATCTTCATATTCGGGACCCACGGCTTAAAGTCTCTCACGGAGGACTTGCTCCTTGGATTTTTCCATTCTAAAAATTCAACGACTCCCCCCGGGTTTGAACCCGCGACTCTCGGGACCAGAGGCAAGGAGCATAACCACTAGTCCACCGCGGCCGATTTATACTTTTAATAAACTGATGGAAAAAATTAATGAGTGGATATTATTTAAACTGGTGTAAAATTATACAACAAAACTAAAATAGGTAATTACTAGAGTCTGCATTTTTGTGTGCTAAAAGTTAAGATTTGTAACATTACTATAATGAGAAGTTAGAGTTATGGCTGTCTTTTGTTTTTGTTTCACATACAAACAGTTGAGTAGTCTAATGAGAAGTAAGACTTCTGACTGTTTTTTATCTTGGTTTCACTTACAAACAGTTGAATAGTATAATGAGAAGTAAGACTTCTGTCTTTTGTCTTGGTTTCACTTACAAACAGTTGAATAGTATAAAGCGAAGTAAGACTTCTGACTGTTTTTTATCTTGGTTTCACTTACAAATAGTTGAATAGTATAATGATATGTAAGGCTTCTGTCTTTTAACTTGGTTTCACACACAAAAAGTCGAACTATATTTATACTAACTGTATTGAATTCTTAACTTTTATTACATAAAAATCCTGACTCTAGTAGAAACTTACGGTTATGCATGATTTGTTTTCACTGCGATCCAACACTTTTAAATAGCTGGTATCAGAAATTGAGTTTCCCCAATTTAACAAAAGAAATATATATTCCGTAAACCAGCAAAATGGGAACATAAATTCGACTTGTTGAGAAATTCGCTTAGTTCACGCAGTTCCTGTGCGATGAACTGTTCACTTATTCAACAAAGTGTAGATTAAATAAAACGAGGCCATTTAGAAGGTTTCCAAATGTTTCAAAACTATTAGATCATTGTTAGGTGGGAATCATTATGCTTTCCACATATGGATTACGTATGCAAATATGGATAGCAGAAACAAATATCTCCCACGATCGTTATAACTCAGAACTGAGTTAGCTTCTTCAGTCATTTTTGACCATGGGATGCAGATCTTGATGGACATAACATTTATCAGTAATCAAAACTTAAAGAAAGAGAGGAAATAAATATAGGCTCAATTGTGGAAGTGCATGCTATTATGCATTACAGGAACTCATGTCGTTCCAACTTCTCTCAAAAAAGATTAAACTGAAAATATATAAAACTGTTATTCCTCCAGTTATATGGATGCAAAACTTGGACATTTATTTTAAGAGAGGAAAATTGATTACGAGTATATGAGAATAAATTCAGAAGAAAAATGGACCAAATAGAGGTGGAGAGTTGAATGGGGAAGACTACATAACAGTGCGCTACATGATCTTCATTGGAAACCAGATATAATAGGAAGAGTTAAGTCTCTTAGACTGCGATAGGTAGGACATTTGGCACGAATGGGGAATGAAAGAGGTGCATGGAAACCTTTTGTAGGAAAACCAGAGGGAAAGCGTCCAATAGGCAGGACAAGAATGAGGTGGGAAAATAATATTAACCAAGATTTGAGTGAAGTAGATTATACAGGCGATATTGGAAAACATTAGCTCAGGGTAGGGATCTATGGAGAGACTATGTCCGTTCGGGCATGAACCTAGGGTTTCCATAGTCCAGTGAGTGATTTAGTTATATAAATGTAAAGTGTTCATTATCTAGAGTTTAGATTAAAACAGAGATATAAAACAGCACCTATGAAATTGCTTTTGGATATTAGACTTAAGAATGGGTGAATTTATAGAATAGAAAAAATAGGGATTACAGATAAATTATAATAGAACATAATATTTTTATTGGATACAACAGATGAGCTAAAATGTAATTCAGGAAGAATATGTAATGTTAAAAATTTTAAATTTTAGGATCTATTTTAGATAAACTACAGAAATTGAAAGAATAATAACTGATGGAAGAAGAATCATTGGTATGTTGAACTCAGTGATTTGGAATAGAAATATAAAATAAAGATCGAAGAAAACTATATTTCAAGTTCTGTTACAAATCATTTCATTATATGGGTCCGAAACCTGGAGAGTAAGTAGAAAACAAGCCAACAAGCTGTTAGTAGTAGAAATGGATTTTTGGATGCGATCGACAAGAGTTTGAAGAAGGGATAAGTTTAGAAACAGCACAATAAGAGAAATTATACAAGTTGAAAAAAAAAAAAGATATCGGGAAAAATAGAAGAAAAACGTTTGAAATGGTATGGACACCTCATAAGAATGGAAGAAGAGAGTAAACCAAAGAAGAAGCTAATGTTAAAAGTGAAAGAGGCAGGCCTAGAGAACGATGGATGGATGGATTGAAGAGAAGTATGGAAGCTAAAGATTTGGGGGAAGAAGATGCTTTAGACAAATCACTTTGGGTTGAAGGAGAAACACTGTATTGTGGAATATTTCTAAATGAAACAAAAATCAATGGATGTATATTGTTAATTATATATAACGTTATATCTGAGATATCAAAACTAAAGTGAGTTATAGAATCAGAATAATTAAGTTCTAAAAACGTAATGAATACAGTAATGAGGAGTATAATGCTATACGGTGCAGAAATAAGGGAATTGATATCTAGAACATTAACTGTATCACATTCTGCTAAACAATTCATTATTAGAAACGTCCAAACTGATTTTATGGTAGTTATAAAATAAAAATCAATGCAATTAAATAAAATACGAACGTTAAATTTCAATTCCGGATTCCTAATTAAAATTTTATGGTTACATAAAAAGAATGACAGAAAAATACTATAATGTGGAACGTGGATTGATAGTGTCGTAAACTTCTGCATCCTGATGAAAATTTTAACAATATATATGCTGATTTTTGTTTATTTATTAAATAAATGTATCATAATTGTATTTATTTTATAAATATTTATTTTAATCAATATTCATGACAGCTGTTTCGACACTGTATCGTCTTCATGTGCATGCCATAAATTATCTATATATAATAATAGGTATTATTGCAGCCAATGGCCATGTAGAAAGAACTGTTTTCATGTCTTACAAAAGTCTGTTATCGATATTCCTATGTTTTTACACTGTAATAGGTGATATCGGTCGCAGTGCGACCCACATAATTTGCACTTGCACTTTTCTTCTGGGTTATGGCGCTTCACTGTTGTGCATATCCTGTGGTGGAAACCATGGACCATGACTCTCGTCACGGTGTGTCTGAGGTCATATCTGGCTGCTGTCCATTCCCTGTAGATCATCGCATCCGTTGCGTAGAACTCAGGCCATATCTGTTCTCTCTTCTCGTTGAGTTCCCACAGCAGTTCTTTGTAGGCATATGTTGCCTATCTATATATTAATACGCGAAGAAAAAAACTTTGTACCCCTTTTTAAACACATTGCGTGCACGGAGGAGTGTGATATTTGGCATAATTAAAGTTCATATAGAGAAGGGGTGAAGAAAAATAAAATGTATGTATGAGTTATAAATAAATTGATTTAAACACAATAAAATAAATTGTATCTAAGGAATTTATCTGTATTATTCATTCATTTGTTTATGTTCATACTGAAAATGCATTGTTGCAAAAAAAAATTGTGCAGCAGCAATTTGAAATGACTTACTCTCGCGTATTTATTATTAGTGGTTTAAAAAATGGGGGTACATTTTATTATTTAAATTTAAATTAAACCCTGTCTAATCTCGGTTTCAGCAATTTCATTACATTTTTTTAATATTTAGATATTCGCACCTACTTCCATTATGCCTTGACATAGAATATTGACGGGTCAGAGTGAGAGACAAAGAAGGGATATATATTCCCGTACACATAATAATAAACCAAATGCAAATTTAAATAGTATGCAAATGTCAAATGACGCGTGATTGTTTTTTTTATTATGACTTAGCCAAGCTATACAACATATTTCCTAATCGTATTTTTAAAATAAATTGAAAACTAATGCATAATGACGTATTTGTGACAAACTTAAAGTTTAATGAATTGTGGTCGAATTCGACCGCTGGACGACCACTAGTTAAAATAAATATTTGATAGTTTTATTTAATAACTAAATAATGTGGATTTTCATCAAATAAACGCCAGATTAATTGATTACTCATTTTGTGTAACGGATTTCTAGGGAGCCAAATATATATATATATATATATATATATTCGGTTTCAAATAATTTGGGGTGACTTTTATGCAGGTCTTGAACTGATATTTTGTGAATTATATATTTTTTCACGTTTAATGGGTTCATGTGGATCAGAATAATAAATTTTCAAGAAACAAAAAATATTTAGGGGTTATTTTAAGAGGGTTTTATATAAGTTATGATACCACTCATTAATAAAACAATAATAATAAGAAGATGCGCGCGCACATATATAACCGTTGAGTTTATTATTAATTTTTTTTTAAATTGTGCCTGTGATGGCAAGTCGTCCTGAATAAATAAAATACTGTTTGAAATATTCAGCTAGGTCTTATGGAAATAGTTGCATCTTCAAAACTGTATTCAACAGAACAACTTTGAAAATGGAATAAGTTCCGAAAGACATAGCTGAATATTTTTAACTATATTTTATTTGTTGAGGACGACTGTCATCACAGTTACGATTTTTGTTTTAAATATGTTGTCATATATGATATCTGTCCACCGCTGTGGTCTCGGGGTAGCGTGCTGCCTTGTCACGCAGCGAGCCCGGGTTCGATCCCCGGTCGGGGCAGTTTTCTGGGTGAGGTTTTTATAGGGGTTTTTCTCACCTGTAAGACAAATGTCAGGAAAACTTTAAGACCCAAACGGTCCCCGAAATCATATGGCCATCATCATCCTTATCATCATCATCATCATCATCTTCACCGGTATGGAAAGCAACGGGAAGCTACCACACCTACAATTTCCTAGTAAAGCTGCAAGAATAGCATGAAAATGCTATGATTGCAGTGAAGGACCTGCCTTCGGGCAGAATTACTATGGCTGGATGGATATGATATCTTTGATATCAACCAGGTTTTTGCCATTTAATTGATGCTGCCATTTTACACTGCAGTTAAAAAAAACAAAATAAGAGCTTGAAGCTCAGAAAAAATTTAACGCCAAAAGTATCACATATGATATCTAAGGATGCACAGGGTTGCGGCATGAGGAAAAAAAAAGGATTGGGCTTTGGAGATTGGAATGACGGAGGAATTTGGAGGAGAATGACAGTAGATTAATGGGGAGGAAGAATATGTTAAAACAACATAAACTCTGCTAAATAAATAAATATTATATATTTAAGTCGGAGATGAGGTTCCTGAGACAAGAGTAAAGGATGTACAAAACTTGATAGAATTACAAATGAAGATATAAGACAAGAATTAAAAGTGCAGCCTTTATTGAATTATGTCACGAATTAAGTAGATTGATCACATGAATGTGATGAGTGAGGAGAGATATCCACTGTCAGTAAGAATAATTTCAAGCAAGAGGAAGACGTGATGTTGGAAGACCTAAAAAAATTTGGGATGATGCATTATGAAGTCGGAACGGGTAATTGCCTAATCCTTGATGTGGTGATGATGATTATATATTATCAGTTGTTAATTAATAGTTATCCCGCACCGTAGGCGAGCGATTAAAGGCATCATGCCTTGGTGGAAAGCTATGGAACGCTGGTTCGAGTCACCATGAACGAACATGTAATTTCGGGCAACACGTGACCGGTGCCCACGCAGCATCTTGAGGAATTAGGCTGGCTTCAATGGCCTGTGATTTCAAATTCAGAAAACCAGCTACAACGGCTGGGGAAATCGACATGCTGACTAGATGTCGCCACTATACTGGATATATAATCGTCCAGTTCTATATAATTGTAGGCTTTCACGGCCGGCGTCTTGATCCATATTTGGTTTGTCTTCCGGGCTTATAGGCCGTGGTCTGGTTGTCTTCTTACTCGACGTTTCGTCTACTGCTGCGGTAGACGAAACGTCGAGTAAGAAGACAACCAGACCACGGCCTATAAGCCCGGAAGACGAACCAAATATGGGTCCAGTTCTATGTTTAACACACATAGATAAGACCAGTAGCCAGCTAGAAGGGCAAAGAACTTTTAGGGCTGTTGCACCATGGAGACTTTTTTGTGTGTGTGATTATTCATAAAAGACTAAAATAAGACACGATGTTTTTTTATAAAGTAATTAGTTTAAGCAGTACAGTCATTAAATGTTAAATTCCTGAAAAATGCTAACTACAAAATGTTTCCTTATTTCTCACAAATCCAAATATGTATACTAACACATAAACGGTGTCATTTTAAAATATATTTTGAAAAAAATCCTGACAAGAAGTTAAAGTACTCATTCTTCCTTTTTTTGACATTAAATTCCCTCCAGACTCAAAACAGCTAAAAAAAAAAAGAAGTTCAGTATTTTTTTTACACAATAGGCCTACAGTATATTGAACTTTTATAGGAAAAAATCTCTATAAGCTTTAATTTAATATTAATTAAAATAGTTCATACCTCACCTCATATCCAGTCTTCTAATTATACTGCAGTTTCAAAGTCTTGGCAGCTCATCTTCAGTAATATCTCGTCGAGTCATGTTATGCCTCCGCGCTGTAACCGAGTGGTTAAGGCAGAGCTTACGGGACTTGAGCTGGTTCGAGTCTCCATGGGGGAATAACTTTTCTCATGGAATTTCGGCCAGTATGGGACCGGTACCCACTCAGCATCGTGAGACATTTGGGTAGCTGCAATAAGTAGCAGGTCCAGGTTGAGAAAACCAGCTACAACGGCTGGGGGACCAGACATACTGACCGTATGTCACCCCTACATGGGCTTGATATCGTCTACATCTGTGATTAACACATGTGGATGTGAGGCCAGCAGCCGGATGGTAGGTCAAGGGCCTTCTAGACCCTTCTAGAGATGTTATGTCGATCAGAAGAACTACTTCTTCTTCCCTCTATTGGTGGACGGTAAACCTCCGGATCCAATAAGAATCCGCGGGAATTTCGAAGTTCATAAGTTTTTCATTCTTGTTTTTTTAATGTGGATTTTTTCCCAAAGCATGAGTTCTTTTTGTTTTTCTATTTGTTTAATTAGACTGGCTTTTGATTCAATTAGATTTTTTCAGACAATGCATGAGCAGCTACTGCTGATTTTTCCACTTCAACATTTTTGAAATTTCTAAGATGTACTTTCAGCCTTGTTTTCAAATTTCTGTTTGTTTTTCATGTGTAAATTTTGTCACAATCCCTGGATCTGATGTGATAAATTCCTGATTTGTTTTCTTCTTCAATTAATTTATCAAACAGGAATTTATCAGATGAAATGCAGGGATTGTAACAAAGTTTACATAGGAAAAACGAAAAGAAATTTGAAAACAAGGGTGAAATAACATCTTAGAAATATCAAAAATGGTGAAGTGGAAAAGTCAGTAGTAGCTGTTCATGCTTTTTCTGAAATAAAACATCTAATTGAATCAAAATCCAATCTAATTAAACAAATACAAAACAAAAAGAACTCACGGTTTGGGAAAAAAATCCACATTAAGAAAAAAACAAGAAAGAAAAACTTACGAACTTCGAAATTCCCGCGGATTCTGATTGGATCCGGAGGTTCATCGGTCCAACAACAGAGGGAAGAAGAAGTAGTTCTTCTGATCGACATAACATCAGTCGATGAGATATTACTGAAGATGAAGCTGCCAAGGCTTTGAAACTGCAGAATAATTATAAGACTGGATATGAGGTGAGGTATGAAGTATTTTAACTAATCTTAATATGGTATATAACCAAGTTCTAGTATATTTTTCTTTATTATTCTTTTATACTTTATTTTCAGTTCCTCACAGTTTCTACCAGTGGAACTACTATGTAACTAACTTGTTTCACTATGGAAGTTTCTATCCACCTGAATACGACCTCAAATCTATTGAAACGCCAATAACTCTCATGTACTGCGATAATGATCCTCTTGCAGATCCTACGGTAAGTAGCTATTATTTTAGTTTTTACTTTTGAAGAGAAAATTATGCGCCTAGACTGGAGTTCGAATTCAGGATAACTAGCGTTATACGCTAATGCTCTAACCGTCTCAGCTATCGTAGGCCTCCAAATTAAACACATTTTTTTCTCTTATACATTTTGATTCCCGAAAGTCAATTGTTATGAACCGATGTATCGACACACAAATGACAGCTTCTTATTTAAGAAGATATTTAATGGAAATTTAACATTACTTTATGAGGCTAGTAGAGCTTCTTTCAATGTTTTTATTATAAATATAACATTTTTCACTGAAAGACAAATTATATTTGAGGAGACAAATATACGCCTAGACTAGAATTCGATCCCAGGATCTTTAACTTTATACGCTAATGCTCAATCGTCTGAGCTGTCCTAGGCCTCCAATATAAACGCAAAATTGTCTCGTATTCTATTATTTCTTTATTCGGATTGGGGCAGACTGCTCTTAGCTCTGAATATATCTATCGCGCAGACTGCTCTTAGCTCTGAATATATCTATCGCGCTATCCCAGTAAATTACATTACACTACTGCCATTGGATCTCCAGCTCTGAGGTTTAGGTTATACGAGAGGTAAAGGGAGAAACTCGCCCTCTACTGCCAATAAGGAAATGGTTGATGTAGGAGTGCACCACTACCACAACCAATCACTGCTCTTGACGCAGCTATAGCGCGCTAGTAAGGTTTGAAATTGCTGAGATGTTGTTAACTGTATGTCTGCTAACCGCATATATAAAGTTTACTCTCCCACTGAATATCCATATCGGCAACACTGTTTTGAAAACATCAGGGCCGGAGAATCAGCGGCTGGGGTATACTAAAGAGGATCTTTTTGGTGATAAAATTCTATTATACATAGTCAATAAAATCCCAAATTATTTTTTTTGTCATTGATCCTACTATAGTAATCCTCTTTATTTAAAACAACGACCCTATTTCCTTTACCAGCCTTCGTAAAGAAGCAATCCTTTCTTCTCAAACGCTTAATAACTTTTCTATTTTGAATATAATTGCATTTTAATGTTTTTAATGACTACGTCGTAATCCAGTATATTATGTTTCAATAATCTACTCTAAAATGTCAGGCCTATATGAGTTGCAGGCCTTCTTTCGAATCCGGTACACCCAATTCTTCTCTCATGACCCTAACCGCCATTTTTGGGATGCGCCGTTTGCTGCGAGGAGGGACTACAATCCTCCCGTAGGCCCTTCTGTCCCTTTTTGTTTTATTGAACAGGCTCGGAGTCATGAGCCAGTGGGTACTCATATGATCTCCCCACTAGAACCATATTTTAACACTTATGGACGCCAAACAAACTATTTTATGTAAAATAATATGAATTAAAGGTTGAAATAAAATGAATAATGAGAAATTAAAAGCAGAGTACAGAGAGGGAATAAAATACATAATCAAGACAAGTCACTTTTCCCTTGAATCAAAGAATGTGTATTTTTAGATGTAACATCCACACTTCCTTACCAGCATGCCTAACTTTGGAGTCAATTCATTTAAAATTCACCGTTGAGGTACACCCAATGTAAAAAGATAAAATATTAAAATTAGTACCTGAACTATCAGCCGTCCTCAACAAATTGAAAATCATTAAAATAGTGAAGGCCTTTCAGAAGTTCTTATTCTATCCTCAGCAATAAACCCATGACAAATTGTATTTTATCTGCTTCACGTTTCTAAAATGATAGTGCTCTCCACGGAGAATCTAATTACACCTCAAAGAATATATAGGGAAAAAAAGTTACTTACATGGTTGTTTCAATGCACCCTTGAAATTAAATGAAGTGGAGAGAAAAGAGATAGGAGAGTGATGTGAGATGTAATTAGGAAACGGAAGAATCCCGGGAAAAACTCGATAAATCTCGGTATGGCCCGCCACCGATACCCCTCTAGAACCAGCAGTAATCGTAATTACTTACTTACTTACTCACTGGCACTATCGAACCCGTAGGTTCATGGCCGCACGGACACAAGCTCTCCATACATCCCTATCCTGAGCCAATGCTTTCCAATCATTCCCTGTATAATCTACTTCCCTCAAATCATAGTTAATGTTGTTCTCCCACCTCATTCTTGGTCTACCAACTGGGCGTTTTCCTTCTGGCTTTCCTACAGGAAGTTTCCATGCACGTCTTTCATTCCCCATACGCGCAACATGTCCTGCCCATCGCAGTCTACGGGACTTAACTGTTCTTATTATATCTGGCTTCCTATAAAGACCATGTAGTTCATTGTTATGTAGTCTTCTCCATTCACCTGTCTGTTCATCTCTCTTTGGTCCAAAAATTTTCCTAAGAACTTTATTCTCAAATACTCGTAATCTCCTTTCCTCCCTTAAAGTAAGAGTCCATGTTTCGCACCCATATAATATAACTGGTAGAATAATAGTTTTATATATTTTCAGCTTAACGTTTTTTGAAAGGAGTTGGGACATCAAAAGTCTCTGCAATGCATAATAGCATGCATTTCCAGAATTGAGCCTATGTTTAATTTCTTGGTGCATCTCATTCCTATTTGTGATTATTGTTCCTAGGTATTTGTATTCAGCCAATTCCTCAAAATTTCCCTCATTTGTCATTAGCTGTCCATTTCCATTATATAATGTATTTCTACGTGTGACCATATATTTAGTTTTACTGATATTTACTTCCAGTCCTAATTTCTTAGTGTTACTCAATAGTGTGTGCGTGTTGGCCTTTAGTATCTCCTCGCTATCGGCCAGTAGTACTACATCATCAGCATAAACTAACAGCTTATTAATACCATTCAGTTGTAAGCCTTCCTCATTCTCTAAAGATTTAATGGCATGCTCTAGTACAAAATTAAATAGTAGAGGAGATAGTGCATCTCCTTGCTTCAACCCATTCTGGATTTCAAAAGTGTCTGAAAACTGTTTGCCTACACGCACCCTACTCGTTGAGCCATTTAGACACATTCGTATAAGTCTAACTAACTTTTTAGGAATTCCGAACTCCAGCAGGATACTATATAACTTCTCCCTCTTAATTGAATCATATGCTTTTTGGAAGTCTACGTATAGTTGATGTACAGTACCATTATATTCCCATTTCTTTTCTAAAATCTGTCTTATACTAAAAATCTGATCTGTTGTAGACCTGTTTCTTCTAAATGCACATTGATGATCTCCTAGAATGTCATCAATATAGGGAGTAAGTCTGCTTACTAATATATTTGTTAGAATTTTGTACGAAGTTGAAAGTATGAGATGCCCCTATAGTTGTTGCAATCAGTTTATCTCCTTTCTTATAAATTGGTTACGATAATTGATTTCTTCCATTCATCTGGAAGAGCTTCTTTTTCCCAAATCATACTAAGCAACCAGCTTATCTTGTCCATCAATTTTTCTCCCCCTGATTTTATCAGTTCTGCTGGGATCTCATCTGAACCTGATGCTTTATACATCTTCAATTTTTCAATTGCCATTTCAACCTCTAATGCACTTGGCTCTCTGCGACTAGCATTTCTGCTGTCTGTAACTTATCCTCCTCAATGTCCTGTTCTGTATGTACATTTAATAGCTGATTAAAATAACTTTTCCATCTATTTAATATACTCTTGGAATCTGCAATCATATCCCCATTTTCATTCCGAATTATGTTTGTTCTAGCCTGAAACCCTTTCTTCTCTATACTAATTCCCTGATATAATTCTCTAATGTTCCTATTTTTTGCATTCATTTCAAGATCATTAATCTTCTCTCTCAAATATTCCCTCTTTTTACTCTTTAGTAACTTGGTGGTTTCCCGTCTAACACTACCCAATTGCTCTAAATTTACCTCATTTGGCTCGTGTAACCATTTAATTTTTGCTAGCTTTCTTTTCTTTACAATGTCGGCACATTCCTCATCAAACCATTTCTTGTTTTGCCTCTTTTTTAAACAACCAATGCTTTCTGATGCTGACAATTTAATAGTATCTCTTATAGCCTCCCATTCTTTTATTTATATCAGTTTCTTCTTCGTTTGCCACAATTGTCATCTGAAGATTCCAGTACTTCAAATCTATTAGCAATTTTGATTTGGTAGCAGTAATCGTAATTATTAATATCAATTAACAATTGAGTTAAGAGGACTCGGTTCTGAGGAGGAATAAAAAAGTAGTTCGTAATTAAATAGTTCTATTTATCGTACTGTTTACCTGACATTATAACAAGTGTTTGTTAATGAAGGGTTTGTTTAGCATTAAAATATACAGAGTGTTTCAGAATAAGTGTTACAGACTTCTAGGGGTTGCAGAGGGGACTTAGTGTAAACATTTTTGATAAGAAACCCATGTCCGCAAACGTACCATTTCGATGTAAAATAAGTTTCAAGATCGAATCACAGTGGGCTAATATCGTGTGTCTTGTGTTTTAGAATAAGTATTACAGACTTCTAGGAGTTGTAGAGGGGACTTAGTATATACATATTTGAGAAGGAACCCATGTCCGGAAATGTACCATTTCGATGTAAAATAAGTTTGAAGTTAGAAAAAAATGGGCTGATATCGCGTATTTATGTTTCAGAAAAAGTATTATAGACTTCTAGGGGTTGTACTACACCTGTTGAGTCGGAGGAAAATCTTCTTGCACGAATTCTGGCGGCAGCACACACCAGGTCTTGTGGGGCGTGTGTATGAAAACATGGGTCGCAGGTACACTTTGTGCAACAAACAACAGGGTCGTCACATAGAACCACATTTGTAGTACGACCCCTAGAAATCTGTAATACATATTCTGTAACAGAAGACACACGATATCAGCCCATGTGTTAGGATATTCAAACCTATCTTACATCGAAATGGTACGTTTCCGGACATGGGTTCTTTATCCAAACTTTATCTACTAAATCCCCTCTACAACCCCTATAAGTCTGTAATACTTTTTGTTTTTTTATTGCATCCCACCCCACTAACTTACAAAGGAACTGTCAATTTGTGCATGCCGAAACCTACTGCTTAACTAATGAAAACTAACAAATGTACAAAAAGAAATTACCTAAGTTCATAACATAGAATAAATATTTGCCTATAAATAAATAAATAAATAAATAACCCTTTCATGGTATTTTTACGTTGTCCCGGTGAAATAGCTTGCATTCTTAAATGACCCCGAGACCTATTCCGGCGGTAGCATTGCTGCTGAAAGGGTTACACTTGCCGGATAGGTCGAAGGCGATAAGACAAATGAAAAAATACGTTGGTCGAAAGAGCGTCGATCTTTCACTGTAAAGTACAACTATCAAGAAACGCGGACATGAGTAAAAGTATTCGACATTATTTCAGGATAGGTATGTGTGGATAGCTTATGTCTATGCGGCCATGAACCTATGGGTTCGATAGTGTTGGTGAGTTAGTTAGCTTTTTAGTTTAGTTAGTTAATTAACTGGCGCTACTGAACACATAGGCTCATGGCCACGCGGACATAAGCTCTCTATACATCTCTATCCTGTGCTAATATCTTTTCCAATCATCCCCTGTATAATCTACTTTCATCCAATCATGATTAATGCTATTCTCACACCTCATTATTGTCCTGCCTACTGGACGCATTCCCTCTGGTTTTCCAATAAGGAGCTCACATGTCCATATTTAATTCCTAATTCATTTTAAAAGTATTGAACATGTTTAATTTTTAAAAAGCCCCACGAATCGTGACGCGCATGAATGTATTAACGATGTTACTTCTGTCCTTAACAATCTATTGTTTATGCTGATGATTGACAACATTCTGAAAGGCCTACACAAATTAAAAGATAATTGAAGACTACTATTATTTCAGGTATGTTTGAAAAATTAAACTTAAATACGTCGTGGTAACTGCAATAGGTCGTATGTCACCAAAAAATCAGAATTGCCTTTTATTGCATCATCGTGTACAGCATTCATATTTGTACAAGCTGCAAATGGTCCTATGTCATCCAGGAATAATATATCCATCCATCCATCCACAGTAATTCTGTCCGAGGGCAGGCCTTTCACTGCAATAATTTTCATGCTATGCTTTGCAGCTTTACTAGGGGATTGTAGGTGTGGTAGCTTCCCGTTGCTTTCCACACCGGTGAAGGATGATGATGATAATGATAAGGATGATGATGATGATGGCCATATGAATTTGGGGACCGTTTGGGCCTTAAAGTTTCCCTGAAATTTGTCTTACAGGTGAGGAAAAATCCCGATAAAAACCTCACCCAGAAAAACTGCCCCGACCGGGGATCGAACCCGGGCCCGCTGCGTGACAAGGCAGCACGCTACCACGAGACCACAGCGATCGACGAATAATATATAATATTGTAATTTTAATAATCACCTTAAATATATTACTAATATTTGTAGAGATAATCGGTTTTTTAAGCATACTCAAAAGTAAAAAAGAAAAAAAAAATGACATACAACCTTTTGCAGTCACCACGACGAATGCAACTGGTTGTAATAAGAAGTATTGATATTTTTCAGGATGTTTTTGAGCTGAGTGGTGTGCTGCCTAATGTTAAGGAGGTGTATGAAGTTGCTCTTAAGACGTGCAATCATCAAGATTTCTTGTGGGCAAAAGACGTAAAATTCCTGGTCAACGATAAAGTCGTTAGAACATTAAGGGCTAACAAATAATTGTATTACTTGACTTTACATATCGATTTGGAAAAATACAAGTTTTACACATATAAAATGAACATTTTTAATTTATTCATATACAGTTTATGAATGTTTACACATCTTATGTGCCTAAAGTTTTATTTTTCTTCTCCACTCGTCTCTATCCATTCACTCCATGTCCTCCAGTCCTCTTGTTCTCATTCCAGTTCTGATTTCGTGCATCCACGAGTTTCGAGGTCTTCCTTCCTTTCTTCTTCCAGGTGGATACCATTCCAAAGTTTTTTTGGGTAACTTTTCTTCTTAAATTCGTCGTACGTGTCCATACCAATTTAATTGCTTATATCTTATATAATTTACTATTGAATATCTAACATTCTATTTTTCTCGTATGACAGTATTTATTTACTTTTTCTAATTTTGAAGACCTTGCTGCTCTCCTCAATAAATCCATTTCCATTGACAAAAGATTTTTGTTCTATGTTTTTGTTGAATTTCCAAACTTCAGCTCCATATGTGACAGTACTTCTCACTATTGAATTATATATCTGTAACTTATTTTATCCGGTTATACAGTATGTAACAATTATATTTGTACAGATGGATGGTTAATAAAATGTAGCAGGATTTAGAGGCGATGGAAAGAAATAGGAAACAGGATTTAATTGCGTTGAAAGAAACATTAAGGGATGAGATGAGAAAAAATAGAGAGATGTTAGAAGCAAAAATAAATGAATCATTAGCGTATGTAGAAATAAAAGATAATAAAGGTGAAATATCAAGTTCATTCAGTAATAGAATGCGGGAAAATACTGCAAAGTCGCTAGTAGAATTAGAAGTGAGCATAGAAAAATTCCCTAATTCAATCGAAAATAAGGTAGATGGTTCAGAAAATCAGTCATCCTCTGTCGACGCAGAAGTATTTAATAATGATCGCGTGTTAAATAATAGTAATAAGTTCATGCTGCAGACTGGGGAAGCTGAAACAGTAGAACGAATGTCAATAAAGAATGATTCAGCTACTCCGTCTGAAGATAAAAATATGCAAACTGGAAATGGTAAGGTCCGAAAGTGTGTGAGTCGCAGAGGAGACCAAGAAGGTTTTAGGCCAGAGAAAACGCTTCAAAGAAGCGATATGGTGGCACAATCATTCTCAAATGAAAGCAATAGTTCAATAAATCAAAATCGCGAATATGTAGGTTATGGGAAAAATGGTGGAAAATATGGGAAAATGATAGAAGGTAGACCTCGAAAGAATAAAAGAAAGATATGTAGGCTCATGAGCAGAAGCCGAGTACGTAGGGTTTATAAACGCCTCAGGGAAAATGGGTATGTCCCCTATGCTTCTCGCGATCGCCGGAATAGGAGAAGATATAATATGAAAGGGTCACAATACAAATATCGTGAATTCACGAATCGACCTAAAGAGCGTCACTTTGAACCCCGGGCAGATATTTTTATCGACGCCGAAAATTGTGGGAAAAATAAAAATTGTAGCCTATAACAAAGAATGAATTCCATTTAAAATAGAATAATCATGTGTCAGTAATGGTAAATGATAGGCGGTACGCGAACTACCTGAGCAATAATTGTTGCTCGGAGATCGATGGAAAATAAAATATCTGCCAGGGTTATGGAGATGCAAAATTAGGTTAAATATAGGCTAGAATTTAAGATAAGTTTTCCATTTTGCATATAAGGGCAAATTATATAATTATACAAATAAATAATTGTTAATAATATGCAATATGCATGAGACAACAGGGTTTATTTAAGTCTAAATGGTATTCATTGCCTTGAAATAGATAATTAAGAAGAAAATAAAAGATTTTTGTAAAAAAAAGTCTAACAGCTGATCATAACAAATATTTAAAGACACTTTGAACTTGCAACTTGAAACGACAGGAGATAAGAATCTCTGTCTGATAATAATCTCGAAATGTTTCTAAAAGGAAAATAACGTACGAGCGAGGTAGAATATACACACCCTCACAGGTAGACGAGTAAACTGCTTAAACTAAGGTTTTAAATGTCATTTCTTTAAAAAAATACGAAATAACCATGTGCTATTATGACTGTATAAGCAATTTAATAAAGATGCAAATATAAATATGCACTTTTCTACGATAATAAAATACATGTTCTTAAAAATCCAATATTGTTCTTGAAGAGTATAATTGAAACATACAAACATGCTGGAATTTAAGAGAGAGGTTAAGGTATTATCCCTTGAATATTTTAAGATTGGTGACAAAGGAATGAATGTAATTATTTGCATAGACAAAGTGAATTAAATAAATATATATAATACAGAATCAAAGCCCAGAGGATGCATTTATATTTTTTTTTTAAATGAGAAACGTTCCCTCACATGGTAGCGAGAATTTTTTATGGGTAGGTAGGGCCCCGTCATTTTGATTCGACCGGAGATGTCGATTTGTTGTTATTAATGAGATATAATCGTCGTCTGTAATGAAATGGACGAGTTATGAACTACGACGAGATAATTCTCTATACGTGCGACAGATCTACGCTTATGATATTGTTAATTACGTTACCGACTAACATATAACAGATCACCTTCAACCTTAATTGATCGAATAAAAATAGTATGCTAAAAATGATTAAATAATTTCTATAAAGAAAATTAGATTCTTAAATATACATATATAAAGATCAAATGAACGTCAGTGATATTAAATTTCGACAGCTAAGGGAACACTTATTTATTTCAAATGACTACTTAACTCACGTCGCAAATGGTAGTCAATGACCAATCACGTTTCAATTAATTCTGTTTTATACCAATGACAGTCGTGTTTCAACTCGCTCTTTATCGATTTCTCTTTATCAGCTCCTGCTTTTGTGATAAAGAAAGCTCCTCCTTTTTTAATATTCTGGACAGGTTAGACCATTATTTTTCTCCAACAAACACATTGAATACAGCAAATAATGAACAGATTCAGTGATTTTACTGAGTTGTTTATTTAAAATATAAATGATTAACATATAATGTTGATTATAATAGTTTGATGTGTTTCATTATTTCTCCACTAAAGTGCATTCTAATATTGCGATCCTATTTGTCAATAAATAATATGATCGAGTTGCAGTGAATATACATAACCTCACATTTCTAATTTGTTTTCAAACATCGCCGTTTACATTAACAATATAAATATTTTAAAACACCGGTAACTATATTCAAATAATTATTTTTTAGTAAAGAGCTTAATTTTATTCGTTAAATAGTCCTAACAAATGCCACTCCTGATTTCCAAATTCTCTAGATAAATTCACTCCTCACTTCTTGAGTCGTGAATTTATCGATACTATGGAAATCACTCGTGGCATTACTTATGATAAATAATAAACATAAAAATGAAGCCGATATAAAGAAATTGTGAGAGCCTAAATTGCTGTATATAGGCCTATACAAGTAGTAAATAATAATTTAAATATCAAATAGTTACATGTAATTGATGTTATCCTTGAATATTAAACAAGAAAACTTATTTACGTGAACATATCACACAAAAATTAATGATGCAAGGCAAAGAAAACAAAAGGCTTATTAGTGTATATATATATATATCAAATAAAATATACATTAGATAGTAAGATAATATAATTAAGTTACAAAAAAAGAGAGCGGTAAATTCCAAATTACAAGCAAGATAAGAGCGGATAATAATTATAGAATAAAACTGTGTTCGTGAGTGACGAAGAATAGTGAAAAATTTTTTGAAATAAAGTGAATAAAATCACATGTTAAACGTTCATTGGACCAAATGTCATCAAAGTTTAAATTAAATTGCGTGTGACTAACAAGCAAAACTAAATAATCAACGTGAAATATAAACTGCATAAAGTGTTATATTAAAACATTTGTGAAAAAAAGTGGTTCAATATATTAAATGGGCAATATTTTTATATATAAATTATGTCTCTTTGGAAGAGAAAGAAGAGTGAATATATTATGGCTAATTAATACTATATGTCATGTGTGGTATGGATGTTTATCGTAAATAAATGAATCCCTAAATGCACGACCTAAACGGAACTCAATAGTTAAAACACTTGTTTTTAATGTCGAGAGGTTAGCAATCAAGAAGCGATAATATTGCCCATAAAAATTTATCAGTAAAGTTTATTTACTAAATTGTTATTATGAGTCAATAGAGGCATATGAAACGATTATTGATGCCTCATTATATATTTAATTATTATTTAATAATAGGGATAAGCATAATAATTTTAGGTAGAATATACATTTATATTAAGTTCTGTAGCACAACAAACAAAATTTGGTTCACATGAGAACAGAAATTCAAAACAGCACCTGAAATGTTACAAGGGGCAGATTAGTTGCAGTTTCTATTCAAAGGAACACGTAGAAGCAATAAAAATTAAAGTAGCGAAATAAAGGGAAGAAACTTGAGAATAGCCCGCACTTATAAAGTTTATGGTCTTATGGAAAACCATATATAAAGGGTGCCAAAGCTTCCAATGTCTCTTGCCGCCCTAATGAGGTAAACAAGGTCCTGAGAAAGGAACAAACAAGCTCAAGCGTATGAATGTTGTCACGATGTCAAATTTGTAGACGTGAATGATGTAGCCAATGAGTATATGATATTCAGATGAATAATGTGTAAATCAGTTGAATTTGTGCTAGAAATAAAAAGTTACCGCCCTACAGATTCTCGGAAATGGCGCGGGTAGGACCCTAAGTCAAAATTATTAGAACAGTATCGCTCTTGCCAGTCGGTGAGATAGAATTCGCCTTCTTTCCTGTAGGCGAAATTATATAGTCGCGATCTTGCTTTTGGTAAGATATATATTTCTTCTTCCAAGTTATTTATTGATTTTCTACATGTTTTGCCTAAGAGTAGGCGAGTTATATTACAACTTGATCTAAACGGCAAGATATTTTACAATTCTATCCCAAATAAGTGAGAATAGTAGAGACCACTTAGTCATTATAAATAAATTACGAAGAATAAATTCAATTCCCGTTCGAAATCAAGTTTGTGCAACTTATACGGTTGAGTGCTAGGGATCGTGAAACTTAAAGATCGCTCCAGGTTATAGATTTATTCCATGAATCAATCTCAAGGGCGTTATTTAAAAGTGAACATATAATCTACGAGTGTGTACCTGTCAATTATATAATTATAAAATAAAATTCAACAAGTAACTGTATTTGTGTTTTCCAAGTTATTATATAGCCTACTATCGTAGTTGCCTTCAGGTTAATAGTGATTGTCCCCTGAGAATTCATAGCTCTACCGACATCCCAGTTAGACCCGTTGTAACCTATAGGTTTATACGCTAATGTTGTAACCGTCTCAGCTATCGTAGGTCTGCAATCTGAATGCACATTCTTCTCTCATACATTTTAATTCCGAGCGCCAATTGACCCAAACTGTTGAACCAACGCGCAAATGCCGGTTATATTATTTAAGAAGACTTTAGAAGGGAATTTAAACATCGTTTTATAAAGACAGTAGAGCTTCTTTTGATTTTTTATTATATATTTAACATTTTTCACTGAAACTCAAATTATATTTGAAGAGAAATATAAAAATACAGGGTGAGTTTAAATTCCCCTTACAGAGTTTGAGGACTTGTAGAAGGCACCAAGACAATTAAGTTTAGCATAGAAACTCGTGTCCGGAAACGTACCGATTACCCGCTACACGTAAATCACCTCACCTCACACGAATTTTCGGCGCCACTCATTAGGATATTCTTCAATAGGGTAGTACATACATCATTCCCCGCTCACCTCATGTTCCATGTCCTCTGGAAGTTTGTTTACGTGCTATTCGGATGAGTTTGTGATCTGCCCAGAGACGTTTTCACCTGCACAGTACAGTAGTAATCCTTGACGACAGTAAAAGGTGTACGTACTTCTTTGATACTGTGTTACTGTTATCCATGGCATACACACAGACATGATGCTGTTCTACGGCAAAGCCCGGTGCAAAGGCAGGTTCGATCGGTTGGTCTGTACATTCTCCCGACATGCACCCGATAGACCACTACGGGTTTTCTTGAGTGGTCACAAGAAAACCTTAATTTACGATATCCCTGTAGAATCCGTGGAATACCTACTAGCACGAGTTATGGCTGCCGCGGATGTTGGAGGACCAGGGATTGGTGATCGTGTGTACGAGAACATCGTACCGATGTACCGCATCTGTATTGAAGTTGGTGGTCGTCACACCGAGCTCTTCTTGTAAGTGGTTCCAGACGACAGGCAGCAGGAGTCGGAGAGAGTTACGTCTGTTGTAGTGATATTTTGAGTGCAACTGAAAAAAGTACATTTTCGGACATGGATTCCTATGTTAAATTTAATTACCTTGGTTCCCTCTATAATTCCTCTAAATCTATACGGGGAATTTAGACTCACTCTGTACTGTATATGGAGTTCGAACCCTGATCCTTGATATGCTAATACTCTAACCGTCTAAACTATCCGGAGCCTCCAATCTAAAGGCATTTTGTTCTCTTATTCTGCTAGATCTTCAATGATACCGTGTCAATCTGACATTCTGGCATTTATTCCTGGCAAGGCGTTATTATAAACCACTTATGAGGTTGGGGCGCCTGGAAAGCGGATTCAAATTGGGTCGATGATATATGATAGGTGAAGAAGAAGATGATGGTATTTATGTGCCAGGGAAGAGCTAAATCCTAAACTTAATGAATATGTTAATGAAGGTCAGATGATGCTCGGGGACCATTTGGGCCTAAACGTTTCCTGACATTTGTCTTACAACTGAGGAAATACCATGAAAAAATCCATCACCGAGGAAAATTGTCGGAACGGGCCCGCTGCGTGACAAGGCAGCACGCTACCTCCAGACCATAGCGATGGACATAAAAACTGAACATGCAACTGGTTGTAATAATGTGTAATTATTATTTTCAGGATGTTCTTGAGCTGAGTGGTGTGCTGCCTAATGTTACTGAGGTGTATGAAGTGGCTCTTAAGACATGCAGTCATCAGGATTTCTTGTGGGCAAAAGACGTCAAGGTCCTGCTCAACGATGAAGTCATTAGAATATTAATTGCTAACAATTAACTGTATGATGGGGCACGCCGTAGCGTAGTGGTTAAGGCACTGAGCTACAAGCCGGAGGGTCGAGGGTTTAAGTCCCGTTGGGGTCAGGATTTTTAAAACTGACCCAAACCCTCTGGCGGCACTATGGCCCTGGAGTCGACTCAGCCTCTAACGGAAATGAGTACCAGACGCTTGTCAGGGGGTAAAGGCGGCCGTCACGCAGGGCTGACAACCCGGCTGACATAAAGTGCCGATTGTCTAGAAAAGTGGGAGCCTTAACCTCCTACTACCCGAAGGGCCTCCGGGCCTGTTGTGGGATCACTTAAAAAAAACAATTAACTGTATGACATGACCTTACATATCGGTTCGAAAATATACACATTTTAAACAAATGAAATTAAAAAATATTAGTATTTTTTAAAAGTATTTATATGATCTCCTTCCCTTAAATCAAAGTTAATGTTATTCTCTCACCTCATCCTTAGTGTACCAACTAGGGATTTTCCCTCTGGTTTTCCTACAAGAAAACTCTTGCCTCTCTTTCAATCTCCATTCGTGTCACATGTCCTGACCCTCCCAGCCCAAGATACTTAAATCTTCTTTGTTATATCTGGCTTCCCATGAAAATCATGTAGCTCACTGTTATGTAATCTTCTACATTCGCCTGTCTGTTATTCTCTCATTGGTCCAAAAATTGTCCTTAGAATTTTTTTCCCAAATACTGGTAATCTTTTCTCCTCCCTTATAGTAAGAGTTTCGCATCCATATAATGGAACTGCGAGAATAACCGTTTTATTTTTTTTTTAAGTTTAACATTTTATTGAGAAGTTGGGGCGAAAAGAGTCCCTGTAATGCATAAAAGCATCCATTTGCATAATTGAGCCTATGTTTAATTTCTTTGTGCATCTCATTCCTATTTGTAATTATTGATTCTAGGCATTTAAATTCAGCTACTTGTTCAATATTTCCCTCATTTGTCATTAACTGACCATTTACATTATATAATATGTTTCTAAAGAGAACATATTTTTAGTTTCATTGATGTTTACTTCCAGTCCCAATTTCTTAGTGTTACTCAATAGAGTGTGCGTGTTAGCCCTAATAATAATAATAATAATAATAATAATAATAATAATAATAATAATAATAATAATAATAATAATAATAATAATAATACATAGTCAGCGTAAACTAACAGCTTATTAAATATGTACTGACGTATTAAATACCTTCTTCATCCTCTAAAGATTTAATAGCATGATCCAGCACAAAATTGAATACTAGGGGATATAGTGCATCTCCTTACTCTAACCCATTTTGAATTTCAAAAGTATCCGAAAACAATTTACCTACACTAATCTATTCTTTGTGCCTTTTAGACACATTCGAATAAGTCTAACTTTTTGGAATCTAACTTTAGCAGGATACTATATAACTTTTCTCATTTAATTGAATCGCATGCCTTTTTGAGGTCTACATGTAGTTGGTGCACAGTGCATGTTACTTTCCCATTTCTTGGAAAATATTCTATTTTAGATGAGCAAAAGAATGAAAGTGTCCAATTAGTCATTGATTTACTCGCCTTCAATATACAGATTAGGATGTGTGTACATTGTATAATTAATGATAATTTTTCTAGTAACATGGAAAAGGAACTTGCCTATTTTTTCCCAATGTGTCCTTCATAATAAGATAAAATGAAATAATTAAAATGCATAAAATATTTCTTTCCTGGGTTATAATTTCATTAAAGTATGAAATCAATATTTTAATGACAATGAAAGATCATAGCTGCTTAGATTACATATACGTGACAATATAACTTCTCAAGGATATATATCTACTGCTTTACAAACTAACTACTGTACGTGAAAATATTTTAAACAATACTTGTTTGTTTCATCAAGAGTCATGATTTGGCTCTCTCTTCTGACACTGTCTTGTCTCTTAATAACCGGAATCACAGCAGATCTCAAAGATGAAAACCTAACTACGGTAAGTTATTAACACGGCTAGGACTTAGCTTTCATCATCATCATCATCATCATGAAGTTATCTTCATATATAAAAATTCAACCTGCTCATGTTTGTGTCTGACTTCAAAATCTCTTAACCGAAAATTATGAAAACGCGTACATACATATTTTCAAGTACGCCGAGTGTTTAGCCGCTATTTATTATGTTCTAAAACCATTAGATGTAGGAGTTTACCTGAAACGAAAATTAAATATTCGCTCTAGCCGGTGTAATTTTCGATTTTTCACAACGAAACTCAGTATATGTTATTAAAATCAACGAAGGTAGGTATTATTCAAACCTCAGCGTAATCAGACCATTAGAAGTGGGGGTTTGGCTGAAATACAAAATTATAAATTGACTCTAGCAACTGCTATGTTTGTTTGTAGCAATGTAAACCATACAATATTTAAATTTAAATTTATAATCACTTTTCATTATCATCAAGGAAAACATGTTGGGATATTTCGATTAAAAAATCCTCATGCCGTCTATTTAAAGGCCAACCAATATTTCTTATCCCCTTTGAACTGTAATATAAAAGAGTTCTTGCCATCCTGGTGTTTGACATTTGTAGGACATGGTCTCTCAAATTTATTCTATATTTGTCTATTTATGTTGTGATTGGTTCTATAGTAAATTCCTTTCCGATATTAGTACTTATTTTGTGATCCAATAATGCGTTTACAGTTACTAAGCGAAGTTATTTAATTTCTGAAACTTCGATTGTCTTACTTGAACATAGGTAAGTGTTCAACTTTCACATCCATAGTATAAGAGTGGCAATGCAACCACTCCATTTAATTTTATCTATAATTATTTTTCTTTTGGGTCATTCCATGTCAAGTCACAAAATCATCTTTTTGGTATCACCTTGGATCTTGATGAAATTTGGTGTTAATGTAGAACAAATCTTCAAGTGGTGTGCAAAAATCTAAGTTTCACTAGTAGTATAGGGGAGGTGCCAGGGACTCTTGGAAAAAGGTCACCTGTGCAATGCATCTGTGCGTGTACATAGATTGTGAAGTTTCAAGTGCTACTGTTGTGAAACCGTAGCAGGTAGCTTATTGAAAAATTGGAACTAGGGACAACGTTGTGTGCTCTACATGAAGGTTTGCTGTTCCAGTGTTTATAAAATTTTACTTGTATTGCTGTTATCTCACAAATTCGACCAAATAATCAGTCACGTCAATTTGAGGCAGATTTTTCATGCTTATAACTTTGAAACAAGACGTTCAACAAACGTATGCGTTGGTAAGCTAACTAAACCCATTACTGATTTTACGCTGCCAACGTGTCAGCTATCAAGCTCACTTTGCTGTCAAGATAATATATGCTATTCAATATGAGGTTCAAATGTTATGCATCAAATTTTGCGAATTTTCAAACCTAAATAGTATAAAACACCTTTTGCTGCAATTAAGTAATTAAGTAATTGTTGTTACCATTGGAAAGACAGACTTGTTTATTTTAGGGTCATCTTATTTCACTTTTGAGTCTCATCATTTAAGGTCAGGCAAATTACTATGAAAATTGCACTTATTTAATTACGGATCGTGACATATATATACGAATATACAAACAATCTGCAGCAAGTTGATTGTCAATCATACTGGAATTACTATACTTTTGATTTTAGGGTCAATTTTTATGGCTTTATGCACATTACAATCATATTATAATTCAGTTTATTTAAAAATAGAACATTACCTCTGTGATTGACACATGTGGATGTGAAGGGCCAGCAGCCGGCTGGTAAAAGGGCAACCGCTGAAAAGTGGAAAGACCCTCAATCGGAATCGGAACATTAAATATTGAGAAAATTATTGTACAATTACTAACTTGATTTTATCTTTCGAAGATTGTTTTTATCTTATTTTGAATGTTCTTTTTATCACAAATTTCACTAATGTGTCGGAAACATATATCAGAATTTTCAATAATTGTTTTGTAAATAAGCAAATCTGAAGAGCGGAAAATTAGTCATTTTAATGGATTTTGCCGAAAAGATTCATTTATTGTACAAGATGCAGTGCAAGGTTTTTTTTGGGAGAACAATCAAGCTACGCTACACCCCTTCGTAGTGTACCACAGCAATGCCAACCAGATGCAAAGTCTCAGTTTTTGTGTAATCAGTGACTGCCTACTGCATGACAAAATTGCAGTGCATGCTTTTTTGATCAAGCTAATCGAATATATGAAGAATACTGTGGAAGAAATAACACACATCTACTACTAACTAACTCACTGGCACTATCAAACTCGTAGGTTCATGGCAGCGCGGACATAAGCTCTCCATAAATCCCTTTCCTGAGCTAATGTATTCCAATCATTCCCTGTATAATCTACTTCCCTCAAGTCATAGTTAATGCTATTCTCCCACCTCCTTTTTGGTCTACCAACGGGGCGTTTACCTTCTCGTTTTGCAAAAAGAAACTTTCCTGCACGTCTTTCATTTCTCATTCGTGCCACATATCCTACCCATCGCAGTCTCCGAGACTTAACTGTTCTTATTGTATCTGATTTCCTATAAAGATCATGTAGTTCACTGTTATGTAGTCTTTTCCAATCACCTGTCTGTTCATCTCATTTTATCAACTTGTGCCGTCACAAAATATATTTTAATTGCAGCGCAGAGTAGATTTTTTTTTGGAAAAAGCCATGGAAAATCACAAGTGACGGCATTGGTGGAACTGTGAGATGCCTAACAGCTCGTGCCAGTCTTCAATGCCCAGTTACTGATCAAATTTTAACATCAAAGAATTTGTTTGATTATTTTAATCAACAGATAAATGGAATTCAATTAGTTTTCATTTCTAAACAAGAAATTGATAGAGTCGGAATCAGTGAAGAAGAAAGATTCAAAGACGGCCGTACAGTGGCAAGTACAAGAGAAAGTAACCATTTTGTGTCCATTAATGAAGTTCAAGTTCGTGTTAGCAGGGTTTCCAAAGATGCAGAATCATCATTTGTTGCTTCTTTAAACACATTTGCTACAATCAGTTCCCCATCGCTATCAGTTGCCAATATTCTGCCAGGCCAATACATTGCCTGCATTTAGGACAACAATTGGTGGATTGGCAACATTTGTGAAATTTCAATTGATCAGCATGATGCCCTGGTCAATTTTATGCATCCACATGGAATAGCTCACTAATTTTATTGGCTCTCTAGAAAAGACACCTGTTGGATACCAGAAGAGCATAGGCCTATCATAGCCAACATTCCAGCCCCAATAGCTACAGTAATGGAAGGCAGTACAGTTTAGAAGAAGGCTTCGTGATGGATATTGATAATAAATTCCAATCAATTATGAAACAATGAAGCAACGTTTCAATCTATAGTTTTATTTATTGAACAATGAGGTATCACTTCGGATTTGGATCCACGAAGAAACCCTCCCTTTGCTTGGGATCCTTGATGAGAAACCCTCAACGTTGTGCTTGGGATCCTTTGTAAGAAACCCTCAACGTCGGGCTTGGAATCCTTGGTAAGAAATCCTCAACGTCAGGCATGGGATCCTTGAAAAGAAACCAACGACAAGCTTGGGATCCTTGGTAAGAAATCCACACCCGAGACTGGCCTTGCCAGGCTTCGTCCCTGGGTGATGGAGTTACCAATTTATGCCTTGAATGAAATGACGTATACATATGCATTCATTTAAAACATGAAATTGATAGTGGCTCAGCCACCACGGACCAACGCAAGGATTTTTGATTTTACAATGCACATACAACCTTCCTATAGAATTAATGTTATTTGATGAGATTCACATATTGCATAACAATAAATAAAAACCACTTGGTTCACTTTAAGCATCATTAACACTAATAGTTTGAATGAACCTGTACAAATCATTTCCTTTCATCACATTCGTACAGTATGTCATGTTATTTAAATGAGTGCAATTTTTAAAGTAAGTTTTGTGGCCTTTAGTGATTACTTTAAAAATAAAATAAGATGCCTCTAACGAATTGAATCCTGCTCTTTCCAATGGTAACAAAAGGAACTTGATTGGAGCAAAAGAGGTTTTGCCATTTGAAAATTTACAAAATTCGACACGTAAAATTTGAAACACCTGTTTAATAGTGTATATACTGACAACTATGTGTGTTTGATAGCTGATGATTTGGCTGCTTACAAGAAGTAATAGGTTTGGTTAGTTCACCAAAGCATACGTTTCTAGAAGTTCTTGTTGCAAAGTTGTAAACAATGAAAAATCTGCCACAAATTGATGTGACAGATTATTTGAGCAAGTTTGTGAGATACAGCAATACAACTAAAACTTTTTAAATGTTGAAATTGCAACCATCATGTAGAGCATACACAGTTGTCTATGATTGCCATATTTCAGGAAGCTAGCTGCTACAGTTCCACAATAGTAGTACTTGAAACTTTGCCAAGTTTGTTAGAACGTGCATCAGTGGCGCATGAGTGACCTTTATGCTGGAGACCCGACGAACCCCACTACACTACTTATGAAATAATTTTTTTTACGCAGCATCGTCTCAGACACATGTCTGTAGCTGCAGAAAATTTCAGCAATATTGGAGATGGTGACTAAAACTTTTAATGTTTAATTTGGTCACTTGACACGGATTGATGCTATTTACTTATTCAACTAAAAAATACCGATATTTAATTTATTTTGGCGTAGCAGTGCACGCACTGGGCGTATTATTTCGTATGAAATAAAATTCATTAAAAATTGAATAAATCATAGATTAATAATATTTCAGCCTCAACTAATAGAGAAGTATGGGTATCCTGCAGAGATCCACACAGTGGATACTGAAGATGGCTACATATTGCAAATGCACAGGATTCCATACAGCTCAAAATCTCCTAAAGCTGATAATAAATCTGTAGTTTTTCTGCAACATGGACTCTTCGCATCTTCGGCTGATTGGATCATTTTGGGACCTGGCGTTTCTTTAGGTAATTAAATTACAGATATAAAATTTTAGCAATTTTACTCTATATAATACTCAAAATTATGCGATATGCTGACCACATGTCACTCTTGTACTGACTATTTTATCTTTCAACTCTATAATTAACACATGAGAATGTCAGGCCAGCAACCAGATTGTAGGCTAAGAGTCCTCTAGGCCTGTCGTGCCATAGAGTTTAATAATAATAATAATAATAATAATAATAATAATAATAATAATAATAATAATAATAATAATGGTTGTAAGGGGTAATGACGTGTGTATAACCTCTCCTACCCAATTCTCATCCTCACCTTCTCGTGGTACAACCCGTTTTCACAAGCGAGGCTCTGAGGAGCGAGTCACGGCGGTATAACCGTTCCATCGGGTACTGAGTAAATGCAGTATCCTAATGTCTGTCCAGAGACTAAAAGGTAGCAGTCCTACCACTGGACTACTTAGCGTTGGGCCAGTAACCTGTCCTAAGGAACTTCAAAACTACTTTCAAGTCTCAACACGAAAAAATCCAGAAGGAATTGAAATAATAATAATAATAATAATAATAATAATAATAATAATAATAATAATAATAATAATAATAATAATAATAACAATATAATAAGGACAATATCGCACAATCTGCAATGTTTCTTGTTCACTTCAAGTTTTACACACCTCTGTGAGTGAGTTTACTTTATTTTTGCACAACATTAAATGATATCGGCCGCAGTTTGGCCCACATAGTTTGCACTTGCACTTTCTTCCGGCTCGTTGTATTGTCTCTCTGGCAAATCCAGGGATGGAAGCTATGTACTGCAAATCTCGACATGGAGTGTTGCAAGTCATATCCGGCTTGTGTCCACTCACTAGATAATCGCATCCGAGGAGAAGAAATCCGGCCGTATTTCTTATTTCTTCTTGTTAAGTTCTTACAGTAATTTCTTGTAAGCTTCTATGTATGGTAGAAGCTGGTATTAACGTATTCTGCTATGATGAATTGCTCCTTTGCCAATACATATACGAGAGTTATTGGAGTATGCTTGGTTAGTTTTAGTGATTTCTGGAGGAAGTTGGCTTTAAATATTCTATGTTTTCCAGGTTTTTGTTTTTTAGGTATTCCCAAATAATCTCTAAACCATTGATTATGACTGATGCGAGTTTTAGACGGAAAAAAAGTATTGGCTCCACTCTGTGATTGGAGTTTAAAATTCTTAAGTATATTTATGTTTGACGCAGGATATTTGCTGGCTGACGCTGGATACGACGTGTGGATGGGGAATGCACGTGGTAACACATATTCCAGGAATCATCTTACGTTAAGTACTTCCAGCGTAAAGTTTTGGGATTTCAGGTAATGAACACTTGAATAAAAAATTAATATATTTTTTAACTTTTTTGCAGAGAATAATTTTAAAATCCGGTCGATCAGTGTATTTGTATATATATTAAATACAGAAACATTTTCAGGTCACGTTCGTAGGATATGTATCAGGATATAGAGTTTTAAATTAGACCCTTCTTAAACTAAAAAAACATCCTAGAAGAAACAGGAATAAAATTTGGTATAAAAATAAAATGGCTATAAAAATAGCACATGTGCCATTTTTACCAATGTCACTAAATTGTTTTTATAACATTGCCATAAAAATAACACATGTGCCATTTTTACCAATGTCACCAAATTGTTTTTGTGACATTTATGATATGTTCTCCTGGCACTGGTGGAATATAAATGTTACCATTGCATGATGCATTGGTCTATAAATTTATGGGATCCTTGATTTTAAATTGCATTAATAACTCTTTTTTTTAACTTAATTTATGATTAATGTATCCTGTTATTTTGATTAGAAGATTAAATTATCTTGGGGATAACCCTAACTCACTTCTTAAGTTGTAGCGTCTGGAAGGCAGAGTTACGTTACCCGATGAAACGATTGGTGATTAATGATAATGAAGCAACAGGGGAGTCCTTAAACCTAAATATAAATCACGGGATGCCATAAAAATAATTATCTTTAAAAAAACCTATGGTCTGATTGTGAAAGTTAATAAGATAATTTATATTTCAGTTGGCATGAAATGGGTATCTACGATTTACCAGCTGAAATAGACTACATACTGGGTTGAAACAGGACAATCAGATCTATTTTATGTAGGACATTCCATGGGAACTACTATGTTTTATGTCCTACAATCCGAAAGGCCACAATACAGCAACAAAATACGCCATATGATCAGTTTAGCTCCAATTGCTTACATGGGACACGTTACAAACCTTATGCTGATATCGGCGCTTACTCCCCGGTGGTCAAGTATGTATGTTACTATTTTATTATTATTATTATAGGAGGAGAGAGGAGAGGAGAGGAGAGGAGAGGTAGGGAGGAGGGAGGAGGAGAGGGAGAGGAGAGGAGAGGAGAGAGAGGAGAGGAGAGGAGAGGAGAGGAGAGGAGAGGAGAGGAGAGGAGAGGAGAGGAGAGGAGAGGGAGAGGAGAGGAGAGGAGAGGAGAGGAGAGGAGAGGAGAGGAGGGAGAGGAGAGGAGAGGAGAGGAGAGGAGAGGGAGGAGAGGAGAGGAGAGGAGAGGGAGAGGAGAGGAGAGGAGAGAGGAGAGAGGAGAGGAGAGAGGAGAGAGGAGAGGAGAGAGGAGAGGAGAGAGGAGAGGAGAGAGGAGAGGAGAGAGGAGAGGAGAAGGAGAGGAGAAAGGAGAGGAGACAGGAGAGGAGAAAGGAGAGGAGACAGGAGAGGAGACAGGAGAGGAGACAGGAGAGGAGACAAGGAGGAGACAGGAGAGGAGACAGGAGAGGAGACAGGAGAGGAGACAGGAGAGGAGACAGGAGAGGAGACAGGAGAGGAGAACAGGAGAGGAGACAGGAGAGGAGACAGGAGAGGAGAAAGAGAGAGGAGACAGGAGAGGAGAAGAGAGGAGAGGAGAGAGAGGAGAGAGAGGAGAGAGGAGAGGGAGAGGAGAGGAGAGGAGAGGAGAGGATAGGAGAGGTAGATGATATTAGAGTATAGTAGAGGATATTAGATAATTATATTATATTATATGATATTATATTATAGTTATATTATGTATATTTCTATTGATATTATATTATATTATATTATATTATATTATATTATATTATATTATATTATATTATATTATATTATATTCTATTATATTATATTATATTATATTATTATATTATATTATATTATATTATATTATATTATATTATATTATATTATCATATATATATTTATTATATTATATTATATTATATTATATTATGGGGGCCACGCCGTAGCGTAGTGGCTAAGGCACTGAGCTACAAGCCGGAGGGTCCAGGTTTCAAGTCCCGTTGGGGTCAGGATTTTTAAACTGACCCAAACCCTCTGGCGGCACTATGGCCCTGGGGTCGACTCAGCCTCTAACGGAAATGAGTACCAGACGCTTGTTCTGGGGGGTAAAGGCGGCCGTCACGCAGGGCTGACAACCCGGCTGACATAAAGTGCCGATTGTCTAGAAAAAGTGGGAGCCTTAACCTCCTACTACCCCAAGGGCCTCCGGGTCTGTTGTGGGATCACTTTACTTTACTTTACTTACTTTATATTATATTATATTATATTATATTATATTATATTATATTATTATGATTATTATTATTATTAATTATTATTATTGCTATTAAGAAATCTGAGCCAATAACTCTAGCTGAAGGTTGAATTATTTATAATAATAATAATAATAATACTTTATTTATTCTGGCAGAGTTAAGGCCATAAGGCCCTCTCTTCCACTCATAATTTACATTAAGTTGGTTAGAACCCTGAAGGTTTTTATACAAGTTAAAATTTGAATTTTATACATCAGATAGCACTGTTTGTATCCTAGGACCAGTTTCATAAATCTATCAGCCTGATAAGTAGTGTAGACTGATAATTTAGACTGTTAAAGAATGAAACCTGTTTAAAATAAACAGCAGTGTAAAATAATAGTTAGCAGTGTAGGATTCATATTTAGGAGTATTATTTAGTAGTGTAAATACAATGCTCTTTCATATGATATGAGCACTACTAATTTATACTCCTAATAAGCTGTATATTTTATAGATTAAGAGAGATACATAAAGTAGTTAGCAGTGTATACAACTTGAAAATAATGTTCTAAATTTTTCCATTAAGTTTTCTTGCTTATTGAATATGTTTTGTTCTATTATCAATGATTTACACATTTTGTAAACATCGTAAATTACAATTACTGTTTTCAGATGAATAATTCATCGGAGCTAATGTTTTCGCGGAACATTTTATGCCGACATTAAAATTCATGGACAAATTTACCTGAGTTGGCACTTATAGGGTTCGCAATTTTCGATTTTTCAGAACGAAATCCAGTATATGCTATTAAAATAAACCGAGGTAGATCAGCGAAATCCAGTCACTACAAATGTGCGTTTACCCGAATCCGAAATTATAAATTGAATCTAGCAACCGCCATGTTTATTTCGTGTAGCATACATTTAATTAACCTGTAATTTCCTTTCAACATATTCAACCAAAAATAAAAACACATATTTCATTATTTAGGCATAGCATCGCAAGTCGGGTATTCGCTAATTTGTAATGTAAGTACAAATCCTGAATAATCAATGATAAATAGTATAGAAAAACATTACTAATCCCAGTGGTCAATGGATTGCAACCAACGAACAACTAGTTCACAAATACCTAAAGGACTCTATCCATTTTGTTAATAACTACGGCTGAAAAAAGCTATCGGCATCAAGGTAGTAACTAATTTCTATATACATTGTTTACAAAATGCGTGTCTTTGTCGAGCGTCTCAACTGCCTGCTCGGAGCGGAGAGTGTGTATGTTCGACTCTCCTCAGTACTAGACCTGTTTACGTGACGTGCGGTTGTATCAGAATACCGAAACAAAATTGTGCAAAGATGAGTCCATTCTTACACTAAGCGGATTGTACTAGAAGTCTGTCCCGAGTAGCGGCGTGTCAAACGTGTAGTTTGTAAACATAGAGGTCTAAGTATGATGCAGCCTATCCTGTAACCCATATTCTTTTCAGCCCAATTACTGTCAAATTCAACCCAGGAAGTTACTATGTGTTTGGAATAGGGAACTGGGTTGCGATTTTAACAGTATTTTCTTGAGAGAAATCCTTATACAAAAGTTAAATATGCAACACAGCAGGTACAGATTTATAATTTGTAGCCGTCCTAACCACCCCCTCTTAAAGAAAAAAAAAACAATTGCCACTTGTCACTGAGCTCGTGCGGACCTGTACTATCCTGTGTGAAAATGTCGACTCTCATATTTACTATAAAACTAGTTTGCATGCCATAAAAGAAAAACTATGTATTTTTAATGTATAGTGTACATAGATTTGGAAAACGTACTGCTAACCTTGCCCCTCCACCCTCCCTAAACAAACAAATATCGTTATTACGAGTTTGGCAACATCTACCCCCTGTACGTAGGGGGACACTGGCTTAGCTCGTAAGGTCTGTAGTAAATTCCTGGGTTGAAATAGAGTATAATAGCATATACTTGGAGGAATTGTATATTAGCCTTGGATAATTAGTTGAAATAAAACTGAATAGAATAGACACTTCTCTGGTACAACACAGCGAACATTTGAATACAACGTAAGACGATGAACACTACAATAAACTACAATATGGAAAACTCAACAGATAAATCTGAAGTCATGGCTTTCCTAGGAAAAGACCCAGTTCGCAGTAAAATTATTAACTAATTATAAAATATTACAACAAACTAACACTTTTAACTACCTCGGATACCAAATTGCGTACGAAGAAAGAAAATATTTTAGTCAAACAATTATAAGATTTAACAGAGCAACAGGAATTATAAATCATATTTTCAAGCCAAACACGGTACAGCAACACACACGAACTAGAATTTATAAAACACTGGCCAGACCACATTATGTTACGGCAGTGAGGCCTGGATAATTCGCAGGGTAGATGAATAAAGACTAACTGCGGCAGAAAGAAATATATGAGACGTACCGCAGGTTATTCAAGGACAGATCATAAAAGGAATTCTGAGATTCTCAAAGAATTACTAACAGAATCAATCACGGAATATGTATAAAAATATAGAAACAACTGGAAATCTCACATAGGAAGAATGGGCCGAACAAGAATACCAAGTCAAATTTTAAATTACCAGCCACCAGGCAAGAGATCCTTGGGCAGACCCTTCAAATGTTGGATTGAGACCGTAACAAACTCCTAGGTCTATCACATGAAAAGAAAAAAGACGAGAAACACTAGTAAAAACTATATAGAGTGGTTGCGTTTCCAATTTTATTATACGGATGTGAAAGTTGGACACTTATCTTTGATAAAATAAGACAAATCGAAGTTTTAGAATTGAAATTTATTTGCTTTGTAACTGGAAATACATTATTGGATCACAAAAGTACTGATACCAGAAATGAATTTGTAGCTAGAATTAATAGACTCTAAATACTAAAATATAATTATACGATTAATAGTAATAACTGGAAGGCGCACAAACGTACACATGAGTCTATTACCAACATAGGAACCCCAAACGAATGGTACCTACCCCTCTAAGGTATAGTGAATAACATGTGCATTTGGAGTGGGGTAAATGACTTTATGGGAGGAGTCATCGCCCTTATAAGGCAAGGACACGTGACAAAACGCTCTCACATACACTCACACTCATACGCTCTACAAGAAATAAGTCCTACAGCAACCGTCCGCGACCTTTAGTAAATTTTAAAATCTCAAGTATTTTAAAATCCAAGATATAATTAGTAACTCAGAATTTACGTGAACGTAAATAAAATCATCAACTCCACTCCGAATATTAGTGAGATATAAAAGATTTTAATTCTATGTAGTGCAAAATTATTCAATAAACTGGAGTAATAAATTTACATTTATTTATAATTACATAAATAATATAAACATCCCTGAGTTATCATATTCTACCCTGAGCGAACCGGCACAAATTAAACATAGAACCTATCACAATACTAATAGAAAAATGTAGAATAAATTGGAGAATGCCGTATACTACAGGATGGCAAGAACTGTTTTATGTTATAATCGGAGAGGAACAAGAAATATAGGTCGACCTTTGAAGAATCCCGCGTCATAGCCGAATGGTTAAGGCCTGATTCTTTTGCCGCAGAGCTACGAGACTTGCGCAAAAACGAGTCCTCTTGGGGGAATAAATTTTCTCATGGAATTTCTGCATCTTGAAAAATTTGAATATCTAAAATAAGTAACGGCTCCAGGTTGATAAAACCAGCTATAAAGGCTAGGGGAACCGATATTCTGACCACGTTTCACTCCTGCACTAGCTGGAGATGATCATCTACAGGCCTGTCGCCATGGAGTTAGTATTTTTGAAGAGATGGCGTTATAAATTTTGAGTCGCAACAGGCCAATAGGTCCAATCGTTTAAAGACGATTATGATTATGTTATTGATGATAGCGTGTAATGTTTCTCAGTGAGGTGGAGCATGCTAATGAAATGAGACCTAGAAAAAATAATTTAAATACTTATTGAGAAAAGTCAACAATAGCGTGATATTTTCCACTTTTTGTCATATGGTAATGTTATAAAATGAATAATGAGATTTATGTTATTACAGGATAGTGGTGGGCGGTTTGGAATGGCTTGGCGTAGGAGAATTGTTTGCCTCCAATGCTTTTACCACCTGGGTGATGGACTTGGCTTGCAAAGATGGAAGTATTACACAAGGAATGTGCATGAACGCGATGTTTGCTTTCATAGGATACGATCCGGTGGAAGTCAACAAGGTAATACACATACAGAATACCTCTTGTTCAACTGTTGATCCTAGACATATAGTCTGTTGGGCAGTGAGTTTTCCATCTTAGTTGTGGCATTGTTGGAATCTCCTGCCAATTGCAATATAATGTTTCTTAACCCATTAATTGCCATTATCGAAAATAATTCATAACCACACCTTTTTTTTTATTTTTTCACTAACATATCAAAAGCTAATAATAAAAAAATTAAAAATCAACTTCCAGGATAAATGGCGCAGGTCTAGTTTTAATACAACATAATAAGGCAAAACAAGAAATGGTTTGATGAGGAATGTGCCGACATTGTAAAGAAAAGAAAGCTAGCAAAAATGAAATTGTTACACGAGCCAAATGAAGTAAATTTAGAGCACTTGGATAGTGTTAGACGGGAAACCACCAAGTTACTAAAGAGTAAAAAGAGGGAATTTTTGAGAGAGAAGATTAATGATCTTGAAATGAATGCAAAAAATAGGAACATTAGAGAATTATATCAGGGAATTAGTACAGAGAAGAAAGGGTTTCAGGCTAGAACAAACATAATTCGGAATGAAAATGGGGATATGATTGCAGATTCTAGGAGTATATTAAATATATGGAAATGTTACTTTAATCATCTATTAAATGTACATACAGAACAGGACATTGAGGAGGATAATTTACAGACAGCAGAAATGCTAGTCGCAGAGCCAAGTGAATTAGAGGTTGAAATGGCAATTCAAAAATTAAAGATGTATAAAGCATCAGGTTCAGATGAGATCCCAGCAGAACTGATAAAATCAGGGGGAGAAAAATTGATGGACAAGATACGCTGGTTGCTTAGTATGATTTGGGAAAAGAAGCTCTTCCAGATGAATGGAAGGAATCAATTATCGTACCAATTTATAAGAAAGGAGATAAAATTGATTGCAACAACTACAGGGGCATCTCATTACTTTCAACTTCGTACAAAATTCTAACAAATATATTAGTAAGCAGACTTACTCCCTATATTGATGACATTCTAGGAATCATCAATATGCATTTAGAAGAAACAGGTCTACAACAGATCAGATTTTTAGTATAAGACAGATTTTAGAAAAGAAATGGGAATATAATCGTACTGTACATCAACTATATGTAGACTTCAAAAAAGCATATGATTCAATTAAGAGGGAGAAGTTATATAGTATCCTGCTGGAGTTCGGAATTCCTAAAAAGTTAGTTAGACTTATACGAATGTGTCTAAATGGCTCAAAGAGTAGGGTGCGTGTAGGCAAACAGTTTTCAGACACTTTTGAAATCCAGAATGGGTTGAAGCAAGGAGATGCACTATCTCCTCTACTATTTAATTTTGTACTAGAGCATGCCATTAAATCTTTAGAGAATGAGGAAGGCTTACAACTGAATTGTATTAATAAGCTGTTAGTTTATGCTGATGATGTAGTACTACTGGCCGATAGCGAGGAGATACTAAAGGCCAACACGCACACACTATTGAGTAACACTAAGAAATTAGGACTGGAAGTAAATATCAATAAAACTAAATATATGGCCACACGTAGAAATTCTGTATATAATGGAAATGGACAGCTAATGACTAATGAGGGAAATTTTGAGGAAGTGGCTGAATTCAAATACCTAGGAACAATAATCACAAATAGGAATGAGATGCACAAAGAAATTAAACATAGGTTCAATTCTGGTAATGCGTGCTATTATGCATTGCAGAGACTTTTGATGTCCCAACTCCTTTCAAAAAACGTTAAGCTGAAAATATATAAAACTATTATTCTACCAGTTATATTATATGGGTGCTAAACATGGACTCTTACTTTAAGGGAGGAAAGGAGATTACGAGTATTTGAGAATAAAGTTCTTAGGAAAATTTTTGGACCAAAGAGAGATGCACAGACAGGTGAATGGAGAAGACTTCATAACAATGAACTACATGGTCTTTACAGGAAGCCAGATATAATAAGAACAATTAAGTCTCGTAGACTGCGATGGGAAGGACATGTTGCGCATAGGGGGAATGAAAGACGTGCATGGAAACTTCTTGTAGGAAAGCCAGAAGGGAAACGCCCAGTTGGTAGACCAAGAATGAGGTGGGAGAACAATATTAACTATGATTTGAGGGAAGTAGATTATACAGGGAATGATTGGAAAGCATTAGCTGAGGATAGGGATGTATGGAGAGCTTATGTCCGCGCGGCCATGAACCTACGGGTTCGATAGTGCCAGTGAGTAAGTAAGTAAGTAATGTTTCGTATACTGCTGCTGAACATCGTCAGGACACTGTGTTCGAATTCTGTAGAAAGGCGGAATTTTAACTTCTTACTATCCCAAGAACCTGCTAAAGCTCGTGATAGGATCATTTTATGTAACATATCTGTCTCACATTTATTTTTGTAGGTCATTATTTTATTTAGCTGAGGATAGGGATGTATGGAGAGCTTATGTCCGCGCGGCCATGAACTTAAGGGTTCGATAGTGCCAGTGAGTAAGTAAGTAAGGTAATTATTTTATGATACTGAACTTAGGAATAGAACATCAAATCCTACTAACAAACGTGTTTCCTCAAAATACTTTTTTTACTTTTTTTAATGCCGGTATTGAAATAAAAATTTGCTAACAACTTCAGGCATGTTATCCATAGAAAACTTCAAAATTTCACTTATAAATGCTTTCAATTAAAAAATCAAGGATAAGTAAAACAAGTTTTTATAAAGATTATGACAAAATGTTTGCATATATTGTGGATCTACCAATGCTAAAAATTCTAAATATTCAAGTTAATATTAATAAGCTATCTAAAAAATAATTGTGACTGAATTTTCTATACTGTGGTAGTAAACCTAGTCCCTACCGCCCACTAGCGGGCGTTTCAGGATTTTTGGTGGGCGGTAGAGGTTCAAAAACATTTTCATAAAATTCCCCGTGACAATTTAAATTTTAAAAAATATACTATAAATGTAATTTCATCAGATTTTTTTCTTTTGTGTATGCGAAGTATAAATAAGAAGATAGATTTAACTGCAGTAAGTTTATTTTATAAAGTTCTAATCTGCCAAATGTAGCGAAAGTCCGATATAAAATATGTATAAAGTACTAATTAATATATGCTTAACTTGCTTTAATTCTGCTTTATAGGCCAACATTTTATAATAGTAGTAGGTAATAAGTAACGTTCATACAATGTTATTTACAAATATGGACCGCAGGGGCAGCAAGCCGTACGTGCTGTTGACAGTCCGTATTTATCAGAAAAAAGTAATTGATTACCGATACATTACAATTACATTAGAAATTAATTAAGTTAGGTATATTCATTAAATATTAATAATTTTACATTTTGCTTACTCATTTATTTATTCACGAATAAGTGTTGTTCTTACCTTCCGCGTCTCGTCCAGAAATTTACCGACGGTTTATCCAATATTCTGGGATTACCATTAATTCATAGAATGCCAATCTATCACGATTTGAATTTAGAAAGATTTCCAGCAATACCTGACGCCAAAAACATACCAAAAACATTAAATGTTCCTTATATATGTATTACGCTTCAAAGATCGTGCACATTGGACATAATCGCATATTGTGATCGTTCGTTATTTTTGTAAATTTCCTTGCCCTCGACCTAAGCCAAGCGAGCCCTAATCTCTCTTTAAATCCAGAACTATATATATATATATTATATATATATATATATATAACTCTTCTTAAGCATAGTGAATTTGTTCCCGTACAATGAGTGAAAATACATTGTTGGTTATACACACCAATACATGCTATAATGTTTACCTCTCTCTACATTACATATTATCACTATTATACAAAATTTAGAATAGATACCAAATAAATTTATAAATGCATTATTCGAAGCACGATAACATACGGTACAGAAACTTGACAGTTGAATACAAATTTGAGTTTAATGCTTATGTCTATTGAAATGGATTGTTTTAGTCGTTCAACTAGACATTGTAAACTGGGAAAAAAAATCAGAAATATAATCATCAGACAACATATAAAAGTCCATTATCCAATATTAGATTTTGTGAGATACAGACAACTAGAACGGTATGTTCATATACGTCGAATGCCAGAGAAAAGATTACCGAGACAAATTTTGGAATGGATTCCACCTGGGAAAGGAAAGAGCTAGATTTAAATGGATGGATGATGTAAGAAGAGGTATGAGGGAAGTAGGTCTGGAAGAATTGGAATGGGAAGATGGAGAACAATGGAGAAAGAAGATAAAAATTTAAAAAGCTTTGGGTACAGGAAGATGTTTTATTACATTGTAAACCTGTTTATAAATAAATAAATAGAAAATTTAACTACTAACAGAAATACAAAACTGAGCGATGGGTTTAGAGGTTGTCTATCCTGATCTCTATTGTAATTCCAAGTGCAACGTCCTTGGTCATGCTAGGATGTTCCTGATTACATTTTTCCAATGTTTACAAATGTTCTCCCTTCCAGTTTTGTATTTATTATTTCTTTATGACACATTTCATGAAAGGATTTACAGATTGGTAGGATATTTCCCTTTCTAATGTCTTGGTTCTATTAACCTCTTGGCTTAAAGCTAAATATAAATAAATGTTTTAATAATTACAGACAATGTTACCAGTGATACTTGCTCACACTCCAGCCGGTGCCTCGACCAAAAGTGTTCTTCACTACGCTCAAGAAATAAGCACAAGTAAGATTTTATTACCGCTACTTTGTGTTAGAAAACTAATCATTCTAACTAACTCACTGGCACTATAGAACCTATAAATTCATGGCCGCGCGGACATAAGCTCTCCACACACCCCTACCCTGAACTAATGTTGTCCAATCATCCCCTGTATAATATATTTCCCTCAAATCATGGTTAATGATATTCTCCCATTTCATTCTTGGTCTACCAACTGGGTGTTTGCCTCTGGTTTTCGTACAAAGAAGTTTCCATGCCACCCTTTCACTTCCCTTTGTGCCAGATGTCCTGCGCATTGCAGTCTACGAGACTTACCTGTTCTTATTATATCTGATTTCCAATAAAGGTCGTGTTGTTCCCTGTTATGTATTTCGATTGAATATATCTATCATATCTAGTATACCGAAAATAAAGTGGCCAATATATATATACAATTATATTATTTTTGGTCTGGACATCTTACCTCAATATTAATGTTGATTTGTTCTTGGACATGTTTCAAAACAATTCTGTTTTATCGTCAGCTTTCCCAGACTGTCTGGGAAAGCTGACGATAAAACAATTGTTTTGAAACATGTCCAAGAACAAATCAACATTAATATTGAAGTAAGATGTCCAGACCAAAAATAATATAATTAAAATAACCTCAAAATATAACTTCGTTAAATTAAATATATATATATATACAAGTTCACCACTGTGGTCTCGAGGTAGCGTGCTGCCTTGTTACGCAATGGGCCCTGGTACGAATCCCGGTCGAGACAAGCTTCCTGGGTGAGGTATTTTCGGGGGTTTTTCCTCACCTGTAAGACAAATGGCAGATAACTTTAATGACCCAAAAAGTCCCCGAACATGGTCTGGCCATCATTATCATTATTATCCTTCACCGGTGTGGGAAGCAACGGGAAGCTACCACACCTATAATTCCCTAATGAAGCTGGATAGCATAGCCCTAGAAGAGAACACTATAGAATGGAATATACACCGCGCCCTCAAATATAGTATCATACTTTAAATTACTACTACGCCGCTTTGGATAATCGTGTCTAAATGAAATTGATGACAATCAAAAGAGGAACTCAAAAAGTTGTTTCTATACCTCATAAGACATCGCTGTCTGCTAAATATCCAACAATTAACCCATATCGACCACAAAAAAATGATTAAATTTAGTTTAGTTTCTGTATTGTTGTCCATTATTCTCCATTGTTGACATTGTTAACAAGCACAACACTTTTTGGGTTTCTCTTTTGAGTGTCAGCAATTTCATTTAGATACGATTATCCAAAGCGACGTAGTAGTAGTTTAAAGTATGATACTATATTTGTGGACGCGGTGTATATGAAAGTCCCTTAACACTTAAGTGGCCGCAATTTTTATTTAATCAAAACCAAACTTATATATATAGTAATTATTGAAAACAAGTAAGGTCGAGTTCGTTAACCAACAAAATCGGACGGTTAGGTGCAGGATTTCGCCCGAAACGAAATTTTAAAAATCGCCTTAGCGGTCACAGTTTTCGATTTTTCACAACAAATCTCAACATACGGTATTAAAATAAACCGTGGAAGGTATTATTGAAAAATCAGCGATATCCGACTATTAGAAGTGGAGGTTTATCTTAAACCCGAAATTAAACATTGACTAGCAACCGTCATAATGTACAGTATACCATACTATTTCTATTTTCTACAGTTTTTAAGCTACATACTTGATTGTTTGTACACACATTCATGCTATAATAGGTACTATTATATTAACGTTTCATCCTTCTAGGCTCAAATGTTTTTGAGTTATTGAAGAAAATCCATTCAAAAATTTGGATATTTAATTTTTAATAAGTCCCATAATTTTTTTAGTACTTTTTAAATTTTTTTCTACACGACCACTGACTTATTTAGAATAATACTATGGATTAACTTTTCTATATCATTATAATAAAGGAAAAAAATATATATACATCCTCTGTATATGATTTTTTAAATTACTACACATATTTCACTTTTATTTTAAAAACTATCAACGTTGTTTCAAAATCCATTATTATCCATAGTGTGTGGGACACGCAGTTAAAATTTCGTGCTTCTATCATTAAATTTGTCAATGCTATTTTGATTTGAATGTATTGAAATGCAATGAAAATAAAAGTGCGGAAAAGCCAATTTGAAAGTTTGCATGCAGTTAAATTAAAATGTAGCATACGTGCCCTCCTACAGTCATTAGGGAGACTCACAAGCGCCATAGGATGCTGAAACGTCGCCAACTTATACTTTAAGGTACGTAGTATTTTTTATTACAAAAAACAGAAGAATGCTAAATTTGACCGCAAATGTCGAAAATTTCACCCATCACCCCCCTTAAATTAGCAATATATTCTATAGGATACATTAGTTTAATTTTTAATTCTTGTATGCCCTTGTTTCCCTCAACGATTTAGGTGCTCTCCCCCTACAGGGAAGAAATTGAACCATACTAATTTTAGTTACATTTGTTTTCGTATACATGTCATTGGAGTGGCCCGTGATCAGCGTTCCGCCTCATACTGACATCTAGGAAACCAAGGTAGTACTAGGATGGAAAAAATTCGGTAAACTTTGCTTAGAGACCTTTTTATTAAGGTTTAAGGATATTTTACGACCCTGAAAATCTTCAGACTCGGGCCCGACGGATTAAAGTCCCTCCCGGTGGACTTGCTCCTTGGATTTTTTCCATCCTAAAAAATCCATCGACCCTGGCTGGGTTTGAACCCGCGATCCTCGGGACCAGAGGCAAGGAGCATAATCACTAATCCACCGCAGCCGATTTATACTTTTAATAAACTAATGAAAAAAATTGAGTGGATATTATTGAAATTGGTGTCAAATTGTACAATAAAATACAAATAGGTAATTACTACAGTCTGGATTTTTATATGTTAAAAGTTAAGATTTGTAACAAATTATAACGAGACGTTAGAGTTATGGCCGTCTTTTGTTTTAGTTTCAGATACAAACAGTTGAATAACATAATGAGAAGAAAGACTTATGACTGTATTTTATCTTGTTTCGCACACAAACAGTTTAATATATACTAACTATATCGTATTTTTATATTTCATTACAAAAACTCCTGACTCTAGTAGAAAATTAGGTTATGAATGATTTATTTTCTCTGCAGTCCGACACTTTTAAATAGCTGGAATCAGAAATTTAGTTTCACCAATTTCACAAAAGAAATATATATTCCGTAAACCAGCGAAATGGGAACATAAGTTCGACTTGTTGAGAAATTCGCTTAGTTTACGCAGTTCCTGTGCGATGAACTGTTCACTTATTCAACAGATCGTAAATTAAATAAAACGAGGACGTTTAGAAGGTTTCCAAATGTTTCAAAACTATTAGATCATTGTTAGTTGGGAATCATCATGCTTTCCACATATGGATTACGTATGCACATATGGATAGCAGAAACAAGTATCTCCCACGATCGTTAATAACTCAGACCTCAATTAGCTTCTTCGGTCATTTTTGGCCATGGGCTGCAGATTTTGATAGACAAAATGTATATCAGTTATCAAAACTTAAAGAAAGAAAGAAAGAAAGAAAGAAAGAAAGAAAGAAAGAAATGAAATGAACATAGCCTGGAAATGCATGCTATTATGCATTACAGGGACTCTTGTCCCAACTTCTCTAATAAAATGATTAAACTGAAAATATATAAACCTATTATTGCCCCAGTTATATTACATGGATGCAAAACATGAACATTTATTTTAAGGAAGGAGAATTAATTACGAGTAAATGAAAATAAATTTCGAAAAAATGGACCAAAGAGAGGTCGAAAGGTGAATGGGGAAGACCACATAAAAGTGAGCTACATGATCTTCATTGGAAACCAGATATAAGAGGAAAAGTTAAGTCTCTTAGACTGCGATAGGTAGGACATTGGCAAAGGGGAATGAAAGAGGTGCATGGAAACTTTTTGTAGGAAAACCAGAGGAAAAGCGTCCGATAGGCAGGACAACAATGAGGTGGGAAAACAATATTAACCAAGATTTGAGGTAAGTAGATTATAAAGGGGATGATTGGAAAACATTAGCTCAGGGTAGGGACGTATTGGGAGATTATGTATATTCGGGCATGAACCTAGGGTTTCGATTAGTTATCAAAATTTAAAGTGTTCATCATCTAGAGTTTAGACTAAAACAGGGATATTAAACATTACCTATGAGAATGATTTTGGATATTAGACTTAATTGAATGGGTGAATTTGTAGAATACAAAAAAATGGGGATTACAGATAAATTATAATAGAACAGAATATATTTCATTGGATACAACAGACGAGCTAAAATGTAATTCAGGAAGAAAAGAACACGTAATGTTAAAAATTTTAAATATTTAGGATCTATTTTAGATAAAAGTGAGAATTCAACTACAGAAATTGAAAGAAGAATAATTGATGGAAGAAGAATCATTGGTATGTTGAACTCAATGCTTTGGAATAAAAATATAATATACAGAATGAAGAAAATAATATTTCAAGTTCTGGTTACAAATCATTTTATTATATGGGTCCGAAACCTGGACAGTAAGTAGAAAACAAACCAACAAGCTGTTAACAATAGAAACAGATTTTTGGAGGCGATCGACAAGAATTTCAAGAAGGGATAAGGTTAGAAACAGCACAATAACGGAAATTATGTAAGTTGAAAAAACATATTACGAAAAATAGAAGAAAAACGTTTGAAATGGTATGGACACCTCATAAAAAAGGAAGAAGAAATAATACCAAAGAAGATCCTTAATTGGAAAGCTAATGAAAAAAGTTGAAGAAGCAGACTTATAGAACGATGGATGGATGGAGAGAAGAGAAGTATGGAAGCTAGAGATTTGAGGGAAGAAGATGCTTTAGATAAGAACCTCTGGCGACATATCACTTTGGGTTGAAGGAGAAACACTGTATTGTGGAATATTCCTAAATGAAACAATAATTAATGGATGTAGGCTATATTGTTAATTATAAAGAACGTTAAATATAAGATATCACAACTAAAGTGAGTTATGAATCAGAATAATTAAGTTCTTAAAACGTATCACATTATGCTCAGAAATGCATTATTAAAAGCGCCCAAGCGTATTTTATGGTAGATATAAAATAAAAATCATTGCAATTAAATAAAAGACGAATGTTAAATTTCAATTCCGGATTCCAAATTAAAATTTATGGTCACATAAAATGAATCATAGAAAAATAATCCCAAGAATAACACTTTAATGGGTACCAAAAGGAACGTGGGTTGATGGTGCCGTTAACTTCTGCAACCTGAAGAAAATTTTAACAATACATATATATACACTAATTTTTATTTATTTATTAAATACCACGTAAAACTATCAAAATTTTATTGATTTTGATAAAATTTATTTTAATAAATATCCATGACACATGTTTCGATACACTGTACCTTCTTCATATGTACGCCACAAATTATTAAAATAAATATTTATGAAAGTGTCCACCGCTGTGGTCTCGGGATAGTGTGCTGCCTTGTCACGCAGCGGGCCCGGGTTCGATCCCCGGTCGGGACAGTTTTTCTGGGTGAGGTTTTTATCGGGGTTTTTCCTCACCTGTAAGACAAATGTCAGGAAAACTTTAAGGCCTAAACGGTCCCCGAAATCATATGGCCATCGCAATTATCATCATTCATATTCATCTTCGGTTTTAAGCTTAGGATTAGGGACTCTCCTGGCACACCATTATCATCGTCATCACCTATAATATCATCGGGGCAACGTAACCCCGCCTTCCAGGCACCCCAACCTCAGAAGTGGGTTACAAGTACGCCATGCCAGGAGAGAACCCAGGAATGTCGAAAGACAACCTGGGGAATTTGGAAAAAAAAAACAATTATGAAAGTGAATAAAACTTTCATAGTTTTATTTAATAAATGAAGAATACGGATTTTCATCAAATAAACGCTAGATCAATTGATTACTCATTAATGGGTTTCTAGGGAGACAAATATAGTTTTTTTCGGGTTCAAAATAATTGGGGTGACTTCTATGTGGGTCTTAGATTTAGATTTTAGTCAATTATATATTTTTTCACGTTTAATGAGTTCATGTGGATCACAATAACAAATTTTGAAGAAACTAAAAAATAATTGATTTTATAGGTGGATATTTAAGAGATTTTTATGCAAGTTATCATACCAATCATTTGAAAACGATATATAATAATAGGAAGATGGGCGCACATATATAACCGTTGAGATTATGGTTAATTATTTTAAAAATTGTCCTGAATAAATAAAATATTCTTTTTTGAAATATCCAGCTAGGTACTTTGGAACTGGTCCCGCGCCGTAGCCGAGTGGTTAAGGCAAGAAGCTTTGGTGCAGAGCTACAGGACTTGCGCTGTTTCGAGTCTCCATAGGGAAAGAAATTTTCCTCATGGAATTTCGGCCATTATGGGACCGGTGCCCACCTAGCATCTTGAGGCATTTGGGTACCTACAATAAGTAGCGGCTCCAGGTTGAGAAGACCAGCTATAACGGCTGGGGGACCCGACATGCTAACCAAATGTCACCCCTAGACTAGATATCGTCTACCTCTGATTAACACATGTAGATGTGAGGCCAGCAGCCGGCTGTAAGGCCAAGGGCCTTCTATCTAGACCTGTCGCGCACGGAGATGTTATGTCGATCAGAAACTACTTCTTCCCTCTATTGGTGGACCGATAAACTTCCGGATCCAATAAGAACCCGCGGGAATTTCGAAGTTCATAAGATTCTGTTTCTGTTTTTTTTTTTTTTAATGTGGATGATTTCCCTAACCGTGAATTGTTTTTGTTTTTCTATTTGTTTAATAAGACTGGCGTTTGATTCAATTAGAATTTTTTTTTTCAGACAAAGCATGAGCTGCTACTGCTGACTTTCCCACTTCACCATTTTCGACATTTCTAAGATGTTCTTTCATCCTTGTTTTCAAATTCCTTTTTGTTTTTCCTATGTAAATTTTGTCACAATCCCTGGATCTGATCTGATAAATTCCTGATTTTTCTTCTTCAATTAATTTATCAAACAGGAATTTATCAGATGAAATGCAGGGATTGTAACAAAATGTATATAGGAAAAACAAAAAGAAATGTTAAAACAAGGGTGAAAGAACTTCTTAGAAATGTCAAAAATGGTGAAATGGAAAAGTCGGTAGTAGCAGATCATGCTTGTTCTAAAAAAACATTAATTCAATCAAAATCAAATCTAATTAAACATGTAAAAGAAAAAAAAACTCACGGTTTGGGAAAAAAAATCCACATTAAAAAAAACAAGAAAGAAAAATGTATGAACTTCAAAATTCCCGCGGATTCTGATTGTATCCTGATGTTTATCGGTCCACGAACAGTGGGAAGAAGATATACACCACAGCCACTGTATCTCCGGCTCTGAAGTTTATGTTATACGAGGGGTAAAGGGAGAAACTCACCCTCTACTGCCAATAAGGAAATGGTTGACGTAGGCCACAACCAATCACTGTTCTTGACACTGCTATAGCGCGCTAGTAAGGTTTCAAATTGTTGTCAGCTGTATGTCTGCTAACCGCATACATGAAGTGGCCACTCCCACTGAATATCCATATCGGCAACGTCAAGGCCGCAAAATCAGTGGCTGCTGTATAGTTCTTCTGATCAACAGAACATCAGTCGATGAGATATTACTGAAGATGAAGCTGCCAAGGCTTTGAAACTGCAGTATAATTAGAAGACTGGATATGAGGTCAGGTATGAAGTATTTTAATTAATCTTAATATAGTATATAACCAAGTTCTAGAATATTTTTTTATTATTATTTTATACTTTATTTTCAGTTCCTCACGGTTTCTACCAGTGGAACTACTATGTAACTAACTTCGTTCACTATGGAAGTTTCTATCCACCTGAATACGACCTCAAATCTATTGGAACGCCAATAACTCTCATGTACTGCGATAACGATCCTCTTGGAGATCCTACGGTAAGTAGCTATTATTTTAGTTTTTTATATTTGAAGAAAAAAATATGCGCCTAGACTGAAGTTCGAATTCAGGACAACTAGCTTCATACGCTAATGCTCTAACCGTCTCAGCTATCGTAGGCCTCCAATTTCAACACATTTTTTTTCTCTTATACATTTTAATTCCCGAGCGCCAATTGTTATGAACTGTTGTATCGACACATAAATGACAGCTTCTTATATAAGAAGATTTTAATGGATATTTAACATTACTTTATAAGGCTAGTAGAACTTCTTTCAATGTTCTTTATTATAAATTTAACATTTTTTTTCACTAAAAGACAAATTATATTTGAGGAGACAAAATATACGCCTAGAGTGAGGTTCGATCCCAGGATCTTTAACTTTCTTACGCTAGTGCCCAATCGTCTGAGCTACCCTAGGCCTCCAATATTAATGCAAAATTTTCCCTGATTCTATTATTCCTTTATCCGGATTGGGATAGAGTACTTTTAGCTCTGAATATATGTGCTATCCCAGTATATTACATTAATAAATGGGATCTTCTTGGTTACTATTTAACTCATACTCCAAATGGGAGTCAATGACCAATCACATTTCAGTGAATTTTGATTTACAATCAATCACGATTTTTTTACCTCGATTTTATCAATTTAATTTTCTCACTTTAAAATCAAGCTCCTCCTTTTTAACATGCTCAATAGGTCCGAGCATTATTTTACATTGACTGACTCTCTAAGTTATACGTTGAATATATCAATTTATATATTAAGATGTAAAAATTTTAGAATGTATGTGGCTTACCAGATTGTATATATAGTGCACCAATGTAACCAGATAGTGCTTGCGGGAGATAAATATAAAAAAATTGTAGCAATAGATTATACCACAAAAAAATAATCCACTGTTTGTACTTTCTTAAGTATTATTTTCCAGGAATTAACGTTGCAGAAAAATATAATTGACATATTTACTTCATAGGATATCAGATACTAATTAATAACCTATAATGTTGGTTATAAATTTCTCCACTAGGGTGCATTCTTACAATATTGCGATCCTTTGGCAACAAATAATATGATCTAGCTGCAGTGATCAACAAATGAAGTTTAACAATCGTTTCTCATTTGTTTTCAAACATCGCCGTTTACATTAAATATATAAATATTTTAAAATAACTATATTTAAATAATGATTTGTGAGTAAACCAGCTTAATTTTATTCGTTAAATAGTCCTAACTAATGTCACTCTTGATTTCCAAATTCTCTAGATAAATTCGGAAATCACTCGTGGCATTACTTACGATAAAACTCTATTACACATAGTCAATAAAATCCTAAATCAATTTTTGTTGTGTCATTGACTATATTACAGTAGTCCTCTTTATCTAAAACAACGACCTTATTTCCTTCATCAGCCTTCGTATAGAAGCAATTCATTCTTCGAAAACGCTTAATGACTTTTCTATTTTGAATATCATTGCATTTTAATATGGGTTTTATTGACTACGTGTAATCCAGTATCTTATATTTCAATCATCTATTCTAAAATGTCAGGCTATATGGGTTGCAGATCGTCTTTCGAGTCCGGTATACCCAATTCTTCTCTCATGACCCCAACTGCCATTTTTGGGATATGCCCGTGGCCACGAGAAGGGACTACAATCCTCCCATAAGTCCTTCTGTCCATTTTCTTTTATTTTTATTGAACAGCCTCAGAGTCATGAGGCAGCACCCATATATGCTCCCCACTAAAGCCATATTTTAACACCTATGGACGCCAAACAAACTATTTTATGTAAAATAATATGAATTAAAGGGCAACATAAAATGAATAATGAGAAATTAAATGTAGGGTACAGGGAGGGGAAAAAAATAAATAATCAACGTAAGTCACTTTTCTCTTAAAACACAGAAAGTGTATTTTTAGCTGTAACATCCACATTTCCTAACCAGTATGCCTAACTTTGGAATCAATACATTTAAAATTCATTTTGAACCACCGTTGAGGTTGTTATGTAAAAAGTTAAAATATTAAAATTAGTACCTGAACTATCAGCCGTCCTCAACAAATTGAAAATCATTAAAATAGTGAAGGCCTTTGAAAACATCTTATTCCATCCTCAGCACTGGGTCGGAATATAAATCCATGACTAATTGTATATTTTTTTGCTTCATGTTTCTAAATGATATTACTTTCCACGCAGAATCTAATGACACCTAAAACAATATTTAGAGAAAAAAGTGACTTACGTGGATGTTTATATGCATCCTTGAAATTAAATGAAATGGCGAGAAAAGAGATAGGACAGTGATGTGGCATGTAATTAGCAAACGGGAGAATCCCGAGAAAAACTCGATAAATCTCGGTATGGGTCACCACCGATACCCCTCTAGAGGCTGCAGGAATCGTAATTATTAATATCACAATTAACAATTTTGTTAAGAGGCCTCGGTTCAGAGGAGGAATAAAAAAATAGTCCGAAATTAAACAGTTCTGTTTATCAGTTGAATGCAGGCTTTCACGGCCGGTCATCATAATGTTGAGTGATTCCGGGTTATGTGGCCGTGGTCCATAGTTGGTGTTAATACCAGACGTTTCGCCCTCAACTGCGGAGGGCATCTTCAGTGGCGAGTGCTTCTAGGCGTGTTTCCTGATCGGAAGATCTACTTAGAGTGAGCGCTGTGGACGTTGTATACTATCTTCCGATCAGGAAACACGCCTAGAAGCACTCGCCACTGAAGATGCCCTCCGCAGTTGAGGGCGAAACGTCTGGTATTAACACCAACTATGGACCACGGCCACATAACCCGGAATCACTCAACATTATAGTTCTGTTTATCGTACTGTTTACCTGACACTATAACAAGTGTTTGTTAATGAAGGGTTTGTTTAGCATTAAAATATACAGGGTGATTCAGAATAAGTGTTACTGACTTCTAGGGGTTGCAGAGGGGACTTAGTAAATACATTTTTGATAAGGAACTCATGTCCGCAAACGTACCATTTCGATCTGAAATAAGTTTGAAAATCGAATCACAGTGGGCTAATATCGCGTGTCTTGTGTTTCAGAATAAGTATTACAGACTTCTGACGGTTGTAGATGGGACATAGTAGATAAAGTTTTCATACGGAACCCATGTCCAGAAACGTACCATTTCGATGTAAAATAAGTTTTGAAGTTCGAAACACAATGTGCTGATATCGTGTGTTTATGTTTAAAAAAAGTATTACAGACTTCTAGGGGTTGTACTACACCTGTCGAGTCGGAGGAAAATCTTCTTGCACGTTGTCGTGGTGGAAAGTCTTGCATTCTTAAATGATCCCGAGAGCTATTGCGGCGGTAGCATTGCTGCCGACAGGGTTACCCTTGCCGGATAGGTCGAAGGCGATAAGACAAATGAAAGAAAATACGTTTGTCGAAAGAGCGTCGATCTTTCACTGTAAATTACAACTATCAAGAAACGCGGACATGGTTTCCAGTGGGGTAAATTATCCGCTATTATTTCAGGATAGGTATGTGTGGAAAGCTTATGTATATGCGGCCCGGCCATGAACCGATGGGTTCGATAGTGTCAGTGAGTTAGTTTGCTTTTTAGTTTATTTACTTATCTAACTAGCTCTACCGAACACGTAGGTTCATGGCCACGCGGACATAAGCTCTCCATACATCTCTATCCTGTGTTAATATGTTTTTCCAATCATCCCCTGTGTAATCTACTTCCATCAAATCATGATTAATGCTATTCTCACACCTCATTATTGTCCTGCTTACTGGACGCCTTCCCTCTGGTTTTCCAGTAAGGAGCTCCCATGTCCATATTTCATTCCTAATTCATTTTAAAACATGTTCAATGTTTAAAAAGCCCCACAATTTGTGACGCGTATTAATGTATTAACGATGTTACTTCTGTCCTTAACAATCAATTGTTTATGCTGATGATTGACAACAGCCCGAAAAGTCTACACAAATTAAAACGATAATAGAAGACTACTATTATTTCAGGTATGTTTGAACAATTAAACTTAAATATCGTCGTGGTGACTGCAATAGGTCGTATGTCACCAAAAATCAGAATTGTGTTTTATTGCATAATCATAACCAGCATTCATCTTTCCATAAGCTGCAAATGGTCCTATGTCATCCAGGAACAAATATAATATTATAATATAATTTTAATAATCATAAGTAATGCCACGAGTGATTTCCAAATTATCGATAAATTCACGACTCACGAAGAGAGGAGTGAATTTATCTAGAGAATTTGGAAATCAAAAGTGGCAATTTTTAGGACTATTTAACAAATAAAATTAAGCTGTAAACTCACAAATCATTATTTAACTATAGTTAAAATTAATTAAAAACAATGTCGCCGCTGAAATCATATCTCTAATTGCTACAAGAATGCTAGTTTCAGGAATTGTGTCACCAGTATTACAGAAAGCTCGAACTGTATTAATTCATAAGAGCGGCGATAAAAACGAACTTTCAAACTGGCGTCCTATAACCATTTGTTCAGTAGTTCGGAGAGTAATCGAGAGAGCCCTTAATAAACGCCTGTGTAATTACATAACCTTCAATGAACACCAGAGAGGTTTCATAAATTCTCCAGGCACACACATTAATACATCTATCCTAAATAGCATCTTACAATCAGCAAAACAAAAGAAAGAGTCTGCATGGACATAAGTAAAGCCTGTGATAATATAGGACATAATAATCTTAAGAACACATTACAAACTGTCGATGTGCCAAAACAATTATCAAAATTATTATTAAATCTCCAGGAAGGAAACACGACTCAGATTGAAACCCATCAAAATAAAATTAAACCAATTACTATCAATCGAGGAGTTCTACAAGGTTCTCCGTTATCACCATCTTTATATAACATTGGAACTAATCATATTCTCGATGAACTCTCAGAAAAATCAATAAAAAGTCAATATGGTTATCTACTACTTCCGGATCAACCTCATCTAACTATACGTGATTATAGGGAAAGATGTAGCAGCTGCCAGTGAACTGACAAGAATTGTTCTACAGAGGTTTCAGGAAATAGGCCTTCAAATTAATGTTTCTAAATCAGCAGTGCTTTCAATCGAGAAAGGTAGACTATGTAAAAAAGATCTCCAATTTGATGGACATGCTATTCGTTACTTAGGTGTCAGCTTTTCAGATCACATAACTTTGATTCTAAGCAAACCCTTACTAAATTACGGGATAATATTGAAAATCTCATTGCTTGACCGCTGTTACAGCCTGATCAAAAATTTACAGTTTTAAATTGTTCCATATCTCCAACTCTAATCTACCCGTTTCAAACAGTACCACCAAATCAAATACCAAAAACATTTTCAGTGAATTGTGATAAACTTTTGAGAAGTGGACTTAAAGAAATTTTACATCTTCCGATGGATGTACCTGATCACATGTTATATACTGAACGTCGGAATAAAGGACTTGGTTTATTTTTGTGCAACGTGGGAAACAAAATTACAGCACATAAACATTTGCCACATTCTTCACCAAGACAATAATACATACATTACTACTCTCCGAAACCTAAATGAGGAAAGTTTACAATGTGTGAGAGACCTTAACATTGAACCTAGTGACATCAACATTAACACTCGAAGTCTTCTACCAGATGCAAGGAAACTCAGGAAACAACTAAGAGACAAAGAAGCAGTTCTCTGGAGTCAACTTCCTCATAAAGGAAAAGGCGTTGTTCTCTGCAATGAATGTACACAGGCAAATCAATGGATTCGTGACCATCAGGGATTGTCTTGTTCCGAATGGAGAGAAGCGATTAAAATGCAAGCCAATGTATCGACGGTGCGTTCTTTGCCGGGCAGGTCTAGGGACGATACCCTCTGTAGGCGTTGACGCAGGGAGCACGAAACCCTTGCACACGTCCTTGGGGCCTGTCCATTTGGAGGATCACTGAGAAATATTCGGCACCACACTATTCGAAATATGATTGCAGAAGCCTTGCGAGATTTTGGATACACAGTTTATGAGGAAGTACATGGTGTGGCCACTAATGGGAGTAACAGACGAATAGATATTATTGCATTTAGACCATCCTCTAAAATTGGTATGATATCAGATCCCACAATTCGTTTTGAGACTCATAGTGGCCAACCTGAGGAAGTTGACTCTGAAAAGAAAGCCATATATGAGCCAACAATTGACTATTACAAAGATAAATACCAACTAGATAGTATAACTGTCACAGGATTGATGATCGGGGCAAGAGGTACTATGCCAGGATTCTTAGCCAAATTTTGGAATTCCTTAGATTTGGACAGGGTGTATCTTTCTAGAATTGCCATCGCTGCCATTAGAGGATCAATTTCAATTTTAAAAAACCATATTTACAAAATTACTTTATAGTATGTATACTTCAATTAGGCCTACAAGTTGAATTTTTTAAAATATATTTACAGAATGTATTTCATCAATTACAAAAATTAATTGTCTGTATCACTTTGTCCTTGAGGCAATCCTCTAATGAGGAAAGTTTTATATAATAAAAATAAAAATGTTTATATATTTAATGTAAACGGCTATGTTTGAAAACAAGTGAGAAACAATTGGTACGCTTCATTTGCTTCTTTTGTTCATCACTGCAACCAGATCATAATATTATTTATTGCCAAAAGATCGCAATGTTGTAAGAATGCACCCTAGTGAAGAAATTTATAATCAACGTTATAAGGTTTCTGATGCCCTGTGATGTAAATATGTCAATTATATTTTTCTGCGTCATTTCCTGGAACATAATTCGTTTAAGAAAGTGCAAACAGTGTTTTCTTTCTTTTGTGGTATAATCAATTATTACAAATGTTTTTATAGGCTATTATCTATCGCATGCGCTTTCTGCTGACATTCATGCACTATATATACAATCTGGTAGCCGTATTTCTCACAGTGTCGGTCAATGAAAAATAATGATATGACCTATTCAGAATGTTAAAAAGGAGGTGCTGTCTACATTATGATAAACTTTAGTTGGTAAATTTTAGGCGAAACACGACTGTGATTGGTTGTAAATAAAAAATAATTGATAAATGATTGGTCATTGACTCCCATTTGGGGGCATGAGTTAAATAGTCAACTTAAATATATTACTAATATTTGTAGAGATAATCGGTTTTTTAAGCATACTGAAAAATTAAAAAAAAATACATACAACCTTTTGCAGTCACCACGACGAACGCAACTGGTTGTAATAAAAAGTGCTGATATTTTTTCAGGATGTTTTTGAGCTGAGTGGTGTGCTGCCTAATGTTAAGGAGGTGTATGAAGTGGCTCTTAAGACATGCAATCATCAAGATTTCTTGTGGGCAAAAGACGTTAAATTCCTGGTCAACGATAAAGTCATGAGAACATTAAGGGCTAACAAATAATTGTATTACTTGACTTTACAAGTCGATTTGGAAAAATACAAGTTTTGTACATATGAAATGAAAAATTTTATTTTATTTATATACAGATTTTTAATGTTTACACATCTTTCTGTGCCTAAAGTTTTATTTTTCTTCTACACTCGTCTCTATCCATCCACTCCATCTCCTCCAGTCCTCTTGTTCTCATTCCAGTTCTTATTTCTTGCATCCACGAGTTTCGAGGTCTTCCTTTCCTTCTTCTTCCAGTTGGACACCATTCCAATGTTTTCGTGGAAAACCTTTCTTCTTGCATTCGTCGTACTTGCTCATACCAATTTAATTGCTTATATCTTATATAATATACTACTCAATATCTAATATTCATTTTTTCTCTTATGTTGATTGTTATATTCTGATGTAATATAGGCTTATGTTTATCCTGATGATTTGAAGAGAAGGCCACATGCCAGGCTAAATAAATAAAATAAAATAAAATAAATAATTTTTTTTTAAATTTTGAACATCTTGCTGCTCTCCTCAAGAAATCCATTTCCATCGAAGTAAGTTTTTGTTCAAAGTTTTTGTCGAATTTCCAAACTTCAGCTTCATATGTGACAGTAAAGTAAAGTGATCCCACAACAGTCCCGGAGGCCCTTGGGGTAGTGGGAGGTTAAGGCTCCCACTTTTTCTAGACAATCGGCACTTTATGTCAGCCGGTTTGTCAGCACTTCGTGACGGCCACCTTTACCCCCAGAACAAGCGACAGTACTTCTTACTATTGAATTATATATTTGTAACTTATTTTTCTGGTTATATGTCTGTTCCATAAGACTACATTCATCATTGCTTTGATTGCTCTACTCTTATTTATGCTGTTCTTAATATAACTTTCTCGTATATGCTCTTTATCCACTTTTACTCCCAGATACTCAAATTCTTCACATCCTCTAATATTTCCCTTTTGATCTTATAATATTAAATCTTCGGTTTTGGTTCGGCATCCCATATAATATGTATTTTCTAAATTGATTTTCAAACCGTACTTATCGTATTCGTCCAATAACATTGAGCAACAAAAAATAAACATTTTTGAGTCTCAGAAAGAAAAATATGTGATTCTGATAGTATTTTTACTCATGAATTCAAATATGATATCGGCTTTTCTCCATCGCGCAAGGTTTCCGAGAGACAGGAATTTATAATTTCAAACACTTTAATATTTTCTACATTCGTAACTACACAATATTCGAACAATCGGACTCACCTAGAAAGTAAGAAATAACTTTCTGCTATATTTCGCCTGTGGAACATCCCTCTTGATGGTCCAACAATAATCGGCCAGCATATTAGGATTCCATTTGCCTTGATACCGTTTTTCCATAGCTGAATCAATTTGAGTTAGCTCATTTGGTTTTATTTTACAGTGGACAAAGATTGGAAGCAGCCGAAATGCGATTTTTAAGAAATATAGGATATACTCTGCTGGATAAGAAATAAATGAAGATATCAGAAACGAACTAAATATTTTCAAACTTACAGACCGAATAATTAAATATAGGAACGACTGGAAAGAACATATTGATATAATGCCAGAATGAAGATTTCCAAAATTATAGCTAAGATATAAACCGCACGGAAGGAGAAATGTTGGTCGCCCACATAGAAGATGGTCTGACAATTTTAACAATTCTAGCTTTCATGAAACCTGAACGAGCCAACAGGCTTAATCCCTGGATGATGATGATGATGATGGACAAATGGACGAAAAAACGTTTATTAAAAAATAATTACTTAAATTCATTAATTGAAATTAAAATAAAAAATGTGGGTGATGGAGAAATTCCGAATACATATTTGAAAACACGATACAAAACTGCATTAAATACACTATTAGTATTGTTTTATTTTTTATTATTTCACTCACCTCATACTTCATAAATCATAGCAGACCCTGGGTTTCTTCACGTAATTTGTGACATTGTCAATGCTGCGTCACGTTCACAACTGACGTCCAACGGCCTTTCTATCCTGCAGACTGACCTCCGCGCCATCTGGTGGCCGACCGAAGAATTTCCAAATCAGTCCCTCTTTCTTTATAACCGGGTATTTCAAAATTCATAGTTGTATTTTCATTCTTGCATATGTATTTTTTTTCCCAAATTGTGAGTTCCTTCGGTTTTTCCAATTGTTTTAAGTAATTTGTTTTGGTTTCTATTCTATGTTTTTCTGACCAGGCATGTGCAGCTATTGCAGATTTTTCGGTTTCTTCCATTTTTAACATTTCTGAGGTGTTTCTTTTAATCTTGTATTTAGATTCCTTTTTGTTTTTCCTATGTATATCTTTCACAATCTTTACAATTAATTTGATAAATTCCCGATTTTTTGCAGTCTTCAATTTTTTTCATTTTTGTTGGTTTTTATTAAATTACCTAAGCTGTAATCATTTTTCGGTGCTAATTTAATGTTGAATTTGTTGAAATTTTTTTGAAACTTAGCACCGAAAAATGATTACAGCTTAGGTAATTTAATAAAAACCAACAAAAATGAAAAAATTGAAGACTGCAAAAAATCGGGAATTTATCAAATAATTGTAAAGATTGTGAAAAGATATACATAGGAAAAACAAAAGGAATCTAAATACAAGATTAAAAGAACACCTCAGAAATGTTAAAAATGGAGAAACCGAAAAATCTGCAATAGCTGCACATGCCTGGTCAGAAAAACATAGAATAGAAACCAAAACAAAATTACTTAAACAATTGGAAAAACCGAAGGAACTCACAATGTGGGAAAAAATTTACATATGCAAGAATGAAAATACAACTATGAATTTTGAAATACCCGTTATAAAGAAAGAGGACTGATTTGGAAATTCTTCGTCGGCCACCAGATGGCGCGGAGGTCAGTCTGCAGGATAGAAGGCCGTTGGACGTCAGTTGTGAACGTGACGCAGCATTGACAATGTCACAAATTACGTGAAGAAACCCAGGGTCTACTATGATTTATGAAGTATGAGGTGAGTGAAATAATAAAAAATAAACAATATTAAAGAACCTCATAGTGTTATTTCCTATCTACATAACTTAACAACTATTAGTACTCGATGAGACCAAGATCATGTTGGCCAGTTTAATTTTCTGAAGGTCAACATCGGTGTCTTTATATTCGTATACTAGTCTGTTTTGTCTACAATATAGGTCCTATTATAAAACAAAAACTGGGAATACTCGCGTTGGCGCAACGTATTTGCCCCCACTGCAGTTTTTTGAAGCACTCCACCTACAGCCCTTCATACTAACAGTTTTAGATTTATTGTCTCTTCAGGTTTCACCAACATCTGCCTGCGCCCAATTAATCTACTGCACAACTCTCTGTCATTCCAATCTCAATAGTCCAGCCTTTTCCCCTCGTGCTGCTTAAAACACCATCAATGCACGTTATTTTGACCATCCTCGTCTTCTTACCAAGTGACACCCATTCTAGTTTTATTCTTGGGAATCTGTCTTATATCATTCTTTTCATATGACCACGACATTTGAATTGTATGTTTTTATGAAATCCACAATAGAAGTCTGAACATTCATCTCATGTTTAATTACACTCTTTCTTATTTTATCTCTTCCAGAAATTCCAGCTGAATTCTTCCAAAAATCAATTGTGCACAATTGAATTTACTTACCCTTGTTGTTCTTCTTCATTTTTCCAATATAGGTTTAAAACTGTTAAATTTATATATTAAATTTGGGAATTTTTAACATTATGAGGGTCTATTCATAGGAATTAAATGAATCGTGATTCCTTCTTTCCTCATATTTCTATGTTTTTTTAAACACAGCACTGAAGTATCAGCGACCCATATTGTCACCATCATCAGCTGTTTTGACGACTGTCATTTTTTTTCTTTTCCCGGTAATTATTCAAACTGCCATCTGGTGTTCTTTTGGAGGAATAATTTTCTATACTGACATCTGTTGTATTTTTGAAGAAATTTCTAATCAAGCTCGATTCGTCTGGAATCTCGAAGTTCACGGTTCTAGTAAGTTTTTTTTAATATTTATTTTTTTCAAAACCTTTGGATTTAACAGTTTGAAAAAAAACATATATTCAAAAAAACCACACTAGAACCATGAACTTTGAGATTCCAGACGAACCGAGCTTGATCACAAAGTTCTTCAAAAATACAACAGATGGCAGTTTAGAAAATGATTCCTTCAAAAGAACACCAGATGGCAGTTTGGATAATTACCGGCAAAAGAAAAAATTGACAGTCGTCAAAACAGCTGATGTGGTGACAATATGGGTCGCTGATACTGCAGTGCTGTGTTTAAAAAAAAACATAGAAGTATGAGGTAAGAAGGAATCACGATTCATTTAATTCTTATTAAAACTGTTATTTCTCCAATTCTTGTTACATCAACTTAGGTTATCATACCACCGCTCTTTGGGACGTCCCTGTTGACCCCTGCCCCTAGGCAGATTATCCCTTTGCATTCCTGACAAATCGATTGATGTCCATCCTACTTAGATGCGATCCATTCTTGTTTTCTCCTATATACCCATTTCTTAATATCTTCGACTGCATATGTTTCTCTGATACTTTCAGGCTAGTAACCTACTTGGAGATGTAAAAACTCACTTACTCAGAGCACCAGTTCTACTAAGCCTCGGTTCAGGACAGATCATACTTTAACTTATTGTTATAGATTTTACTTCTCATTCTGCATTATGTTTATTTATATTTATTTAACTAGCGGACTCGGCGTCACCATGGAGGAAATTTGTTCATGGTATTTCGGAACCGGTGCCCACTCAGCATTGTGAGGCATTTGACTAGCTACAATAAGTAGCGGTTCCAGGTTGAGAAAACCAGCTATAACGACTGGGGACTCGACATGCTGACCACATATCACCCCTACACACGTTAGATTGTCATCTACCTCTGTGATTGACACATGTGGATGTGAGGCCAGCAGCCGGATGGTAGGCTAAGGGCCTTCTAGGCCTGTCGCGCCATGGAAAAAAAAAGTAGACTCGGCAGACGTTGTCCTGCTCGAACGTTCAATTCTCGTGTCATGGATGTACCATAAAAATATAAGTTACTTTTTTTTTACCATGAAATTCACTAATTAAAAGTTCGCAAGAAACTTCCTCACTGCATATGTTGTGGCTCAAGAAGCATGCATTATGACATCACATTGTTGTCGCGCAGAATATGTCGGTAATGCAGATGACTACACGTGTGACATAAAATAGCTATAACTCAATCGCAGCGCCACTTACGTGGTCCAATTGTGAATCCAAACTACCTAGGGGTCCACTCAAACACACACAAAACATTTCATCAAAATCGGTCCAATTTTTTAGGCAGTTTTTAATTTCGGATTTCAAATAAACCTCTAATTCTAATTGTCAGACTTCGCTCATTTTTGGATAATACCTACCTCGGTTTAATTTAATACAATATACTGAGTTTCGTTGTGAAACATCGAAAATTGAGACAGCTAGAGTGATTTTTAAATTTTAACTTCAGTTGAATTCCTCACCTAATGGATGTAGAGGGTCCAATTGTGAATCTAAATCGTCCACAGACAGACTCAAATACAAAATAAATCATGAAAACCGGTGCAGTCGTTTAGGCAGTTTTTAATTTTGGGTTTCAAGTAAACCTCCACTTCTAATTGTCAGATTTCGCTCATTTTTGGATAATACCTACCTCGGTTTATTTTAATAGGATGTACTATGAGTTTTGATGTGAAACATAAAACACTGAGACCGCTAGAGTGATTTTTAAATGTTCACTTCAGATGAACTTCTATATGTAATTGTTTTAGAGGGTCCAATTGTAAATCTACAACATCGAGGGTCCCAATATGACACACAAACAAAATTTCATCAAAATCGGTCCAGTCGTTTAGGAGGAGTTGCGAGATAAACGCACGGCAATTGATTTATATATACATACATATATTAGCCTGGAGTAGTTAAATCCATGTGGCATTCTCTTCCACTCACAAAACTCTTAGTTGATAAAACAAATTCAATGTGTCTCTGAAAGATGTTATAGTCTGTAACATAGGGTGGAAGAGAATGCCATGTTCTAGTAAGAGAACTATAAAATAGAGTAAGTAACAGGTAGTGTGATGGGGAGGGATATAATTGACAACGTGCTGATGGAATCGAGTGTCTAATTTAGGTGTATCAGAGAGTATAACGAAGCAATGTTTAAAATAATTTGGTGATATTAAAGAGATATTTTCAATAATTCCCTGCTTAATTCACCTTCCTGTAGTTGCTACGTGAAATTCTGTTTTGACTCAAAGTGCTGTCACGTAATCTTATTCTTCCCCCCAATTTTAGTTTAACCTCTCACCACACAGATACATTTGTATGTTACACACCGCGTAAGATCGAGCCTGGCTGACGGTGGGATGGGTGACCACTATTAACGCCGCATATTGAATATCACACCATAACTTATACACCTAACTATGTGACATAAGTCAAAATCTAATAACACTTATGCCAAAATTAAACACAAAACAATAAACACTTAAACACCAATATCACATCACCCCTGTTGGAGGACGTTGTTTGATTCTTCGGGCTTAACACCGTCTTACAACTTTCTACTACTAATAGCTACAACATCACTTCTGCTCACCGCATTAACCCATCGAATTAAGTCATCGAATTAACTCACCGCATTAACTCATCGAATTAAATCATCGAATTAAATCATCGAATTAACTCACCGCAATTAACTCATCGAATGAAGTCATCGAATTAGCCCTTAAATTGGAAATGTACCCTGTGGGATACATCAATTAGTTTAATTTATTTGACATTTTTAATGAAACAGAAGAAAACCAAAGAGTAGAAATTACTCACATTTGTGTAAAATTACACAATACACCCAATAATCCTGTAATAGTTGTGTATGATATCGTTTTCAGTACGGTCCGCAACATTCAAATAACTGATACTAAAAATTAGTGCTTTGCCTATTTAGGGGTTAACTCACCGCATTAACTAATCGAATTAAGTCATCGAATTAACTCACCGCATTAACTCATCGAATTAACTTCCAAATTAACTCATCGAATTAACTCACCGCATTAATTCATCGAATTAAGTTACAGCATTAACTCATCCAATTAACGCATCAAATTAACTCCGAATTAACTCATAGCGCTCATACAGCCATGGCTCTACACTCATTCACACACTTTTGAAAATTAATAATTCGAAACTCATTTCAAAATTAGCGGGGCAAAAAAGTCTTAGCCCTGGAACCCGGGGATGTATTAATAAAATTTATTAAACACCCAAAATGAGATTCATAGCCGCCCACATAGGGCCGCATTTGTCGCTCTAAGTATAGATAGATAGATAGACTTACAGTAGCACGAACTGTCGGGAGAGAAACAGAGAGAGAGAGAGAGAGAGAGAGAGAGAGAGAGAGAGAGAGAGAGAGAGAGAGAATTTTTAAACTTTTGATCATGCACATACATGTTTCACCATAGAAGGACATGGAGGAGCTTCCTCAACGAGAGATCAGCTCAATCAATTGCCTCCTCAGAGACAATACATTTCAGAAGACACACACCATTCAATCATATATTTATACAATAAAATGCGAATATGATGATACTAATGATGGACAAAACTTGCGCTGGTTCGAGTCCCTACATGGGAAGAAATTTTCACATGTAATTTTGATCAGTATGGAACGGGTGCCCACCAGCATCATGAGTAATTTGGATATCTAAAATGACTAAATGCTCCAAGTTGAGAAAATCAGCTATATCGGCAGGGTTATCCACAATACTGACAAACATAACCCCAATACTGGCTATATGATAGTCCAGCTCTGTGATTAACACATTTGGATGTGTGGCCAGCAGCCGGATTGTAGGCCAAGAGCCTTCAAGGCCAGTCGCGCCATTGAGTTTAATTTTAGATAAGAAGATTATGTTCGGGGATTGTATGTGCCTTAAAATCGAAACCAGTCCCACCACATATGAAGCAACGATATTTCTCCGAGATCACAGTGTTGGACAGTCACTTAATTAAAATCAAAATATAAGCATAATTCACAGTTAGGTAACTTCACTTCAAATTCAAGCACAGATATTTAAGTTGATTGTAGAGTGAGAAAAGAAAACAAAACATCTCATGTATCATAGAAGATCTGAAGATTGAAGAAGCATTGAACAAGTTATTGAGGGATTCTACGCCACCTGCACAAATTTAAAAACATTGAAAAACACACAATTTATATTGTGCAGTAGCCTATGTGAAAAATAACCCGAGAGAAATATAGCCTATGTTGATCTAACCTAAAATCACAATATTTACAATGTAAAATATGTATTAGATAAAATAATAATAATAATAATAAAACTCAGACAGTGCAGCCAACTTATCATAAAAACTCGATAACAAACAAATGTACGCTAAGCACATTTGGTATACTAACATGCCCATTTTCTCACCCTAACCTGCAAAACTAACACTAACTTGCCCATTTTTTTTCATCCTACGAAGAATATATCTGGCTAACATGGTATATTATTCACTCTTAAAAATTGTTAAAAACAAAATAATATCTAGAGAAATCAAAATTAAGATTTATAAAACTTTAATAAGACCCATTATAACATATGGAACCAAAACATGGTTCTTAATTAAAAATACATGTAAACAACTAGCAGTATTCGAAAGGAAAATCTTCAGAAGAATTTTCGGAGCAATTGAAACAAAGGATGGATGGAGAGTCAGATACAACGATAAGATATATGAATTGTATAAGGAATTGAATTTGGTGACATAATATAGATGTCAAAGATTGAGATGGTTTAGGGCATATCATAAGGATGAAAACCAAAAGGAAAGTGAAGATTGTCTTCAACAACAGTACAGTCGGAATCCAGATTAATATTGAAGATCACGAACAAGATGGTGGAGGAAATTTGTGTAAAAGTCCAGACGTGGAGGGATTTGGAAATAGAGGAATTGGAGGAAGTTGGCGATGGATAGTGAAGGAGGGAAGCAGGCCCATAGAGGAGGTTGAAGGTCCACTCGGGCTATAACACCAAATAAGAAGAAGAACAACTTATCCAATAATGTAGATGGATTCCTTGGATAGAATCTCGTTATATTTGAGTAAATATATTGGAAATTGGATCTAGCGGGAACATGGGTAATTACATCGACCAATATGACGCTAATAGTCACTTGTTAACACATCGAATATTCAGAGAAGGCGACACAAAATAGTTAATTATTGAACTAAACAAGCGACAAGTAATGTTGTTAGAAGTTTAATTAAAATTATTAAATACATCAATACTTCTATCATTTACTAGAGACTTAATATCTTGCCCATCTACGAAATTCTCATGACCAAAGCTGTCTCTTGGAACACGATAAACTTCTATACAGTTTGGTAATGTTTCGTTCAGCCATAATACATCCTGCAATATACAACAATTATAACCAAGAATTTCATTTTCTTTGATTTTCTTCTTCATTTTTGGTAACTTTATGCACAGCCTTATTGTAGAACTTGCAACTCCAATGAGATGATACATAATTCGTATTTATAAATATATATTTTCATTAATAGTTGATGAGGGGAGCAAGATATTCAAAATTGTATATATATATATATATATATATATATATATATAGAGAGAGAGAGAGAGAGAGAGAGAGAAACTTCGGGTAATATGGACCCTTCGGTTTCAGTGGACCCTGTTAATATATTCTTTAATTGGTGCTGTCCTCGAACAGAAAACATTTTAACTTCTTCCCCTCATTAACTTTGACGTGTCAAGACCGGTTTATTTTATTCTTTATGAGAAGAAGGGTTTATTTGTGATATTTATGAAAATACAATTTTAAAAGTTTTTCAAGCTAAGAATTAATTCTTAATTTCTGCTATTGAATATTATAAATATTGAAAATCTCCTAAATATGCTATATTATATAGATTTTGTTTTAATATATTGACGGGTTTGGTTTAATATGTGACATGGCGGCTGCATAAAAATAATTAAACATAACAAAGGAATTCGGTTAATGTGGTGTGGATCCTCTACGAGGCCGTTCACGAATACGTATATTTTATCAATGAGGATGCTATCTGTAAAAGCCATGCACTTAATTAATTTTATTTAATATCCTTGTAATTTTACCAAACCCAAAAATCTTCTCTGTCTGCAGTTAATTGCCGTGTGAATGTTATAAACTTATTATAACCAACAATATTATTTTCAAAACGTTAAATATAATATCAACGCTTTTTCATTTCGATCAGCTATAAATACAATCAGATTAATTTGTGCCTGTCTGTATAAATTAATATAGTAAATAAACTTAAAAACACAATAAAAGCTAGGGTGGACTCTGGGGTCTACTTTACCCGAATATGGAAGTTAAAGTGGACTTTTTTTTAATGTAAAAAAGTTTATAAATTATGAAGATGTTTTCATATTTGGATAAAATAACAATGCTATTTCATAGTTACAACACTAATGACAATTACTAGGGCAAGGCATGTACTGACCTATAAATTGGTAAAAAATGCAAAATAAAAAATGCATTTATGACCTAAAAAAAGGACCAATAAAATAAAAAATGACGAGTAAAAAGTTAAGAGTTATCAATAAAAATACCATTTATTAGATTGAGTAGTCACTTGATTACTAAATTATACAAAATTTAACTTAACATCAAAATATTAAAAGAAAAGTATTAAAAATACATATTAGAGTACCTTTTATTGCAGAAAATCCATTTCAATTACGCAATGCACTTTTACAACAATTTTGAATTGCAGTTAACAATCAAAATAGGGGTAGAAGCTAACATAAACTCTAAGAAATTGAATAAATTTCCTAGAAGTGGGCAAGTTCATTAAGCACATACCTTGAAAAATAGGGGTAGTAGTTAGTAAAACATCTACTTAATTCCAAGAAATTGTATTGACAAGGAAAAATACTGAATTATAATTAAAATCTCAAATCAAATACAAATAATGTCACAGCCTGTCACAGCCTTCCGGCGAAGTGTAAAAAATGCTCAAAATGACCTAAAAATTTCCAAAAAAAATGACCTACCCCTAGAAAAGTTAAGAAAATGCAAAAAAAAATCCCTAACGAATTGCTTTTATTTAATCCGTTTTTAATGTCATACACTTTCATATATGCAAGCAATATTTCAACCGTCATAAGAAAAAGATGCAAAATCATTAAATGTCTTGCCCTAATAATTACTGTAATTAAACAAAATTAAAATCCCTTAATTAAAAGAAGAAAAACAACAAGTTCAAAATAGGGTCCACATTACCCGGAGTCCCTCTATATGAAATGAAGTCATACGAAAAAATGAATATTAAATATTCTATAATAAATTGTATAAGACATAAGATATAACATTAATGTGGTCACATACGACGAATGCAAGAAGATAAGTTACCCATAAAAATATTGCAATGGTGTCCATCTGGAATAAGAAAGAAAGCAAGACCTCTAAACTAAGGAATAAGAACTGGAAAGAGAACAAGAGGACTGGAGGGAATTGGGTGGATGAATAGACACGAGTGGGGAAGGAAAATAAAACTTTACGCATTCAAAGATGTGTAAATATTGAAAATCTGTATATAAATAAAAAAAATAATAAGATTACTCTGAAGTAATAATGTTAAATAACAGAGCATCAAAATGTGTGCTACGATTATAAAAGCAACGACATATAAAGATACAGTGATCAAAAAATTTAAATTTGGATACATAATTCGTGAAATGAAGAAATAAACAGAGAAGGGTTATTGTCATATTGAATGATCATCATTCGTCCCATTCGTGACATAGATGTTTCCGTAATGGGAAATTTCTTGATCAGAGTAATTTAGTTACGTTCATTTCCCTACAGATGTCTGCGAGTGACATGTGGTTAGTACATCGTATCGAACAGTCACCTAGTAGAAAACTAAGGTATTACTTGAATGGAGGAAAATCGGTTAAATTTTTCTTAAAGGCCTTTTTGTTAAGTCCTGAGGTTCTTTTTACCCATTGGTCCTTTGAGTCTAACCATGACCTCTCCTTCATTAGGAGTTTGTAGACCAAGTTGACTTAACTACGCTTATTTCCATACAGATGTCAAGAATAGCATGTGATCTGCATACCGACCCAATGAGACATCTAGTAGGCAACTAAAATATTACTTGGATGATAGAAGTTGGCAAATTTTGCTTAGAGGCCTACTTTTCCTGGCTTAAGATTATTCTACGAGCCTGACAATCTTCATACTTGGGACCCACGGATTAAAATTCCTCTACGAAGACTTGCTACTTGGATTTTTCTATCCTAAAATGGATCGATCCCTTCCGAGTTTGAAGCCCCGACCCTCGAGAATAGAACCAAGGAGCATTACCATCAAACCACCGCGGCCGTCTCAAGTTATTTTACGAAAAAAACTAATATCTTACATACAAATAAGGGTATCATGTTTTTCAGGTAACTAACAAGTATTGATAAGTGCACATACCTTGGGGTTCACTATTTGGTCGGACGGTCCATAGTATAGAGCTACTGGAACAACTACTGCAGATAAATTATAATCAGGTGGTGTCACCTGGTTATACTTCTGCAGGTTTTCCTTTTCGCCATAATCAAAGTGCTGGAATTTTCCTATATGAAAAATATATGCGATTAATATATTGACATAGGCTTGAAGAAGATTTCCGGGTTGTTGGCCGTGGTCTAGAGGCTTGAAGTTAACCCGACGTTTCGCCAGAGACTGGGTCCGGCATCCTCAAGGATTATCTTCAGTCTCAAGACGGTCAACAGCCCGGAAATCTTCTTCAAGATCTTTATATGCGATTAATGTTTAAAGGACTTAGGGTCATTTCACCAACAGAGGTAACTGTATTACGCCAGTTTTCCCCGTGTATAATGCATAGCTTAAACTGGCGTAATACAGTTACCTCTGTTGGTGAAACCGACCCTAAGAGCCATTCGATCAATGTTACCTGTCATCAGTAGGGTGCGGGTTACTCTGACATGTCACATGTTTATTAAACCTTTATTTTGATAAAGTAAGTAACCAAATAAAATGTATCTACTATGACAGTTAGTGACGCTTTAGTTTGTAGTTACTAGGCAACAAAACCTATATTTTATATTCTAACGAAGTCCACCGCTGTGGTCTCGAGGTAGCGTACTGCCTTATCACGCAGCGGGCCCGGGTTCGATCCCCGATCGGGTTAGTTTTCTGGGTGAGGTTTTTATTGGGGATTTTCCTCACCTGTAAGACAAATGTCAGGAAAATTTTAAGGCCCAAACGGTCCCCGAAATCATATGGCCATCGCAATCATCATCATTCATCTTAGATTAAGCTTAGGATTAGGTACTCTTCTGGTGCACCACTATCATCATTATCACCCGTCATATCATCGGGGAAACGTAACCCCGCCTTCCAGGCGCCCCAACCTCAGAAGTGGGTTACAAATACGCCATGCCAGGAAAGAACACCAGGAATGTCGAAAGACAACCTAGGGCATTTGAAAAAAAACTCAACAAAACATGCTATCAAAACTTTAAATACAGATTCAAGAAAACGTAAAATACAATTTAATTATGATTACATAAATAAACTTTCCTTGACTTTTCTGAGAATACAGTATATTAATCGTTGCATCTTGAACTGCTTTTAAATTTTACCTGATGAATCGTGAAAATCACCTTCTCCGCTCATTTTTACTTTAAATTCATATATGAAACTAGGATCCAAAATTGTAGAATATGACAACGTTTGTTGATTTATCGTATTTTTCCCCCCAAAGCCCACATTTCATTAAACATATTGTTTCCGCAATAAACAAATTTCATTAAATATACTAAATATACAAAAATATTATGAACGTAGATAAAATATTGTTCACAACACGTTACCAAAATCAGGTTTAGCATCTAGCCGTCTAAATAACTGTTATATAGGACACCAAATGGACATTTAGTGATTTTTATTGTGTCTTAAAAGTCATATTTCTCGTGTTTTAAAATTTTGGTCATTTTTTTCTAATTTTTGTAGTCAAATCATGTTTTAGTTATATTTCGTGAATTTTTATATGTCATTGTCATTAGTCAACCAACAATATGTATGTCGCGAGGTGCATGGTCACTTGATCGAAGGTCGCTTTTTATTCTTGGCAATTCCTTGAAAGAACGGATCGTTACGACTCCCGCTTTCACTGCATGGTGAACAATTGTAAAATATATAAAGGAATTAAATTATAGGGCCATATTTTACTAAATACTGAGTAATGATATCCTCTCATTTCATTCTTGACTACCTATTAAGCGCTTATCATCTGATTTTACTGCAAGTAATATCTATCTTCCAGCCAAAAGAAAATGAAATACAGTCAAATACTCGTAGACCTATTTTTATTTTAAAATAAAGTACCAATTACCAGAATTGACGATTTGAATGTAATGGACAATTGTCTTCACAGGAAAGACAGATGCTGGATGAGGAAATCTTGCTCCTGCTACTTCCTGCAAGTATAATAACCTGTCAATTACTAGAGACAGGATTTAAAAGGAAAAAAATATAATTCATTAAAAGAGGACAAAAGAGTCAGGGACGCAAGACATGCAAATCGAAGTTGTGGTCTCATTTTGCTGGTTTAAGGGGGGTGATGGGTGAAATTTCTATTTTCTACATTTTTTGAGCTAGAGACTTGATTTTGTACAAACATTCACTGCATGATACATAATGATGTGTTTAAGTTTCATTCTTGTGAGTCATTTGTTTTATGAGTTATTAAATATTATATTAAAAATAAATGACAAATATTATAATTAAATGGGTTCCGCAATTTTTTAGTAAAACGTCAGATTTTTTTACAAGACTCCTAAAATATTTAGAAAAACATCATGCATTAGAATTCCTATAATGTGAATACAAAGGGAGAAAAAAAAAGGTTTTACCTCATGCGTGGAATTACAAAAAAAAATAATAATTGCATACATTTTATTTTTTATTTCTTAAAATACTACTACAATCATGAATCCCATGCACTACTTTGTTATCCATTGTTTTTTGGACATGCAGTAAACATTTGAACCTTCTAGGACAAAATTTCTGAATTCCATTCAGTTTTGAATGTACAAAAATGCAGTGCAAATAAAAGTGTGGAAAAACAAGTTTAAAGGTTTGCATGCAGATAGTATTTAACTGGAGCAGCCTTTTAACTCTGACGTAATTTAGAACACATGGAAGCGCCATAGGCCTCTGAAACTTAGCCAACATATAGGGCCTACATTAGAGTACAGGCTATTTTTAGTACAAAAAACAGAAAATGCCAATATTGATCTCAGATGGTCAATTTTTCACCCATCACCCCCCATATTCCTTATTTTGTTAACCTTTAATTGGAGAGGCTCAATTCCTTACGCCAACTCAATGAAATGTGTCGCACCGCAGTGAAAACTAATCCAATATGTAGGGGTTTTCACGCCTAGAAAATAAAATTGGTCTTTGGAGCAATTCTTACTGGTAAACGTGTCCTTTTATATGAGATTGATTTATAATTTAATTAATTTGACTTATAACTTTACCAAGAAAATGGGTTCCCGATTTAGAAAAAATGCTACTAAGGAACGTATATTGTTATGTAATAAAATATAAGATTGCAATACAAATAGTATATATTATTCAACTGTTTGTGCGTGAAAACAAAACAAAAGACAGTCAGAAGTGTAACTTCTCATCACACTATTCAACTGTTTGTGTGTAAAACCAAAACAAAAGTCAGCCAGAAGTATAATTTCTCATTATACTATTCAACTGTATTTGTGTGAAACCAAAACAAAAGACAGTCATAAGTCTAACTTCGTATTATACTATTAAACTGTTTGTGCGTGAAACCAAACCAAAAGACATTCAGAAGTCTAACTTCTCATTATGCTGTGTTGCAATCTTAACTTTTAGTACATAAAAATCCTAGCCCTAATTATCACGCAATTATTTAATGAAATTAGGGGGTGAACCTAATTACCGGAACAGCGGGAAGCAGATATTCCACTGAATCATTCCCTTCCAATGAAACTACTTTTATCACGTATAGCAATGGTAAAAAAAAACACTTAACTAATATATCACATGTGAATTAATCTGATAGAATGTTCTGGAGCTATTTGGCGTTTCTGTGACCACAATCAACAAAATTCCAAATGTTAACATTGTTCTCTAGTAACAACATCAGAATGTTCACAATTTACATTTTAGTAGCATTACTGTACATTTCCAACTATTTTTTGTAAAATTGTAAAGCACTGAATGTAAACAGTATAAAACAATGAGTATTAGAACACATACCTGATTTTTAACACACGCCGCCATTGAGAGATTTAACAAAATAAGGATATTTAACTTACTGTTCCGACAGTAGTGAGGTTTAGTCCGAACACAGACTTAACCACGTCGCACAATGAATGAGTCAATTCATTCACACACAAGTCTACGAAAAACTGACGTGGCCATATTGCAGTATCAACTGCTTTTATTCCTAAAGCATTTAATACATCTCCCAAAATCTGAAATTTAAAAACGAATACATATGCCTTACTTATGCAGAATTTTACCTTAGTGAATTTATATTAAATTAATTCCACCTGTTTCCAACAACACAGATATCTCCGAGAATGCACAAAACACCCCTGCAGTTTTGTCAATTCATTTCTGTGATATCAATACAATTTTTGGCTAAACTTTACAACATGTCACATGACTTTTAAATTACTTCATAAACTCCTGTCAAATTTTATTCTTAGGGTTTCAAATTATTTTCCATCATATACAGTGATTTTTACATGTGTTTTTGACTATTATTTGAATATATTATTTTCACGATATTGAACTACATGAAGACGTGGCAGCCATATTGATTTTAACGAATATACTCTTTTCAAGTGCAGCCAACATAGAGTCTGTACTAATTAACTTAAACTAAATAAGATCAACGTGCATTCCTTCACAGGTTAGAGTACTCAAATTGCGTTAGGTTAGCTTTTAGGTCCGTGGGCAACGCGAGTTCAAATATCGTGTGTATGTTGGCTGCATCCCGTGTTTCCATGGTGTAAACCGTTTCGCGTCTTTTGGCGCATGCGAATAACTTAGAAAAAATGTCTTGTCCAACGTTGTAAAGAATTTTCCAATTTTTAATTAATTTAATTTCTTTTAATTCTGATTGCTCTAAAACAGATCACTAAATAAGAATATACAAATAAAAAGTGTTATTTCACATCTCATACGTAATGTGTGGAAACAGACCAATACTCGCCATCATTACTAATAAATGTGCCCTTGATTGTTAAAATGACATATTCATTATGGCATATTTCTTCTAAATATTAATTTAAATAGTATATTATATATAATAATAAGGGGGCACGCCGTAGCGTAGTGGTTAAGGCACTGCGCTACAAGCCGGAAGGTCGAGGGTTCAAGTCCCGGTGGGGTCAGGATTTTTAAACTGACCCAAACCTTCTGGCGGCTCTATGGCCCTGGGGTCGACTCAGCCTCTAACTGAAATGAGTACCAGACGCTTTTTCTGGGGTAAAGGCGGCCGTCACTCAGGGCTGACAACCCGGCTGACATCAAGTGCCGATTGTCTAGATATAGTGGGAGCCTTAACGTCCCACTACCCCAAGGGCCTCCTGAGGCCTGTAGTGGGAATACTTCACTTTTACTTTACTTTTATATAATAATACAAAGAACAAATGTTTTATTTGTTGTAATAGACACTTGGTAACACTAGAAGAAAGCCCAAGGGTTATGTAACCAATTCCAGCGTTAATAGTTCACACACTCCACTACTATATATTGTCCTAGCATTCTATGTTCCTAGAGAATATGTCCCTGTATTTGAACCTTTGCCATGGATTCTCTAAAGTAGTCCCCGCCTGTATAACCGAGTACGGAACTATTTTATCACCAGACAATTTTATCCCAGTCGAACCCATCTCCACGTTTCTTGACAGTCGTATTTTTACTGAGAAAAATCGTCACTTTTTCGACCAAGGTACATTTTCTTTCAGTCTGACTTATCGCCTTCAACCAGTCCGGCATGAATAACCCTATCGGCAGCAATGCTACCGCCGCATGCCGGCATAGCTCTCGGGACCATTTAAGCACGCAAGCCACTCCACCACAACAAGGTAAGGATACCATGGATGTACATGTGACACGAATGGGGAATAAAAGAGGGACATGGAAGTTTCTTGTAGGAAAATCACAGGTAAGACGCGCGGTTGGTAGACCAAGAATGAGGTGGGAGAATAACATTGACCATGATTTGAGGGAAGTATATAATACACGGGATGATTAGAAAACATCTCAGGATAGGGATGTATGGAGAGCTTATGTCCGCGCGGCCATGAACCTATGAGTTCGATAGTGCCAGTGAGTTAATTAATACAATAAATCTACAATTATAAATTCCTCGTTCATCAGTAGATGTGCTCACACATAAATGGACCAAAAGTAGACACAGCCCGTTTTAATACTCAAGGGCTCAATACACCAATAAATTTATGTATTTTTTGAGAGATCCATATATTTATGCTAACTTGTGTAATATCAATAATATATTTACTTTATTTAGCTTATTTTAATTTATCCTAAACCATGGAAGGCCGCGGTAATCGAGTGGTTATTTTCCCTGCCCTAGACACGATCAAATCCAGCCAGCGTCGATATATTTTTGGATGGAAAAATCCAAGGGAGAAGTCCTATGGGAGGGACTTTAAGCCGCGGGTTCCTGGCCCCAAAATTTTCGTGTTCATAAAAAAAATCTCAAACTTAAAAAAAAAAAGCTGCGAGCAGATTTTAACCGACTTTCTTCCATCCAATTGATAGTTTAAGTGCCTACTAGATGCCTCGTGAGGCGAAATGTTGACCACATGACATCTATAGGAAAATTAGCGTAACTAAGTCAGCTTGGTCAAAAAACTCTAAAATGTAAGACCAGGCATGAGTTTGGCTGTAAAGAGCCATAGGACGAGTGGACAGATGGATGAAAAACTGACCACGAGATCGAAAATTACAAAACGAAAAACTCGTGGCATTTCAGTGTCCATAGATACTGTGTGAAAATCAGACAAATACTTGCCTTCAATACTTATTAATGCATTGATAAATGTAGGTGCATTTTTCCTGTCTGAGAAGCCCATACATTTGTAACCCAGAGCATTCAAGATACTTAAATTATATGTGTGTCACAAGGAATCCATGCTTAACTAACTAACTGGCTCTATCAAACCCATAGGATCATAGCCGCACGGACATAAGCTTTCCATACATCCCTATCCTGAGACAATGCTTTCCAATCATCGCCTGTATAATCTACTTCCCTCAAATCATGGTTAATGTTATTCTTCCACCTCATTCTTGGTCTACCAACTGGGTGTTCTTCCTCTGGTTTTCCTACAAGAGGCTTTCATGTCCCTGTTTCATTCTCCATTCGTGCTACATGTCCTGTCCATTGCAGTCTACGAGATTTAACTGTTATTATATCTAGTTTCCTATGAAGAACATGTCTCCATTTGCCTGTCTGTTCATCTCTCTTTCGTCCAAAAATATTCCTAAGATTTTTATTCTCTAATACTCGTAATCTTTTCTACTCCTTAAAGTAAGAGTCCTTGTTTCGCATCCATATAATATAACTGGGAGAATAACAGTTTGATATATTTTATGTTTAATATTTTTTTGAGATAAATTGAGTCCCTGTAATGCATAATGTGATACATCCTCAAAATTAAGTATATATTCAATTTCTTTGTGCATATCATTCCTATTTATAATTATTGTTCCTTGGTATTTGAATTCTAACACCTGCTAATAGTCTTAAGATCCAGCTGCAAGATTACTACTTTCATCGAGTGTATGAACAATATCTATTTTTTCATAAAATTGTGAATGACTAAATACATTTATGCCGAGTTGCCTATTAAAATTTGGCCGCCAGTATGTTTAATTAAAATATAATTAAATAATTTATTCGAGATAATTTGATTCACTTGTTATTAAAATAAACTATAATCCAGTTCGCAGAAATCGATGTATAGAACTTGAAAAGTTTTGGTTGTCATTGCAAACTAGGTCGTAAGCTCCTCGCGGCTGAAAGTAAAACCACTGCCCTTTATGTATACTACGTACAATGTATATTCAAAAATATATCCAAAAGGTAGTGTTCATATACATTATACGAAACAAATCACAGCATTTTAAATGACCTGAACCTTAATTGAAACAATATAAAACAGTAAATATGTATTTACCTCCATTTTATTACTGACTGGTGTCACAGCCTGCTGTAACCGCAAGGAGGTTTACGGCCAAGTTTTCAATTGCAACCAAAAGTTTTCAAGCTCTATACATCGGTTTCTGCGAACTGGATTACAATTTATTTTAATAACAAGGGAATGTGATTATTTCGAATAAATTAATTAATTATATTTTAATTAAACATACTGGCGGCCAAATTTTAATAGGCAACTCGGCAAAAATGTATTCAGTCATTCATAATTTTATGAAAAAAATAGATTTTGTTCATACACTCGATGAACGTAGTAATCTTGCAGCCGGATCTTGGACTATAATAAATCAGCAAGAAAAATTAAAGGGTACAAGCGATAGAACCAGGTAAGCAACTTTTCCCTTGAAATATAGAATACGTACTTTTAGTTGTAGGCCTACAACATCCAACACCGTCACATTGTGGAGGTAAATAATTACATGACTAAACTGTATATATTACTAGTTGAATGCAGGCTTTCACGGCCGGTAATCATAATGTTGAGTGATTCCGGGTTATGTGGCCGTGGTCCATAGTTGGTGTTGATACCAGACGTTTCGCCCTCAACTGCGGAGAGCATCTTCAGTGGCGAGTGCTTCTAGGCGTGTTTCCTGGTCGGAAGATCTACTTAGAGTGAGCGCTGCGGACGTTGTCCACGGCCACATAACCCGGAATCACTCAACATTATGTATATATTACTGATTACACACAACAACAAATATGAACTTTTTGTCGCTCGCAGAAATTAAAATAGGTGATTTTAGTTAATTGGCTTGCGCTGATTTCGAATTTGAAGTCCGTTTTTCTCTATCATCTGACAGCTTTTTGCGAGGAAGTGTTGACCGTTTTTCTTTATATTTCGCATATTATTGCTTATCTGCACTTAGTTTCAATTTTTTTGCAATAATATTGCTTCTGCAATTGATCTAGGTAAAACCAAATCATATAAGATCCAAAAAGTTAAAATATTTTTTTCTAAGAAGGATAAATCCTGGATGAACTACGCCGATAAGATGGTTCCGAAACGTCTGTGATATGTTGGCAGCAGTAATCAGCAATCATGTTGTTCACTGATTTCCCTTTATAACGCCTTTCCATTTCTAAAATGTTTTCGTGGAACCTTTCTCCATGTTCAACAGTGACGTCACCCAAGTTCGGTGAAGAATCACTATGTTTAACAGGTCGCATGACTGACTGCAAATTTGGATACTGAAGAGAATGCTTATTTTTTAAAGTGAAACCAACATATTGACCATACAGAAATAAGTCAGTGATGTGGTCCGTAGGTTTCCTCCACAACATTGGAATGGCAAGTGGCATGCACGAATGCGAAACTTTTAACTACCCTTTTAAAATCCTTTGGCAGTTTGTACAGCAAAAATTGGGGGCCCAATATTTATCAGTATTTCCAAATTTACTATAGTTCCCGAAATATAAATTGTACGCCTCTATAACTAGTTCTGCGCTTAGATTTTGTACAATACTCTCCACACGCGTAACAGAATAAATTAGGAGAATTCTTACAGCGGCAAGACATTGCAAAATTATAAAAACACTAAAACTTACGTATTAAAATATATTATACTAGATTATTTTAATTCAATTTCTTTATAATGATACACAATAATGCATATATCGACAATTCACAATCACAATGATGTAATGTAAGACGAACTGCACAGAACGAGGTATTACAAGCCATTACTTCACGTATTTGACAGTGGCAATCAGGACATTTTGTATACATGTGTATTCCTGAGGGTTTAACAATCCCTAAGAGTAACAAAACCGCGCAAAAGAAAACTAAGGGTGACAGTTTGAGAGACAATAGCGCCTGCGACTCTCACGGAAACGACCACTTCTGCTAAAGACTGTCGTCGAAATATCTGACTCCGGTTAGGTGACTGGAAAAAACTAATATCATTTTCGTTTCTGCGAGTCCGAAAACATAGTTATTGATACATTTCGAGCCTGCGAGTAATTCTTTGTTGTTGCGTGTTATCAATAATAGTTGATGTTTCTTTTTCATGGAGAATATAATGCAAATTCAAACTTCATTCTCACAAAAAAGTGACTTACCAGATTCTTTCCTTGTACATTTCTATTGAACATTTTCCGTAAGAATTAAGTTTGGACACTTACCACCGTTAATGAGGCTGTTAAGATGTTACCAGTATCCACTCGAATCAAAACAACAGGAGCTTCAGCAATCATAAACTTTATTTTGTGGTTATACTCCGGGTTTTCCGATGTTAATACGAAAAACATTGAAGTCCCCATAGAGAAACCTTCATAGAACAAGCTATCTTGCTTCGTTATACCAAAAATATATTCAAATTCTGCGGGTAGGTCGAAAATTCCCATTTCTTCAAAGCTAAAATACATTATTTCAATGTTAAAACTTATTATCAATAACCACCTAGTCACCAAACAATAATTTTAAAATAATGATGACTATTTTTACTGGGAATATGTTTTAATATGATCTATCATCGACAAGAAGATGCTATATATCAACATTAACATTATTGTAACAGGAACTATAAATACTATTTTCAAGCCAAACACAGAACAACAACACAAAGAAATAGAATTTATAAAACACTGGTCAAATCCATATTATGTTACGGCAGCGAGGCCTGGACAATTCGCAGTGTATATGAACAAAGACTAACTGCGGCAGAAATTGAGACGTACTGCAGATTACTCAAGGACAGACCATGAAAGGAATTCTGAGATTCTCAAAGAATTACAAACAGAATCAATCATGGAATATGCACAAAAATAGAAACAATTTGAAATTTCACGTAAGACGAATGAGCCGAACAAGAATACCACGTAAAATCTTAAATTACCAGCCACCAGACAACAGATCCTTGGGCAGGCACTTCAAACGTTGCATTGAGACCGTAATAGACGCCTAGATCTATCACATGAAAGGAAGAAGAAGAAGAAAAAGAAGATTATTTTATAGTAATATATAGGGTGCGGCATAATTCAATTAATCACTGCTATTGTTGCAGAATGGACAAAAACTCGATATGATGGTCGCCATTTCAAAAACAAGGTGTCATAAAACCTAACCGACTGAAATTCAATCTAATAACTAATACTGAGCAAAGAGGACAAATATATAGTCAAAATGAGTAAATTTTGTTAGCATTTTCGGTTAACTGACTTATGCTACACCCTGTATTGTGACGCATTGTATAGTAGCGTTAGAATTGCGCGGTAGACGGCGGGCGTAGGGATCTCCCTGTGTTTACTGGATGGAGTTGACGACTCGCAAGTTGAAATATCCCCGCACATTCATCAATAGTCTAGACCTCCATGTCTGGAAGGTTCTGTTCGCATTTACCCCTCTTCTCCAGAGGCTTCGTCTCCCGTAGCTTCCATACTATACAAATCTTGATTAAAAATTTAGAAATGCCCTCCTTCCCTGGCTTATATACACTGTTGCTAGAGTCGGGAGCTAGTCAGTTGTGTTTGGAACGCGATACAGCGAACTGTGACCAGAACAAACTGTGGCATGTGAAATATTTAAAGGCTGGAAATAATAGCGTGGAAAATAAACCGTAAAACAAAATAATTGCAGCAACTTTTAGATAAGTATCACTGAAAGTTTATGTGAATAAAATAAAGTTATTGTGACTATTTATCTCATGCCCCAAGCAGTAGTCAATGACCAATCACGTTTCAATGAATTTTGTTTTACAACCAATCACAGTCGTGTTTGGCCTCGCTCCTTATCGATTTCTCTTTATAAACTCTTGCTTTCGTGATAAAGAAAGATCTTTCGTTTTAATATTCCGAACAGGTCAGAGCATTATTTTTCTCCAAAAATACATTGAATATAGCAAATAATGAATAGTGAGTTGTTTACTAATAAAATAAATTAATAACCTATAATGTTGACTATAATATACAGTTTGATGTGTTTCATTATTTCTCCACTAAGGGCGTATTCTTACAATATTGGGATCCTATTTGGCAATAAATAATATGATGAAGTTGCAGTGAATATACATAACCTCAGACTTCTGATTTGTTTTCAAACATCGCCGTTTACATTAAATATACAAATATTTTAATATAGGTTACCTGTAACTATATTTAAGTAGTGATTTTTCAGTAAACAGCTTAATTTGATTCGTTAAATAGTCCTAATAAATGCCACTCTTGATTTCCAAATCCTCTCGATAAATTCAGTTCGTTACCCGTAAATTTACCGATGATTTGGAAATCACTCGTGACATTACTTAGGAAAATTTTACTGAAGTATGTGTTGTGGTTATTACGAGAAAAAATGCGTCAGAACAACCCACGGTAGCGTGAGAAAATGTTTTAACCCTTAAAATGGCAAAACACTAATTTAATTTAATTTAATTTAATTTAATTTAATTTAATTTAATTTAATGCTAAACTTGCAAGATTTGCAGAGTGGAAGAAGCAGTCCTGTCTTGGGGGATACTTCGACAAAAATCTATTCTCCTTGGCAAGAGAAAGTGACGTCACTTTTCATATTTTAGAGAAATTAAACGCAATGGGTATAACAAGGACACGACACACACCCAGTCCCAAGGTTGAGATTTTTTTAATCATTTACCCCTCTAGGAATCGAACCCTGGTCGCCGGAATGGAAGGTAGGGACCCAGCTATGCCACAGCGACCCACAACCATCTTTCACGCCAACTAGGGAACCATTAAATTCGTAATGTATCCGTTTGGATACATCAGTTGGTTTAGTGAATTTAATATTTTAAATAAATCAGAAGAAAACGAACAAAAATAACCACTTAAATGTGTGTCTAATTATACAATATACCTAACAATAACAGCTATACAAGATTCCGTTTTCAGTGCAGTCCGCCATATTCAAATAACCAACAGAAGAAATTTGCACCGACTTGACTTCCCGCTCTTGCCCTTTTTAGGACTGGCGGCTTCTGTGGTGGCGGCAGTCTTCCTGTTGGCAGCTCAGTGAATCAAGTGAAACAACTAGAACATCAATGAAATTCACCTAGAAACTGAATGCAGGATTGGTGTGTCCAACCACTGGACCTTTGACACCGGACTCCGGCTAGTTATCGTTGGCAGAGGATATACATTATAAAAAATCAGCGACGAACAAATAAAGTTCGTAGAAGACATATTATTAAATATCAACGACGATATAATTAATTCACAAGCGCTAAAGAGGGTTGGAAATCCCTAAGAATAGCCGGAAGTTGCTGTTCACAATTGAACGATTCCCATAGGTCGAGGACGCTTCCACAAAAAATGGATGTTTTCCTCGATGGATATAAAAAGGGAAGCTCAAGAAGTGACACAATTTCCATTACATAGTAACTAACTAACACACTATTGAAAGACACTAAGTAAATATCAATAAAACTAAATATATGGTCTCACGTAGAAATGGAAAAGGCCAGCTAATGACAAATGAGGGAAATTTTGAAGAAGTGGCTGAATTCAAATACCTAGGAACAATAATCACAAATAGGAATGAGATGCACAAAGAAATTAAACATATGCTCAATACTGGAAATGCATGCTATTATGCATTACAGAGACTCTTGATGTCCCAACTCCTTTCAAAAAACGTAAAACTGAAAATATATAAAACTATTATTCTACCAGTTATATTATATGGATGCGAAACATGGACTCTTACTTTAAGGGAGGAAAGGAGATTACAAGTATTTGAGAATAAAGTACATAGGAAAATTTTTGGACCAAAGAGAGATGAACAGACAGGTGAATGGAAAAGACTACATAACAATGAACTACATGGTCTTTATAGGAAGCCAGATATAATAAGAACAGTTAAGTCTCGTAGACTGCGATGGGCAGGACATGTTGCACGTATGGGGAATGAAAGACTTGCATGGAAGCTTCTTGTAGGAAAACCAGAGGGAAAACGCCCAGTTGATAGGCCAAGAATGAGGTGGGAGGACTATTATTTGAGGGAAGTAGATTATACAGGGAATGATTGGAAAGCATTAGCTCAGGATAGGGATGTATGGAAAGCCTATGTCCGTGCAGCCATTGAACCTACGGGTTCGATAGTGCCAGTGAGTAAGTAAGTAACAAAAGAAATTTGTGTTTTGCCAATTTAAGGGTTAAGGTTATATACATATTAGACCTTGAAGAAGTATCTAATAAACGCAAACAATAACAGAATATACAGCACGCCTATACGAGTGATTTTTGTATAATTGTAATTAATGATGTTTATTGAATATATGTCAACATAACCATTTATCAATTTTATTTATGTTTTAACACTGAAATGTGTAATAATTACCTGAAATTCCAAAAGTCGCCATTATCAGGTGTTAAAGTCGTGTGATTTAAAGAGTAGATATTTCCCCTCGAGTTGCCAAGCCAAACGTCATAGCCTGCATCGGCTAATAAATAACCTGAAGCAAATTTTAACATTAATGCAATCAGCGACAACATTTTCACAAAATAATCGATACAACTGACATATATGAAAAGGTTAATGCAGACAGTATCTGCATACACTTACTGTATGTTAGAATGGGCCATAGATTACAAAAGATTTTGATTAACTTCGGTTACTCTTTATGTATTAATGAAACATCCGAAATGGAAGTTTTAAGGAAATCGTGGGACAATCGATGAGAGAGAAAATTTGAAACTCTGTTATTAGGGAAGAATGTGAAATTAAGGCTATAAACCTTGGCTAAATGATAGAAGACTATATTGGAACGATCCTTATATAGAATGGAGAACAGAAGATTAATGAAGAATGTACGTGACTGGACACCTCAGCAGGAAAGGCCATTAGGAAGATCACAACTACGATGGAAAGATATCACTATAACCCCGAACTTGAAGTGAATGCACACGCAACAAGCTGTCAGCTTTGATGCGTAGAGAAACAAGGACAAAAGACAGTTTGTGTTACAAAATCTTTAGTGGTATAAGTAAAGTCCGTCAAACTCTGTCTCACTCCCGCTCGGTCTCGTAAACGAGAGTGATTTAAGGGAGTACGGTCACAACGGTCTCGGGTACAGGTAATAAGAACTCGAGAATGAGATGTTCCGAGATTCACGTAGTGATGTCATATAGTGTACGTGCTACAAGAAGAAACGTTCACGTAACATTTGTATTTTTTTCAAGAGTCAAAGTAATCCCATGTTTTACGAATAAACATTTATTATTATTATTATTATTATTATTATTATTATTATTATTATTATTATTATTATTATTATTATTATGAAATAGGGGGCACGCCGTAGCGTAGTGGTTAAGGCACTGAGCTACAAGCCGCAGGGTCGAGGGTTCAAGTCCCGTTGGGGTCAGGATTTTTAAACTGACCCAAACCCTCTGGCGGCACTATGGCCATGGGTCGACTCAGTCTCTAACGGAAATGAGTACCAGACACTTGTTCTGGGGGTAAAGACGGCCGTCACGCAGGGCTGACAACCCGGCTGACATAAAGTGCTGATTGTCTAGAAAAAAAAGTGGGAGCCTTAACCTCTCACTACCCCAAGGGCCTTCGGGCCTGTTGTGGGATTACTTTACTTTATTATGAAATAATGAATGGGAAAAATATGGATGAACAGACAAGAATGGAAAAATGTGTTGAAACAAATGTGTAGTTAACTGTGAACATTGGTACCGGAAAAATGTATATTCATTGTAAAAGCCGGAATAATAAAAAAAATATTATTATTGCTATTATTACTTTATTATTGTTATTATTATTGTTATTATTCTTATTGTTATTATTATTGTTAATATTATTATTATTATTATTATTATTATTATTATTATCTATCTCTATCTTCGGGTTTTTACAGCTACTGCCGTCCTCCCGTGCCAAACCTCCAAAGCCTACGGTCTTGGGCATCTTCGATGCTTAGCCCTCTAGCTTGCATTACTGTCTTCATGTTTTCCTTCCATGTTAACCTTGGTCTCCCTCTTTTCTTCTTTCTGTTCGGATGCCATTCATATAGTTGCTTCGGCCATCGCTCATCTTCCATTTTTAAAACATGTCCTAACCACTTTAATTCCTTCTCCTCAATTCTTTCAATTATGCTTTCTTCTGCTTCCATTATGTTTCTAATTTCCTTATTTGTGACATGTTCTAATTTAGACTTTCTGGCACTTCTGCGTAAATAATCCATTTCTAGAGCTATTAGTCTATTCTTGTAGTACGTATTGATTGTCCATACCTCACTTCCATACATTGCAACAGATTCCACCAATGTTTTACCAATATATATTTTTGTGTCTTTCCAAATATGCTTATCCCACCATATGGAATTTAACAATGATATTATTTTGCTACTCAATTCAATTCTATGTTTTATGTTCTCTTTGCCTATAGGCCTACCTTCAATGTTATCCATAATTATTCCCAAATATTTAGTTTGTTTCACTTGCTTTATTTGGATTCCTTCTTCCAATATTATTATTATTATTATTATTATTATTATTATTATTATTATTATTATTATTATTATTACTAATTTATATACCAAAGAGAGATGAGTAGACAGGTGAATGGAGAAGACTGCAAAACAATTAATTACATGGTCTTGATACGAAGCCAGATATAATGAGAACAGTTAAGTCTCATAGACTGCGATGGGCAGGACATGTGGCACGAATGGGGAATGAAACACGTGCATGGAATCTTATTGTAGGGAAACCAGAGGGAAAGCGCCCAGTTGGTAGACCAAAAATGAAGTGGGAGAATAACTAACTATGACTTGAAGGAAGTAGATTATACAGGGGATGATTGGAAAACATTGGCTCAGGATAGGGATATATGGAGAGCTTATGTCCGTGCGGCCATGAACCTACGGGTTCGATAGTGCCAATGAACAATAATAATAATAATTATTATTATTATTATTATCATTATTATTATTATCATTATTATTATTATTATTATTATTATTATATTATTATTATTATTATTATTATTATTATTATTATTATTATTATTATTATTATTATTATTATTATTATTATTATTATTATTGGGATTAAAATATAAATAATAAAAATAAAATTAATATATATCATACAATGTCCACCGCTGTGGTCTCGAGGTAGTGTGCTGCCTTGTGACGCAGCGGGCCCGTGTTCAATTACCGGTCGGGGCAGGCTCCTGGGTGAGGTTTATTTCGGGGTTTTTCCCCTGTAAGTCAGGATGCGTAGGGCTCGACTGTCCCCGAAAATCATCCGACCATCATCATCATCCTTATCATTTATCATCATCATCCTTCACCGATGTGGAGAGCAACAGGAAGCTACCACACGTATAATTCCCTAGTAAAGCTGCAAAGCATGGCATGAAACTGTTATGATTGCAATGAAAGACATGCCCTCGGCCAGAATTGATGTGGATGGATGGGTATCACACAATTGTTATAATTATGGAGCAGAACTTTTGCTATTAATAACAAAAACAAATGAGCTTCATTTAGGAACTGAAATTGGTTTTATACGAAGCGCAGCAAAAATTTCAAGAAAAGAAAAAAATATAAACTCAGCTATAAGGGAGAAGATGAAGATTGAAGACACTATTATGGATTATATAAAAACTCAGCAATTAAGATGGTACGGACATGTCCAGTGAATGGAAGATTATCAGCTAAATGTGTTTTGGAATGGAAACTTGAGGGAAGAGGAGGCAGAGAAAGGCCTAAAACTTCCTGGAGTCAGGGAATGTATTTATACATGAAGGAGAAGTGTCTACAACCAGGAGATTGGAAGGACCCACAAAATTAGCTATTAGCAATCGGACGATGTGAAAAACATTAAACAACTGATTATCTATCAACCTATTTATTATTATTATTATTATTATTATTATTATTATTATTATTATTATTATTATTATTATTATTAAACGTATATTGCACGTGTGAGACTGTATATTTCGCAATAGTAAAAGGAATCCATTCTTTTACGAATAAACATGTATTACTATTATTATTATGAAGGTACTTCACAGATCTTCAATAATGGAGACTTTATTTCATCTCATCCCTCAACCAGAGATGAAGCCGGAAGAGAGCAAAGATATAAGAGTGCTTACATAACGATGTACTAGTTTCTTTACAAATTAAAATATTTCTGATAAGTAATTTTTGTCTCAAAAAATGAGACGATAAACATAACACAGTATGTAAATTTTAACTTTTTGTTTGGGTTTTTATTCTAATAGCCTATGTCATTTCCCTAATTTGTCTGTGCTGAATCACAATATGAACTTAGCTTGTGTCCATAAGGGACCAATTTTTCACAATATAAGATATAGTAAAATATACTTATTTATAATAGGTTCTATCGAATATATATTATTAAATAAGAATTAATAAATCCACAATACTCTACACTAAAACGTTCAGAATTAACTAATATTTCATCTCTGTTCTAAATAATCGCTTAAATTTGAACATTAGCCCAATTTTTTATAAGCTACTTTGAAATGAAAATTTCGTACATCTCTTTTCAGCGACCAGCAGTAGCCAGCTATAATTTTCACATTCCACTTTCCCTGGTAATGTCTTTCCATCTTCTTTATGTCACGGTGAAAGTTCTCACTCTGTTCCTCACTGACACAGTAAGATTTTCTGGGAAAAACTCCAAATGAGATTGTATGAAATATACTCTAACACTCATATTGCAATCCAGCATTCGAAATTTTTCAAGCATATCTTCTACAGTATTTTTTTTGTAATTTGGGTTCTTGTAATTCCCTATAATACTTTTGAAGACACTTCTAAAACTCTTAATTTGTGGTCCAACAAATATTCCTCTTTAACTTGCATTAGATATTCCAGGAAACCTCTAGCAGATGTATTTGTAGCAGTTGCCATTCTTGTTTAAAATCTTTACAAATTACTACATTAGGTCTGATTTTATGTGCAAAGGTAGTAATAGAACTTTTTCGGGTCCACAAAACTCTCATGAATAACATTTTTCATTCCTGGTACTGACTATCTCTAAACTTCCAATTTTTTTCTTGTTCAGTGATCAGGGCTCTACTATCCCACTCACATATAAAACTTTCAAAAATTAAATTCTTAGTATATCTTAGCTCCTTGGTATAATATTTATGCACAGAACTACATTAAAACTTTAGATATAATTGCTGATTGTAAAAAATGGTAGGCCTAAATGCTAGAAAAAAGTAGATTGCAGTTTTGAAATCAGTACATCAAATTTATTAAATTGTATGAAACTCTTGAATCATGCATACCAGTGTTTGTTCTTACCTAGTGAGATGTTTGGGCCAAGTGCGATCCATGAATAGGACGAAGATCCGATGCCATGCTGCAAGAAAACTGCAGGTTTGTTTGAAGCTGCTGGTGACTTGGGACTGTAGGGGATTCTGTGCATCGTGAGAATGTATCCGTCTTCCGTCACAGCATGGTGATACTCAGCTGGATATCCTTCTGATCTGATAATTTCCACCTGTAGAGGATATTATAGTGTTATCATAAGCAATGTCACGAGTGATTTCCATATCATCGATATATTCACGAGTCGCGAAATGACGAGTGAATTTATCTAGAAGGTTTGGAAATCCAGAGTGGCATTTGTTAAGATTATTTAAATAATAAAATTAAGCTGTTTACTCACAAATCATTACTTTACCGGTATTTTAAAATATTTATATATTTAATGGGCAATGGCGATGTTTGAAAACAAATCAGAAATTTTTGGTTGTGTTCCATTTCTTTATCCATTGCAACTTGTCATATTATTTATTGCTAAATAGGATTGCACTCCGCCGTAACACATGGAACACAATATTGTAAAAAATCACGCTTATGGAGAAAAAATGAAACATCAAAATGTACATTAAAATCAACATTATAGGTTACTGATTTATTTTTTAGGAAACTTTAGACGATTCCAACATTACCAAAAAATTAGTAGAAGCTATAAATGCATTATACAAAGGATCTATTTCGAAAATAAATGTTGGAAATCATATAACAAAGGGATTTTCTATTACAAAAGGTTTAAGGCAAGGTTGCAGTTTATCTCCAACTCTATTTAAAATTTATCTCGAAAGAGTACTAAGAGACTGGAGGAAAAAATGTCAAAAAATGGGCATACCTATCCAAAATACACATGTATATTCATTAAATTTTGCAGATGACCAGGTATTAATAGCACAGTACCACTATTACATAGAATACATGGCTAAAAAACTAAAAGAAGAATATGAAAAATGGGGACTTTATATAAACATTGAGAAAACTAAATATCTGTATATAGGAGAAGAAATGGGAAATATAAATTTCAACAATGGAGAAGAACTAAAACCTAGTATTGAATGCACTTATTTAGGAACAAAATTAGACCATTCAGGCGATAACACAGTGGAAATTAAAAATAGGCACAAACAAAAACAAGCAATAAATGCTTTAAACTCTGTTTGGTGGAGCAAAAATATTACAAAAAATAGAAAATTACAAATATATCAAACCATAATTCAGAGCATTTTAACATATGGTGCTGAAGTCTGGCAAATTCCTACCAGGGAAATGAAAAGAATTTTAAGTACAGAAATGGATGTTTTAAGAAGATCAGCTGGAAAATCTAGAATGGATAGAATACGAAATAAAGAAATAAGGGAAATTATGGGTGTACAAGAGGAGCCGGACATCATACACATCATAGAAAAGAAAATATTTCAGTGGTATGGTCATGTCAAATGAATGCCAGAGCAAAGATTGCCAAAAAATTGTTATGGAATGGATCCCAATGGAAAGGAGAAAGAGAGGAAGTCCGAAGAAAACTTGGATAGAAGGGGTACAAGCAGCTATGAATATCAGAGGAATGGAGTAAGATCAATGGATGGATAGAGAGGAATGGCGTTTGGTTTCCGGAAGACGGCGGCAGCTGCCATGATACCGGATGATGATGATGATGAGTAAAACAACTTGAAGATGATGATATAAACAACTCAGTAAAATCGTTATTTAAAAACACAATTATTTTACACGCAATTATCTAATGTATAGTTCCAAGGGATCTGTTCATTATTTGCTATATTCGATGTATTTGTTGGAGAGTCAGTCACTACAAAATAATGCTCTATGCTGTTCAGATTATTAAAATGGAGGACCTTTTTTATCACGAAAGCAGGAGGTAGTACAGAGAAATCGATAAAGAGTGAGATGAACATCGACTGTCATTGTTTGTAAAACAAAATTCATTGAAACGTGATTGTCACTGACTCCCATTTGGGGCATGAGTTAAATAGTCAAAGGAATATAGTGATAATAAAATTCAAGGCTATAATAATGAAACAGTTACACAATTTCTAAACAACTCTAAAATCCGAGTTTACTAGTTTCATTAGGCTTAAATGAAATCAATATCCACTAAATACTGTTTATGAAATCGTGGCCATATGCTATGAAAATCGCCCAGTGTATGAAGTGAGATAATTTACAACTGATTTTTAATTATCTTTATATAATTCTTGTGTACGTGTGTTTGTCACTGAACTCCTCCTAAACGACTGAACGATTCTGATAACATTTTCTGTGTGTATCTAATTGGGTCCCTCGATAGTTTAGATTCACAATTGGATCCTCTAAAACCATTAGGTGTAGGAGTTCACCTGAAGTGAAAATTTAAAAATTGTTCTAGCGGTCATATTATTTTATGTTTCACAACGTAACTCCGTATTTCGCACTAAAATAAACTGAAGTAGGTATTTTCAAAAAATGAGCGAAATGCAACAATTAGAAGTGGTGGTTTACTTGGAACCCGAAATTAAAATCTGCCTAAATGACTGGACCGATATTGGTGAATTTTTGTTGTGTGTGTTTGTGTAGGTCCCTGGATGGTTTAGATTCACAATTGGACTCTGTTTGTGACGCTACGATCAGGTTATAGGATTTATTTTTATGTCAGATGTGTAGACATCTGTATTATCGATATATCACGCGCGAAAACAATGTGACGTTATAGTGCACGCTTCTTGAGCCACAAAAGATGGCAGTGGTAAGTTTTTTTTCGAATTTAATTAAAAACATATAATTACATCTTAATTAGTTAATTTTATGGTAAAAAAGTAACATTTTTATCGTCATGTCATAACACGAGAATTGAACTTTAAGGGCAGGACAATATCTACCGCATTCGCTAGTATTAAATAATTTTCGGTTTCTAGTAGATAGGGTCGATAAAGAGCTGCAACAAATTTTCAAAAATATATTCTTGAGAACAACCTTAATAGCGTCATTCTGTCGGGATGCCTTGAAATTAGGAATAAAGTTATTTTATCTTAAATCCGTAAATGAATGAATGAACCAATAAACAAAAAATTAGTCTTTTTAACTGTTAATAAGTGACCATGGTCATTTTTACTCAAGGTTGTATCTTTATTAACTTTTGCAACTTAGTCTTCTGAATTCATTTATTTCTTCTTGAATGTCCTTTAACGTAATTATGACACTAGTTACATTACTTAATACTTTCCTTGAATTTTTTTGCTAGTTGTTGGAAAATCCTTGCCTTGTATGTTGCTAGTCAGAGTGTTGTAAACCTAAGTGCAATATCATTCTGAATCGTTAGCCAGCAATTTTTAATATTTTAAAACAGTTTAATTAACGTCAGTGAATCGCAGTTTAAATGTTCTAGTTTTTATTCTGAAACTTCTTATTGTGCAATATTCATTCAGAAAACTTGTGTCTTTCATCTACTTTCAGTGAGTTATAGTTTAAATTATTTTAACAATGTCAATGTACAATACATTTACTTGTAAATTGCTAAAGGTATATTTTAAATAAGTAATTTGATTCTTTTTTTAAACTCATGGTAAATTACCGTTCAAGTTGTTGATTAAAATATTAAAATTATAATCTTTGTACATGATACATCAGTCGCCAGTCGAATGTAAAAGACTACATAACAGTGAGCATTATAGGAAACCAGATATAAAAAGAACAGTTAAGTCTCGTAGTCCACGATGGAGAGGACATGCAACACGAATAGGAAATGAAAGAGGGGCATATAATCTTCTTGTAAGGGAAGAAAGTTGATAGACCATGAATGGGGTAGGAGATGATGAAGTAATTAGCTTTGTACCACGTTGTGGTGACATTTTTAAGAAGTAATTCTCTTCCTGCCCGATGTTGTAGTAATATTTTGAAGAAGGATTTATGTCCCAAAAAATAATTACTGGTTCAGGTTGGGTTTAATTTTCGGTAGAGCCGGATTCTCTTCATAGGGTCGGAAGTTGGTACACTGGATAAGAAAACACTTCAAAATTACTAAAAAAATGTTTCTTGTAGAAACAATTTCACATTTATTCACTTCTTAAAGTTCCCAGCAGATTAAGTAAATGCAGGTGGTATTATTCTTCATCGTCAATTAAAAATAAATTATTTTCTTTTCTTGAATCAATTATTATTGTTGTATTAAATATTACATTTTTCTTTGTTGAAAGTTGTATGCAGAATGACTAGCGTAATTCTTTTATAATTTTAAGACCATTATTACATTACATGATGTTAATTTTAAATTATATTGGTTAATAGTCCTTTAAATATAAGGTTTAAATTGATTTGTTAAACAAGAAAGTTAATTGTTTTAACATCCAATCAGAGTTTAGTTTACTTTCATTTAAGAATATGAAGTTAAGCAGGTATTCTTATTATAGTTATAACAGAAGGATTTATAATTTTGACAACAATGACTTAAAACAATTTTGAAAGCATTCTTTACAAAGACTGTTATGTAATACAATTCATTTAATTGTTATTAAGACATTTTTATTCAACAATGACCAACAATGAATTATTTTGATATGTTTCTTTATTTAAGTTATTTTTAAATATCAAAAGAATTTTAAATTACAAAATTATTAACTTTAACTTTTATATTGATTATAATATTAAAATTCTGCTTTATAGAATAACAGTCATCATTTGTGGGAAGTAGATTATACAGGGATAACTGGAGAACATACGGATGTGTGGAGAGTTTATGTACGGGCGGTCATGAACCTATGGTTCGATAGTGCCGATGAGTTAGTTATATGTATTAGTCATCCTCAACCTAAACTTCTGTTTATAAAACATCGTCAAATATTAAAAATGTACGCATTTCATAAGATAATCTTCCAACATCAGCAACTACAATAGCACTGGAAGTTTTAGTAGATTTTTGACATTGGATTAAGGTCGTTGGGTGTGTTCTTGTTCAACGTGTTTGTGTTCCTTGTCTCTTTTAGGATTTCAATGTCTTTCAGAATGTCGATTTTATAGTTAATATTATTCTGTGCAAGGTTGACTTTGTATTATCGATCTGGGAAGACATTGAAATCTCAAAAGAATCAGAGAATACAAACATGTTGCACGAGAAGAAACCTAACGACCAAATGATAAATTAATTATGTATCTATAGATGTTCATAGTTAGAGGTAAAATAAGTACATTTTTTGAATTCCAATGTTTGTCTCCCAAATATATAGGGGCATATATATATATATATATTTTTTTCAAATGCCTTAGGGTGTCATTTCGCCATTTCTGGTGTTCTCTCTTGGATTGGTGTACTTGTAACCCACTTCTGAGGTTGGGGTGCCTGGAAGGCGCGGTTACTCTGCCCCGATGACATGAGAGTTGATGCTGATGGTAACGATGCGCCAGGAGAGGCCTTAAACTAAACTTAAGCTAATTAGACGAATATGATATTGATGATAATGATGGCGAGATGATGTTAGGGGTCCGTTTTGGCCTTAAAGTTTCCTGACATTTATCTTACAGGTGAGGAAAAACCTCGAAAAAAACTCACCCAGGAAACTGTACCGACCGGGGAACATACACAGGCCCGGCTGCGTGACTAGGCTGCACGCTACCTCGAGACCACAGCGGTTGACTGTCTCCCAATTATGTAATGCTACAAAACAAATTGGAAAGAAATTGCAAATCTTTGTAAATCATGATAAATATCATGGGTATATATGGTGGTCAGAGATTATAACAAATGAATAACTTTGGAGAAGAACGAATCAAAATTAAATCTGTAAAGTAATTAGATTTAGAAAATGGAAATGGGTTGGTCATGTGTTAAGGAGGGAGAATGATAACGTTACCAAAATTACATTTGATTGGAACCCCCAAGGATTGAAGGCGAAGAGGAAGACCTAGAGCAACATGGAGTAATACCATCAGAGATGAAGCTAAACAGGCAGGGATGAGTTGGAATGAAATTAAGGCATTGCAAACAACAGAGTGCGTCGGCGAACTTTCATCAAAGCCCTATGCTTCTCAATGGACTGATCAGGACTACTACTACTACTACTACTACTACTACTACTACTACTACTACTACTACTACTACTACTACTACTACTACTACTACTACTACAAATATGTGATCATGTAAAAAAAAGTAAATGCTTTAATTTGATAAGAAAAAATGTAACCAGAAGTTTTATACAAAAGTGATAATTTTTGTCAACTTTATATCTGATTTCGTTGTAACGAAAGCAGTATGCGTGCTATGAGAAAATACCTGTTGGTAGTACATAACACCCTCTAAGTATTTTTCATTGCATCTTGCACTAGTTACAGGAGAAGGAGGTTTAAAGTTAAGTAGATTTTGAATAGTATAAAATCTACCAAAACCTTCAGTACAATTGTATGCTGATGATAGAAGGTGTGTTTTGAAAGGCCTATATTTAAAAAAAATTAACGATGTTTCACAATTATAAGTTTGTTTTGTTTGGGGACGACTGATAGGACAGGTACGAATTCTATAGTTTTAAAATTTTAAGAAGCCATTTGGTAACATTTAGGTCGGTATTCAAGAACCAAGTTCTCTAGGCCAGGCCATCTCCGTCTTCCGTAAGCTGAGGCTCTCATCTTTCAATTGTTCCCGGAAACTTTGTTTAATAAATATCTTGTTAGCACATCATGTTGAATAGAGTGAGCCAGTTAGAGTAGGTTCTGCATGACCCACATAATTAACCAGAGAGAAATGGGCTGAGAGTCGCTCTTCGCGGAAAGTTTGGTTCTTGAATATATCGACCTTAGTGTGTTGTATAGGTAATACAATTTAGAATTGAAGAAACCTGAAGAAAATGAATTACAATGTGATATAACTAGAGCGAGGACTTTGATGAAATTTCATGTTTTAAACTATTAGTCAGAGAGCGCTGAGACAAAGTATCTTTACATTTTATGATATGTAGAATCAAATAAGACCTACATATTTTTTCATATTTCATTATATTTTGGCAAAATGTTCATATTTTAGTAAAAATTTAATATTCCTTCATATTTTTCAACTTTCAATTTTTTTTTAAATAAAATTTCTACTAATTGCTTAAAAACATTTTTGAAGTGATTATAGTTTTGAAATGTTTTGACAATGTAATATGGTAGACAGCCGAAAATTCCTCAGTATCCCATCTGGAACAAGATAAATAGATTTGATAAAAGAAAAAAATTGAATGCGGCTTTTCTTCTGCTGAAGTTTATGAGTAAGTTATTTTTTACTAGTAGAGGTTACCAGCCTCTAGCCAATCCCCTCTTCCTGGAGGGCAGGGAACTGGAATTTCGGAGTGTTCGTCTCCTAGAGAAGTTGCCTTCACTACGGCTTGTGGGACTTCTCTTCTCCCCACGTAACCCTGTGGACGGGGCCCTACCCAGGTACTACCCACTGGGCGAGTGGGACCTGGAGCTCACAAAAGGGCAGGGGCGCCTACTCCCTGGAGTGGACCTCTATCAAGGGTTCCATCCGAGATGTGGGCAGACCTAGAAAGAGATGGGCTGAAGTCGGAACGGGTCAACAGACCTAATCCATGGATGCAGATGATGATGATGAAAAAAATTGAAAAAAGGAGATATAGAATGACCAAGTGGAGGCTTTTGTCCGAAACTACAGAACAAAAAAAAAAAAAAAAGGATTTCCTAATCTGTGACAAGAACATAAATAAGTAGAACAACAATGTTTGAATAATAACCACCTCTCTCAGGTAGCAATTTGTTCCTTTTGCTACTCAAGGACAGTCCTTATTTTATGAATGGATTACAGTATTTAAATGTAGGGAAGACTGTTGCTGCTAAACTTGAAGTTGTGCTGAGACATAAGGTGTTACTCCACATTTTATGAACTTAGTAAAGTTCTTCTAGGTAAGGCCAATACTATTATCACTTACATCAAACTATCATATATAGCGCGGTACATGTTTGCTCCCATAACATCATATGGTGCGGAGCATACTTTTTGAACATACAAAACAATTCTGACAGAAGGCATTAAAAATATAGAAATAGCTCCTCACTGTGTATTATGAATAGAATTGATAATTGGATTATTCAAAGCACAAGTATACCATATTGTGCTCAGGCAAATTTCATGGAGAAACTAACGTTAAAATAATTCTAACTACATTTCACCACGTTCATACATGTAATGTATAGGATTGACAATAATTGTAATTGCAAAGTGAGTTTTGAAATACATCCTAGAATTATTTGTGGATTAATTCGTTTTAACATCTTGTTTCTCCAAATATGACATACATTACTTGCAATACTTGATCTACTGCGATGGGCAGGAAATTTGGCATGAATGGGGGAATGAAATCCGTGCATGGAAGCTTCTTGTAGGAAAACCAGAGGGAAAATGCCCAGTTGGTAGACCAAGAATGAAGTGGAAGAATAACATTAACCATGATTTGAGAGAATTAGATTATAGAGGGGATGATCGGAAAACATTAGCTCAGGATAGGGGTTATGGAGAGCTTATGTCCGTGCGGCCATGAACCTACGGGTTCGAACGTGCCAGTGAGTTAGTTAGTTGGTCTACGTGTGTTCTGATTCATCCAATTTAATGTTATTGTGACATTTACATATACTGGAATTCATTATCTTTATGCAAGGTAAATAGAATTCATCCAAACTGTACCTACTCTAAATTTTGTCAGTGGTATATTCGATGGAAGCATGTTACTACGGTTACTATGTTTTGTTTTTTGTTTATGTTTGGATTTCGTAACTAAATATCACTGGATAAATTAATTGATCGTGTTTTATATATACCCAGTATTAATTTATTGAAGTAAAGTGTCAAACTACAGGCTAGGGAGGCCCTTGGGGTAGATGGATGTTGAGACTTTCACATTTCTGGACAATCGCCAAGGGACGTCCACTGGGTACTCAGTCGTGCGTGATGGCCGCCTTTGCCCCAGAACATGCGTCTGGTACTCATTTCAATTAAGAGCTGAGTAGACTCTAGGGCTATGATGCCGCCAGAAGGTTTGGTCCAGCTAAAAACCTGACCCCATTGAGACTCAAACCCACGACCTTCCGGCTTATCAGCGTGATTCCTCACACAATACACTTCAACGTGAGCCATTAAAATTTCTTCAAATCACGAACATGATATTTTATATTGAGACAGAATTAATGAAAAATTAATTAAAATGGAAATACAGTGAAACTCTTGATTTCTTGAGCTACAAAAAGGTCTTCTTGTCTCATTTATGTGCTGGTATGTATACCCATAAATTATATAGGGCTTGTGTATATAAATATATGTAAATAGTTTAAAAAAATAGTAGCTTCATAATATTTTTGTGTCCTAATTTTCATATTTTGCTATTATGATTTCATATTTTAGTATAATTTTCTTCATATAATTCCTCGTTCTAGATATAACATTAAAACTAAGACTGGTAGTAGAATATTTTAAGAGGTGTTGTATTGTATATGTTCATCCTTGGACTGCTCATAGCAGATAATTTGCTGTATCGTCCAGTTGTGAGTATTATGTTTTAAATATTATAATAATATAACATTAATCATACTTTTATCTACTCTTGCTATGCGCAATTATAGCTGGCAATGACAAAATGCTGTGCTAATGTATTTTCTTCTTGCGTGTACCTCTCTCACAATGCTGACCAGAGTTCCCCTATGTTCCTCTCTTTCAACCAATCAGAATCAATGCTCATATCACTTGAACTGGAGGTAGTATGAGTATCAAAACCATGTCACGTAATAATCAATAACAACGATGTTAATATCAATACTTATAAAATTCATTGTATATGACAGTTGAGGTTATGTAATAAAATGTTAAAACATTAAAATAAACAATTAAGATGAGATTAAGAAATATAGCAGGATATACTCTGCTGGATAAGAAAATAAATGAAGATGTAAGAAAGGAACTAAATTTTTTCAAACTTATAGATCGAATAAATAAATATAGGAACGTCTGGAAAGAACATGTCGATAGAATGCCAGAAGAAATATTTCCAAAATTACTACTAAATTATAAAGCACACGGCAGAAGAAATGTTGGACGCCCACACAGAAGATGGTCTGAATTTTAACCAGCGTAGCTTTCGTGAAACCGGAACGAGTCAACAGGCTTAATCCCTGGATGATGACGAAGAAAAAGAAGAAGAAGAAGAAGAAGAAGAAATGCCTGCTATATCAGTCTTCATAAATTAAAATTAATTTCTGTTTAAGAAACTTCGGCATGTAGTTGAAACTATGTAGACCTTTCAGAAACATATTCCATCTTCGGCATGTCATCTTTCTGAAAGGTGTAGATGGTATTAACTACTTTCAGTTTCTTTAAACAGAAATTAATTTTTGTTGAGGACGAACTGATATATCAGATACTAATTTCAATATTTTAAGGTGTAAATAATCGGTGAATTCCACGTAAAATTTGACATAGCACATGAAAATTGTTTTTTTTTGTTTACCTAAGTGGTATATGGACTATTAAACAGATTTTCAAGCGCCTGCATCCCAAAATATTGTAGAATACGAACTCATACGTAACACAGTATTGTTATTATTTGAATTAAAACCCTTACACCATGCAGAAACGTTAGTTGGTTACGTCAGTTACCTTTATTTTTATAATTAGTGACTAAAGTTTTTTAGAACATAAAACTCAAAACATATAGTTCGCAACTCCTGCTAATACATATTACTATTAGAATTGTTTGTTGAAATAAAACTGAAAAGTTTACAGAGATTTTAATCTCAGTCTGTGAAATATAATGTAATTATACTGTTATGTCAGTTACCGATATAAAACCTACTTTAAGTCGAATGATTAAAGAAGAAACTCTATATTTTCTGTTCCATCCATCCTCAGTAAATATGCCCGAGGGGAGATCTTTCACTGCAATCATAGCATTTTCATGCTATGCTTTGCAGTTTTACTAGGAATTATAGGTGTGGCAGCTTCCCGTTGCTTTCCAAACCGGTGAAGGATGATGATGATAGCCGAATGATTTTCGGGGACCGTTGGGCCCTAAGCTTCCTGACAATGGCTTACAGGCGAGGAAAAACTCCGAAAAAACCTCACCCAGGAGCCTGTCCCGACCGGGAACCGAACGCGGGCCCGCTGCATGACAAGGCAGCACGCTACCTCGAGACCACAGTGGTGGACATATTATATTTGAAATCTATATATAAAAGTCTCTTAACGAGAGAAAGTGGTGTCCTACTCTCTGAAGTCTAAAAAATATATATAATTATTTTCTTGCATTTGTAGTTTCAATTACCTTGTAAATCACCTGTAATTGGACGGCTGACAAGGTTACAACTAAATCACACGATTGAGCGATATTGCTACTTTTTTTCACCCTCTTTGGGGTTCGTTGGATCAATCATGTATGTGTGTTGATCCTTTCTTAGTTCCAGCTTTTTTTTTATTCTTTCTGATCTTTTCCTCTTTTCTTCGGAGATAGTAGATTTGGTTTTTTGTTTTATCTTGGAACCTTATGTTTTCATCTTGAATAATTCATTTAGCTGTTCGATTGATTAGTGAATTTTCTGTATCTTTAATTCTATGGGTCTTTTTCAGTTTTTATTTTTAAGTTTAAGGTTTAGTTTAATATGATTAATTCAATTTTTATCTAACTTTTAACTGTAAACATTTAATTAGTTATATTTAAATTAATGTTGGAAAGTAAACATTATGTAGTTATATCATTAATAGTGAGCGGAGAACATATTTTTAACGACTCACCTCATACAATTTCAAATGTCTTTGATACCGGCGGTTTCAGACAATATCTTGTCCCACTTCAGTCATGACTTCCACTGATGAAATTCTCTGGTTGTTGATTTCTCTATGGATATCACCTCTTGTGCTGCCATCTATGGTTGGGATTATAAATTTTGAAATTAATTTTTTATCCACCGATATATATATATATATATATATATATATAAACCTTGGATGGGTGAACGGCTTCGGAAACGGACCGCACTGAAAATTGAAGGTGTTTAGCTACATAAGAACTAAACCTTGGATGGGTGTACGTCCTCGGAAACGGACCACAGCGAAACCTCTATTTGTTTAATTATATAAGACCTAACCCTGTGACTAAACGCCCTAGTGGGTTCTAACATACGCAGCACACTGGGTGAAGCTAGACTTCGCCTTATCCAGTCCAGTCCAGTCGAACTTATCATTCCTTGATAATGGCATGTGGGATCATGCCGAAACATCGGAATCAGTGGCCAAAGACCGAACTTGAATCCAACACGCGGAAAACCCAAGAAAACTTTCTTATTCATATACCGGTATATATAAACATATATCGAACTATGAACTTCGATGTTCCGGTGGATAAAAATTTTATTTCAAAATTTATAATAACAACCAGAGATTTCATCAGTGGAAGCCATGACTGAAGAGGGACGAGATATTGTCTGAAACCGCAGGTATGAAAGAAATTTGAAATTGTATGAGGTGAGTCGTTAAACATATGTTCTCCACTCACTATTAATTGTATTAGTTATTTAATTTGGGTTGAGACAATGTTCTTGTAACACATGCTACATTTCCTCCTTCAATAACAACCCCTGTCATTATAATTAACCCACAATAGCAACTATATTTTTTAAATGCTATAAAATCTAAAATTGCAAATATATAATCAATATAAAATGCTAAATGTACAAATAAAAACTCCGTTATCCAGGAACTGCGTAAATTAAGTGAATCCATCTGCTAGTCGAATTAACAGTCCGATTTTGCGCGTTTACGGAATATATATTTATTTTGTTAAATTTGGTGCTAGCTTATTTAAAAGTGTCGGACTGTTGTGAAAAAAATAATGCATAGAATTAACGTAACAGTACCTATTGCATATTGTTGTATAATTAGACATATTTATGTCTTATTGGATATATTCCCAATTTAAGGGTTAATTTAATTTACGTTGCGACAAATTAATCATGGCGGTTGCAACAAGTTTTTAATTTCGGCGTTCAGATAATTCTCCACACCTAATGGCGGATTTTACTGCTTTTATTTTAGAATACATTCCTAGATTTATTTTACAGCATATACTGAGTTTCGCGCGAAACATAATCCATTGCGACAGCTAGACCGATTTTGTAATTTTCGTTTCAGATGAACACGAACATCTAAGGTACGATTTTGCTTACTGACGAATAAGACCAAGTTTTTAATTAATTACAAGATGCCACATTTGGTTTCGATGAAACAAAAATGATGGCTGCTAGAGAATTAAAAAAATATAATATATAATGGTCATATTAATTGTTCGTATCTAGTAGATAGATTAGATTAGATTAGATTAGATTTATTTAGCCTGGTGGAGTTAAGGTCATGTGGCCTTCTCTTCCACTCACCAGGACAAACATATATTACATCAGAATATAACAATCACAATAACTCTAATATTAAATACTAAATACAAATTTGATCAAAAAGATGTCTATTATATTACGATTTATAATTCATCCAGTTAATGTTAGTTAAAATTAAGATTAAAACTAATAATAAAATGTATACATGCAAGACATATTAAATTGTCCCCGTCTAATGTATATACAAAACAAAGAAAAATAATGAGATGTAGAAAACTAGTTTTACAATTATACAATATTTAAAGCAAAACAAAATAAAATATCTGTTAATCTTAACATTATTTTCATAAATTATTTAATTTATTATTTGTTAAAAGAATACTATCAGTGAGGTGTATAAGTTAGTTTGTTATTAAATAATTCTTTGGTTTCTTTTTTAATGATGTTATAGTTTGACAGTCTCTGACATAGGGCAGAAGGGACCTGTTTAAAAAAAAATTGAAAAAAAAATGTGTCCATGAGAACAGCCGCAATAGCTTCATTCTAATAAATTGGGTGAATTTATTACATCTTACCTCATAATAGTTGAGTTATTTTAGTACATGTTTCGAAACACTTCTGTTTCATCCTCAGCGTGTCCGGACTAGCTTCCTTTTTCCTTCGGAATTGGCTAATTGCAAATGTACAAACATTAAAAATTCTATTTTTTTTTGAGCCCATGTTTCCCTTAACAGAGATTTAGGAGCTCTCCCCCTACAGGGAAGAATTTGAACCATAATAATTTAGTTACACTTGTTTTCGTTTAGATGTCATTTGAGTGGTCCGTGGTCAGCGTTCCGCCTCATGCTGACATCTAGGAAACCAGGTAGTACTAGGACGAGAAAATTCGGTAAATTTTGCTTAGAGGCATTTTCATGCAGGCTTAAGGATCTTTTACGAGCCTGAAAATCTTCTGACTCGGGACCCACGGCTTAAAGTCCCTCCCGGAGGACTTGCTCCTTGGATTTTTCCATCCTAAAAAAATCCATCAACACCGCCTGGGTTTGAACCCGCGACCCTCGGGATCAGAGGCAAGGAGCATAACCACTAATCCACCGCGGTCGATTCTATTATATAAATCAAAATGCCAAATTTCTGGTTTAAAGACATTAAAAATGATCAACCATAATCATCCTCTAACAATAACAAAAGGAAAGATTAGTGATTGATGCTAGTTTTTCTTCGCCTGAACATAATGAAAAACCAGTAACACTCATTTAATGAAAACTAAAATTATTTTTTAGTTGGTATTCCGAGGTGAATGACCGTGGTCCTGATTCTAGGTGAATCTCCTGAGGATGTCTACCGCAGTAGTAGACGAAACGTCGACTTTCAAGGAATCTAGACCACGGTCCATTCAGCCTGGAAGACCGACGTAACAAGAATTAAGACACCGATCGTGAAAGCCTACAATTTTACACTAAAATTATAGCTTATTCTATTTTAAACAGACCTGAAAATTCTTTTTAATTTCTATTTACCGTGTCCATATGAATTTGAGTATCTTGCGTTGAATAGGAACTGAAGAACAAGGATATCCAAATACAAATATACGTTATCATACAGAAAATCATTTTTCCAAACCTGTAATAAATATTAATTATTTTATAATGTATCTATAGCTTGACAACGAACAAAATGCAGTGATAATTTTTTGTTTGCCTGGACTGTACATCTCTCACTACCCAACTCGATATTCTCCTCTACCCCTCTTTTTCAACTAATCAGCGTCAAAACTCTTGTCGCTTGAATCTAGAGCTGGTATTACCAGCAAAACGATGATACGTAATAACCAGGGAGCGGATTTTTATGTTCTACAAATTAAGATTGTAACATAGTATAATGACAAGTTAGGCTTATGACGTTATGACTGTCTTTTGTTTTGGTTCCACACATAAACAGTTGAATAGTATAAAGAAAAGTAAGACTTTAGACTGTCTTTTGTATTGCTTCACACATAAACAGTAGAATAATATATACTATCTGCATTGCAACCTTACCTTTTATTACATAAAAATCCGCTCTCTAGTAATAACAAATAACAATGGGTGTTCATGCTGAGCGGTAGATCTTACTTTACCGCTCAAAGTCATGTACTTCTCATTCCACAATTATTTGGAGGGGGTGTTCCTTTCAGTAGCCGTTCCTTATGGTAACTAACACAACTAACAACACGCGTTATCTGCCGCTGTTGCCGGTGCTAAAATTATTCCATTCTACAAGTCATTAGAGTAACTATATTATCCCAGACCTGTTTTAACAGTTGAATGAGAGCCGGGATCGTTGTAAATGTATCTCTTTCACCGAATGACCTTGAACGGTAATTTAAAACTAAACGCCCTCTAGTATCACTACCGCCGAAGTTATTTCTGATAATATTTACACTTGCATAAAATATTTAAGAAAAACTGTATCACTTTACCTCATATCCTTCTTCTTATTAGACCGGTTTCGGGAACTTATTAAATTCCATCCTCAGTACTTTCTTCTTGTTTTATTAATTTAGTCTTTCTTTTGATATTTGTTTTTTTTTCAGAAAAAATATCAAATCAAAAGAAATCAGAAAAAATATCAAATCGAGAGAAAGGCTAAATTAATAAAAAAAATAGAAAAATCTAAACAGGGGGACAAAGAAACTACTTTCAAAAACAACAAAAAGGAAAATTAATGAATTTTCAATTCCCGGGGAAAAAGATCTAATTTTGAGGTTCTTTATTTTACCTACAGGGGAAGCAGGAGGCAATTCTTTAAGATGATATATCTATGGTCGTGAAAGTACTGAGGATGAAATCAAATAATGTCCCGAAACCGTTATAACACGAAGGATATAGGGTGATAATTTTTTTTCTTAAAAAGTAATACATCATGGTGTTAATTTCTAAAAAGTCGATTATGTAAGGGACATTATTACCAGGTGGGCCTAATATTGTTAAGCAATAAGCTACAACCTGGATCTCCATTATTCCAATCCTGGTGAAGTCAGGATTTGAGGCAAGGAACACAAACATTTACCCATCACGGCAGAAAGTATATATATACCGGTATATGAATAAGAAAGTTTTCTTGGGTTTTCCGCGTCTTGGATTCAAGTTCGGCCTTTGGCCACTGATTTCGACGTTTCGGCATGATCCCACATGCCATTATCAAGGAATGATAAGTTCGACTGACTGACTGACTGAATAAGGCGAAGTCTAGCTTCGCCCAGTGAGCTGCGTATGTTAGAACCGACTAGGCTCTTTGGTAGGTAAGTAGATAGTGGCTATCGTTACGGGGTTTTAGTTCACTTAATCTGAGCCTACTTGGCGGCGCCAGTATTTGCGTGCCGATGGTGATTAAAATTGGACAGAGATTTGGGATGTGATGACCTGAAGTAGGGCATCAGAATCCACACTGCCTTCAAGCCGAGATTCGGAAATCCAGCAGTGTGGAATGAGCCACGCCACTCCAGGTGAGAGCACATCGCCAAATCTCTGGCTGGATTTAATGAGTGTTAAATCGGGTAAATATTTTTCTTTATGTACAGCACGCCGCTGAGGCAAGGCGTCCCATACTGCGTACCATAGCATTTGCATGCAAAGATGTAAATGTATACATCTTGCTTACATTTTAGCCATTATCACTGATACACATATTCACCAATTGTGACACGAACAACAAGCGCTCCATTGGAGACTTAAAGCCAGCCTATATAGGCTGGAAGTCTTGGAGTGCCTGTTCGGTCATTAAGGGGTGAAATACAGGCTGCGTCTGTGCTCGAGCAGTGCTACGATCAATGCTTTGTTGAGCTTGATTGCCAGAACTTATGACGTGACTGAAGGATAGGGTGGGATTTACTTTTACAGAAGTAAAAGTACGGGGAGTGTTGACATTATGTGTTGGAGGTTTGGGTTCTCGGGCTTTTATATAAGCTTGCTTAGCTGCCTCATAAGCTGGGCAGTTACGATAGGAGGCAGGGTGGCCTGTTGCTCCGCAATTTGCGCATTGTAGTTTAGAGGGATCAAGTTGTGCCTCCGCTTTTATGGGCCATTCTTTATGATTATGTGCCTTTGAACATATAACGCATCGTGGCGTCAAGTTGCACCCTGCGAAGGTGTGATTAAAGTTCTGGCAGTTAAAACATTGTTTGAGTCCAGAACGCGGCCTGTATGGTTCCACAGCGACAACTGTGTACAACAAGCGATTTAGATTGTAAATTTCTCGAGCTGCAGCTGTATTCTCCAGCTCGATGACAAATAAGGGAAGTAGGATGGTGTTTTCTCCGTCCTTTTTTGACATTTGCTTCATTGTTTTGATAGGATATTCTAGCGCCAGTAGCTCACTATGTATGTCTTCAGTAGGGGTTGAGGATGGTAATCGCTTGAGTACTACTCTCAGTGGAAGATCTTTCATAAGTTGGTAAGTGTAATATTATTTGTTTACATTTTTGAAAAATTTCTTTAACTCTTGAAAATCCTCCACTGAGGATGCATAGTATCGAAGACCCTCACGGGTGTTTACCACTTTGAGATCACTTTTGATTTGTTTTCTTATTTCTCGATTCATTTTAAAAAGGTCCCCGTGTCCCATTACAGTAATAGGTGGGGCGTTTCTAATTTAGGTTGATTTGGATTTGTTTCTTTGGTGGCGTTTACCCATGAGGGTCCCGGAGCTGTTGTCACTGTGTCACGCCCTTTATTCTTATTTGTTAAGGGGTCAGCAAAAGGGCTCCCTGCAGTGGTGTTCATTTTTGACAAAATGTTAAATCTATTTTGAGTTTCCACTGTTGGGATCACAGCTTGTGGTTGGACCTTTTTTTCCCTGATGGCTGGACGACTTTATTGTTTTTACTTTATATGTTTTTCTTTTCTTAGAATTATTAGGTTGTTCTTCATTTTTTTTATCTTTTGCTTTTTCAGCTACTTTACCACTTGTTTTTTTTTTTTTGTTTTTTAGGTTTTGGTAGTTCGTTACGCATGTTATCACTGATGAAGCAGGCAGTTTGTACTTCCACTGCAATAGCTTTTACTTCCATGAGTAAGTCATGGTACATTATTGATTGGTCTGGTTCATTATTCATTAAGTCATTCAACCGATTGAGCGAAAACATGGTGAGGTCCCGAGCTGCGTCAGTACGCTCGTACTCTGGGTATGCCTGTAGGTAATTATACACTATGAAAAGGGTACTTTTAATTTTGTAAGTAATTTAAAAAAAATGCTACCTTCTTTAAAGTTTTACTTTTGACATGAGCTTCAAATTTTACTAAGGCAATGTCCCAGAGATTGAGCGGCCTGTAGTCCTCCTCGTCCATTTACATCACCTCGACAGTGCCCTTGGCAGCTGTAATGTTTGATGATGCCAAGACTTAGTTTATGGGCACAAAAAACACTAATCACAAACACTAACAACAGCAAATAAAAGTTGAACACCAACACAATATAGTTTAATAGAAGGTGCAGTGTCCACACTTTGATATAGACCACTATCACGACTGGTATAAAAGAAAAAACTGTTGAAGTTTCTTGTCTGTATCTAAATGATTCGTTGCTAAGGATTGTTTACCCTAGCAACAGCCTAATATGGCTACAAGATTAAGTTTAAAGCACTAAAATTGTAAATATTAATATTGTCAACAATATTCTTTCTTGAATTATAACAAATATAACTCCGTTTTAAGTCAAAACTTTGTAAACATCACAAAACAGAAATTATAACACAGATTATAATAATCATAATTCAGTTATTCCAGTTAAATAAGGATCTCTCAATAATGCAGATTAATTCTATCACAGCTTACTAGATCCTATATAACATGTAATACTCGTTTTTGATAAGTTCCAGTCACAGGTTTAGGTCTTATATAATTAAACAAATAGAATTTTCGCTGTGGTCCCTTTCCCAAAGACGTACACTCATCGATTTAGTTCTTATGTAGTTAAACATCTTCAGTTTTCAGTGTGGTCCGTTTCCGAAGACGTACACCCATCCAAGGTTTAGTTCTTATGATATTTATGAAATCTGGCCTCACGGTTGATTTGCTCTCAACGAATTCCTGACACACTTAAACAGCCAACATGATCAGATTAAATTCACTATGGAAGTTGAACAAGAACAGCGACTATTAAGTCTTCGGAAACGGACCGCACTGAAAACTCTATTTGTTTAATTATATGAGACCTAATCCTGTGACTCGAACTTATCATTACTTGATAATGGCATGTAGGATCATGCCGAAACGTCGGAATCAGTGGCCAAAGGCCGAACTTGAATCCAAGACGCAGAAAACCCAAGACAACTTTCTTATTCCTACTTAAATCCGCGAAAATCTGCAATATAACACACACATATATATATACACACATACAATTATAAATAAAAATAATGCAAATTTATTTTAGTTAAAAGAGAAAAAAAATTAAATAACTTACGGCTGGCTTCAAGAACAATTAATTTCATTGGTTGTAATCTAATAAAATTGTTTACTGTGTAAAAGCTACTTTTATAGTAAATATAAACATTTATCAAAATTAAATCGTCATATGTGTCAATATAATATATTACATTTTACGTCGGATTACGTATCTCATAAAAAATGGCATTCACTACTTTAAAATGCAATGTTAGGGATTTCCTGAATCCGGTTGTGATAATTAACTGTTCATTAATCAACTCTAACCAGGGGACTTTCAGCACTGAAAGGTTGTCTCAAACTTTGTAAACGTAACCGTTTAATGGTTCAACACCGTAGTTTCCTAATTTTAGAGTCCCTGTATCCGCTAAATACAACTATGTCACGTACCTTGTTAAACATAAGAAAATGTTCGAATTTATACCAATATGTTTTAAAAATGCTACTCTAATGTATTTTAATGCAAATAGTTAATATATATATATCATCCATCCACAGTAATTCTGCCCGAGGGCAGGGCTTTCACTGCAATCATAGCATTTTCATGCTATGCTTTACAGCTTTACTAGTAATTATAGGTGTGGTAGCTTCCCGTTCTTTCCACACCGTTGAAGGATTATGATGGTAATGATATGGATGATGATGATAATTGCCGGATGATTTTCGGGGACCGTTGGGCCCTAAGCTTCCTGACATTTGTCTTACGGGTGATGAAAAACCCCGAAAGAAAAACTCATCCAGGAGCCTGTCCCGACCGGGAATCGAACCCGGGCCCGCTGCGTGACAAGGCAGCACGCTACCTCGAGACCACAGCGGTGGACAATATATATATATATATAAAAGCCAGTATACTTATTAACGAACCCTTACAGTCGACATCGCCCTCCCACAGACTTGCACGAGAAAGCAGAAGAAATGCTAAGAGAACTCTGCAAATGCAGTAAACAATCAGGACTTCAAATAAATGTCTGAAAAACAAAGATAATGACTAACGGTACAAAAAAGCTAATCCAGATCGAATATCACGAAATCGACTACATCAATGAATATGTTTACTTGGGCCAAGCCGTATCATTCACCAACCAAACTCTGAACGAAATCGAAAGAAGAATCACACAATCATGGAAAAAATTCTGGGCTTAAAGTTTGTACTACTAGAAAAAAACAGCAGCCTAAAAATGAAAAATAGCAGTCATGGACCTGTGTATATTACCTGTGTTAACATTCGGATCGCAGACATGGTAATTAACAAGAAAAGAATAGCCATGTTAGAAATTTGCCAGAGAAAAATGGACCGGTAGCTAATAAACATCTTCAGGAAAGAGGACGACATCCTCAAGATAACGGTACTGAAAGACGAAGCAACATCAGCAATAGGGTTGAAATGGAAATGGGGGGGATCATGTGCTCCGAATGGAACCAAAAATGTGAACTTATGCAGTGACTATGTGGGAACCCAGACTTGGGGGGGGGGCGGGGAAGCGTTCGAGTGTAGTGTTAGTGTCATCTAGGAAAATTGTGGACTAGAATAGCGCAAGACAGACAAAAGTTGAAGCAATCCATAAAAAAGTGGAAGTGATAGTATCAAAGGGTTGGCTAACCCGGGATGTAACGTAGGCCACCCTGCAGTCGCAGGAGGCCCTTGCACGAAGTGGGATGGTTAAGGGCTAATTCTTAATATATAAAAATTAAATTTACACAGAATTGAATATCTTAAATCACTCTACAAAAAAGTCAAAAACAGCATATATTTATCTTTTACGGACAACTCACAATTGCCATTTTTGTCTTTCATTGATGCCAAGAAGATCGGGATAAGTAGATTCCTCGTCAAGCGTGCACATTCGATTGTGATAGGGATTTTTTGCAAAATGTTCAGGATTTTCCCGGGATGGTTATAGGCTATAAGAGAGTTTTAATGCTCAAGCCCTTCACCCTTAAAAATCACCCTTTGTAGTGAAAAGAAAAATAAAGGTGGCTTTTTGTTCAACTAAATGGTTTACGCTGCCAAAACCATAACAAATACATCAAATTAATATAAACAGAATTGGATATCTACAAAAAAGCTCTCAACAGCATATGTTTATATTTTATGGATAACTCACAATAACCATTTTTGTCATTCATTGATGCCAAGAAGATCGGGATAAGTAGATTCCCGGGGAAGCAGAGCAGCAGCACGGATAACTCGAATTAACGAAGTTTGTCTATTTATGCCAAATATATCGGGATACGTAGATTCCTGGGCAATGTCGGATAATCAGCAAGGGGTATCTAAAAATAACGATATAAGTTAGTAATTGTTTTTCCTTATACTTATTCAACTAAACGTAAAAACACATTATAATTTATTTAGGCATAGCAGCGCACGCCGGGTATGTATATATATATATACGAATGTTTGCATGTTTGTTCCTTATAGACTTCTAAACCGCTCAACCGACCTTCATGAGAATTTAAACACAGATTTTCTAGTACGATGAGTGTTGCAGCCGCTATCTATTACGCTTCAAAACAAAGGTGTAGGAATTGACTGGAAACAAAACTTAAAACATCGCTCTAGTGGTCAAATTTTTTGTTTCTTATGATACGTTATCGGCCGCGGTGGACTAGTGGTTATGCTCCTTGCCTCTGGTCCCGAGGGTTGCGAGTTCAAACCCGGCCGGGGTCGATGGATTTTTTAGGATGGATAAAATCCAAGGAGCAAGTCCTCCGGGAGGGACTTTAAGCCGTGGGTCCCGAGTCTGAAGATTTTCAGGCTCGTAAAAGATCCTTAAGCCTGAATGAAAAGGCATCTAAGCAAAATTTACCGAATTTTCCCGTCCTAGTACTACCTTGGTTTCCTAGAAGTCAGTATGAGGCGGAACGCAGATCACGGACCACTCAAATGACATTTGTACGAAAACAAGTGTAACTAAATTATTATGGTTCAAATTCTTCCCTCTAGGGGGAGAGCGCCTAAATCTCTGTTAAGAGAAACATGGGCTTACAAGATACAAGAAGATACAAGTTTATGTTCTTAGTTTGAAAAAGTGTTTTGCCTTTATATTTAAATGATTTATTATTTTATAGGGTTTAAAATGTTTTATACCTTTATTATTTAGGAACATATTTACAAAGAAACTCAGTATAGGCCTATGTTATTAAAATGATTGGAGATAGGTATTAGGCTATCCAAAATGAGCGAGATCCGACCATTAGAAATGAGGATTTACCTGGCATCCGAAATTAAAAATTGACTCTAGCAACCGCCATGTTTGGTTCGTCGCTATGAAATAGCACATATCTATAATCAAAATACTTGTAAGCCCCTATTTTCCCTGAACGAGATTCAGCCGCTCTCCCCCTACAAGGAAGAAATTGAACCATACTAATTTAGTTACACTTGTTTTCGTATAGATGTCATTGGAGTGGCCCATGGTCAGCGTTCTGCCTTATACTGACATCTAGGAAACCAAGGTAGTACTAGGACGGGAAAATTCGGTCAATTTTGCTTAGAGCCCTTTTTATTCAGACTTAAGGATCTTTTACGAGCCTGAAAATCTTCAGACTCGGGACCCACGGCTTAAAGTCCCTCCCGGAAGACTTGCTGCTTGGATTTTTCCATCCTAAAAAATCCATCGACCTCGGCCGGGTTTGAATCCGCGACCCTCGGGACCAGAGTCAAGGGGCATAACCACTAGTCCACCGCGGCCGATATCGAAAATACTGTTTTTAAAAATAGTAAAACAGGTGAAATTGGCGCTTCATTTGCTTTACCTTAGTGTCACGTTCTAGGTAGAAATAAATACTGTTTCAACCCTCTTTTAGTCTTTTTCAACTTGTTCAATGGCATATTTTAAATAAAACTTGGACCGGCGAGATTATAAAATCTACCTTTTTTCTTCTTCTTCTTCTCTTCACTGTGTGAATTTATCAGAATCACATATTTTTGTTTCCGAGACAAAAAAAAATGTTTTTGTTCCACAGTGTAATTTATAGAAAAGTCTGTTAATTAATATAAATATAAAAATAACTTATGACAAACAAACAAATATATGCAATATATTATATGGACTATTTAACTCATGCCCCAAATGGTAGACAATGACAATCACGTTTCAATGAATTTTGTTTTACAACCAAAGACAGTCGTGTTTCGCCTATCTTTTTTATCGATTTATCTTTATCAGCTCCTGCTTTTGTGATAAAGAAAGCTCCTCTTTTAATATTCTGAACAGGTCAGAGCATTATTTTCCAGTGTCTCACGCTCCAACAAATACATTGTATAAAGCAATTAATGAACAGATTCCTTGATTTCACTGAGTTGTTATGACATATAGTGTTGGTTATAATATACAGTTTCACGTGTATCATTATTTCTCCACTGGGGTGCATTCTTAGAACATTGCGATCCTATTTGGCAATAAATAATATGATCAAGTTGCAGTGAATAAACATAACCTCACATTTCTCATTTGTACATTGTCATTTACATTAAATAGGGCCTATATAAATATTTTAAAATACCGGTAACTATATTTAAATAGTGATTTTTTAGTAAACAGCTTAATTTTATTCGTTAAATATTCCTAACAAATGCCACTCTTGATTTCCAAACCCTCTAGATAAATTGGAAATCACTTGTGGCATTACTTATGATAAGGTGGTCTATTTACTAACACTTATTATGAAAATTTTTCTTAAGAAAAATGACGTATCGGTATAAATGAATCAGTCATTTTAAAAAGGAATCATCTCCATTTTTTTTAATTTCACTTCTTTCAATATGTCATGTTTAGATACCTACTTCTATCGTTTCTGTGTGAGAACGGATCAACTACACTATTCCTTTAACACTTACTGACTTTATTCAGTATCAATTTCAGATTCAGTGCTTTATCCTGAACAAGTTGAACCAGTTTTTTTCCCCTCTCCTGTAAAATTTGATCAGCTGTAGATGATCCCTTTTCAAAATGACTGATTCAATTAAAGAGCGTTACTAATGAATTAGGTCTCCAGCCGCCACTGATAAAACTAATTAAAAATATCAGCCTCAAAACCAATTTGATCAATTATTAAGATGGCGCATGCAGTTCACTTATGCACCATTAAATTTCTTCATAAAAAGTGTCAAGCAATCACAGATATCAAGACCAATCAATGATATCCGGGTTCGAAATCGATAATTACAAATACATAAATAAATAGTAAATCGGATAGAAAATTTTATCTGGTCATTTCTAAAATTATATTATGGTTTTTAACAAGAGTAATTTTATTTTGTGATAAACAGTTGAAAGGATCATATCTTGATCATTATTTCTAAGCATAATCTTTGCTATCAATAATAATGATCATTTGTGAACAACATTTCTTATAAACTAACATAGTCTATAAAGTTTGATGATAAAATGTACTATTACTCCCTGGATGTAACACTTTTTTTTAGGAATTTTCTTTCTAGTTTGACAGGTCTACAACAGATCAGATTTTAGAGAAGAAATGGGAATATAATGGCACTGTACATCAACTATATGTAGTCTTCAAAAAGGCATACGATTCAAGTAAGAGGGAGAAGTTAAATAGTATCCTGCTGGAGTTTGGAATTCGTTAAAAGTTAACTAATACGAATGTGTCTAAATAGAACAAAGAATAGAGTGCGTGCAGGCAAACCTTTTTCGTATACTTTGAAATCCACAGTGGGTTAAAGCAAGGAGATGCACTATCTCAATTATTAAATTTTGTATTACAGCAAGCCATCAAAATTTTGGAGAATGAAGAAGTCTACAACTCTATGGTATAACTAGGCTGTTAGTTTATGCTGATGATGTAGTATTATTGAACGATAAAGAGGATATACTGACGGACAAAACGCACACACTATTGAGTAACACTAAGAAATTGAGACTGGAAACAAACATCAATAAAATTAAATTTATGTTCACACACAGAAATGCAATATGTAATAGAAATGGACAGCTAATGAAAAATTAGGGACATTTTGAAGAAGTGGCTGAATTCAAATGTTTAGGAACAATAATTACAAATAGGAACGACATGCGCAAAGAAATTAAACAGGCTCAATTCTGGAAATGCATGATATTATGCATTACACGGACTCTCGTCGTCCCAACTCCTATCAAAAATCGTTAAATTGAAAATATATAAGATCTCCTAGTTATATTATATGCTCGCGAAACATGGAGTATATTTTGAGGGTGGAGAAAATATTACGAATATTTTAGAATAAAGTTCTTAGGAAAAGAAGATAAATATTCAGTTGATAAGACCATCAGAATGGATGCAACATTATAAAGGTTTACTTACTTACTCACTGGCACTATCGAACCCGTAGGTTCATGGCCGCGCGGACATAAGCTCTCCATACATCCCTATCCTCAGCCAATGCTTCCCAATCATTCCCTGTATAATCTACATCCCTCAAATCATAGTTAATGTTGTTCTCCCACCTCATTCTTGGTCTACCAACAGGGCGTTTTCCTTCTGGCTTTCCTACAAGAAGTTTCCATGCACGTCTTTCATTCCCCATACGCGCAACATGTCCTGCCCATCGCAGTCTACGAGACTTAACTGTTCTTATTATATCTGGCTTCCTATAAAGACCATGTAGTTCATTGTTATGTAGTCTTCTCCATTCACCTGTCTGTTCATCTCTCTTTGGTCCAAAAATTTTCCTAAGAACTTTATTCTCAAATACTCGCAATCTCCTTTCCTCCCTTAAAGTAAGAGTCAATGTTTCGCACCCATATAATATAACTGGTAGAATAATAGTTTTATATATTTTCAGCTTAACGTTTTTTGAAAGGAGTTGGGACATCACAAGTCTCTGTAATGCATAATAGCACGCATTTCCAGAATTGAGCCTATGTTTAATTTCTTTGTGCATCTCATTCCTATTTGTGATTATTGTTCCTAGGTATTTGAATTCACCCACTTCCTCAAAATTTCCCTCATTTGTCCTTAGCTGTCCATTTCCATTATATACTGAATTTCTACGTGTAACCATATATTTAGTTTTATTGATATTTACTTCCAGTCCCAATTTCTTAGTGTTACTGAATAGTGTGTGCGTGTTGGCCTTTAGTATCTCCTCGCTATCGGCCAGTAGTACTACATCATCAGCATAAACTAACAGCTTATTAATACCATTCAGTTGTAAGCCTTCCTCATTCTCTAAAGATTTAATGGCATGCTCTAGTACAAAATTAAATAGTAGAGGAGATAGTGCATCTCCTTGCTTCAACCCATTCTGGATTTCAAAAGTGTCTGAAAACTCTTTGCCTACACGCACCCTACTCTTTGAGCCATTTAGACACATTCGTATAAGTCTAATTAACTTTTTAGGAATTCCGAACTCCAGCAGGATACTATAGTATAACTTCTCCCTCTTAATTGAATCATATGCTTTTTTGAAGTCTACATATAGTTGATGTTCAGTACCATTATATTCCCATTTCTTTTCTAAAATCTGTCTTATACTAAAAATCTGATCTGTTGTAGACCTGTTTCTTCTAAATGCACATTGATGATCTCCTAGAATGTCATCAACATAGGGAGTAAGTCTGCTTACTAATATATTTGTTAGAATTTTGCACGAAGTTGAAAGTAATGAGATGCCCCTGTAGTTGTTGCAATCAGTTTTATCTCCTTTCTTATAAATTGGTACGATAAATGATTCCTTCCATTCATCTGGAAGAGCTTCTTTTTCCCAAATCATACTAAGCAACCAGCGTATCTTGTCCATCAATTTTTCTCCCCCTGATTTTATCAGTTCTGCTGGGATCTCATCTGAACCTGATGCTTTATACATCTTCAATTTCTCAATTGCCATTTCAACCTCTAATGCACTTGGCTCTGCGACTAGCATTTCTGCTGTCTGTAACTTATCCTCCTCAATGTCTTGTTCTGTATGTACATTTAATAGCTGATTAAAGTACGAGTAACTTTTCCATCTATTTAATATACTCTTAGAATCTGCAATCATATCCTCATTTTCATTCCGAATTATGTTTGTTCTAGCCTGAAATCATTTCTTCTCTATACTAATTCCCTGATATAATTCTCTAATGTTCCTATTTTTAAAGGTTTATTTAAGAAAATATAAATGAGTTTCAACTACAAGATACGGATGTAGAATATAAATTTGACACTCCAGAGATAACAGAAGATAAAGTAAAAAGAGCTTTGAAGGAGGTAAAAAATGGGAGAGCACCAGGACCAGGAAATATTCAGACGGAACTCCTAAAACATGGAGGAGATATTTTAGTAATATTTTTAACAAAACTTTTTAATAAAATTGAAATTGTAGACGATATCCCAGAAGACTGGAATTTATCGTACATTACTCCTATTTTTAAAAAAGGTGATAAAAAACTGTGTTCCAATTATAGAGGTATAATCGTTATACCTTCAACAGCTAGGAATTTTAGTAAAATTATAAATTTTAAACTTAAGGAGATAAAAAATAACTTAAGAGAAGAACAATGTGGATTCCGGAGTGGAAGATCATGTATTGATAATAAACGTGGCAGACCAAGATGGAAATGGAAAACCTACGTCAGAACAATAATGGAGGATAGGAATTTGGAAGAGGGAGATTGGAATCATAGAGATAAATGGAAACAGAAGACGGCAAACCTATAAGTGGGGGAAGAAGAAGAAGAAGAAGAAAAAGAAGGAAAAGTTTTTTGACCAAAGAGAGATGAACAGACAGGTGAATGGGGAAAACTACTTAACAGTGTACTAAATTGTGTTTATAGGAAACCAGATATATACTAACTAAAATTTTGTAGACTGCGATGGGCAGGACATATGGCACGAATGGAGAATGAAATAGGTACATGGAAGCTTCTTGTAGGAAAACCAGAGGGAAAAGAACCAGTTTAAAGATCAAGAATGAAGTGGGAGAATAACGTTATCCATGACTTGAGGAAGTGGATTATACAGGGGATGAATGGAAAAACATTAGCTCAGGATAAGGATGTATGGTGTGATTATGTCCGCACGGCCATGAACCTGAGAGTTCGATAGAGCAAATGAGCGAGTTAGTTAGACACGTTTGACAAATTGAGTTTCGTGTTACACACAGACATCAATAAGATTTTATTTTACAATTTTTGGACTTACTTGTATTTTCTTCAGAATTTGTATCGAATTCACCAATGCACGACCTTTTATTTCGCCCCATATTACCTTCAACTTGTATGTTATATACGATGCGAACACACAGACTATCAGAAATAAACTGCTGAATTGTTTAGAGGATTGGGGATTTGTTAGCAATGCTAGGAAAAAAAATAACAGCTTGTTTGCTAACTCAGCAGCTCTAATCATTCTTAGAATCAAGAAAAGAGAGGGAGAAGTAAGTATAACAGTATTACATCTCTTTCACGTTTTGATTACGGATGAAGTTCAGCGCTGTTATCGTGTTTTGACTAGAGGACACGGTTGGAGATAAACATCGGTCATTTAGTACAGTCCGACTAAAGATTAGCTAACGTAAACCGTCTCGTATATTCGCGTAATATGAAAGTACGAATCATAGTGAATTTAATAAAACTATTTAACTCATGCCCCAAATGGCAGTCAATGACCAATCAAATTTCAATGAATTTTCATTTACAATCAATCACAGTCGTTTTTCACCTCGATTTTATCACTTTCATTCCATCAAGTGGCTCCCAGATTGTTCATACAGTACACAAATGTAACCAGATTCTGCTTGCGAGATATAATAGAAAAACATTCGTAGCAACTGATTATACCACAAAAAAAAAACACTATTTGCACTTTCTTCAACTTATTATTTCCCCGGTAATAACGTTCCAGAAAAATATAATTGACATATTTACATCATAGGACATCAGAAATTTAATAACCTGTAATGATGTGTTTCATTTTTTCTCCACTAGGGTGCATTCTTACAATATTGCGATTCTATTTGGCAATAATAATATGATCTGGTTGCAGTGATGAACAAATTAAACATAAAGTTTCTCATTTGTTTTCAAACATTCCCGTTTACATTAAATAAATATATATTTTAAAATGACTTTATTTAAATAATGATTTGTGTGTAAACAGCTTAATTTTATTCGTTAAATACTCCTAACAAATGCATAATTTGGAAATGACTAGTGGCATTACTTATGTCAATTTAACTCATGCCCCAAATGAGAGTCAATGACCAATCACGTTTCAATGATGTATGTTTTACAACCAATCACAGTCGTGTTTCACCAAATATTTATACTTACTTACTCACTGGCACTATCGAACCCGTAGGTTCATGGCCGCGCGGACATAAGCTCTCCATACATCCCTATCCTGAGCTAATGCTTTCCAATCATTCCCTGTATAATCTACTTCCCTCAAAGCATAGTTAATGTTATTCTCCCATCTCATTCTTGGTCTACCAACTGGGCGTTTTCCCTCAGGCTTTCCTACAAGAAGCTTCCATGCAAGTCTTTCATTCCCCATACGCGCAACATGTCCTGCCCATCGCAGTCTACGAGACTTAACTGTTATTATATCTGGCTTCCTATAAAGACCTTGTAGTTCATTGTTATGTAGTCTTCTCCATTCAACTGTCTGTTCATCTCTCTTTGGTCCAAAAATTTTCCTAAGTACTTTATTCTCAAATACTTGTAATCTCCTTTCCTCCCTTAAAGTAAGAGTCCATGTTTCGCACCCATATAATATAACTGGTAGAATAATAGTTTTATATATTTTCAGTTTAATGTTTTTTTAAAGGAGTTGGGACATCAAAAGTCTCTGCAATGCATAATGGCACGCATTTCCAGAATTGAGCCTACATTTAGTTTCTTTGTGCATCTCATTCCTACTTGTGATTATTGTTCCTAGGTATTTGAATTCAGCCACTTCCTCAAAATTTCCCTCATTTGTCCATTTCCATTATATAAAGAATTTCTACGTGTGACCATATATTTAATCAATATTAAATTTACATATTAAAGAAAGCCCCTCCTTTCTAATATTCTGAACAGGTCTGACCATTATTTTGCAGTGACTGACTCTACAAGAAATACGGCTACCAGATTGTATATATAGTGCATGGATGTCAACACATAGCGCTTGCAGGAGTTAATATAAAAACATTTGTAGCAATTGATTATACCACCAAAAAAAGAAACCACTGTTTGCACTTTCTTAAATGTATTTTTTTTCCAGGTAATAATCCAGAAAAATATAATTGTCATATTTACATCATACGACATCAGAAATTAATTAATATACAGTTTGATGTGTTTCATTTTTACTTCACTTGAGAGCATTCTTACAATATTGCGTTCCTTTGGCAATAAATAGTATGCTCTGGTTGCAGTGATAAACAAAAGAAGCAGATGAAGCGTACCAATCGTTTCTCATTTGTTTTCAAACATCGCCGTTTACATTAAATATATAAAATATTTTAAAATAACTATAGTTAAATAATGATTTGTGAGTAACAGCTTAATTTTATTCGTTAAATAATCCTAACAAATGCCACTCTTGATTTCCAAATTCTCTAGATAAATTGGAAATCACTCGTGGCATTACTTATGATAAATCAGTGTAACTGCAGCGATTTATTCCTACTGACCATGTATTGTACAAGAACCCCCTCTACGTTCCCCTTCTGACTTCAATTGTTCATACTTCTACCGTCGATAAGTAACAGAACTAGAACTTAATACTGTTCAATGTTCCAGAATTACAATTTATGACCGAGTCACGGCGGTATAACCGTTCCATCAGGTACTGAGTAAATGCGGTATCCTAATGTCTGTCCAGAGACTAAAAGGTAGCAGCCCTACCACTGGACTACTTAGCGTCGGGCCAGTAACCTGTCCTAAGGAACTTCAAAACTACTTTCAAGTCTCAACACGAAAAAAGCCAGAAGGAATTTATGTAAACAATCTGAGAAAAAAATGTCATTATTCAGTCTGATTTTTTACTTTTAAGTGATTTTTTCTATCAATGTCTATCCATAGTAATTCTGCCCGAAGGCAGGTCTTTCACTGCAATCACAGCATTTTCATGTTATGCTTTGCAGCTATACTAGGGAATTATAGGTGTGGTAGCTTCCCGTTGCTTTCCACACCGGCGAAGGATGAGGATGATGATGATGATGGCCGGATGATTTTCGAGGACCGTTCTGCCCTAAGCTTCATGACATTTGTATTACAGGTGAGGAAAAACCCCTAAAAAACCTCACCCAGGAGCTTGTCCCAACCGGGAATCGAACTCGGGCCCATTTCATGACAAGGCAGCACGTTACCTCGAGACTACACCGGTGGACTCTATCAATATAATGATTTTTATTGAAAAAAAGTATCGTTCAGATAATGATCATTATTTTTACTTGAATCATTAAAACTCAAATATTGATTTTTATTTCTGTGGATAAATTCGGCATGAATTAAAAATTTAACGATTATAAATAATGATTATATCAAGATTTCCTGAGAAAAATAATTATCGATTTGAAACCTTGAATGATACGAAAGAAAAAAGATCAGTGTCAAATCAAAATCTAACTGTGGTTGAGTATATGAAATAGATATCGGAGAAATGTATGAAATTTGTATTCCAAGGCTAGAGACATATCAAGGCTATGGGAGTAAAAAGTAGGCAAGTCGTTATTTAAATAAATATGGCCTTGTAGAGAAATTCTAGCTAAGTTTCAGAACACATATGATATAGTAAAACTACTTCTGGAGACGTAAAGGATTTTACGGCTAAATTGGAATATATTAACTGTTACAAATGCTCATTGTTCTATTTGTGAATTTCTTCTTCTTCTTCTGCACTTCTTGGATTAGGCACTAATTGCCTGTTACGTCTTCACTAATATATCTATGACCAATATTTGTGAATTTCTAACATTTAATTTCGAGGACTTCTTCTTCACAGTTTAGGCTTATTTACTAGCCTGTTCCGGCTACAAATTGCTGCTCTTTCCATCTTTTCTTTGGACATCCCAAACTCATTCTTCCTCTTGGTGAATAGCTGTATGCTGCTTTTGGTATTCTATTCTCAGTCATCCTTGCCAAGTGTCTTTCCAGTTTGTCCTGTATTTCTCTATTGTTGTGTTTAATTCCTCTACTTTTAGTTGATGTCTTATTTCTGTGTTATGTTAATTTCGGGGACATTAAGTTATTATGTTTGAATTAGGAATTTCCAAAAGGGATCAAATCAAATTGTGTTGTTGTTTTTCTTTTTGAGCAATGCCACCAGGTTGTCATTTATGACATTTCTGACTTCCTCCCCTGGCATTGGCGGAATTGTAATTAATTTCTTAGGTTGTGGCACCTGGAAGGCGGAGTTACGTTACCTTGATGATATCCTTCCATCCATAGTAATTCTGCCCGAAGGCAGGTCCTGCACTACAATCATAGCATTTGCATGCTATGCTTACAGCTTTACTAGGGAATTGTAGGTGTGGTAGCTTCCCGTTGCTTACAACACCGGTGACGGATGATGATGATGATGATAATGATAAAGATGATGATGATGATGGCCATATGATTTCGGGGACCGTTTGGGTCTTGAAGTTTTCCTGACATTTGTCTTTACAGGTGAGGAAAAACCCCGATAATAACCTCACCCAGAAAACTGCCCCGACCGGGGATCGAACCCGGGCCCGCTGCGTGACAAGGCAGCACGCTACCTCGAGACCACAGCGGTGGACTCTTTATGATATGATGGGTGATAAATGATAAGGTAACGCCAGGAGAGTTCTTAAACTAAATTCCAGACCATGGGCAACCACAGGAATATTTTTCTCCAAAGAAATATCCCTATGGTCTGACCGGGAATCGAACCCCAGGACCTCATGAACTGTAGTCAGAAACGCTGACCACTAGCCCATGAGGCTGTTAGTTTATTTATGAACGAGTCTATTCTTATTTTATCTTACCTCATACTTCATATGTTTAAAAAAGTATGAAATATGAGGTAAGATAAAATAATAGACTCATTCATAATTGAAGAACCTCATAATGTTATTTCCCACAATAAATGTATGAATTTAGTTTATACTCGTTTGGGATTCTCTAAACCTCGTCTTCGCCATCATGAACCAAAGGAACCTAGTCCTGCACAACATACAAAGTTCTTCTTCTTCACTTCCTAGTTTAGGTATTAGTTACCTAATGTACTTAATCTAACATATAAAAATGAATGTTCGTTTGTTTATTCATATGTTATGCGCTGCCATACGGTTCATCCGATTGTGATGGGTTTATTTTTTGCAAAATGTTCAGGAGATTCCAGGGATGAACATAGGCTATAAGAGAGTTGTGATACTCAACTCCTACACCCTTAAAATCACCCTTTGTTGTGAAAAACGTGAAAAAAATCCTTTTTTACGCTTAAATGGCTTACGCTGCCTAAACCACAACAATACACAAAATTAATTTACATAGAATTGAATATCTGAAAACCCTCTAAAATAAATGTCCGCGACAGCATATGTTTATCTTTTACGGATAACTCACAATAACCACTTTTATCTTTCATTGATGCCAAGAAGGTCGGGATAAGTAGATTTCCGGGCAAGCAGAGCAGTAGCACGAATAACTCGAAATAACAAATTTTGTCTTTCAGCTCATTTATGCAAAATACATCGGGATACGTGGATTCCCGGGCAATGCCGGGTAATCAGCACGGGGTATCTAAAAATAATAACGATATAAATTTATAATTATTTTTCCTTTTACTTATTCAACTAAACGTAAAAACATATCATTTATTTAGGCGTACCAGCGCACGCCGGGTATTAGCTAGTGGTATATAAATGTGTTGGAACCTACGAAAGATATCAAGTTCTAGACATAGTCCCTATTGTTGATGAAAATCACATTAATCATGACAATTTCATGGTTACTGTTTATGTGGAATAGAAGTTGATAATCAGGAAGCGGGGTTCTAGTAAGTATTCAATGAAGTTAAGAATGAACGGGGTATAAGGAGGGATGACGTACCTGTGATCGTGCAGTGTTCAGTATAAACAAAATGATGTTCGGTGGAAGGCATTACACACTGCTACAAAAACAGTTATACCATGATAAGGAATTATAGAAAGAAGCAAACAATCGTTTGTTTAAGTTATTTGTAGTATGCAATAAAACTACCTCATTTTAAATATGGGTTTAAAGTACAGAAATATTTTCTTATACATCATGATTACAGTTATTGCAATGTGTTTCTGAAGGAATTTTTCTGTTAGTATATTTGTTTACGAAAACTAGGATGCTGTACTTATTTTAAAGGAATATCGGCTCTTATTAATGCACGACACAAATCCTCGAAAAAATCTGATCTGTAGTTTGGGTCTGCGGAGGTTGAAGCTATACTCCCTCCCCCTTTTTTTTAATAATAGCCTACAACGTTTTCCTTGTGTTTTCTTGAATTACAGTGTTGTTTAACATGATGTTCGAACTTCCTTTGAGCTCTATGTGACGAACCTTACCTTTGATGTTTTCGCTATTTGTGCCAAATTCCTGCATAAATGATGCTAATTGTGATGATGATGATTATTTTGAGGTATTACTCTATTTTACTTTAGGCATATTGCCACAGTTCGTTACTACTCTGTATGCAGCGAATAAGTGAAAGAGTCGCTACGAAACACTCTGTTGTAGAGGAACGAGTCCTGCGCAGTACATACTCCGTGTGGCAGGTAATATGAAGCGTCTGTTTACTTACTCAAACCCCGCTCCCTGGTGATGATATTAATATACAAGACTGAAAATAAGTTTCACTGGCTATAAATGTGGTGTTAATTCCCAACGAAGTCTTCTTGTTAAAGATGCCGCAATGACGTGTATTTGCTCTTTAATTGGCATTATATCCTATTGGAATCATCAATTGGTTCGATTTATTAATAAAACAGAAGAAAACGAACGAGCAGTCATTCAATAATTTTGAGAATTTTCCTCATCATTGAAGGTTTTTTCCAACCAACCTTAGTAATTAACATGTGTTAAAAAACACATAAGCGACTACGGACTTATAGATTATAAGTAGGGAGCGGATTTTTTGTGTTCTAAAAGTTAAGATTGCAACATAATATAGCAATAAAATTAATTTTATCAATATACTATGTTGCAATCTTAACTTTTAGAACATAAAAATTCGCTCCCTAATAATCAATTTGCAACAAACATTCACACATTTCCTTTAATTAAAGTTCTAAATCGTTCTCTGACCTCTGTGTCTTGATCCGTTACACCAAATTTCCGCAATGAATTCTTCCAGTTTGTTCTTGGTCTTCCTCTTCTGCTCCCTCTTTCAATTTTCCATCCCCCAGACAGCCTTTGGTAGTCTTCCATTCTACATTCTTCTTACATATGTATATCACATTAGCCTTCTGTGTTCAATCTCATCCATTAAACTTCTTTCTGCATTCATCCATTTTCTAATTTCTGCATTTCTAATTTTTTCCAGTAGAGAGCTCATCTACAAAAATCCATTTCAACTGCAGTTATTCCGTTGGTATGTTGTTGTGTCATTGTCCAAACTTCCGATCCTTATAACATTATAATTTCTAGTATGAACTTATATATTAGTTTTGTTCCGTTAATGATATTTTTACTCCATAGAATAGAGTTTGACATTCCTATCTTTTTCTTCCATTGCTTTTTGCTATTTCTTTATTTGATGTTCCATCTTTCTCTAAAATTCATCCCAAATAACGTACGAGTAGTAATAACTTAAACGTGTGCCGAATTACGCAATAAACCTAATAATAAGTCATGCGTGATTTTGTTTTCACTGCGGTCCGCCACATTTAAACAACTTATAAGAGAAATTAAAGGGTTAATATGCGTTTGAATCGGAAGCCTAGTAGCTTAATGGTCAGACCATTGGTATACAAAACCAGAGAAATTGGGTTCAAATCTCGAATCTGGCATACAAATAACATATAAAGTTCAAATATGTTCAATGTGTACACGTATGTGATACATATTTTCAGAGGTTGGTACTATTGCTTGACTTTGTGTTTGCTTGCTTGGAGCTATAGCTCTCCTTGAAAAAAGGTTTGCTTGCACATAAACGTATTTACAAAATATGGAGGAGAAAATCAGGAAGAGAAAAGGAGTGACCAACGAGGACAGAATAGATATGTGAGGAATTAAATCAAGAGGGCTAAAATTATAAGTTTATCTCAAATAAATCACACAGGAAAGAAGGTTCTTCTTAGAGAAACTGGATCTCCAAGCAGGTACTTTTATTTCACGATAGCTACGATTCCAATACATTACAAACAATGAAATATTGTTTTTTTTATAATACAGTACTTTTAACTGATAAGGAAATTGCCACCATTGCATATCGAAACCTACCTTGAAATTTCTCCCAGAGTAGCTTTGTAATATACTTGAAGAACGTGTCCAAAAAAATAATAATAATGAAGTCTGGCAAATTCCTACCAGGGAAATGAAAAGAATTTTAAGTACAGAAATGGATGTTTTAAGAAGATCAGTTGGAAAATCTAGAATGGAAAGAATAAGAAATAAAGAAATAATGGAAATTATGGGTGTACAAGAGGAGCCGGACATCATAGACAACATAGAAAAGAAAGGATTGCAGTGGTATGGTCATGTCAAAAGAATGCCTGAGCAAAGATTGCCAAAAATTGTTATGGAATGGATCCCAATGGAAAGGAGGAAGAGAGGAAGACCGAAGAAAACTTGGATAGAAGGGGTACAAGCAGCCATGAATATCAGAGGAATGGAGGAAGATCAAAGGATGGACAGTGAGGAATGGCTTTTGGTTTCCGGAAGACGGCGGCAGCTGCCATGATATCGGATGATGATGATGATGATGATAATAATAATAATAATAATAATAATAATATTAATAATAATAATAATAATAATAATAATAATTGGTGTTTTCAATTGAAAGGCACCGAAATCGAAGCCAGAATCCAGCGATGACAACTCACTACACGAAACGGATTGCTTAAATAAGAGCGGAGTGGAGTGAGGCGGGATGAAGCGTGAACGGCAGGTAGTAAGGACTATCAAATTTACCAATTCAGGTGTTGTATTATTTCCCTGTAGTTTAAATGAGATAATTAATGCTCGGTTTTAGTGCCTTGCAGTTAAAAAAGATAACATTTTGCCCACAATCTTGGTACGCGATAATGCTTCTCTGGAAGAAATTTCAAGGTAGGTTTTGGCATGCAATGGTTAACAGTACCCTTGAGAGAATTTATTTTAATTTACAGATGTAGAAAAATCATTCCTTTGAAAACTTTGAGGAAGTACATGAGTGTACCCCTATAAAAACACCTTCTTCTTCTTCGTCACGGTTTAGGCTTATTTACTAGCCTGTTCCGGCTCCAAATTGCTGCTATTTCCATATTTTCTTTGGCCTTCCCAGACTTTTTCTTCCTCGTGGTGAATATATAATATTAGAAAATAAACCAATAGAACAAGTGGTAAGATCCTAGGTTGCGAAATATCATACACAGCGGAAACAGATATAAATAACAAACTAAATAAAATCACCACAACCACATATTTTAAACACCTCTGATTTTTCTAAACTAGACTTTCTTTTTACTTAACATCAGTTGAGTTCAATAGATATATAAAATGAATTAATGGAGATAAAATCACATATTACTTGCCCAAGTTAAATCTGCACGTGGAAAATATGCTAGGAATGTGCTGTCGATTTGCTTCCTTCTCTTACTATGTTGCCACTTCCTGTCCCCTGTATTGTGTTATTTGACTGGGAGCCGAGAGCTGACAAATACTGCAGTAGTCGTAGTATTCTGGTCATTCCACTGAGACGTATATGGCCTTAATAAAAGCTTGCCAAGGAACTCTATTGTTTGCCAATACCTTAATTTAATTCAACTCACCCCAGCTTGTTCAGTTTCATCCCTGATGTTGCCTTCTCAATCCTTGGGGTTTCCAATCATATGATATTTTGTGATGTTATCATTCTATCTCCTCAACACATGACCAACCCATTTCTATTTTCTAAATTAGATTTATCTACCAATTTACTTTTGATTCGTTCTTCTGCAAAGCTCTTTATTTGTTATAATCTCTGGCCACCATATACCCAAGATATTTCTCAGGCAACGATTTACAAAGATTTGCAATTTCTTTCCGATTTGTTTTGTTGCCTTCCAAGTTTCACAGCTGATAATAAAATTTATTTCACATTTGAATTATCCTGTGGATTATCACATTGGCGTAGTAGGGAGGCTTAGTACCAATGACCCAGACGATCATAACCGGGAAGCCTTGGCTTGCGGTTCGATAAGAAGAGAGGGAAAAAAGAATAATCCGCAACGTGGGAGCAACGACCACACTGGAAACTGCAAACACGGAAGACCACAACGGCAGACACGGCGGAGATAGAAGTATCGGAACCATGAAAATGGCGGAAGTGGCAACCCAATCACTGGGGATGAAATAAGAGACCCAGCTCGGGGAAACAACAGTGAAGTCCTCAACGGCAGAAGGCGGAAGAAGCAACCCTCCTTGTGGGGATAAAACACAAGGAAGCAAGTCCAAAGGCTTTAAGGAGGCAGCCCCTCCAAAGGACTAACCCTGCAGAACGTTAGTAGCGTACTCAGGGGACACTTCAAAATACTTACAAGCTCCAAAATGATAGCCGGATTGAATTTACAATGGCAGTGCTTATTATTACTTATGGATCCGAAACATGGACAGTGACAACACAACAATCTGCCAGAATACAAGCTGCTGAAATGAAATTCCTGACACCAATAGCAGGATATCAAAGAACAGACAAAAAACACAACACAGAAATAAGACAACAACTAAAAGTAGAGGAATTAAACACAACAATAGTGAAATACAGAACAAACTGGAAAGAACACTTGGCAAGGATGACTGAGAATAGAATACCGAAAGCAGCATACACTATTCACTACGAGGAAGAAGAAGTTTGGGAAGACCAAAGAAGGGATGGAAACAGCACCAATTTGGATCCGGAACAGGCTAGTAAATAAGTCTAAACCGTGAAGAAGAAGAAGAATAAATTTGAATTAAATAATCTTAGTATGTCTTACGGAGATTTGTTTCGACCTGCAAATTGATTTCAATTGAATGTAAGCTTTCTTTATTCTGATATCAACATCTTCATATGAGCAACGATTCACATACATTATACTACCGTGATATGCAAATTAATGTATAGCTTCCAGTACTTCTTCTAACTTAAGAGCAGAATAAATTGTATTATAAATTCTCATTTATTTTGTTTTGGCAAATAATGTGCTTTTTAAATATTCCTTCACCTACATTAGACGTTTTCCAAATGCATAATCCGGCAACCATGTTTCTACTGGGAATGAGCTGTCCCCTCTTTTACCTTTCTCATTATGTGCTCCCAATTCCCGTCCCCTGTGTTGTGTTGTGAAGCTGGTAATAGAGAGATGACAAACACTATGATTTTAAATGATCTGAAACCTTCAGCAGTAATCAAATAACAACAACTATGTAATGTTATTTCACATGTGTTTAGGGATTGTCCCTTCCATAGAGAAAGAGTTTGGCGACACTAGCGCTAACACACTTACCCTCTAGCCGTGCATACTTAACTTGGGAGAGTAATAATGGTTGTTGGAAGAGGAGTAGAGAGTGTTATCGGGATGAAATTCGGAAAACTCCGGGAAAACGCCGAGAAAAACCCGGAGACACTCCTCCGGAACAGCCAGGGTTCGAAATATATATTAATTTTTACTCTTATAGTTGTTGAACAAATCAACAACTTTATCATTTACTAAAGGTCTAATGTTATTTGAGGCATAGAAGCCAGTATGACCTGATACATTATTTGGAACACGGTGTACCCCGATTGAATTTGGCAGAGTTCTATTTAACCATAATACATCCTGCAACAATATAAACAACTCTGAGATTAAGGTAGTTTTAGAGTAAAATTACAAAATTGTTACTTATTGATCTTATTTTAAGGCAGGAAAGAAGTTTACGAGCATTTGAGAATAAAGTTCTTAGGAAACATTTTGGACCAAAAAGAGATAGACAGGTGAGTGGAGAAAACTACATAATAGTGAGCAATATGATACGTATGTGAAGCCAGGATATAATAAGAACAGTTAAGTCTCGTAGACTGCGATGGACAGGATATGTGGCATTATGGGGAATAAAAGATGTGCATGGAAGCTTCTTGTAGAAAAACCAGAGGGAGAACGCCCAGTTGGTAGACCAAGAATTAGGTGGGAGAATAGCATTATCCATGATTTGAGGGAATTAAATTATACAGGATATGATTGGAAAACATTAGCTCAGGATAGGGATGTATGGAGAACTTGTGTTCGCGCGGCCATGAACCTACTGATTCTATAGAGCCAATGAGTTAGTTAGTTGGTTAATTAATTAGTTAATGAGTCCGTCTCCTCAAGTTTGTAAACTATTAATTTTCTGCAGGCCATTCGGAACTAGCCCCATCATCAGCAGAAAGAGAAGAAAGACCCGGAATGCAGTACTATATATTACTACATTCAGGGCCAGTAGATACAGGCTTATCTCCTGCCCCGTCTATTGATGAAGGGATTAGTCCGAAAGGTCTGTAGAGTAGTTTATAAAGTTTAGGAGACTGGCCTACAATGTAACAATTTTGTAATTTTATATTATTATTTTAATGATATTAGTAATACCTCAACGGAATTTTATCATGAATTTTATTAATGTTGATTAGGGTAAAATTACATAAGCCTGATTTCATTGAATTTTATTTTGTAGATTAATGTCAGATATACAGTATTTTTCTTACTCTATCATAAGGATGAAGTTCTTAAGTGACAGCTAATTTCTTATTGTAGATATCTCTTGGTAAACTAAATATATGGTCACACGTAGAAATTCAGTATATAATGGAAATGGACAGCTAATGACAAATGAGGGAAATTTTGAGGAAGTGGCTGAATTCAAATACCTAGGAACAATAATCACAAATAGGAATGAGATGCACAAGGAAATTAAACATAGGCTCAATTCTGGAAATGCGTGTTATTATGCATTGCAGAGACTTCTGATGTCTCAACTCTTTTCAAAAAACGTTAAGCTGAAAGTATATAAAATTATTATTCTACCAGTTATATTATATGGGTGCGAAACATGGACTCTTACTTTAAGGGAGGAAAGGAGATTACCAGTATTTGAGAATAAAGTTCTTAGGAAAATTTTTGGACCAAAGAGAGATGAACAGACAGGTGAATGGAGAAGACTACATAACAATGAACTACATAGTCTTTATAGGAAGCCAGATATAATAAGAACAGTTAAGTCTCATAGACTGCGATGGGCAAGACATGTTGCGCGTATGGGGAATGAAAGACGTGCATGGAAACTTCTTTTAGGAAAGCCAGAAGGAAAACGCCCAGTTGGTAGACCAAGAATGAGGTGGGAGAACAACATTAACTATGATTTGAGGGAAGCAGATTATACAGGGAATGATTGGAAAGCATTAGCCCAGGATAGGGATGTATGGAGAGCTTATGTCTGCGCGGCCATGAACCTACGGGTTCGATAGTGCCAGTGAGTAAGTAAGTAAGTAAGTAAGATATCTCTTGGTCAGAAGTAATGCAAACCTCTGATCATTAATAAATTATTTGAATATTTATAAACTCTTTTGAAAAGTTATGTTTTAAGGCTTATGTATGTTTACCCTGTGGCCACGGTAAAGGTAAATAAAGGGTATAACCATAACAGCATTGTGTAATTATCGTATTTATAACACAGTCTTCTCTTGCCTCTACCTTTTCGCTTCTCATGTTGACGAACGTGGGAAAAAAAAAACAAATGAATATAAAATCGCCTTTTTTTTTCAGAAAAATGAACACCCATAATCTGAAATACAAAATGTATTTCATTTTTCTTCTTTCTAAGTATAACTCCCTTCTTAGACCAAGATCGCCTCAATAATTTTTCTCCATTTTATTCTACCCACGTTTATTCTTTCCAACGAATATAATAATAATGAAAATAATAATAATAATAATAATAATAATAATAATATTATTAATAATAAATGTAAATAAATATCCTCAACTCTTGTCCAACTCAGGTTCGGTTCGATGGATGAGATGAGAAAATCCCCTATATATAGAGGTTGTGAAAGACAAGGGTGCCGGTCGATCTGACGCACCATCACAGGAGCAGATGAATGAAATGGAACGAAATGGATCAGATGAGTATGCAGAAATGGTGGAAAACGGGAGAAACCCCGAGACAAACCAGCACAAGCTCCGTTTCGCCCAGCACGAAACCCACATGGAGTGACCGAGACTCGATCTCGGGACCTCAGCGGTGAGAGACGAGAGTCTAACCGCTTGCGCCGCGGAGCCGCCATTAACAATAATAATAATAATAATAATAATAATAATAATAATAATAATAATAATAATAATAATAATAATAATAATAATAATAATATTTTTTATTATTCCGGCTTTTACAATGAATATACATTTTTCCGGTACCCATGTTCACAGTTAACTACACATTTGTGTCAACACATTTTTCCATTCCAGTCTGTTCATCCATATATCTTCTTCTATTTCCCATTCCCTCTTAGCTTCATTGATTCCCTGAATCCAAGTAATAGTTGGTCTACCCTTCTTTTTCCTTCCCTGTGGTTCCCAATCCATGATTATCTTAGGTGGTCTTCCTTCTTCCATTCTTCTAATGTGTCCGTAGTTATTTAATTGTTTCTTCTTTATAAAATCTAATATTGAATATTGTACTTGCATTTTTTCTTTTATATATGAATTTCTGATTTTATCCTTCCTGGATATTCTTGCAGCACGTCTCCAGTAGTCCATTTCAGTGGCGAGCAATTTTTTTTTTTTTTCATTTGTGCATTTAAAGCCCACACATCAGCTCCATAGGTAATAATGCTTCTGATTATTGTATTAAAAATAGTTTCTTTTTGTTTCTTTGAAGATATGTTTGTCCCATACTTATTATTATTATTATTATTATTATTATTATTATTATTATTATTATTATTATTATTATTATCATCATCATTATTATTACGTCCATCACTGTGATCTCAAGGAAGCGTACTGCCTTGTCACGCAGCGGGACAGAGTTCGATCCTCGATCGGGACAATCTTCTTTATATAAAAAAAACTTCAGCCTGCGTAGATCCGTGCTTTATAGATGCTAACCCGCTCAACTGATCTTCGTTAAAATGTGCACATATAGATTTTCAGACACAGAGAGTTTTAGCCACTATTTATTATGTTCTAAACCATTAGGTGTAGGAGTTCAACGGAAACGAAACATTTTAATTCGATCCAGCGGTCGCAATTCTCGATGTTTCACAATGAAACACAGTATGTTCTAATAAAATAAATCCAGGTAAGTATTGTCAAAAAATCACCGAAAACCAACAGTTACTAGTGAGAGTTTACCTGAAATTCCAAATTAAACATTGATTTTAATAACAGCCATATTAGGTTCGTCGCAGCGTATACCATATAATTTAATTAACCTTAAATATTTAACATAAATTAAAATGTTTCACACCTCTCCTCATAACCAAAAATGCAGAGACTGTGACAAAATGTACATAGGAAGAACAAAAATAAATTTGAAAACAAGGGTGAAAGAATATCTTAGAAATGTAAAAAATGGTGAAGTGGAAACGTCAGTAGTAGCTGATCATGCTTGATCCAAAAAACATCGAATTTAATCAAAAGCCAGTCTAATTAAACAAATAAAAAAAATAACTCAAGGTTTGGGAAAAATCCACATTCAGAAAAACAAGAAAGAAAAACTTATGAACTTCGAAATTCCCGCGGATTCTGACTTGATCCGGAGGTTTATCGGTCCACCAACAGAGGGATGAAGTAGTTCTTCCTATCGACATAACATCAGTCATCAAGATAGTACTGAAGATGAAGCAGCCAAGGTTTTGAAATCGCGATACACTTAGAAAACTGGTTATGAGAAGAGGTATGAAACATTTTAATTTATCTTAAATTAATGCTCATAGTGATTTATTCCTATGAAAGTTCAGCATAAATATTTAATTTACTTGGACTTAGCAGCGTGCGCCATGTATTAGCTAGTATATTATAATATTCTTACCTGAGGATTTATAAATGCATCATTTGCTACATAAAAAATAGCAACTGGAATAGCAACTGAAGACAGATTATATTCTGGAGGATTTGCTTCATTATATATTTCCATGTTCCGCGTTTTCCCATAATCAAATTTCTGAAATTTTCCTGGATAAAAACATTAAAAAATATTTAATTCACTACAATATAATAACTCTACCAGTTATATTATATGGATGAGAAACATGGACTCTTACTTTAAGGGTGGAAAGGAAATTACGAGTATTTGAGAATAACGTTCTTAGGAAAATTTTCGACCAAAAGAGAGATGAACAGACAGGTGAATGGAGAAGACTGCATAACAGTGAAATACGTGGTCTTTATAGGAAGCCAGATATAATGAGAACAGTTAAGTCTCGTAGACTGCGATCGGAAGGACATATGGCACGAATGGGGAATGAAAGACGTGCATGGAAGCTTCTTGTAGGAAAACCAGAGGGGAAACGCCCAGTTGGTAGGCCAAGAATGAGGTGGGAGAAAAACATTAACTATGATTTGAGGGAAGTAGATTATACAGGGGATGATTGGAAAGCATTGGCTCGGGATGGGGATGTATGGAGAGCTTATGTCCACGCGACCATGAACCTACGGGTTCGATAATGTCAGTGAGTTAGTTACTATATAATAGCTACCCAGAACAAAATTGTAACCCTCATTTTTTTACAAAGTTGATATTTTTATGGAAATGATCCTCCATGTGTCATTAATACTTAATAATGTTACGTAACATAATTAATGTATAATGTATTTCTATTGTTATCTATTGTTGTTTTTTCTATCAGTTTATATTATTACTAGACATTCATTTATTCATTATACAGCCAGTAAACAGCACGCACGACTTGCTGCCTGTGCAACCCATACTTGTAAATGATGAAAGTTAAAAATTAAATTGTACCTGTTGGTAGGTACCGTCTTCCTCAACTTTGTTAAAATATTGTATATAAAATTAACTGGAGCGCTTTCGGAAGTTATCTTCCATCTTCTGCAGGTTGAGCTTCCGCTACTTGTAGTTGTTTTGTACGGTAATGTATACTCCAACTATTTGTAGCAGCAACCGACTTGTTTTTGACGATTTCGTATAATGGGTTAGACTGGGGTGCGTTCTCATTGAGAAGTGAAGTGTTGTTTGTTTCCTTTGGTTTGACTGGGGTGCGTTCTCATTGAGAAGTAAGGTGTTGTATGTTTCCTTTATAAGGAAACAAACAACACCTCACTTCTCAATGAGAAAGCACCCCAGTCAAATCCATTATACGAAATCGTCAAAAACAAGTTAAAGGAAACAAACAACACCTCACTTCTCAATGAGAACACACCCCAGTCAAACCCATTATACGAAATCGTCAAAAACAAGTCAGTTGCTGCTACAAACAGTTGGAGTATACATCACCGTACACAACAACAACAAGTAGCGGAAACTCAACCTGCAGAAGATGGAAGATAACTTCCGAAAGCGCTCCAGTTAATTTTATATACAATATATTAACAAAGTTGAGGACGACGGCACCTACTAACAGGTACAATTTAATTTTTAACTTTCATCATATGACTTCACCTCAACGGAATTTGATATGAATTTTACTAGTATTGATACTTGAAAATAACCTTTTATGTGTCTTACTTTAGTCTAATAAAGTCCTACTACCACTTCTGTAAGGATGACAGAAAAAACAATATTTACCTGATTTTATTATTTGGACGAAGTGGGTGAGGAGCTTCATAGGATTCCCATTTGATATATGAGATAATGCTGTTCCTGGATTATCCTGGAAATACACAATTTAATAACATTATCGTCATTTCATATGGATGACAGACATCATTTTTACAGATTTATCGAAACTTTTATGGTTATCAGAAGAATCAATACTTTTAAAATCCTTTATGAAACACCATTAAAACTATATAATAATATAAACCACTATGTAAAAGTTAAAAATATAAAATTGGTTCCTGAGATCTCATTCATCCTCAAGTGAGTGAAATGTTAAATATTCTGTAGGAAACATATGTTCCATCTTTCACATCTATGCCAGTAACATGTAGTACCATTTCAGAAGTAGAAGATGGCATATATGTTTCCGAAAGGCCTCCAGAATATTCTAGAGCATTTTAAGAGGGGGTGATGGATGAAATTTATATTTTCTACATTTTTAAGCTACATACTTGATGCTTTGTACACACATTCATGCTATAATAGATAATCTTATATTAAAGTTTCATCCTTATAGACTTAAAGGTTTTTGAGTTACTGAAGAAAATCCATATAAAAATTTGCATATTAAAATTTTTAATAAACTCCCATAATTTTTTAGTAAATTTTTGAATTTTTTTCTACAAGACCACTGACTTATTTAGAATAACACTATGCACTAACTTTTCTATATCATTATAATAAAGGAAAAAAAAAATATATCCTCACACATCCTGAACATTTTCGTTTTTTTTAAATTACTGCACATATTTTATTTTTTATTTAAAAAACTATCAACGTTGTTTCAAAATGCATGCATAGAATTATTAGCCATAGTGTGTGGGACATGCAGTTAAAAGTTCGTACTTCTATTATTAAATTTGTCAATGCTATTTTGATTTGAATGTATTGAAATGTAATGAAAATAAAAGTGTGGAAAAGCCAATTTGAAAGTTTGCATGCAGTTAAATTAGAATGTAGCATACATGCCCTCCTACAGTCATTAGGGAGACTTACAAGCGCCATAGGGCACTGAAACTTCGCCAACTTATACTTTAAGGTACATACTATTTTTTTAATACAAAAAACAAGAAATGCTAAATTTGACCGAAAATGTCGAAAATTTCACCCATCACCTCCCTTAAGTAGTTGTGGACGACTGAGATCTCAGGTATACCAACTTCACATTTTTAACTTTTATCAGTAGAATGGCACTAATTAGTGAAAGCAAACAGAGTAGTGAATTCTCAATAGTATATGCTACCTCTTACAGAGACCGGACGTCTGGTCTGGCTCAAACCAGACCGTTTGACTGCATAATAATTTCCTTGTTACATGATTATTCACGTACCGCTATAGGGTTTTCCATGTCTAGAAAATAGTATTGGTCTTACCGGTAAGCTGTTGTCACTTGATGCTGCAGTCTGAGTGACAGAAATGGAAATAATGAGTGTTTCAGAATAAGTATTACATACTTCATAGGGTTGTAGAGAGACATAGTAGGTAAAGTTTTGATAAGCCACTGGCGTCTGGTAACGTACCATTTCGACCTAAAATAGGTTTAGAGATCGAAACACAATGGCTGATATCGTGTGTCTTGTGTTTCAAAATAAGTATTACTGACATCTAGAGTTTTACTACAAGTGTTGTTCCACGTGGCGACCCTGTTGTTTGTTGCATGAAGTTCAGAAACCATGCACAGAAAATGTCAGGTGGCGCAAAATCTGTCGGTCCCAATGCATGAACTTTCTGAAAGTGGTATGGGTGGAATTGATGTTCATGCAAAACACGCCATACGCTTGTGTGGGGGGACATCCAAGGCATGGGCAATGGTTCGAGTACTCGTAGACCGGTTCTCTTCTACGTGCTGAAGGACGTGCTCTTCAAAGTTGAGAGTGCGACGCGTCCGTGTAGCACCACAGCTAGTCTTCCTAGCTTGGAAAGTACCTGTTTCTCGGAGCCGTTGTTGAAGTCTCGACAAAATTGTATGTGATGGAGTGCGGCGATGCGGAAAGCGTTCTTCATAGATGCGTTGTGCAGCTCCAACATTACGTCCAGCTTCACCGTAAATCATCAACATCTCAGTGTACTCTTCAAATGTGTATTCGACCATCTTGTACTGTCTCGTCCTGTACTACTCTGTGACTGATTGCCAATTGATGTGAACGCTGACTCAACAGAACTGACTGTCAACACAACATACACGATATCAGCCCATTGTGTTTCGATCTTCAAACTTATTTTACATCGAAATGGTAAGTTTCCGGACATGGATGCATTATCATAACTTTATCTACTAAGTCACCTATTTTTTCGATTATTTTATTTAAATTAACACATTCCAATTCTGGATAGAATCTAATTTAAGAAAGAAAAATTCATATTTGAACCGGGATTTAAACCCTTGACCCCTAGTTCTAACGTACTAGTGTGCTGTCCATTACACCATTCAAACGACGATACAAACATTAACATTTCTTTCAACTTATACGATTCTCGTACGTCCGAAAGCTAATAGCTGTCGCTACCATCACGCCAACTGACAGCTTCTATTCAGAAGTATCTTTTTTGGGAATGTATACACTTACCTTTAGCGGTATTTTTATTTAAATTAACACATTCCAATTCTGGATAGAATCTAATATATGAAAGAAAAATTAATGTTTGAACCGGGACTTGAACCCTGGTCGTTTGAATGGTGTAATTGGACAGCACACTAGTACGTAGAACTAGGGGTCCAGGAATCAAATCCTGGTTTAAACATTAATTGTTATTTCTTAAAATAAGTCACCTCTACTACCCCTAGAAGTATGTAATACTCATCCTGAAACACCCTGTATATCTCCCTCTTTTCCTTCTTGCATAATTACAGCATTAACGTAAGTTTACGGAACAATTATCTTAACTACAGCTACCAAAATCTAAACTGTAGTCATTCTTATGTGGTTACTAAAGAATACAGAGTGTCCCAAATTGATGTATACACTCTTTGAAACGTCATTTCTCAGCAACGAAATGAGATAGAAATACAATTTTTGTTGTGTTTGATCCACATGGCACTGGAAAAGGATAGCAACACGTTGATCGATCTTCACGTCTTTATAAACACAATGGCGGCGAGATTATCATTCGATGAACGTAAGTGGATACTGAAGTGTTATTGGAAAGTGGAGAATGTTGTTGAAGTGCAAAGACGTTGGATGGTTGAATTTGGGACACCGCCACCAACAAGGGTAACAATAATAAGAATCCGAGACAAGTTTGCAGACGATGGAACGGTGCAAGATGTGTTGAAAGATTGGTGCGCAAGAAAGTGACGTTCGACTGAAAACGAGAGTACTGTTGCAGGTTCCCCAAAGAAGTCAGTGAGGCAATGTTCTCGTGAGATTGGTATCAAGAAAAGCAGTGTTCATCGAATTTTGCGGGGCTAAATAGACGACCGCAATTTTGTGAGTGGTTCCTGCAGAAGTGTGACGAAAGGGATAATATCGCCGCCATTGTTGTTTATAAAGATGTGAAGATCGATGAACGAGTTGCAATGCTTTTCCAGTGCCCTGTGGATCAAACACAACAAACATTTTATTTATTTCTCATTTCGTTGCTGAGAAATAACGTTTCAAAGAGTGTGTGCATCAATTTGGGACACTCTGTAGTATTAACAATTGGAAGTAATGCATTTTAATTTTAAAAATTATAATCTAATCATTCATAAGAAAACAGATTTCATTCTCACGTTATTTAAGAACAATCCACGTATAATTAAAAAAAAACTTTGTATACCATAAAACAGTAAAATATAAAATTAGAGAAGGTGCGTATAACACCGCACCGCGCTCAAATGATGTCGAGTTTTTTCATTCTTCTCATAAACAAAATGCATGTCCTTTACATTCCTATCTAGAGGTTGTCAGCAAGGATTTATAAGAACCACTCTGCTGCCCAAAAAACTATTTTTTTTATTTCGAAGTTGTAATAGCGCGGAAAAGTTGCGAATAATACAGACCAAAAACAATTAAAAGTATCAAAATCGGTTGACATCTTCCGGTCGCGCAAAAGGCTCTTAACGTTTGACAAAATATGATTATTTTTGCGATTATTTCATAAAATTTTTAATTAGAAGTTTTCGTAATGTAATAGTTTGTAACGTCTTCAAATGGAGCCTAAAAACATTGTGTTTTAATTTGGTTTAGATCAGTTGATATATTTCAGTCGCACATATGGCCTAAAATGTGCCAAAATATTGAGAATTTCACATTTTCACGAGTTCTTTTTTATATCTTTAATGTACCTTTCTTTAAACGTAATAGTTACGGTATTTTTATTTTTGAATATAAGAGAATTGTGTTTTATTATGGTGTGAATAAATTAACTTCCGGTCGAGCAACGACCCCAATGCTGTAGAAAAACAGTACCTTAAAAAATATAGTTAGGCCTATGACATGATGGGTGATAACAGTAAAACGGGCATGGTACTTTTCGATTTGCTCTATATTTAAAAAAGCTTAAATATTTAAGATACAGTATAGTTTTTAAACAATAAACTTACTTTTATAAAAAAGGTAAACAGTTCTGAATAAATAGACCATGTTAGTTCAACCTGTCCATTAGTACTGTTCTCTATTTTGTAGCCGAAGGTACTTTGAAGGCTGATTTGCTGGTGAAGTTAGGCATGGATTATCTGGACAGCAGAGTGGTTCGAAATTCAGCTCCGCAAACTTTTACTGTGGCTTCCGTGACGAGTTTTACACAGCGTTCAACAGCCTGCGTGTGAACTGGGAATTGCTTGAAAGTAATGTTCCAGTCAGGGATTTAGTCACTGTCGATGTGCGATTTGATCTCGTCGTCACTGATTTCTGCCAACAATGGGGGAGAAGATAATTGACAGTCCATTCAGTTGATCATTTCTGAGTATTCTTGCGCTTTGAAGTTTATTTTTGGTGGCGTCAATGTTCTTACTGTTTCCCTTCTTGCATCTATCTGCCTTGCCTTCAGAATTCTTCAAAGTCAGAGCTCTCTTATATGTTTCTTGTCATCTTGAGTCATGAGTCATGACCAACAGTAAGTGTTCTGGGTGGGCGGAAAAACCATTACAGTGTCGACATCAAGCAAAGGTTTTGGAAAATATCTGGTAGATTGTACTGCTTGATAAACAAGTTTCGGGCCGTCTGTGAAGTGTTTACTTGTTTTGATAGAAAACAACATTGGCATGTATGATTTAATATAAACAAAATTACTTCTTGAAGTTCAGGTGTGGGCTTTCTTCACTTATGTACAATCTGAGAGTTCTATTTGCTTTTGTCAAACACCTCAAATGTGATAAGTGCCCAGGATCTCGTACAGCAAATATTCTTTACAGGTTCCTGATTTTATCATCGGGATGCGTAGATTCCAGAGCAAAGCCGGGTAATCAGCACGGTGTATCTAAAAATAATAACGATATAAATTTATATTTATTTTTCCTTTTACTTATTCAACTAAATGCACCCTATATTTAGGTGTAGCAGCGCACGCCGTGTATTAACTAGTAACTATTAAATCAATCTCACATAAAAGGACACGTTTACTAGAAAGAATTGCTCATAAGAGCAATACTATTTTCTAGACGTGAAAACCCCTCTACGATATTTTTTTCATTTGTTTTATACTTGAATTCTGTAGACTGATACGTCACAAAGAATTATAAAAATGACTGTAGCAACTTACAACTTGCAGATACACGCCTGCGAATCCATGTGCCACGAATAAGATGAACCTGCACAAGAAGTGTGTAATATAATTGGAACATATCGTGTCTGCTATCAATTTCCATGGACTCCAAGAATAGTTCAATACCTTAACACCAAAGATGTAGTAAAATATTTCAACCAAATACTGAAAAAATAAATTGTAAATATATTGTTTCTTTATTTTCCTTACCAAATTATGGAACATATTAAGTGAAAAAGGAATTCCATTACACTTGATAGCAGTAATTAAGAAAATGTATGAGAAAACAAAAATAAAAATAAATCAAAGGGAACCAATACATATAACAGGAGGAGTTAGACAAGGTTGTCCATTATCAACCACTCTTTTTAACATTTATTCGACGACATGATAAGATCATGGAAGCACATGACGACTGGGGGAATTAACTCAGGAAATATAGTAATAAAAACTCTAACCTTTGCAGATGACCAGATTTTAATAGCAAAAACAGAGGACGAAATACAAAGAGTGCTATATAAACTAAATGAAATATCAAAAAAATACAACATGGAAATATCATCAGGAAAATCAAAATCAATGACCTTCAAGGGCGCTCATCCAGTTCGGACAAAGCTAATATTAGAAAATAAACCAATAGAACAAGTGGTAAGATACAAATTCCTAGGTTGCGAAATATCATACACAGCGGAAACAGATATAAATAACAAACTAAATAAGTTTAATTATATAACAGGAACATTAAAAAGAACTTTGAAAAATAAAGCCAGGAAAAACACTACAATAAAATTATACAAGACAATGGCAGTGCCTATTATTACTAATGGATCCGAAACAAGGAGAGTGACAACACAACAATCTGCCAGAATACAAGCTGCTAAAATGAAATTACTCAGACCAATAGCAGGATATCAAAGAACAGACAAAAAACACAACACAGAAATAAGACAACAACTAAAAGTAGAAGAATTAAACACAACAATAGTGAAATACAGATCAAACTGGAAAGATCACTTAGCAAGGATGACTCAGAATAGAATACCAAAAGCAGCATACAGCTATTCACCACGAGGAAGAAGAAGTCTGGGAAGACCAAAGAAAAGATGGAAATAGCAATTAGGAACCGGAACAGGCTAGTAAATAGCCTAAACCGTGAAGAAGGAGAAGATTTTCCTTACAATGCAACTGTCAATCATTGCATGCCGGAACCTACCTTCATTTTTTTTTTTTCAGAGAAGCGTTCTGATGTGCCAAGTCCGTGTCCAAAAAATATATGCCGTTTTTAACTGCAAGACACAGCAACCGAAGCCAGAATTTAGTAATGGCAACCCAATGTACGGAGCAGATGTACAGTCTTTGAAAAAAATGATGGCGCAACTCTTGATGATGGAAAGTTAAGATATTTTAGGAGCGATTCACACCAGTACGTTGTTAGACGTGCTGACTCGTTTGAGAATAAAGCTGGAGGCGTATCTCCCCATGCAATATTTGTATCATTAGCTACAGTGGAGTATTCGGTAAGATCTTCTCTTCCGACGATGCGGGTCCACGTTCGATGCTGGCCAAGAATATATATATATATATATATATATATATATAATAAATAAATAAATAAATAAAGCCTGATATGTCCCTTTAGGGCAAAGGCCTCCCTGTACAGGGGTTAAGCTCTATTTGAGAGTGTCACCCGGTGAGCTACTCCGTGGTGAGAAGTTGACTTGGATGTAGCACTTGGTTTGTATTCACTGTTTGTTCTGTGATTAGTTAATACACAGTTGGCTCTCCATCGTTCTCCAGCTTTTCCTGCATCTGGCGACTCTGGACCATTGCGCCCCTGCTCGTTCTTTGAAGATGTCAGCCCATCGTCGTCTTGGTCTTCCGCGCTGTCTCTTGCCTGTGTACGGGTCCCACATGGTTGTTTTTATTGTCCACCTGTCGTCCTGTATTCTTGCGACGTGGCCTCCCCACTTCCATTTTTTCCTGATGGCTTGTTTGTGCGGGATCAGTTGTTGAGGATATCGCTTGAAGTGTTGTATTCGAGATTCTGTCCTTCAGAGTTATGCCTAAGATTTTCCTCTCCATTTTCCTTTGGCATACTTGGAGTGTGTACTTCAGTTTGGCATATATATATATATATATATTTTAATTACGTGGTTAAATTTTCATAATGCCTACATGTTACCAGGCTTCGTTACCCGTATATATATATATATATATATATATATATATATAGGGAAATACATAGGCTCAATTCTGGAAATGCATGCTATTATGCATTGCAGAGACTCTTGATGTCCCAACTCCTTTCAAAAAACGTTAAACTGAAAATATATAAAACTATTATTCTACCAGTTATATTATATGGGTGCGAAACATGGACTCTTACTTTAAGAGAGGAAAGGAGATTACAAATATTTGAGAATAAATTACTTAGGAAAATGTTTGGACCAAAGAGAGATGAACAGACAGGTGAATGGAGAAGTATACTTAACAAAGAACTACATGGTCTTTACAGGAAGCCAGATATAATAAGAACAGTTAAGTCTCGTAGACTGCGATGGGCAGGACATGTTGCGCGTGTGGGAAATGAAAGACTTGCATGGAAGCTTCTTGTAGGAAAGCCAGATTGAAAACGCCCAGTTGGTAGACCAAGAATGAGGTGGGAGAATAACATTAACTATGATTTGAGGGAAGTAGATTATACAGGGAATGGTTGGAAAGCATTAGCTCAGGATAGGGATGTATGGAGAGCTTATGTCCGTGCGGCCATGAACCTACGGGTTCGATAGTGCCAGTGAGTAAGTAAGTAAGTATATAGGGAAATAAATTAATTAAAGGGAACAGTTCATATGTATGTGTGTATATATATATATATATATATATATATATATATATCGCGACATCTAGTAATAATCGAGAATAAGTTATAATACATATATAAGAATAATAAGTGTTTGAATTGGATTCGCCTGGTAATGTAATGGATATCACGCTGAGGTACAGACTCAGAGATCCGGGTTCGAATCCCGTCCAGGCATTTATTTTTCTTATCATACGATATATATATATATATATATATATATATATATATATTGGAACAAAAAGACTTGAGTTTAGGATTTGATTTGATCTGTGCCCCAATGTTGGGTGATATTTGATAGGGTTTTAATTAGGGGGTAGGTAAAAGGGTGATGGATTTATCACAGGTGTGGGATTATTACAAGGAATTCCCGTAATGTGGGAATTTTATGCTCGCGGTCTAGTCAGGTTGGGTTCGATGAGCGATGAGGATAACTTATCACAGGGATAACGAAGGAACTTCATACGGGCAGCTAAGGTGTTATCAATAATTGAATTTCAAAATTTACTCGATTTATTTTGAATATGATTCAAAATACATATCACTTAATAAAATGAAGGCACTTGAAGATACGTTGGGTATATAGCGATCTGACTTCTCAAATTAATAATGAAGTCTTATTACTATTACTATAGTAATATAAAAATTATGGATCAGTGTCCTCAATATAACTTAGTCGATGTTATCCCCTTCGGTATCTGGGAGGCTTCTCGCAGTTAAAATGAAACTTATTGATGTTCTCCCTTTGTTACCTGGGAGGCTTGTTACTGTACGCGTCTCAATTTGATTTATTGAAAACTTCAGTATTCAGATCGCTACAGGAGAAGGGGTTACACTTTTATTCTTATTTTTTTTAAACATAGGTGGACATATACTATATATATATATATATATATATAAAGGGTGTGACTTTCCTTTGTTTCTGTTAGGTATGTAACTAATATTAGGTGTGTCTATCTCGTGCTGTTCACCGCTGTGGTCTCGAGGTAGCGTGCTGCCTTGTCACGCAGCGGGCCCGGGTTCGATCCCCGGTCGGGGCAGTTTTTCTGGGTGAGGTTTTTATCGGGGTTTTTCCTCACCTGTAAGACAAATGTCAGGAAAACTTTAAGGCCCAAACGGTCCCCGAATTCATATGGCCATCATCATCATGGTCATCCTTATCATTATCATCATCCTTCACCGGTGTGGAAAGCAACGGGAAGCTACCACATCTACACAATTCCCTAGTAAAGCATAGCATGAAAAAAAATGCTATGATTGCAGTGAAGGATCAACCTGCCTTCGGGCAGAATTACTATGGATGGATCTCGTGCTACTTATTGGCAATGTTGCCAAGTTGTTCCTAGATAGGCTTCTGGGTTTTTTATTAAGGGTCTTACAACTTATTTAAAAACTGTTAGTTTCCATTAATTTTAATGTGTAGTTAGTTCAAAGTTATCTTTAACTGATATAATATCTACATTTTAATTTGAAACTTCATAGTGACATTTCCTTTGTAAACGTATTGTCATACTCGTCATTTATAAATATTATTTTGACTGACATTTTAGTCGGTTTTCAAATAGACGTTCTGACATATTACTATTAACAAAAGGTTTGGTATCTACAGGTTTCTATTGTATTCAGGTACCTGTGTCTACCTTTGTTATATCACATGCCTTCTAGACTTTCTAGCTTCAACTATATTGGAATAACCCAAATTTAACAAAAGGAGTTGCCTAAGTCATTTATAATAAGAGTAGATCAACTTTTATATAATTAATAAAATTAATTCATTAATATGACCATTTGATTGCTAATAAATTTCTGAGCAATTAAAGTCCAAACTCGATATGTTTATACATATCATATCTTTATCTCAAATTACGGGCCTATATTTGTATAAGTTAGATTTAATGAAATATTTAGTTAATATTTTGAAACTAAAAACAATATGGAGGAAAATCCGTGTTACAATATATATATATATTAGTCCACCGCTCTGGTCTCGTGGTAGCGTGCTGCCTTGTCACGTAGCGGGCCCGGGTTCGATCCCCGGACGAGGCAGTTTTTCTGGGTGAGGTATTTATCGGGTTTTTTTATCCTCACCTGTAAGACAAATGTCAGGAAAACTTTAAGGCCCGAAATCATATGGCCATCATCATCATCCTTCACCGGTGTGGAAAGCAACGGGAAGCTACCACACCTACGATTCCCTAGTAAAGCTGCAAACATAGCATGCAAATGCTATGATTGCAGTGAAGGACCTGCCTTCGGGCAGAATTACTATAGATGGATATATATATATATATATATATATATATATATATTATATATATATATATATACATAATGAATAATGATTATAACGTCTCATTACTTTGTTTACAAAACACGAGGCATGATTAATTTAAATTAAGTGAAGATCAAATTTCAATATACAAGTAAGTCCTGGAGTATTGCATCGCTTCGTACAGGCAATTCCTAGCAGGGATGGTTGTGGTCTAGTGGAGGGAGCTTCTGTTTCCGTGTATAAGGTCGCGTGTTCGATCCCGCTGCCATGCTTTCTCTCTCTCTCTCTCTCTCTCTCTCTCTCTCTCTCTCTCTCTCACTCACTCACTCTCTCTCTCTCTCTGTCTCTCGTACTTGTTTCAATTAATTTTCTTTCTTTTGTTTCATTTGTTTTGCTTTGTTTTATTTTCCGTATTTACCGCACTACTTATTTACGCGAAATTATTTTCCATTCCACAACACACAACGAAATAGAACAGATTTTAGTTTCTCAAATAATTGTATACTTGTGAACCAAATAACTGATCTCTGATCATGCGCAGTGGCTTCGTTCTGAGACTTGAAAATTATGTGTGCGTCATCAATTATTTCAAAGGCTGCACGTCATTGCTTAAGTGAGAGTGGACTGGAGAGAGGCGTCACACTGTGCGGACGGCACGTTTTGAGGGTTATCCATTCTACCAATTTATGAGTTGTATTAAAATATTTTAATAAATAATATAAGTAGCTTCATATTTCCGGCTTCCTCGATTAGAATGGATATGTAACGGTATTATTATTCAAAATATTTTAATATGTATCTTCAATAGTAAGAACAATGATTTTTTAGAAATATTGATGAGTTGTATTAATTCCCTACAGTTTAAATGAGAGATTGGTGCTGAATGTTAGTATCCTGCAGTTAAAGACGGCAGCTATTTTTTGGACACGGCCTTGGTACATCACAACACTGCAATTGGAGAAATATCAAGGTAGGTTTCGGTATGTAATGGTTGGCAGTTCCCTTGTTAATTCAAGAGAAGATATTGTTATTAAATAAAACTTTTTATTTGCTGTGAAATTCTAGTATTTCACACAATTGGGAATTGTAAGGGTGGAAATGTAATGTAAGTGTATTTATTTCAAGTAGGCGTACGTATTCCTTGGGTGGTGTTTTGTGATGCTCCGGGTTCTTGTCGTAGCAAAAGAATCGAGATATTTGGTTCACTCATTAGCATTCTACTCTGATTATCATTCTCTTCTAGAATGATCTTAAGATCGAGAACAGAGCAAGACCAGAAGAGAGTGAAGATATGAACGCTGGACATCAACTACGCAAATCGCGGCCAGCTGTTCAAAATGGATTGACTGAAAAAGAAACGAAGACATCGTACTCACTTAAAGAAACTGAAAACTACAAAGCCACGGATAAGGATGGAATCTTCATTCTTCCCAAGTCAAAACACACGACCAAAAATGCTACCATAGACAAAACAAATATGATAGAGATTAAAAATAGATTTATATCTCTACAAACACTTCCAGACTTACCTCCGCCAATCGTCGTAGACGCTAGCAACATAAATGCCTACAAACGAACTCACATTTCTGCAAGAAAAGACCAACTGAGAATTTACGCCAAAAATAAACTCTCATATGATCGCGTCAAACAAGTACTTGAAGACACTGGAACGCAATTTCATAGACATCTATACAAAACAACGATACTCACACAAAGAATCACACTCAAAGGACTACCAACAATAATAACAGCAGACGAGATTTTGCAAGAACTTAGAGACAGAGTTTATCCAATTATCCATGTTAGACAACTCCAAGAAACTAGCTACCAAAATGGATCCAGAATCAAGACTGCCATTCCAGTTTGGATTCTGATCTTCAGTCAGCGTGGAAATTTCAAGACAAAAATTGCTCAACTTACAGATATCTTCAATGTAAAAATTAAATTAGAAACCTACAGAACCAGTAGGAGGAATCCAGTTCTATAATTGTCAAGGATTTGGACATCTAGCAAATTGCTGTTTTAGAACTCAGATATGCGTTAGATGTGCAGGCTATCATATAGTTGAAGAATACAAAGCAACAAAACTAAAATTCACAAACTGCAATGAAACGCACGCTGCAAGCTACAGACAATGCCCAGCCTACAAGAAGTATGCAAGCTCTAGACCGCAACATACATCAAAGACTAAACAACAAACAAAGCCTGAAACATCGAAGGTCAACACTTCAGCACCAAAAATGGAAATTCCAACAACTCCTACTATCATAAACCCTAAAAACCTAACTCATCAACTCCTATCCCTTCTATCTAAAATCCTCATGAATCCAGAAATCCTAAAAACCACTGTAATGCTACTCGTACTTACAAGTCTGGTAACTTCAAGTCCTTAAATAAATCCAGAAAGACTACTTCAAGAACATCTTTAAGACCAAGAAGCTTAAGCACAACACAAGAAGAATACAATATCACATCTTCAAGAAAACTTCAGAAACCAGCTGGAAGATCATTTTTCTCAGCTCAAAATTTAAATTGCAGAAAAACTACAAGATAAGCACAATAATGATTTGGTCAGGGCCTGAAAAGGCCGGTACCAGAACACGTACATCAAATGACTGACAGTGCTAGTGACGCTATTGGTATTTCTATGCTGGGATAGAGTTCGGCCGTCCAAGCACTTAAACGGGCCTGATGTGTGGACTGTATACCAAAAACACTCACTACGAGTATATACAATACTAATTTATTTAGACACTAAAATTCTGTGAAGATACAACACGTGGTAACTTACGTTAGCAACGAGGCGCTCTGCACGATGAAGTCGCAAATCACGTTATTTGGTATTGTACGCGAATTAAACAATACTTGTATCACAATACCAATACTTAAGTCCTAATCTTAGATCCTACAATTATATCGAGAAATGCCGTATCACTTCCCGGACACTGGTAGTGCGGCCACTTCGACCACAGACGAAACCAAGAGTGTGTACCTCGTGTTACAATTTCTTCCGCAGAGCGCCAACAACTTAACAAAACAAAAATATCACTGAAGAAAAAACTTAATAAACTAAAATATCTCTAATACATAAACTTGAGAGACTGAAATAATCTCCAGGTGGATTACAAAAAAAAGAGTGGTTAAGGCAAGAGGACTTGGCGCATAGCTACAGGGATTTGCGCTGGTTCAGGTCTCTACGTGGGAAGAAATATTCTCATCGAATTTCTGCCAGTCTGGGACCGGTGACCACCCAGCATAGTGAGAAATTTGGGTAGATACAATTAGTAGCGGTTCCATGTTGAGACAACCAGCTATAACGGCTGGGGGACCCGATATGCTGATCATATGTCACCCCTACACTGGCTGGATGAACATTTTCCTCTGTGATTAACACATGTGGATGTGAGGCAAGCTGCCGGCAGGTACGCAAAGGGCCTTCTAGGCCTGTCGCGCCATGGAGTGTGGGGAAAAAAAAAGTTTCAGTAATTTTTCGGTGTCAAATAAATAAATTTCTTTAAAAACGAAGTTTCTCCCTAAATTTTGAATACCGCCTATATCGATAGGTATTTGCCGTATAGGTCTAATATTTACTTAGATCGTTAAAGGCGAAGAACAGGAGTGTTTTGTTCATTTGCAGTTGTATAGTATTCGTGCAAATTAAGTGAAAACTACTCAACCATTTTGGAATAAAAGAACAGAAGATATTGCAACATCTCGAACAGAAGGTAAAAGATGGTATTGTAATCGTTGATCTTAGAAAATTTGTTTATGTTGCGTCGCACGAATCTTACATGCGCTCTAGTGATTTTCAGAAAGTTTGGTCTTAATTGATGATGATGATGATGATGATGATGATACATTGGTAATCTAAAACTGCTTTCTTTGAGAATTTTAATAACTCGTACACAAATAAGATATAATCAGAAAACTTTTGAAAAAAAGTTTACAAAGAAAACACCAGGTAAGTCATTTTTCCCTTGATACCTAGAAATTGTATTTTTGTACAACATACATACTCCCAAGGCCTCTATGCCAAACATTGTAGGTAATTAAACTCAAGGCTGATGTAAATTATATCTGCCTTCTGGTTGGTCGCGGATAAATATATAAATAGGGCAGGTAGTCGACAAATTTGCCAGTCTCAAGACAACCCTTGAGGATGCCGGACGCAGTCTCTGGAGAAACGTCGGGGAACTACAAGCCTCAAGACCACGGCCAACAGTCCGGAAATCTTCGACAAGATCATCATAATAACTCCGGTCGTAAAAGCCTGAGTCAATATAAAATTGTTTTAATTTAATTGGGTACCCAATGAACAGCTTTGAAAATGGAACCGGTTCCGAAAGTCCTAGCTGAATATCTTATACAAATATAATTTGTACAGGACTGCCAAAACGGGTACACATTTTATTGTTTTAAATATGGTGGAAATGGACAGTTAATAATAAATTATGGAAATTTCTGTTCTAAAGAATGGACAAATAGTGACAATCAGATCCTGTCTGCACTTACCAGTGTAGGTGTTGAAGTGTAAATGGTTCCAGAATTCTCACGGACCAAAACCGCAGGAGCTTCAGCTACCATAACTTTAATTTTATCGTTATATTCTGGCTTTTCAGACATCAATGCAAAAAACATGGGAGAGCCCATGGAAAAACCGTTGTAGTATAAACTGTCTTGTTTCGTTACATTTAAAATGTATTTAAATTCTGCAGGCAAATCGAAAATTCCCATTTCGTGAAAGCTAAAAATAGAAGATTAATTTAAACATAGATACCGCACATTATACCCATATGGGTATAATATATCTTACATATATATTTCCGATTGAGGGTCTTCCACTTTTCAGCGGTTGCCCTTTTACCAGCCGGCTGCTGGCCCTTCACATCCACATGTGTCAATCACAGAGGTAGATGATCAACAGCCAGTGTAGGGGTGACATGTGGTTAGCATGTCGAGTCCCCCAGCCGTTACAGCTGGTTCCTCAACCTGGAGCCGCTACTTATTGTAGCTACCCAATTGCCTCACGATGCTGGGTGGGCACCGGTCCCATACTGGCCGAAATACCATGAGAAAATTTCTTCCCCCATGGAGACTCGAACCAGCGCAAGTCCCGTAGCTCTGCGCCAAGGCTTCCTACCTTAACCGCTCGGCTACGGCGCGGGACACATATATATCTTCGTTCTAATATAAACTTATTCTTTTTACACAATACAGTTCATTCTATGGGAAAATGAAGCTGGTGTTTCTAAATAACAAGTTCACGTTATTTTCAAAACCCTGCCTCTGGTTAACAGTATACAACGTGTCCACAAATATACAGGGTGTCACATTCAATCCTCCCACAATTTAATTAATCGTAACTAACAAAGTATGCGGAATTATGTAATGAGGCCGGCATTAAACGAAACAGAAACTCAAAGAATTTTTATTGCCACACATTGGCACACAATAACACCTCTATATGTGTACCATTAGTAGCGCGAACAATACCAAGTCTGTATTCGGTTTCGTGCCACGTTCTGACAAACATGTCCATTCAACTGCCGGGAAGCTTGGCTAATTGATTTTTGTGGACTTCTCTGAAATCCTGCTCTAATTTCTTCAATATTTTCTTCTGAAACACTTGTACAAGCACATTCTTTTTTAACGCTTCCAGTCGCCAGATACTTCTCAAGCCATGCCTTAATGGCCTTCTCATCAGGTGCATTTACTCCATATTCTCTCCGATAATTTCTTTGCACTGTAATTATTAACTTCGTCTCTGCATATCAGACAACAGTTTGTGCTCGCTGCTGAGGAGTTTTGTTTTATGTCATTATTGTCCAACATGCGACAGATGAATAAACTGCAACAATGAAAATAAAATTCCTTTGAGTTTCTCTTTTTTTTTAATACCAACCTCATTTCATAATTTCGCATACTTTGAGAGTTATGATTAATTAAAATGTGGGAGGTTTAAATGGGACACTGTGTTGTATCATACTTTAAACTACTACTACGTCACTTTGGATAATCGTATCTAAATGAAATTGCTGACAATCAAAAGAGAAACTCAAAACGTTTTGTGCATGTTAAAAATGTCAACAATGGAGAATAATGAACAATACAGAAACTAAACTAAATTTAATCATTTTTTTGTGGTCGATATGGGTCCATTGTTGGATAATATGCAGACAGGTTAAATGTGAATGTTTGATGTGCTTTTGAAATTGTGTTGTTATTAAAGAAGAATTTTAAGGAGTAATGGCGAACCCCCAAGTTTGTGTGTTTTGGAATATCTCACCACACAGAGTCCGGTGCTGGTCAAGCGTGCTTTTAGGGGGGGTTCAACATCAGGCTCTTACACACAAGTCAATTTTGAAGTGGTACCGTGATTTTGTGGATCGCGGCTGCATATGTAATCAAAGGAAAGGCCATACAGGGAGACCATCTGTCGATACAGGAATTGTCGATCAAGGGAGGCATTAGTGCGTAGACCCAAGAGGTCTGTCCGTAGAGCTAGTCAACAGTTAAACATCACTAAATCCACCGTATCTAAGGTCCTAAGTACACGACTGAAGTTCCATCCCTACAAACTCCAATTAGTGCATATGTTGAAATCTGATGACCATGCAAAACGATTAGATTTCTCTGTGCATTTCATGACACTAATGGAGGATAACGAAGAACTGTCAGAAAAAATAATTTTCAGTGATATGGGAACTTTCCACGTTAGTGGAGAGTGAACAGGCATAATGTTAGGATTTAGGGGAGTGAGAATCCAAACACCATTGTGTAAGTTGAAAGAGACTCCCCTAAAGTGAATATATTTTGTGCCGTATCGAAACGTAAAGTCTATGGCCCATTTTTCTTTCTAGAGGTCACTATCAACGGTGTAAATTATCTTGATATGCTCATTGATTGGTTATTTCCACAATTGGAACAAGAATAAATCAATGAATATAATTTCCAGCAAGATGTAGCACCTCCTCATTGGTATTTACATGTTCAAGAGCATCTGAATAACCGGCTTCCGGGAAGATGGATTGGACGTGCCGGAGATGATAATGTTTTCGACAAATGGCCGCCGAGGTCACCTGACTTGACGGTCTGTTACTTCTTTTTATGGGGTTACATAAAGGATCGTGTCTATATACCACATTGCCTCAAAATCTGCAAGAAGTCCAGCTTCGTATCATTGCTACCATCCAGTTCATTTCTTCACATATGTTGGAGGGTGTGTGGCGTGAATGGGAATATTACCTCGATGTCTACAGCGTCACTCGTGGGGGCCACATTCAATATCTATGAGGTATAGCAAAAACGTTTTGAGTTTCTCTTTTGATTGTCGCCAATTTAATTTAGATACGATTATCCAAAGCGACGTAGTAGTAGTTTAAAGTATGATACTATATTTGTGGACACGATGCATAATGTGGTTACGCATGAATGACCAGATACATTTTTTTATAAACACAGTTATTTTTTTGTTTAAAATAAAAGATTTCGGCTCAACAGTACATTCATTTACCTTAATTTTCCATAGTATCTTCTTGTAACATTGTTAATCTAAGTACTTCTTCTGTCTTTACTAACATTTTGTAATATTTTTAACGTTTCTCAACGGTGCTTGTAACATTATTTTAAACTTTATAGGTATTTACGTATTTACTTTTTTAGACAATATTGTGAAACTCACTAGCTATTTTTCCCTTCCCTTCCAATGTTGCCACCATCGACAACTGAATTACACATATTTTTAAGTCATTACTATGTGTTTTTTTAAGTTAGTGTTAGTGTTAGTCTACATCAGATAAGTGTACACTTCTGTAAATACACTGCTCAAAACAATTAGAGGAACACTTGTAATAAATTGAATAAGTAATTGTTTTTTTAAGCTGCGATGCTGAAAGTTGTACAATATGTAAATTGAATTATTAATTTTATCATTGGATACAAATTTTAAAGATACATGGCCTAAATACAGAGAAATTACCTCAAATAACAAATATAGAGAATTTTTTTTTATTTTGGAAGGCATTGACCACTTCTAATTGGTAAGCTTCTCGACGTTGCTATAGTGACGAATGTTGATTATTGCCTTGATTATTGAAGTCTGACAAAATGAGGCATTTAAATGAGTTTGCAGTGTATCATGTTCTACATCTTTTACGACAAGGTCAATCTCTGCGACAAGTGGCTAGAGAGCTTGGGGTTTCTCCTTCCGTGGTGTCCAGGTTACGCAACAAGCACAGAGAGACAGGTCAGTATTGTAGAAGACGTAGCCAGGGCCGTAAATTAAAACAAGCCCTCAGGATGACAGATACGTTGTTCTTTCTGCTCTTCGACAGCGTACAAAAACTGCAAAAGACTTGCAGAATGACCTTCATATGGCTTCCGGAATCCGGGTTTCAGACCAAATCATAAGGAACAGTTTAAGGAAAGAGAATATTCGTCCAAAAAGGCCCGTTAAAAAACCACGCTTAACAAATGGGCTTAAGGCAGCAAGACGTATGCTGAAAACCATGGTGATTGGAACCTGAACCAGTGGGAGTCTGTGCTCTTCTTGGACGAATCCAGGTATCGTCTTACACGTTGTGATGGTCGATTGAGGGTGTGCGGACGGCAAGGAGTAAGATTTTCTTCAGAGGCTGTACAGGAAATTGATAGATTCGGAGGAGGTTCCATAATGGTGTGGGCCGGAGTTATGTACAACAATCGTACGGACCTTGTACTTGTTCCCCAGCGACTGAATGCTGTCCGGTAAATCGAGCACGTTCCGGAAGAGCATGTAGTACCTGCTGCCATTGGATTTCTGTTTGTGCAGGATAATGCCAGGGCACATTCTGCGGCTGTCACCAGGGATATCCTGAGGAGGAATGAAATTGAGGTAATGGAGTGGCCAGCGGTCAGCCCAGACCACAACCCTATTGAACACTTGTGGAATCTTCTAGACAGGAAGGTCAGGAACCGACATCAAGCTCCACAAACTCTGCAGCAACTTGGAGATGCTCTGAAGGAGGAATGGGAGAATATCCCGCAAGAGGAAATCCAGAATCTTATTGGGAGCATGCCACGAAGGTGCCAAACTGTCATCGAATGTCGTGGAGGCCATACACGATACTAACTCTATATAACGAGTGTTTTATCTTTGAAAAATAAGCACAAGATTCAATTGCTTACATAGCGGAATTATTTGAAAAATTAATTGTCAGCGTTATTCATTTGTTTTTACTGACATGATCAATAAATAAATAAATAAATAACCACAAATAATGTCTTTTATTAATTTCGTGTCTGTACCTTTATCCAATGAAAAAATATTTGCATATTTCATAGTGTTCCTCTAATTGTTATGAGCAGTGTAATATGCATGAAATTTATTTTGTTAGAAAGGTAGAAGTTATTGTACATCCAATTCTAATGAATGTTTGGGAATTTATTTCGAAGGATGGTCATACCGCATGTGCTGCCATCTTAGTGACAACTACATAAACTTTCTCTAGGACTTCAATGATATGTGGTTTCACCTAGCGACAGCTCTATAAACTCACTGTTATTCTGCAGGATTATAAAATATATTGGGAAAGATAAAGTACTGTTTCTCCAAAGATTTACTTTTATAACAGAAATAAAATATTATTTTATAACAAATAAAATATTTATTTTTATACAGAAATAACATATTTATTTTCATAATAGAAATAAAATATTTATTTTATAAGAGAAGTAAAAAATATGTTTATAACGAGAAATAAAACAATGAATTTTGAAGCAAATACTTATGCAGACCCTTGTAATGCCGCACTTCCATTACTGCGACATATTACTGACTAATTTGACAACTGATCGGAGAAGACTACAGCGTGCTCATAATGCGTGCATTCGATTTGTATTTAATCTCCGTTGCTATACCACGTGCTGTGTCATTTCAGCATTATAATAGCTTCGTCTAAATGAGAGAAGAACTCTACTTTCACATGTTTACTATTCCAAATTCTGCAACTTGTTACCAAGTTATTTAACAACGTGCTTTCAAAATGTATCGGCCCATCACAATTTAAAGAATAAGGTCACGAGATATTTCTTTACTGTCCATACCACAACACAGGACATGTCTAAACTCTGAATCTTACACAATATCTATGACTAGAGCATGGAACTCACTTCCCAGTCACGTCAGGGACTGTCATTATTTACATATCCATCCATAGTAATTCTGACCGAGGGCAGGTATTTCGCTGCAATCATAGCATGTTCATGCTATGCTTTGCAGCTTTACTAGGGAATTATTGGTGTGATAGCTTCCCGTTGCTTTCCACACCGAAGAAGGATGATAATGATAAGGAATATAATGATGACCGGATCATTTTCGGGGACCATTGGGCTTTAAGCTTCCTGACATTTGTCTTACAGGTGAAGAAAAACTCCGAAAAAACCTCATCCAGGAGTCTGTACCGACCGGGAATCGAACCCGGGCCCGCTGCATGACAAGGCAGTACGCTACCTCAAGACCACAGAGGTGGACATATTTATATATACTATAAGCGATGTCTTCAGTCCCATACAATGAAATACTATCTGCATAACAATTTTATCCAGCATTTTGTATATACCTATAAATAGGGCCTACGCATCTAGAAAGCTTTTCTTACTTTGTTTTATGTGTTTTTAGTATTAGCTAATATTAGACCACATCCCGTTGACTTGTTTAGTCTATATTTTAATATTATTTTAAAACTCAGTAAGAATGTAATTTTGGTATGTTTATTATTCGCTGGTTGTGTGGATGAGAAGGTCTTATTTCCTTAACTCTGCCAACTTAAATAAAGCATTATTATTATTATTATTATTATTATTATTATTATTATTATTATTATTATTATTATTATTATTATTATGTCCACCGCTGTGATCTCGGGGTAGCGTTCTGCCTTGTTACGTAGCGGGCCCGGGTTTGATTCCCGGTCGGGACAGGCTCCTGGGTGAGGTATTTCTTGGGGGTTTTTCCTCACCTATAAGACAAATGCCAGGAAGTCTAGGGTCCAATGATCCCAGAAAATCATCCGGCCATCATCATCATCCTTATCACTATCATCATCATCATCCATCACCGGTGTGGAAAGCAACGGGAAGCTCCCACCCTATGATTCCCTACTGAAGCTGCAAAGCAAGCATGAAAATGCTATGACTGCAGTGAAAGACCTGCCCTCGGGCAGAATTACTATGGATGGATGGATTATTATTATTATTATTATTATTATTATTATTATTATTATTATTATTATTATTTCTGTTTATAATATAAATAAAATATTTACCTTTATAAAAAATCTGCAAACAAATATCAGCGGAATTTCCGCAATCATAATAATCACCTGAAATTCCAAAACTCGTCTTGATCAGTTGATAATGTCGTATGATTCCTTGAATACATGTTCCCCCTACAGTTTCCAAGCCAAACGTCATAACCTTGGTCAGCTAGCAAATACCCTGGAGAACATTATAATCATATTAAACAGTGAGGAATTCAATAAGTAATACACACAATTTTAGTTCTCGATTACCTTTCATTGGAAATGAACGAAATTTCACATAATGTATCTTCAATCCTTCCTTTATAATGCCAAGAAATTGTATTGTTTTCCGACACACGGCTGTGATGTACTTTAGTTTTAAAATGACGGCTCATTAAACACGTACAAAAGAAAGAGCTGTGATTGAAGATCATGAAGATCTGACAATCTTGCTTTACCTCGTTCTGCTAACACAACGACTGACAGTACTTCTACCCACAGCTTGATCCCCATGCACATTTTGTAAGTGTCTGTGAATGTTTGAAATGGTCTCCTGCTCCGCAGAAAAAAAAAATCACAGCTCTCTGTTTGTACATGTTTCATAAGCAGCCGCCATTTCAAAACGAAAGTACATCACAGAAAACTGTCAGTAAACAACGAAACTTCGTAACGTTAAATAAGACGGATTGAAGATACATTCAAAAAAGTTTCCTTTATATCCAATGAAAGACAATGGAGTACTAAAATTATGTGCATTTTTTATTGAACGGCCTATAGTACCCAACAAGAGTTTAAGACACTTAACAGTATTTCGTTCAAATACAGTAAGCAATTTTTGTTTGATAGAACTTTAAATATGTTTACATATTTTGTATATCATCTATTTCGTCTTGTGTATATGATGAGTTGTAGACGTCAAGGCAACCTGTTCACACGGAAGTATAAGCTCGCGAAATCGAAGTCCGTGATGTTATTGTTGTATTTGGGGAATCAAGAAGTGAATTGGTACTACTTACTGACTCTGGGAGGGAATATAATCCATGAGTACCGATTTTTAGATTTTCAGACTCGTAAAAGAACCTTAAGCCTGAGTAAAGATGCCTCTAATCAAAATTTACCAATCTTCTTCATCCTAGTAATAACTTCCAGTTGAGCCGTTCTTAATTCCCGCGTGGCCACGCCTTTGCAATTTTTGGCGCGACCGCTGCACGTGATTTACAAGACAAAGCGGTGTTGTCAAGTCAGTACAGACTTGTGTGGTGAACGAATCAGTTGGAGTATTATTACAGTGTGGTGTTATCTGTGAATTTTAACTGTCATAATGCCACGGATGAGTCGGAAGACTGTCTATTCGTAAACCATAACAACATTTCTTAACGTTAGAGAACATTTTGAAATAGGGCATGAGAACGATTGTAGTTTATTGCCTTTTAGGAATCTGTAGTACAACGTTAAACTTGGTAATACATTAACATTTTCCGTAAGCGTGGCACGTGTCTGTGGCGTGTAGCTTTGATGACAACCACTGTTAGTTAAGCAGCTAGTCAGCTGACGAGTGATTCGCTGCCGGATATAAGAGCGACTCTACCGTAGTTGCCTACTAAATATCTCACTGGGTCAGCATATTCACTGCATACTTCTTCTTCTTCTTCTTCTACTTCACTTCACGGGCTCGGCAAAATGCCTGTTCCGCCTCACGGTTGTTCTGTCCATCTTTTCACTGGCCTTCCTACATTCCTTGAACCTCTTGGCTTGTAGTTAAATGCTGCTTTTGGTAATCTTGTAACGTTCATTCTTTCTACATTTCTAAACCATTTTTCTCTATATCCTTTGCTTTTATCATTTAATGGATATATATTTAACTCTGTTCTTATATCTTCATCCTTTAACCGATCCATTCTTTTGTTCTTCTAAGAAAGTTCATTTCTGCGCTTTGTATTCTACTTTGTAATTTTGTTGGTCATTACCTAGGTTTCACACCCATAAGGTAATGCAGGAACTGTCAATGTTTTATAAAACTTTAATCTAGTATCTCTTCTTGTTTAGTTCTTCAATGTTTTATGTATAGTTCCACATATAATTTGAATTCTTGACAGTTTCACATTGATGTCTCTTTCAGTTTTTGTGTTTACAGTAAAATTACAACCCAAATAATTAAAATTGTTACTTGTTCCAGAGGTTTGTTGTCTATTATGATTTTTGATCTTATATGTTCACTTCCCCAAAATGCCATTATTTTCGTTTTTTCCTTTGATATTTTTAAAAGTATATTCTTGACATAACTGATTTAATTGATGTAAAGAGTACTGTAAATTATTTTTATTTTCTTGAATAATAACCACATCGTCAGCATACATTAACACATTTAATATTTTAATTCACTGCATACCATTCATGAAATCGTCAGGGAAATAAGCGTAACTAAATTAATTTGGTTTGGTAACTGCTAACAAAGACAGGTTAGGGCCAAAAATTGAGCTGTTGCGCCAAATAGATAAAATTCTAACCTAAAGAAATGTTCGGTCCTTGTAGAATCCATATGAATGAGGTTTCAGAAATACCATGTTGAAGGAAGGCTACAGGTTTATTGACTCCTGCGGACGACTTTGGAGAAGAAGGGATTCTGTGCATCGTGAGGATATATCCATCTTCTGTAACGACTTGATGATACTCCCCTGGATATCCTCTATGTCTGATGACTTGTACCTGCAGATGATATAAAACTCGTAACATAACATCTATCCTCATTAAAGCTAGTATTTACTGAAGAGGAGTACAAAATAAGTTTGTAAAAACGAATATACTGTATTTCTCTAACTCTAATCTTTATATATAATAAATAATAGTTTAAAAAAACTAAAACAACACGCTTTATTAGAAAACCGATCAACAAAATGAAAAAAAAATTTAATTTCCAACGCTCTTAGGATAAAATTAAAGTGGTCAACAAAAAAAATCATCTCCAACACATCTAGAGTAAAACTAGAGTTATCTACAAAAAAAATAATTTTACCATGAAAAGAGTGGGGTGCTCTATATCAATTAATATATCTGATAATAAACAGATATTGGTAAAATTAAAGTCTCTAAGAACAAAACGTAAAAACCATAAAAAGCACCCCACGATTTTGATGGTATTTTTTTTCTAGATAACTCTAGTTTTATTCTAGATGTGTTGGAGATGATTTTTTTGTTGACCACTTTAATTTTATCCCAAGCGTGTTGGAAATTAAAATTATTTTCCATTTTTTAGTTCGGTTTTCTAATAAAGCGTATTGTTTTGGTTTTTTAAACTATTATTTATTTTTTATTTTTTAGTTTTAATATTTTACAGAATAAGATAAGAATGTAAATATCTTTAAATTCCATACTATTGTAGTATGAGCTAAAAGTATTACTCCTCTAAAAAAATCTTACTTTCTTACTGCATTGGGGTCCTGGGGTCGACTCAGCCTCTAACTGAAATGAGTACCATACGTTTGTTCTGGGGGTAAAGACGACCGTCACGCAGGGCTGATATTAAATGCCGATTGTCCAAAAAAAGTGGGATGCTTAACCTCCTCCTACCCCCAAGGGCCTCCTGAGTAGTGGTATCAATTTACATAATAATAATAATAATAATAATAATAAATATAATAATAACCAACACTAGGCCTACTTCATTACGGACTGTTTGTCACAAAATACAAAGATTTGTGAGTTACAATAGTATGATGAAAGTTAAAAAATTAAATTGTACATGTTGGTAGGTGCCGTCGTCCTCAAATTTTTAAATATATTGTATATAAAATTAACTGGATCGCTTTCGGAAGTTATCTTCCATCTTCTGCAGGTTGGGCTTCTGCTACTCGTTTGTTGTGTACGATGATGTATACTCCGACTGTTTGTAGCAGCAACTAACTTGTTCTTGACGGTGTCGTATAATGGGTTTGACTGGGGTGCGTTCTCATTAAGAAGTGAGGTGTTGTTTGTTTCTTTTATAATTTCGAGGTCTTCAAATATATTTATCCTAGCTTTGAAGACCTCGAAATTATAAAAGAAACAAACAACACATCACTTCTTAATGAGAACGTACCCCAGTCAAACCCATTATACGACATTGTCAAGAACAATTCAGTTGCTGCTAAAACAGTTCGAGTATACATCATCGTACACAACAACAACGAGTAGCAGAAGCTCAACCTGCAGAAGATGGAAGATAACTTAGCGCTCCAGTTAATTTTATATAGGGCTACAATATATTAACAAAGTTGAGGACGACGGCACCTACCAAGAGGTACAATTTAATTTTTTAACTTTCATCATATGACTTCACCTCAACGGAATTCGATATGAATTTTACTAGTATTGATGTTACAATAGTAAATGGAGCGACGCAGATGGCCCGCGCATGCGTATGAAGCATTCGCCTGGTTGGTATAATGTTTTCATGCTTCACGATAATATCTGGTAGTCTTTGTAATATAATTCTAAACGTAGCTAAGGAATAGCATTGCTTTCCGTCAAAATTCGGAACTAAAATCAGTCATAAAATTGAATTATGCATATTTACCGTATCCATGTCAATTTCACTAAAATCCTCCGCTGAATTAGTGCTGATGGACGTCCAAATTAATGCAAACTGAATCAAATACCTCTTAAAACACACCATGTTTAACCTGCAATAAAATTTGTTTCAGTCAACACGTGAAATTAAATAGTCAAGATATAATAAGAATAGTTAAGTCTCGTAGACTACGATGGGCAGGACATGTGCCACGAATAGGGAATGAAAGACATGCATGGAAGCTTCTTGTAGGAAAACCAGAGGTAAAACGCTCAGTTGGTAGACAAATAATGAAGTGGGAGGATAACATTAACAATGATTTGAGGGACATATATTATACATGGAATTATTGGAAAACATTCGCTCAGGATAGGGATGTATGGAGAGCTTACGTCCGCGCGGCCATGAACCTACGGGTTCGATAGTGCCAGTAAGTTAGTTAGTTAGTTAAATTCTAATATTTGCGATACCATCAGAGAATGTTCTTATAGGTTTACAAGAATTGGAAATACATTTGAACCCATATTTTTGTGTAATAAATAACATGTAAAATTAAGTATTAATTGAGGCCATGAGAACCATAGTGATATAAGTGACATTTTTTTTACAAAAATGAGATAAACACATAAAATTGTAGTTATTTGGTTATTTTACCTCGTGCCATAGAGATACGAGTACTTTCCATCACCTGCTGCCATCTAGAGAGGAATATGTTAACTACATAAAATTAATATAAAATTATGGAATATTCACCTGAAAGGCCCGTCTCCTCAACTTAATTATTTAACTGTAGCGCTTTCGGGACTTGTCCCACCATCGGCAGGATTCAAAACACCAGTTCCGGGTTCGAATCCCGTCCAGGCATTAATTTTTCTTATCATACCATATATATATATATATATATATATATATATATATATATACACTAGAAGTCCCGGCCACGCGTTGCTGTGGCTAAGGTATACGTTAAAAATTTTAATTAAGTTACTGTCTTTCGGCCAGATTACTTAAAACTAATATTTACACACGAAATTAATAATATTGAAAATAAAATAAACGCTGAACACACTTAAATTATGAAATAATCAATATTTGTAATTCAATTGAAATTCGCGGTTGCAACAAAAATCACAGCCATATGGATCTCTCTTTGTTAAATAATAAACCAATTACCTTACCAAATTACCTTACACCGCCATCTGTTAGAATCGTATGGAACTCACAGATAATTACACCGCCATCTGTTAGAACCATATGGAACTCACAGATAATTATAACTCTTTGTTAAATAATAAACAAATAATTTGCAATAAAAAATAATGCGACTATAAATTTAGTTATAAACTACCCTAAGTCTCAAGTTGGATCAAATTGCACACGTGTGCAAAATTTTATAAAAATCGGTTCAGTAGTTTAGGATTCCATCGCGGACAAACAACGTGACACGAAATTTTTATATATATAGGCCTATATATATTTAAGAACAAAACTTGTATGGGATTAAAGAGAAACTATTGGAGTTTACATAGCATACTTTATAAGTGTTCAATGTGAGCAACTTTCGTTACACGGCACACATCTAGCCGATAGTCGAATTCCTCCCAAACCTTGGTCAGCATATTTGATGTAATGGATTCAACAGCAGCAACAATCCTTCTTCTCAAGTCTGGAGGGTCAACGAGAAGTGGTGGTACGTACACATGGTCCTTCACATACCACCACAAGAAGAAGTCACAATATATGTGATCGGGATACGTGGAAGCGATCGGGAATAAATAATGTCATCGGGACCGACGTGCCCTATCCATCGTCGGTGATTATCATTCAACAACTGTCGCACATTATTTCCTTTTACAGATACATCCAGTTGTTTCTAACTGTCTAGACCATCGATGGATACTCTTATCTGTCGAAGGATCAATTCCAAATCGCCGTCGAAAAGCTCGCTGCACTGCAACAATGGAACCAGATCTCAAAAATTGAAACACACAGAATGACTTCTGTACAGGAGTCGCAATTTTCACAAATTTAACGCTGTGACGTAATAATGACAAGAAACAAATTACTGTAAACAGGATAAGAAACTTCTTTCATTGAAGCAAATAATCACGCATCCAATTTCTTTTGTAAAGCTATACCAACTACTCGTATTTAATCCCCGTCCATCGTTTTGGAACAAGGTGTAATTTAAATGAGAGATTTGGCGCTGGATTCAGTGCCTTACACTTAAAAGTGGTTGATATTTTTTTTAACACAGCCTTGATATATCACAACGATTGTCTGGGAGAAATTTCACATAATATAAGATTTTTATATATTTACTTGTTTAAAAATTTAACTGTTGATTAAAATCTATAATTTTTAGTTATGATTTCAGTTTATCAAGTAAGAAATTAGCGGTATATTTTGGGCACCCATTACAAATACACGTTTTTGTTTACTTTTCCCACGTTTGATCTGAATAGTCATCTAAAGTGTATGAAGAGTCTAAAAATGCGTTACTTTCTAACCAAATAAACAATACAAATAAATAATAGTTTTAAAAAACTAAAACAACACGCTTTATTAAAAAACCGAAGTAAGAAAATGAAAAATAATTTTATTTCCAGCACGCTTGGGATAAATAAATTTTACCATCAAAAGCGTGGGGTGCTCTTTATCAATTAATATATATGATAATAAACTGATATTGGAAAAAGTAAAGTCTCTAAGAAGAAAATGTAAAAATCATACAAAGCACCCCATGCTTTTGTTAGTAAAATTATTTATCCCAACCGTGTTGGAAATTAAAATTATTTTTCATTTTTTTACTTCGGTTTTCTAATAAAGCGTGTTGTTTTAGTTTTTTAAAACTATTATTTATTTTTTAGTTTTAATATTTTACAGAATAAGATAAAAATGTAAAATATCTTTAAATTCGATACTATTGTATGAGCCAAAAGTAATACTCTTCTAAAAAAAAGAACCTCCCAGCCGGATTTGAACCAGCGACCTATAGATTACTGAAATTATATACCACTAGAGTTCACCTTTCTACCAACTCAGCTCTTAAAACGATTGACTAAAAAGTCGTCAAGTCCGCAACCTATTATACCAGATTTCTTTTTTTTTTATTTACTGATGATTCTGGCCAGGATTTTAGAAACAAAATATGAAATTATTGTATTGTCACGGGTCCTTTACAAGTACACAGAGTTTCAAGTCGATCCAGTGTTTCTAAGTGGGTGAAAATCGTGTTCAAAGATTCCGTTACATGGATACAAAGACACTTTTTTGATTTTCTGATGATTCTGGCCAGGATTTTAGAAAATAAATATGAAATTATTGTATTGTCACGGGGCTTTTACTAGTATACAAAGTTTCAAGTCGATCCAATGATATTAAGTAGGTGAAAATCGCGTTAAAATATTCAGTTACATAGATAGATACAGGTCAAGCTAATATAAAGCGTGTAATAAATAGCATTATACTAAGGCATTCTATAATTAGTCGCAACATTGTTGTAATTAGTGATCCCAGTGGAGATCATTGTAATCTTATTGAGCAGTCTTTGTTGTATAAATCTGTACTATTGAAAGTATTTTGTGAATACATTCACTGTTTCTCAAATTTGGTAAAGTAATACCGACCTAAAAAATGCTCAGTACAATTTGTTTGGAAGGTGAAATTGGGAAGTATTCTAACATCCACCAAATTCACCTGTCATGAGCCCTTGTGACTATAAATTATTCTCAAATATCAAAAAACCTCTACAAGGCATTCGATTAGAATCAAGAGTTGATATCCAGAAAGCTCTTGATCGATCAGATCAGAGAGATATCCAGAAATGGTGCTGCAGATAAAGTGTTGTCTTCAAAGGATTGGGCAAGTTATAGTTGACTTGGCAAGATCCTATAAATGAAGTTCATAATACCAAAATTAACTAACTGACCGGCACTATCGAACCCGTAAGTTCATGGCCGTACGGATATAAACTCTCCAAACATCCCTATCCTGAGCTATTGTTTTCCAATCATTCCCTGAATAATCTACTTCACTCAAATCATGGTTAATATTTTCTCCCACCTCAATCTTGGTATACAAACTGGGCGTTTTCCCTCTGGTTTTCCTCCAAGAAGCTTCCATGCACGACTTTCATTCCTCATTCCTGCCACATGTCCTGCCCATCGCAGTCTACTAGACTTAGCAGTTCTTATTATACCTAGCTTACTAAAAAAGATCATGTAGTTCACTGTTATGTAGTCTACTCCATTCCCCTGTCTGTTCATCTCTCTTTGGTCTAAACAATTTCTTAAGAACTTTATTCTCAAATACTCGTACTCTCGTTTCCTCCCTTAAAGTAAGAGTACATGTTTCGCATCCATATAATATAACTGGTAGAATGAAAGAAATCGAAATAATTTGTTTGTGATCTCACAGCAGTATTGCTAGTGTTTATCGAATACCCTAGTACTTTTTGAAACCTTAGAAATTGTAATTTTTTTCTGTAAAGGGTTCTAATATTAGGCACCTTCATCCTAAATCTAAGTAAAATATTTTGAAGTTTTACAGGACTGTAGGCCTGATGGTAAATGTTAGATTGTACCGGAAGATTTACAGGTTTGTATCCACTTCAGAGGTACAATACATATTGAGAAGCTTTTGCTGGTATTTTAGACATGGAGCATGCCCTTTGACAGAAAAGAACATAGTTTTGATAGGTAGTATAATTAAATAATAATATATAATATTAGATTATTATTGAAATTATTAAAGAATAATACATAATAAAAATTAAATATTAAAAAAATTATATTATAATAATGTCCACCGCTGTGGTCTCGAGGTAGCGTGCTGTCTTGTCACGCTGCGGGCTCGGGTTCGATTCCCGGTCGGGACAGGCTCCTGTGTGAGAGTTTTTCCGGGGTTTTACCTCACCTGTAATACAAATGTCAGGAAACCTAGGGCCCAGATGTCCCCGATATTCATCCTGCCATCATTATTTTCCTTATTGTTATCACCATCATCCTTCACCCGTGTGGAAAGCAACGGGAAGCTACTACACCTATAATTTCCTAATAATGCTGCAAAGCATAATATGAATAATGTTATGATTGCAGTGAAAGACCTGCCCTTGGGCAGAATACTATGGAATGTAATTATAATAATATTAAAAATAATATTAAATAATTAAATATAATATTATCAGCTAATAAATTCCTGATTATATATATTATAATGTATATAATAATTAAATATAAGATAATAAAAAATAATATCAGCTAATAAATCCCTGATTTTATATATATATATATATATATATATATATATATATATATATCTTGATTCACCTGTAAGTGGGGAAAGAACAGTACGGAGGTACAAATTAGTGAAAGAATTTCCCTGGGCAATAAAGCCTACTATGTAAATAGAAAGCTCCTTAAAATAAACTTGTCTCCAGACTAGTTAAAATCTATATAATACAGTAATAAGACAGGTTGTAACTTATAGATGTGAAAAAAATTAATAAATAAAAACTATAAATCTTTGAAAGAAAAATCTTACGGAGAATTGTTGGGCAAATTAGAGAAAGAAATGGCACATCGCGTATATGAATGAACTTCGAATTAAATAATTTAACACGAAATAAAAAATATATATAGTAAACCACATTAAAGCTCAAAGGCTGCGCTTCTTTGGACATGTGAATAGAAAAAAAAACAGATGGCAGGATGATAACTCGAATTAAATAATTTAACACGAAATAAAAATATAGTAAACCACATTAAAGCTCAAAGGCTGCGCTAGTTTGGACATGCGAATAGAATGCAAGAAGACAAACTTGTAAAAATAATATACAAATGTAAACCAATATGCACCGGAACAACTGAACGTCAAAAAAAAAAAAAAAAACAGATGGCAGGATGACAACATAAAAGATATAACAGAAATAAAAATTAAAAACTGGCCGGAGTGTATCTAGAATAGATCTGAAGGGAGAGAAATAGTTGAGAAGGCCAAAACTCCACTGAAGTTGTAGTCGCCTACTACAAGAAGAAGAAGAAGAAGAAGAAGAAGAAAATTAATGCCTGAAGTAAAATCATAAACTGTAATATACAAGCAATAAAACTTACATGAAACAGACAAGAACAAAACGAATGCCTGCACCACTTAAGGCAAGATAAGTTATTAAAAATTTTAAGTGACACTTTCAAAACTATTTTGGGAATAAAAGGGTTCTCCTGTACAATGTCAGTTTTCCCTAGTAACTTACAGTAAGTATAACTTACCAAGAGTATTTAATAGGTTAATTTTAAGGAATTTCACCAGCATTAACATAACATACGCTAAAAATATTCAAAATATTACATTAAAATATTCCATATGATTATGCATATGAACAATTTTTAGAAAATGTAATGCGTAATTTCCAACCTGTTTCTTTATCCAACACTAGTGCACAACTATTTATCATGTTTAACGGAATGGTCAGTTGTTTTCGAACATTTATCATATCAACGTAAAAAGGGGAGTACTTTTCGATAAATAACCTTCAAAAAATCGAACAAGGTTTTATTATTATCAACAGCTTATCTATCTACTAAAAGCAGTGTTGCGTGCAATTAGCTCATTTTCCTTCTAAAAAATGAGGTATCATATATATTTCTGTTGGTGTTTGTGAAGATTATATTCCAATTTATTATCAAAGAAGATTGGTGTCCAACTGACTGCAATTAAAATTTAGAATTTTAGCTGTGCGATTAGATAATATTTTTTTCAAGATATCTTATTATCATTATATGAAAAATGGGGACTTTATACAAACATTGAGAAAACTAAATATCTGTGTATAGGAGAAGAAACGGGAAATATAAATTTCAACAATGTAGAAGAACTAGTATTGAATGCACTTATTTAGGAACAAAATTAGACCATTCAGGCGATAACACAGTGGAAATTAAAAATAGAATCGCACAAACAAAACAAGCAATAAATGCTTTAAACTCTGTTTGGTGGAGCAAAAATATTACAAAAAATAGAAAATTACAAATATATCAAACCATAATTCAAAGCATATTAACATAATGGTGCTGAAGTCTGGCAAATTCCTACCAGGGAAATTAAAATAATTTTAAGTACAGAAATGGATGTTTTAATAAGATCAGCTGGAAAATCTAGAATGGATAGAATACGAAATAAAGAAATAAGGGAAATTATGGCTGCACAAAAGGAGCCAGACATCATAGATATAGAAAAGAGAAGATAGCAGTGGTTGGCCTTGTCAAGAGAATGCCAGAGCAAAGATTGTTATGGAATGGATCCCAATAGAAAGGACGAAGAGAGGAAGACCGAAGAAAATTTGGATAGAAGGGTACAAGCAGCTATGATAGTCAGAGGATTGGAGGAAGATCAATGGATGGACAGAGAGGAATGGCGTTTGGTTTCCGGAAGACGGCGGCAGTTGCCATGATACCGGATAATGATGATTATGATGATGAGATATTTCCCTAAACATAGAGATATAGACTGGCAAAACAATGTCTGCATATTTAACATTCATATTGAACCACAATTTATGTAATTATATTCTATTAAGGCAGTTTAACCTCTCGATTTTAGGTACTTTTACGTGCCACATGTCACCCGGGTCTTACAGTTACACGACTGACGGGAGAGGGAATTTAACTATAGTTCACATACATACTTTTTTAATCACACAAAGACATGGAGGGCCTCCCCGAATGAGTGATCAGCTCAATGTCAATGCCTCCTCCTAGACAACATAACATTAAGACGAAACACACCATTCACACGCACATTTATACAAACATGGCAAATATGATAATGAAGATTATGATGGTCAGGTGATGTTTGGGAACCGTTTGACCCTTAAAGTTTCTTGACATTTGTCTTATAGGTGAAAAACGTCGAAAAAAAAACTTACTTAGAAATTTTCCGACCGGGATCGAACCGCTGCGTACGAGGCTTGGACGCTGCCCCGAGACAACAGCGGTGGACGCGGTTATTATAGGGCTATAAATGCTTAAAATATTAAAACATATACCTGGGATTTCAGCTATCCTCAAAAAAGTAGATTTCCATTAAAGTAATGCAGGCCTTTCGGAACATGTTCTACCGTCAGCAGCTGAATAGATACTTTTTTATTTAATTTTGAGTCTGTTTTGTTTACCATGTCAAGTTGATTTATAGCTATTTCGCTTTCGATTTTTATATATTATTTCCTTATTGTTATAAAATATTATAAATAATAATATAGTCCATTTTATTCTATCCGTCTGCCCCAATTAGAATAGATTTTTAATTTAAAAAACCTTGTTAAATTATTAGTAATGAAGGTCTTTCAAAAACGTGTTTCATCTTCGGTATGCTAATTGATAGTGATGTCGGCGAATAATGTATACTATGGGTGTGTTCTCATTTATAATGTTTATATTCCTTGCCTCTTTTAAAATTTCCATATTTTCTAAGATGCCAATCTTTCTGTTGTTATTATCTTTGTGTAGGATTGTTATGACATCGTCCACCGCTGTGGTCTCGAGGTAGCGTGCTGCCTTGTCACGCAGCGGGCCCGGGTTCGATCCCCGGTCGGGGCAGTTTTTCTGGGTGAGGTTTTTATCGGGATTTTTCCTCACCTGTAAGACAAATGTCAGGAAAACTTTAAGGCCCAAACGGTCCCCGAAATCATATGGCCATCATCTTCATCCTCATCATTATCATCATCACCATCATCCTTCACCGGTGTGGAAAGCAACGGAAAGCCACCACACCTACACAATTGCCTAGTAAAGCTGCAAGCATAGCATGAACATGCTATGATTGCAGTGAAGGACCTGCCTTCGGGCAGAATTACTATGGATGGTCATGACATCCTCGACCTTGTTAAATTGATCACCTGTTTGTAGTATATGTTTTGCAAAATTTGATGATTTTTCGTTATTAATATGTTTTTAATGTTCATTATATCTTGTGTTAAAATGTCTTGTTTTTGCGATGTAAAATTTGTCGCAATTGTTACATTTTAGTTTATAAATGCCTTTATTTTGATAGTTTATCAATTTCTTCTATTTTGTTTGATATGATGTTCTTAAGTTTAATGTTAGTTTTAAAGGCGTTTAATATTAGCCATGATTTGAGGGAAGTAGATTATACAGAGGATGATTGGAAAACATTAGCTTGGGTTAGGGATGGATGGAAAGCTTATGTCCGCGCGGACATGAACTTACAGGTTTAGTAATGCCGATTAGTGTCCAGCTCCATAGCCGAGTGGTTAAGGCAAGAAGCATTGGCGCAGAGCTACGGGACTTGCGCTAGTTCGAGTTCCCATGGGGAAAAAATGTTCTCACGGGATTTTGGCCAATATGGGACCGGTGCCCACCCAGCATCGTGAGGAATTTGAGTAAAGTAATCCCACTACAGGCTTCGGGAGGCCCTTGGAGTAGTAGGAGGTTAAGGTTCCCACTTTTTCTAGCCAATCGGCACTTGATGTCAGTTGGGTTGTCAGCCCAGCGTGACGGCAGACTTTACCCCCACAACAAGCGTCTGGTACTCATTTCCGTTAGATGCTGAGTCGACACCAGGGCCACAGTGCCGCCAGAAGGTTTTGGTCAGTTTAAAAATCCTGACCCCACCGGGACTTGAACCCTCGACCTTCCGACTTGTAGCGCAGTGCCTTAACCACTACGTTACGGCGTGCCCCGAAGAATTTGAGTAGCTACAATAAGTGGCGACTCAAGGTTGAGAAAACCAGCATCCGACATGGTGACCACATGTCACTCCTACACTGGCTGGATATCATTAGTCGTGCCAAATGAGTTAATAAGTTATAGGGAGAAGCTGTTTTGATAAACCGGGTCGAGGTTCTCTAATCAGGAATTTGACCTTTTGCGGAGTTTAATTGCACATAGAAACTGCACCAAAAGTTCTAGGACAACATTTAGCATTGTAGCAAGTTTTAACCTAAGGCTTGCTAATTTCAATAGCAATGTTTCAAACTTATAAAACCATAAAAGCTTTGATATCTTAGAAGTCTACGGTTAAATACAGAGAAATGTCTTCCTCCAGAATAGTAGGCCAAGGTTCGATAGCCTGCGGAGTTAAAAATTTTAATTCCATATATGAAAATAGTCAACTTTTTCCTTGTTTCGACTTTAATACTTTCGCTTTCCTTCCTTATATTTCATACCATTTGTTTCAGACAGATGAATTGAGAAGACTACATAACAATCGGCAAAATTATTTTTGTTGGAAGTCAGATGAAATAAGAACACTGAAGTCTGTAGACTGTAATAGGCCAGACATATAGCACGAATGGGAATAAAATAGTGCCATAGAAACTCTTGAAAGAAAACCAGAGGGAAAGCGTCCAATGTAGAGGCTAAGAATGAAGTGTGAGAATAACATTAACCATGGTTTGATGGAGATAAATTATTCAGGAGATGATTGGAAAACGTTGGATCAGGACAGGAATATATGGAGACCTTATGTTCGAACGGCCATTAACCTATAGGTTGGATAGTGTCATTGAGTTACTGTTTCGTATAAAGATTATGCAGCTCACTGCTTTTGTAGTCTTCTTCATCCGCCTGTGTGTTCATTAGGGTGGGCCGAAAAACTTATTTTTTTTATTTCGAAGTTGTAATAGCGCGAAAAAATTGCGAATTATATAGACAAAAGAAAAGAAAAAAAATATCAAAATCGGTTGACATCTTCCGATCGCGCAAAGGTTGTAAAGTTTGACAAAATATGAAAAACACTTAATTTTTTAGATTTCTTAAATTTTTTAATTAGATGTTTTCGTAATGTAACAGTTTGTAACGTCTTCAAATAGAGCCTGTGTTTTAATTTGGTTTAGATCTGTTGATAACTTCCGGTCGGGCATAAGCTCCAAAATTTGCCAGAATAATGAAAAAGTTATATTTTACGCATTTTTGGTATTTAATAAATAACTTCTAGAGTACTGATTGTCAGATCCCACAGATAGACATAAACATGCTTAGCAAAGATCAGCAATACCTACTTAATATAAATAAATAAATAATAAATAAATAAATAATTGCAAAAAATAAGTTTTTTTCATATTTTGCCAAACTTCAGAACCATTGCGCGACCGGAAGATGTCAACCGATTTTGATAATTTTTATATATATATATTTTTAGCTATATAATTCGCAACTTTTCCGCGCTATTACAACTTCCAAATAAAGAAATGAGTTTTTTTCGGCCCACCCTAATATATAGGCTTATATATATATTTATTTATTTATTTATTTATTGCGCTTGGTGAGTAGGGAAGCCATGACCTCCAGAAGCAACTATGCTGTCCCCAATACCAGAGGACGAAAGAATTATAGCATTTAATCCTTCAAAGTTAAAATCAAGGTTTAAATAAAAATGTTTTATGGAGCTTTAACAATATAAGTAAAATTTACCTTCAGAATGTTGTCTATCATGTCCGAGTTTGTCGCTTTTAGAAATTGCCTAAGTTATGGCCCCTGCAAGGTCGCCGATACAATATTGGAAACTTACATACGTAAGTGCTAAATTTCCTTTAATGCAAAACCTCAACTTTCTAACTTCCATAGATATAAAGAGAAGTGAACCATATACTATGGCAATTGAGTACATCTATATATAATACTCTAATATACAAAATCAATGTTTCGTTTGTTCGTATTTTATGCGCTGCCGTTCATCCGATTGAGATGGGTTTTTTGCAAAATGTTCAGGAGTTTCCCGGGAAGGTTATAGGCTATAAGAGAGTTGTAATACTCAACCCCTTCACCCTTAAAAATCACCCTTTGCAGTGAAGAACGCGTTTTTCGGAATTTTTTGGATGCTAAAATGGCTTACGCTACCTAAACCATAACACACACATAAAATTCATGTACACAAAATTGAATATCTCAAAACATTCTACAAAAAAGTCCATGGAGCATTTGTCAATATTTTACGGATAATTCACAATAATCATTTTTGTCTTTCAGCTCATTGATGCCAAGTAGATCGGGATAAGTAGATTCCCGGAATATAGTAGATTCCAATGTAGTAAATAATCATGTCCTACTTATATTTGTACTATTCTTTTATATTTTTTCACTTTCTTTGCCAATCAATTTAATCAAATTATGGATAGTTATTACAATTAATATCATCATTGTTACTATTAATTTTAATATTTTTGTTCTTTCCCTGTCATCTGAATATTGTGAAGTCTGTGCCTATTATGTGTTATTAATCAAATTGTAGATAATTCATAATTAATATATGTGAGCAATTCCATATGCGACTGACTGCCATTTATAATACACTTTTGCTGCAAAATGCTTGCATAAATATTACAATTGGTTGAAATCAGAGGTGTTATATTTGTGATATGAAAGAGGAAAAGTGTCTGATTAAGATTGTACATAAATATACAACTTCTGAAGAAAAACAATCTTATTTATTACCTATCAAAATATGTGTGACCGACTGACATAAATGTCAACGGGGGGGTCATCATGCATCTTAACCTGTTCATCTTACATCATTCTCGTTGGAAATGTTGATTCCTATTTCAAATTGTTCTGGAAAATACCGTTTGGAGGGCACATTTCAAGTTATATTGGTTAAATAAAAAAGAAACCTATTTCACAGATTAATAACCGGGAAGGTTACGACCTGTGACCTGTGATGGTGTGACTGACTGACATATCTGAATTTTATTTAGAATTTCAAAAATAACAAATATTAGTACAACGTTGTAACAAAAGTATTATGAAAGTAGATAAAGGCAGCTTCAGTAACGAGATGATTCATAAAGGAACTCTGCAAGGCATACAGTAATAAATAGGGCTACGAAAATTGTTAAATTTAATTTTTGCTGGTCAAATAAATATTAATTTAAATCAACAAGATAATTAAATTAACTCGCTTGCCATGTACCATTTTAAATTATAAAAATAACGAAACTATTAAATACATACTAACAAAGTGCTTTCTCTATTGTTAAATATACCTACTTAATTGCATATATATATATATATATATATATATATATATATATATATAGTAACTAATTACAATTTAGTCCAGCGCCATAGCCTAGTGGTTAAAGCAAGAAGCCTTGGCGCAGAGCTATGGGACTTGCACTGGTTCGAGTCCCCATGGAGGAAGATATTTTCTCATGGAATTTCGGCCAGTACGGGACAGGTGCCCTCCCAGCATCGTGAGGCATTTGGGTAGCTACAATAAGTAACGACTCCAGATTGATAAGACCAACTATAACGGCTGGGTGACCAGACATGCTGACCACATGTCACCCCTACACTGGCTTATAATCGCCTACCTCTGTGATTAACACATGTGTGGACGTGAGGCCAGCAGCCGGTTGGTGGACCAATGACCTTCTAGGCCTGTCGCGCTTAGAGTGGAGTTTATTGCAGTTTACCTGATGTAAGATTTCTAGATTGAACCACTGAAATAAAAAAAATTAACCCCCCCCCCCAGAATGTATACACATTCTTAATAGTCAGTTATTTATCAGAGTGCATGTACTTTCAAAACAAATTATCGTAAATCGCATTAGTAAGCTGTAGTTAGTAAACAATTGCTGACATATTGAATTCTAATTATAAACAACCATAAAAACTTAACTCTTATTAGCCCGAGTTCTGATGACTCACATCATAACATCGATATATGTGATCGCATAAACAATAATTTCTCGCCGCTAACTTGACCTGACTTGACCCATTAATAAAAAAAATGCTTCCTGTCACGCATGAAGTCCCACGCTGTATAACTGAATGGTTTGAGTCAAGATGTCTCAATAGAGAGCACTGATTCGAACCCCATGAGAGAAGAAATTTTCTCATGGAATTTTGGCCACAATGGGATTGGTGCCCGCCCAGAATCATGAAACATTTGGCCAGCTAAAATATTTAGCGGTTGCGGTCGATAAAACCAGCCATAACAGCTGGAGTATCCGACATGCTGACCACATGTCACCCTATATGTTGGTTAGATGATTGTCCACCACTGTGATTGATATACTTGGATGTGATGTTAGCAGCCAAGGGCTTTCTAGGCCTGTCACGCCATTCAGTTTTTTTTAACACACGAACTTATGAATTTGTTGTGCTACTTGTTTGACAGTTCTGCATACTCAATAACATCGTGTCCAACGCTTTCACGTTGTATACGCAATCAGTCTGATAGATGCAATATATTCAAATTGTTTGTCTAAAAAAATTCTTTCCTTCTTCTGTATCATTTTGTGACTCCGGTTATTTGATTGGTTTTACAGCTCACATTACATAATTCTGCACCATTTTGTATCTTCTTTCCCGATTTTGCATACATCCGTGTCATCTTTTATACCTGGCCGCCAATCGCATCTATAGTCCCCTTTCCATGGTACAATTCAAAGAAGTTCCATTTTATGTCTAATTCGAAATATGCAAGTAAGCAATGTCATATTTCTATTACTTGCTGCTCCAACTGGAGATTTTTATCACCTCAAGTTTTAGAAGAAATCATTAGAATTCAAAAACACACTTTCCTATAGCAAACATCTATAGCATACTTGCTATGTGTCACATAACCTGACGCTTGAACAAAGTATTTCTTCTGAACTTCTCTGTCACCTTCCATCTAAACTAGGCAACAGCAGTTAATATTGAGATAGGCCTATGCTAATTTTTCCAATGAACTATCTGGATCTCATTTTGTTCTTTGTAGGTATAATTTTCTGAGAAATCAACAAGTATGGCTGCTTCGTTTACTGCAACCTTTTTACTGAATATATTGAAATGCTTCCGCTAACTCTCTTTTAGCTCAAATTGACACAGAAAAATGGCCAGCAAGTTTTTTTATGGAACAGCTGAGCCGAACAGTCTACCTGATTTCCTAAACCATGTTTATGTTAATCCTCAGCGGAGTGTAGCAAGCACCATATATATATATATATATATATATATATATATATATATGATAGGACAAAAAGTCAGTCAGTCACGGGATACTAGCGGGAAAAATAATGACTTTACAAGAAAAGTCTTTAATACGTGTTTGTTAGTTGTGTACCGATAACGTAGAATCCAAGAGGAAATGTTATTCCATCAATTATTATGTGTGTACAGTAATTTTATACGTTTTCTGTGACTGACTGACCATAGCTTGCAGTTAACAATCATAGGACACATTTAAGATATATAGAACATTAGAATGCAATTAATATTATCACATTTACGACTAGGGAGGACCAAAATATGGTTTAACAAAAGAGTTTGTAAAATAAAACGAATTAATACGATCTACTCATTAAACAACAAATTGGTAAAACTGTGAGCGTTTTTACAGGTTTTGGAATATGACAAGTTCTACCACAAATATTGGATTAAAATAATACACTTATGGAACATTATCTTATAGAATTAGAAAATTTGATCCTTAAAGATATATATTACGCCAAAAAATATATTGCGTCAATTTCAAAATGTTCACATCGGTATGATATTTTAATGGAATCGCTCATGTATAATTTAACAGACACGCCGTAGCGTAGTGGTTAAGACACTGCGCTACAAGTCGGAAGGTCAAGGGTTCATGTCCCAGTGGGGTCAGGAATTTTAAACTTACCCAAACCTTCTGGCGGCACTATGACTCTGGGGTCGACTCAGCCTCTAACCGAAATGAGTACCAGACGCTTGTTCTGAGGGTAAAGGCGGCCGTTATGCAGGTTGACAAACCCGGCTGACATCAAGTGCCGATTGTCCAGAAAAAGTGGGATCCTTAACCTCCTACTACCCCAAGGGCCTCCTGAGGCCTGTAGTGGGACTACTTTACTTTATAATTTAACCTCGTGAAGGGGAAGAGAAGGCCTCATCGTCTTACCACCACTAGATAAAATAAATCATTAATAGTATGCGATGAAATGAATATTAACTAGGAGATTATATAAGATATGAGCAATTAAACGTACATGTACATGTACAACAAAAACAAGATGTAAGGTTACCAAGAAAAACATTGGAATGCTGTCACTGGAAGAAAAAAAAGAAGCGAAGACCTCTAAACTCATGGATGCAAGAAATAAGAACTGGAATGAGAACAAGGAGACTGAAGGACATGGAGTGGATGGATAGGGACGAGTGAAGAAGGAAAATAAAAATTTAAGCACAGAATGATATATAAATATCGAAAATATTTATATAAATAATAATAATAATTATTATTATTATTATTATTACTATTATTAATATTAATATTAACATTATTATTATTATTATTACTAATATTTTTTTTGTAAATGCCCCAGGTTGTCTTTCGATATTCCTGGTGTTCTCTCCTGGCATGGCGTACTTGTAACCCACTTCTGAGGTTGGGGCGCCTGGAAGACGGGGTTACGTTGCCCCGATGATATGACGGGTGATAATGATGATAGTGGTGGACCAGGAGAGTCCTTAATCCTAAGCTTAATCTAAGATGAATATGAATGATGATGATTGCGATGGCCATATGATTCCGGGGACCGTTTGGGCCTCAAAGTTTTCCTGACATTTGTTTTACAGGTGAGGAAAAACCCCGATAAAAACCTCACCCAGAAAAACTGGACCGGGGATCGAACCCGGTCCCACTGCGTGACAAGGCAGCACGCTACCTCGAGACCACAGCGGTGGACTATAATATTAATATTATTATTATTATTATTATTATTATTATTATTCTTGAAAATTAGAAAATATAAGAAATACTGTCATAAGAGAAAAAAATGAATATTGGCTATTCAATAGTAGATTATATAAAAATACAAGCAATTAAATTGGTATGGGCACTTACGACGAATGCAAGAAGAAAGGTTACCCAGGAAAATATTGGAATGGTGTCCACGTGGAAGAAGAAGGAGAGGAAGACCTCGAAACTCGTGGATGCAAGAAATAAGAACTGGAATAAGAACAAGAGGACTGGAGGACATGGAGTGGATGGATAGGGACGAGTTGATGAAAAAAATAAAACTTTAGGCACAGAAAGATGTGTAAACATTAAAATTCTATAAATAAATAAATAAATAAATAAAAAGTATTATTATTATTATTATTATTATTATTAACCAAATATAATGGCCCGGTTATGCATGTTAACGAGCTCTGCTTTAATTAACATTGTTGATTTTTTTCTCTCGATATCGAGTTTGGTTCCGAAAAAAATAAAAGAGCGTTAATGGGCGCATGCACACACACACGCACGAACACACACACACACACCCTTATATATATATATATAAACTAACTTACTAACACTAGGTTAATGGTCGCGCGGTCATAAGCTCTCCATAGATCCCTATCCTGAACAAATATTTTCCAATCATCCCTGTATATTCTACTTCCCTCAAATCAAATTATTCTCACATCTCATTCTTGGTCTACCTATTGGAAGATTTCCCTCTAGTTTTCCAGCAAGGAGTTTCCATGCTCATCTTTCATTTTTCCATTTTTGCCACATGTCCTGCCCATCGCAGTCTACAAGACTGAACTGTTCTTATATTATCTGGTCTTCTATGAAGATCATGTAGCTCACTGTTATGTAGTCTTCTCTATTCGCCGTCCGTTTATCTCTCGTTGGTTCAAAAAAGTTACAAGGACAATTTGTTGATTGGATCGGGTGCCAAATTTATATTTAAACACATACGGGTTTCATGTCTAGAAAATAGTATTGTTCTTATGCGAACACTCTTGCCACTTGACGCCATAGACTGAGTGACAGAGATGGAAATATAATTATCTCCAAGTTTCGTAGAAAGATGATGGATCAATGGCATCTCCGCTAGCCGCTGTTCCGGTAATTGAGTTCCCCCTAACTTTATTAAATATGTGGGTGATATTAAACATTCCACTACATTCCTCGAGGCAGAAGATCTGTGGGTCGACCTTTTCGGAGATGGCGGGAGACCATAACGGGCCACTGGGCCTAATACTTGAAAGGCAGATGAAGATGATTATACATTCCACGATGATACTTTTTTTTATAAATCGGGCACCCATCTTTTACAAAGTTGTAGGTGAAACTATTTAACTAAATTACTTATTTAATTTTTTATTATAAATATTCCACATTACACTGTTTCTCCTTCAACCCAAAGATATTTGCCGTCATAGGTTTCTGTCTGAAGCATCTTCTTCCCTCAAATCTCTTGCTTCCATACTTCTCCTCACTCCATCTATCCAATCTCTTCCACTTCTTCCATTAGCTTTCTAATCAAGGATCTTCTCTCGTAGTCAATCTTCTTCCATTCTTATGAGGTGTCCATACTATTTCAAACGTTTTTCTTCTATCTTTTTCTAATACGTTTTTCTTCTATTTTTTTTCTAATACTTTTTTCAACTTGCATAATATCCCTTATTGTGCTATTTCTGAATTTATCCTGCCTTGAAAGTCTAACCAATGTAGAATTGTCAGTCCCCTATTGGGCGTCTCCCCATGTGACGGATATGGGAATGCTTCCCAGATATGGGTGGTATCGGGGAAATGAAATGCCCGAGGCGAACCAAAACAAAAGCTAATTCCTTGTAACTCTGTTGCCTAGAGGCTAGAGGAAGACAAACTTGATTACAAATTACCTGGTTCTACAGGTTGGGGGGTTGTAGCAATGGGTCAACTGCTTATTCTACTGAAAAATATACAATATTTAAATCTTATAAATTACTAGCTAATACCCGGTGTGCGCTGCTACTCATAAATAAATGCTAATATGTTTTTACCACCAGCCGTGCACTGTTCGGGAATCTGCTTATCCCGATATTCTTGGCACCAATGAAAGACAAAAATGGTTATTGTGAGTTATCCATAGAAGTTAAACATATGCTGTTCGGGACTTTTTTGTAGAGTTTTTTGAGATGTTCAATTCTGTATACATTAATTTGGTGTATTTGTTATGGTTTAGGCAGCGTAAGCCATTTAAGCGTCAAAATAGGGACTTTATTTCACGTTTTTTTACTACAAAGGTTGATTTTTAGGGGTTAAGGGGTTGAGTATTACAACTCCCTTATAGCCTATGTTCATCCCCGGAATCTCCTGAACATTTTTTTAAAAAGTCCCATCTCAATAGGGATGAATAGTGTGGCAGAGCACACTTGTTCGGGAATCGACTTATCCCGATCTTCTTGGCATCAATGAAAAACAAAAATGATTATTTTGAGTTATCCGTAAAAGATAAACATATGCTGTCGCGGACGTTTTTGAAGAGGTTGTTGAGATATTCAATTCTGTGTACATTAATTTGGTGTATTTGGTATGGTTTAGGCAGCGTAAGCCATTTAAGCGTCAAAATAGGAACTTTATTTCACGCTTTTCACTACAAAGGGTGATTTTCAGGGGTGAAGGGGTTGAATATCACAACTCTCTTACAGCCTATGTTCATCCCGGGAATCTTCTGAGCATTTTGCAAAAAAAAACCATAAAAATCAGATCAACGGTATGGCCGCGCATAGAATACGAACAAACAAACATACAAACAAACAAACATTGATTTTTATATATAAAATTTTTAATTAATCACCTAATAAATCAATCTCGCATTAAAATGACACGTTTACTAACAAACATTTCTCGATAACAGCAATAACAGATGTGAAATACTCCATAGCACTAGTGACCATGATGTTTGCTTATACTAACACAATTCCTCACTGGGAACGGTAAATTTAGCCAATACCTCCAGAGATTTAACATCAGAGAACATGCAAGTTGTAACTGTGGCAATAGCAACCAAAACGTTGAATATATTATCATTGATTGTCCTTTGTTCTGGAACGAAAGGTTCGAATTCTCATGTCTGCTAATTAACACCGCCTGTTTAAGTGAACCACCCATTACAGAACTGTTTATGAAAGAAAAGAACTACAGACTTCTTAATGTTTTTATAATTAAAGTTAATAAAAACTTCAATTTTATATAAAATTATATAATGACTCACAACTTTGTAACAAGCTATAACCCTAATGTACTTACATGAAATAGAGTTTATAAATTTCGAATAATAATAATAATAATAATAATAATTATTATTATTATTATTATTATTATTATTATTATTATTATTATTATTATTATTTTTATTTATATACAGATTTTGAAAATGTTTACACTTCTTTCTGTGCCTAAAATTTTATTTACCTTCTCCACTCATCTCTATCGATCCACTCCATTTCGTCCTGTCTTCTTGTTCACATTCCAGTTCTTATTTCTTGCATCCACGAGTTTCGAAATCTTCCTTTCCTTCTTCTTCCAGGTGGACACCATTCCAATGTTTTTCTGAGTAATCTTTCTTCTTGCATTCGTCGTACATACCTACCCGCCGAAGCCTGTCCCAAGCCAGGTTAGAAAAGGATGAGGGAGAGGAGTAACAACCTCATTAAAAAAAAACAGGGTTCAGTACGCCCGGCTGATAGTAAACTGTGAGGGTCCATTATCTAGGGTACAGATACTACTGCCTTGAAGTTCTTCATTGGTTTGATGGAGGCTAAAGGAAGAAAACCTTGACCAAAAATCACCTGGAAGTACAGGTTGGGGGTTGATGTATCAGGCCAGCTCCCTGTTCGTCACAAAAAGCATAACAATATTAAAAAGCCTAAAGATAATAATAATAATAATAATAATAATAATAATAATAATAATAATAATAATAATAATAATAATAATAATAATAATAATAATAATAATAATAATAATAATAAACTTTTATCTTGTAAGCCCACGTTTCCCTTAACAGAGATTTAGACGCTCTCCCCCTACAGGGAAAATTTGAACCATACTAATTTAGTTACACTTGTTCTCGTATAGATGTCATTTGAGTGGTCTATGGTCAGCATTCCGTCTCATACTGACATCTAGGAAACCAAGGTAGTACTAGGACGAGAAAATTCGGTAAATTTTGCCTAGAGGCATTTTCATTCAGGCTTAAGGATCTTTTACAAGCCTGGAAATCTTCAGACTCGGGGCCCATGGCTTAAAGTCCCTCCCGGAGGACATCCTCCTTGGATTTATCCATCTTAAAATAATCAATCGACCCCGGCCGGGTTTGAATCCGCTACCCTCGGGACCAGAGGCAAGGAGCATAACCACTAGTCCACCGCGGCGATTAATAATAATAATAATAATTATTATTATTTTTTTTTTTATTTATATACAGAATTTTAATGTTTACACATCTTTCTGTGCCTAAAGTTTTATTTTTCTTCTCCACTCGTCTCTCTCCATCCAATCCATGTCCTTCAGTCCTCTTGCTCTCATTCCAGTTCTTATTTTCTGCATCCATGAATTTCGAGGTCTTCCTCCCCTCCTTCTTCCAGGTGGACACCATTCCAATGTTTTCCTGGATAATCTTTCTTCTTGCATTCGTCGTACGTGCCCATACCAATTTAATTGCTTATACTATTGAATAATCAATATTAATTTTTTTCTCTTATGACAGTATTTCTTATTTTGTCTAATTTTGAATATCTTGCTGCTCTCCCCAAGAAATCCATTTCCATCGACATAAGTTTTTGTTCTAAGTTTTTGTTGAATTTCCAAACTTCAGCTTCATATGTGGCAGTACTTCTCACTATTGAATTATATATTTGTAACTTATTTTTCCTGGTTATATGCCTGTTCCATAAGACTCCATTCATCATTGCTGTTATTGCTCTATCTTTATTTATTCTGTTCTTAATATCACTTTCTTGTTTATCCTCTTTATCTAATTTTACTCCCAGATACTCAAATTCTTCACATCCTCTAATATACCCATTTTCATCTTCTAATATCAATTCTTGGGTTTCGGCTCCACATCCCATATAAAATGCTTTTTTCCTAAATTTATTTTCAAACCCCTGTTATCGTATTCGTCCAATAATTTTCTGAACATAAACTCCATGTCTTCATATTCTTAAACAATTATTATCTGGTCATCCGCAAATAACAACAGTGTATATATTGTATCTGTTGATCAATCTCCAATTGGAACTCCCAGTCCTGAACATTTTTTGCTCCAGTTTGACAGTGCTTTATGTATAAATATCTTAAATAATGTTGGTGATATGCTACAACCTTGACGAAGGCCTTTTGTTACTTTAATTTCTTCTGATATATATTTTCCAATTTTAATTTTAGATACTGCATTTTTATACGAATGTTTTATTGCATTAATAATTGTATCGTTTATGGCCATATCTTCTAATGCTCCCCACAACTTTTGCAAAGGTACAGTGTCATATGCCTTTTCTAAATGTGAAATGAACTTGTTGGTTGTTATTATTCGTCTTTTCAATCAATTGTTTTACCACAAATATGTGATCAATTGTAGATCTCTCAGACCTAAAGCCTGCTTGTACTTCATTCTCCTTATGAATAATAATAATAATAATAATAATAATAATAATAATAATAATAATAATAATAATAATAATAATAATAATAATATGTTTTGTTTTCTCGCAATATAACTGGATACATATTATTTAGTTAACAAAAGAAAGACAATCCGCAAACCAGCTAAATTATATTCGATTTGTTGAAGACGACTTTGTTTAGTTTTTAGTAGCTCTTATATAATGTACGCCTGCTTCTAACTCTCCATATACTTATTTTTCTCAATTAGGCGTACAATCAGCAATTAAATTTTATCGCTACTTAGCAGCAGTTACTGTAAAATACCGTTACAGTAATAAACTCTGTTTACAGAGATAATATAGTATTTGTATCACATTAAAAATATCTCTATACATGCATAGAGTACATACTATTACATTTCCAGTAGTGTCATTAGGGATCCCGAAGTATTTTCTTTGTTGCAGTAGTTGGTGCATCCAAAGGGTATGTGCTGGTTAGCGAGTAGGGTCTACTGTATTTTATTTATTTATTTATTCCGAACTATGTCTTTATGTTATTACTAAGGATCGGAAGATGAGGAAAAATCCTTTATTTTATATCTGAAAACGAGGCCCAACATAATATATATATATATATATATATATATATATATATATATATATGGTATGATAATAAAAATAAATGCCTGGACGGGATTCGAACCCGGAACTCTGAGTCTGTACCTCAGCGTGTTATCCGTTACACCACCAGGCGAATCCAATACAAACACTTATTTTTCTTTTATATATATATATATATATATATATATATATATATATATATATATATATACTACACATTTTGGGCCATTGTAGGCCATAAAATGGCGGGTTTTATATGTTCTTTATCAACTTTTTTTTTTGGCTTATTGGTCCTTTTTTAAATCTTTTTTATATGTCTTAACGGTTTTTTTTTGCAACTTTATTTCATTTTGATTACATTTATACCATTCGTATAATTCAAGAATCCACAGACTCTAGTTTCTATTCCAACTTCATTTAAAACTGCTATCTAGTTTTACTTTCTAAAGACTTTTCACATTACAAACACTTCTTTCACAACAAAATATTTTTAATCACGAGCCTACTGACCGCCTGAACTATTATATTTCGACTTCAAATTTTCAAAGAAATTGCCACTTTGTGAAAATTACTTCGAGCAGAGAATGAAGCCAGTGAGGTTGTCTTAATGCACTCGTTAGCAACTGCAATACTTTTTACGTCTTTTGTTTCAGTTTTTAAAGTCTCTTGTAGGATAACTTTAGGTCCTTTTAAAGTCCTTTTAGGTATTTTATAGATCCTCAACTTCCAAGCCCTACTTATGACATAACATTAAATTATGAATTATGTCACTGATGATATAATAGGAGATCAATGTGGATTTAGAAGAAACATGTCTACAACAGATCAGATTTTTAGAATATGACAGATTTTAGAAAACAAATGGGAACATAATGGCACTGTACATCAATAATACGTAGACTTCAAAAAGTCATATGATTCAATTAAGAGGGAGAAATTATGTAGTATCCTGCTGGAGTTCGGGATTCCTAAAAAGTTAGAGCCTTTTTTTTTTTTGGAATGTGTCTACATGGCACAAAGAGTTCGGTGCGTGCAAGCAAACGTTTTCGGATACTTCTGAAATTCATAAGGAGATGCACTATCTCCTCTACTATTCAATTTTGTACTAGAGCATGCCATCTAATCTTTAGATGATGAAATAAAGTGATTCCACTACAGATCCCAGGAGACCCTTGGGATAGTTGGAGGTTAAGGCTCCCACTTTTTCTAGACAATCGGCACTTTTTGTCAGCCGGGTTGTCAGTCTTGCGTGATGGCCGCCCTTTACTCCCAGAACAAGCGCCTGGTACTCAATTCCGTTAGAGGCTGAGTCGACCCCAGGACCATTGTGCCGGCTTGTAGCGCGGTGCCTTACCCACTAAGCTACGGCACGTCCCCTTAGAAGATGAAGAAGGCTTACAATTCAGTAGTATTAATAAGCTGTTAGTTTATGCTAATGATGTATTATTAGGCTATAGCGAGGAGATATTAAGAGCAAACAAACACACTCTATTGAGTAACACTAAGAAATTGGACTGGAAGTAAACATCGATAAAACCAAATGCATGTTCACACATAGAAATATAATTATATAATACAAATGTTAATGACAAATGATTAACAATTTTGAAGAGATGATGCAATTCAAATACATAACTATAACTAACTGCGTGTAACTAACTCACTGGCACTATCGAACCCGTAGGTTCATATCCGCGCTGACATAAGCTCTCCATACTCCTGAGCTAATGCTTTCCAATCATCCCCTGTATAATCTACTTCCCTCAAATGATGGATAATGTTATTCTCCCACCTCATTATGGGTCTGGGGCACTACGCTACAAGCCGGAGGGTCGAGGGTTCAAGCCCCGGTGGGGTCAGGATTTTTAAACTGACCCAAACCCTCTGGCGGCACTATGACCCTGGGGTCGACTCAGCCTCTAACGGAAATGAGTACCAGACGCTTGTTCTGGGGGTAAAGGCGGCCGTAACGCAGGGCTGACAACCCGGCTGACATAAAGTGCCGATTGTCTAGAAAAGTGGGAGCCTTAACCTCCTACTACCCCAAGGGCCTCCGGGCCTGTTGTGGGATCACTTTACTTTACATTATGGGTCTACCAACTGGACTTTTCTCCCTGGTTTTCCTACAAGAAGTTTCCATGCACCACTTTCATCCCCCATACGTATCACATGTCCTGCCCATCGCAGTCTACGAGACTCAACTGTTGTTATTATATCTAGCTTCCTATACATATCATGTAACTCACTATTATGTAGTTTTCTCCATTCATCTGTCTGTTCATCTCTTTTTAGCCCAAAAATGTTCATACATAGATACAATACTTACAAATAGGTATTAGGTGCACAAATAAATTAAACATAGGCTCAATTCTGGAAATACATGCTACTATGCATTACAGGGACTCTTGCCGTTCCAACTTCTCTCAGCAAGCAATAAACTAAATTACACAAAACTATTGTTCTCGCAATTATATGGGTGCGAAAAAATGGACTCTTGCTTTAAGGGAGAAGGGAAGATTACGGATATTTAAGAATAAAGTTCTTAGGAAAATTCTTGAATCAACGAGAGATGAACAGACAGGTGAATGGAGAAGACTGCTTAACAGTGAACTACACTAACTTGATAGGAAATCATTTATAATATGAACAGTTGAATTACACTGCGATAAGCAGAATATGTGTCTAGAATGGGGAATGAAAGAGGGACATGAAAACTTATTGTAGGATATATATATATATATATATATATATTGTAATCAATTTTTTTACATTGAGCTATGCAAGCTTCATACGACATGATAAGAAAAATAAATGCCTGGACGAGATTTGAACCCGAATCTCTGAATTGGTACTTCAGCGTGATATTCATTACACCACCGAGCAAATCTAATACAAACATTTATTTCTCTTAAATATATATTTTCCATTATTACGGGATGTAGTGAGAACTCTGTCTTCACTGCCACCTGATAGCTAGCTACTATAACAAGTAAGAAAATTAAAGAGAATATTTTTACTTTATAGCAGTGACGCTTTATCGATGTTATAATTACATTTTTGACATTGAGCAATGCAAGCTTAATATGACACGAGAAGAAAAATAATTGCCTGGACGGGATTTGAACTCGGATCTCTGAATTGGTACTTCAGCGTGATACCCATAATAATGGAGAATATATATTTAAGAGAAATAAATGTTTGTATTAGATTTGCCCGGTGGTGTAATGGATATCTCGCTGAAGTACCAATTCAGAGATCCGGGTTCAAATTCCGTCTAGGCATTATTTTTCTTATGTCATATATATATATATATATATATATAGACTAGCTAATACCCGGCGTGCGCTGCTACGCCTAAATAAATTAAAATTAATGTGCTTTTATGTTTCGTTGAATAAGTAAGAAGAAAAATAATTATAAATTTATATTTTTTAGATACCCATGCTGATTACCCGGCGTTACCCGGTAATTTAATTATCCCGATCTTCATGACATAAATGAGCTGAAATACGAAAATTAATATGTTCTATGTTTAGTTAAATAAGTAAGGTAAAGTGATCCCACAACAGGCCTCAGGAGGCCCTTGGGGTAGTAGGAGGTTAAGACTCCCACTTTTTCTAGACAATCGGCACTTTATGTCAGCCGGGTTGTCAGCCCTGCATGACGGCCGCCTTTACCCACAGAACAAACGTCTGGTACTCATTTTCGTTAGAGGCTGTGTCGACGCTAGGGCCATAATAACTCCAGAGGGTTTGGATCAGTTTAAAAATCCTGTTCCCACCGGGACTCGAACCCTCGACCATCCGACTTGTAGCGCAAAAAATGAAAAATAATTATATATGTATATCGTAATTATTTTAAGATTCCCGTGCTGATTGCCGGTGTTGCCCGGGAATCTACTTATCTCGATCTTCTTGGCATAAATGAGCTAAAAGACAAAATTCGTTATTGTGAGTTATCCGTAAGAGATAACATATGCTGTTGCGGACTTTTTTGTAGAGCTTTTTGAGATATTCAGTTCTGTGTACATTAATGTTGTATATTAGGTATGGTTTAGGCAGCGTAAGCCATTTAAGCGTCCAAAGAGATAGTTTTTTCACGTTTTCCACTACAAAGGGCGATTTTAAGGGTGTAGAACTTGAGTACCCACAACTCTTGTTATAGCCTGTGTTCATCCCGGGAATCTCCTGAACATTTTGCAGAAGCCCCAACACAATCGGATCAACGGTATGACCGTGCATATAAAGTAAGAACAAACAAACAATTTTTGATGAAAATGTTCGTTTTCGGTGTCTACCCATACATTGATATATCTAGCGTGGAAGAGTTTCTTGCCTTTATCTTTAAATTATTTATTATTTTTATGGGGTTTAAGCTTTTTTTAAATAGGATCAGATACGATCCAGGCCTAATAAAATGTTTAAAAGGTATTTTCATGAGAAAAACCTCAACAGCTTCATTCCATCGGTATTCACTAATTATGTTCAAAGAACTGCAAGTTTTTAATATGATATTCCGACATGAATATGTTTTTTAATTGAGATCAAATTCAAGGTCATATTTATGGAATATTTTGTCGATAGCTAACGGTAACAGTAAAATTTTTATCACTCTATTATTGAAGTGTTAATAGGAATTACAGAAGTGTAAAAAAAAAGTTTAAAAAAATAACACATGAATTTGATAGATTTCAAGGTAAACTTCTGTGAAGCGAAACAAGGTAGGATTTTTCACATCACACGGTCAAACGAAGAGAAGGGTTAACACTGTGCAGGCTATGAGGATGTGAGATCACCAAACTACTGTAGTTTCAGTAAACGATTTGTATCAGCTACATAGCACCCGCAGGTTAGTAAAATACATATATATTAAACATATTTTTCAGGCAGCCGGTAGTGAGGTGGGATAAAAATAAGTGACAATCAAGTTAACATATTTCTGAACATAATTACTAACATTATTAGATTTTCTTGTGAGGAGATGCTAAAGGCCAACACGCACGCACTATTGAGTAATAATAATAAATTGGGGCTGGAAGTAAACATCAATAAAACTAGATATATGGTAACACATACAAATACAATATGGACAGCTAATGGCAAATGAGGGAAATTTTGAGGATGTGACTGAATTCGAATACCTAGGAACAATAATCACAAATAGGAATGAGATGTATAAATAAATTAAACATAGGCTCAACTCTGGAAATGCGTGCTATTATGCATTACAGGGAGTCTTGACATTCCAAATTCTTTCAAAAAACGTTAAACTGAAAATATAAAAAACTATTATTCTACCAGTTATATTAGGCTATATGGAAGCGAAACATAGACTCTTACTTTAAGGGAGGAAAGACGATTACGAGTATTTGAGAATGAAGTTCTTAGAAAAAATTTTGGACCAAAATGAATGGAGAAGACCGGTGAATGGAGAAGACTACATAACAGTGAACTACATGGTCTTTATAGGAAACCAGCTATAATAAGAACAGTTAAGTCTCGTAGACTGCGATGGGCAGGACATGTTGCACGAATGGGGAATGAAAGGCATACATGGAAGCTTCTTGTAAGAAAACCAGAGGAAAAACGCCCAGTTGGTAAACCAAGAATAAGGTAGGAGAATAACATTAACTATGATTTGAGGGAAGTAGATTATACAGGGGATGATTAGAAAACATTAGCTCAGGATTGAGATGTATGAAGATCTTATGTCCGCGCGGCCATGAACCTACGGGTTCTATACTGCCAGTGAGTTAGTTAGTTATTACAATTTATTGTGTTAATTGACGATAATAATAATTATCAGTAGGCCTAGGATTTTATGATATAGCATTTTTTTTTGTAAGAGTGATATTTTTATATAAATGCTTTTTATAAAAAAACAATAGAATTAAAGTACTTTGTTAAGTCATTATATATATATATATATATATATATATATATATATATATATATCATCCGGTATCATGGCAGCTGCTGCCGTCTTCCGGAAACCAAACGCCATTCCTCTCTGTCCATCCATTGATCTTCCTCCAATCCTCTGATATCCATAGCTGCATTGTACCCCTTCTATACAAGTTTTCTTCGGTCTTCCTCTCTTCCTCCTCTCCATTGGGATCCATTCCATAACAAATTTTAGGCAATCTTTGTTCTGGCATTCTCTTGGCATGGCCTTACCACTGTAATCTTTTCTTTTCTATAATGTCTATGATGTCCGGTTCCTCTTATACACCCATAATTTCCCTTATTTCTTTATTTCATATTCTACCCATTCTAGATTTTCCAGCTGATCTTCTTAGAACATCCATTTCTGTACTTAAAATTCTTTTCATTTCCCTGGTAGGAATTTGCCAGACTTCAGCACCATATGTTAAAATTCTCTGAATTATGGTTTGATATATTTGTAATTTTCTATTTTTTGTAATATTTTTGCTCCACCAAACAGAGTTTAAAGTATTTATTGCTTGTTTTGTCTGTGCGATTCTATTTTTAATTTCCACTGTATTATCGCCTGAATGGTCTAATTTTGTTCCTAATTAAGTGCATTCAGTACTAGGTTTTAGTTCTTCTCCATTGTTGAAATTTATATTTTCCATTTCTTCTCCTATATCATATATATATATATATATATATATAATTCAAAATTGCTAGCATATATATAATCTGGAAATTTCTACTTCAAAATCTAAAGCAATGGCAATGTTTAGAAAAAACATACACGGGTGAAAAATTGAGATTTATGGGAAAATTATAGAACAAGTGTCTGATTTCTCATACTTAGGAAGTGTATTTGCAGAACATAAGAGTGGCATTGATTCAAAATTACAAAAATATAATAAAATGAATGGGGTAATAAGACTTTTGGTAATCAAATGAGGACAGATACAAAACTAACATAACATCAAAAGCTGCTCTATAATACGGAAGTGAAATTTGAATCTTAAATAAAAGAAATTCTCATAAACTTAGAGTAAGCCAAATACGCTTCTCACGTTCACTGTTAGGAATTAATAGACTGGATCACCAAAGGAACACTATCTCAGAGAAAAAAATTAGAGTGTAAAGTTTAAATGCATATGTAGAAAGATACCAACAAGAATGGAAAAATCATCTGAGAAGAATGGCAAGAATAGACTTCCAAAATTGGCATTCCAATATACTCCAACTGGACATAGGGACCAAGGAAAACCAAATCATCGGTGGAAAGATCAAGACCATCTTAATTAGATTTACCTTCACAGATCACATGGCCTAAAACGGATTTTGTTCATGATGATAATGATTATGATGAGTCATATTTATTCATATTTGGCACATTATACCAATGTATTGGTCATATACGACATATTTTCACTCTTTTAAGAATGAAAGAACAATTATCATTCCATTTATTACTTTCGTGTTTATTTGAATTCTTCAATTTCTCAGAACTTTGTTTCTTGTAAAATCTATCTTCCTCTCCTATTTCGTTTCAATTCACAGTATGAACTTTTCCCTTACGTTTACACCTGAGCGAATATTTATGTATTGTCTCGCGACAAGCAGGTAGCTACTGATAATTTTAATAAAATAAAAGCATGTTATAATATCAAATTCCATATTTTACCGTAGCTTGCTTGCGTCACTTTACATTTCATTCTTAAATAAATAATTGTCATAAACCGATTTTCTAATTGATTTTACAACTGAAATGATTATATAATTATAATATTATTAGATATTTTTTATATTATAGTGCATATTTTTGGAAACATTATGTCATAACTGCATATGTTTTGCATATTTCCGTGGTTTTAGGTAACAAAAATCCTAGTCCTAATTATCAGCATCAAAGATGAAACATTAAGGACTGTTTCCGATCTCCTGTTATTATTGTTCTGTCCAGCTTTTACTGCGCCTTCCTACATTTCTTCGTTCCTAGTGATCCAAATAATAATGTGGGAATAAACAAAAACTCCGTGTTTTCAGAACAAATATTAAGTCAACATTCGAATGTGAAAACTGGAAAGCCATTGCTGAGATAACAAGGAGCCTCCTGGTCTAATTATACAGGTGTCTGAGGAAAATCATTGGCACATTTTTGTCAAATAATATTTCAAATCAAAATCTATGTAAACAAACAAACGAAGAATACGTTGATATCCAGATAAAAAGGAGAAAATGGAGATAGATTGGCCATGCTCTTAAGAAGAATCAGATTGCAATTGAGAGAAAAACTCCGTTTTGGAACTCTCAAGGCCGGAGAAAAAGAGGAAAACTACGACAGTCATGGAGGAGGAGGGTGGAGGAGGAAACCAGAAATAAAGGAAAGACATCGTCATATGGCGCCACAACCCATATCAAGATCTGGTATCCCCAATTCTCTTCGTCCACACTTCTCTATCCACTGCAGCCAACTTTCAGTTCCTGACACTAAGCATCTGGTTAGCGATTTTTCTTACTGCGTACTCCCAACTATTTTTTTTTTGTCATCCTTGAGATTTTTTCCCGTCAAATGTTGCATGAACATCTTTGGAATTCTTTAATCCTGCATTCTATGCACATGTCCAGCCCATTGTACTCTTAAGGAAGATTATGGTGTTTAAATTATGCATTCCGTATATTTGTTTGGTCGGCCGCGGTAGACTAGTGGTTATGCTCCTAGCCTCTGGATCCAAGGGTCGCTGATCAAACCCGGCCGTTGTCGATGGATTTTTTTGGATGGAAAAATCCAAGGAGTAGGTCCTCTGGGAGGGTCTTTAAGCCGTGAGCCCCGAGTCTGAAGATTTTCAGGCTCGTAAAAGATCATTAAGCCTGAATAAAAAAGGCCTCTAAACAAAATTTACCGATCTCAAACATCCTGGTAATATCTTAGTTGCCCAGTAGATGTCTCATTGAGTCGGCGTGTAGACCTCATGAACTCATGAAGGCTATGGGGACAAATAAGGCAACAAAATGAATTTGTTCTATTCACTAATTATATGGATGCAAAACATGGACTCTTAATTTAAGGGAGAAAACAAGATTACGAGTATTTGAGAATAAAGTACGGTACTTAGAAACATTTTTGGGCCAAAGAAAAAGATGAACAGACAGGTGAATGGAGAAAACTATATAAGAGTGAGCTACATGATATGAATATAGGAAGCCAGATTTAATAAGGAAAGTTAAGTCTCGTAGACTGCAATAGGCAGGACATGTTGCACGTATGGGGCATAAAAGGGATGCATGGAAGCTTCTTGTAGAAAGAACAACAGGGAAAACGCCCAGTTGGTAGACCAAGAATGAGATGGGAGAGTGATATTATCCATGATTTGAGGGAAGTAGATTATACAGGAATGATTGAAAACATTAGCTCGGGATAGGCATGTATGGAGAGCGTATGTCCGCGTGGCAATGAACCTACTAGTTCGATAGAGCCAGGCAGTTAGTTAGTTAGTTAACAAATGAGAAGCTATGGTTCAACACTGGGCTAAGCCATTATAGATGTTATAGTTGTTTAAGTTCTAAATTATTTCTAATTCTCTAAGGAAATACATGGGGAGAGTTTAAGGTTTTAATTAGGAATAGGCCTTTTTGGAATTGCTTCGTTGAGGCTCTATGCTTTGGATAAGAGCAACAGGAGATAATACTACTAAAAATAACCCACTTGACTTTCGGCCGAAACATATATTCCTTTCCTGTCTACAGTGTTTAACTCGCTGATAACACTGAGCAACAAAAAATAAACTTTTCTTTTGTCACAGAAAGAAAAATATGTGATTTTGACAGTATTTTTTCTCCCGGATTCATATATGATATCGGTTTTTCTCCATCACGCAAGGTTTTCGAGAGACAGGAATTTATAATTTCAAACACTTTAATATTTTCTACGTTCATAACTACACAATAATCGAACATTCGGACTCACCTAGAAAGTAAGAAATGACGATTTTCTGCTATATTTCGCCTGTGGAGCATCCCTCTTGATGGTCCAACAATAATCAGCCAGCATATTAGGATTCCATTTGCCGAGATATCTCTTTTCCATAGCGGAAAACTCCTATGTTAGCTCATTTGGCTTTATTTTACAATGAACAAATGGACGAAAAAGTTTATTAAAAAATAATTATTTAAATCCATTAATTGAAATTAAAATTTAAAAAAATGTGCATGATGGAGAAATTCCGAATACATATTTGAAAACACGATAAAAAACTGCATTAAGTACAACTATTGGTACTCATGAGACAAAAATCATGTTGACCAGTGTAATTTAAGTTGTTAAAATATCGAAATATAACTGGAATAACGTGTTTAGGAAATTGTAAAATGTATGTTATTAAAGGAGAATGTTGTATTAATTTATCTTAAGTAATGCCACGAGTCATTTCCAATTTATCTAGAGGATTTGGAAATCAAGAGTGGCATATGTTAGGACTATTTAACGATTAAAATTAAGTTATTTACTCAAAAATCATTATTTAAATATAGTTACCGGTATTTTAAAATATTTATATATTTTAATATAAACGATGATGTTTGAAAACAAATCAGAAATGTGTGGTTATATTTAATTTGTCTATCCACTGCAACTTGATTATATTATTTGTCAAATAGGATCGCCATATTGTAAGAATGCACCCTAGTGGAGAAAAAATGAAACACATCAAACCGTATATTATAACCGACATAATGGTTTGTTAATTTATTTACTTTGTAAACAACTCAGTAAAATCGTTATTTAAAAACGCAGTTATTGAACATACAATTATCAAATGTGTAATTCGAAGGAATCTGTTCATTATTTGCAATGTTCAATTTATTTGTTGGAGAGTCAGTCACTGCAAAATAATGCTCTGACCTGTTCAGTACATTAACAAGGTGGAGATTTCTTTATCACATCAAACAGGAGGTGATAAGGAGAATTCGATAAAGAATGAGTAAAATACGACTGTCATTGGTTGTAAAACAAAATTCATTGAAACGTGATTGGTCATCGAGTACCATTTGGAGCCTGTGTTAAATAGTCTATTTAAAATGTCACTGTCCACAGTTTATATTAATATCCTGTTGTAATTATTATGTTTTGTGTTGAACAGGTACTTGGCGGGAAAAGGGGTGGGTGGACATGAGTAACGTATATTTACGCTTCGGAGTAATAAGTTAATTTATTATTTTGTTACGAAGAGTACAAGAAACCTAATAAGACCATGACAATAGTGTATATATACAGTAAAACTTCTTTAACCCGGAACGTGAATAATGTGGAAATCTGTCCAATGCGAACAAATGTATTGGTCCCGGCGAAATAATAGTAATTTTACGTGTATTCATTTTGCATAAAACGGAATCTGTCCAACGTGGAAACGGAAGGATATTTCTACACGATTCATGAAAGAAATGTAGAACGCGGAAAGACAGAGAAATAAATTAGTTTCCATTTCATTGAATTCCCGTTAGGCAAAAAAAAAAAAAAAGGAACGATTCCTGCCGCCGGATAAAGTAGACATTCTACCTGTACCTGAAATTGTATTTCGGTCTCACTGCACGCCCGTTATGCGAAACACATACCTGTCGTACAAATAACTATTGCATTGTAAAATCTTAAATTAGTTTATGTTCTGAGAGCGATCTTTCACAGGTAGCGTCTGAATTTACGGAATAAAGAAGGCTAACACGTATGTATCATTGTCATTAAACGAAAAAGTGAAAGTGATTGAAGACAAATCTCGAAATTTCCGGACCGATGTTCCAAAGCCAAGCTCTAGCTGTTGCTAAATCCCTAGGATTTCAAGGTATCTTCATGTTGGCTGGACATTTTTAAAAGACACAATGTCGTGTGGAATCAAATTTTGCGGGGAATCAAAGGATGTGGACAAAAGTGTAGTTACCGAGCGGAAACCGAAACTACATACTTTAATTTCAGGATACGCGTCTAAGAGACATTTTTAACGATGACGAAATGGGACTGTTTTTTTTTTCGCGCGTTACCGTCGAACTTGCTTATACATACTAGCTATACTTCACTTTTCAAAGCAGCGGAACTACAATTAATCCAACGTATGTAAAAAGACACACACGGTAGTCTATAATCTAAGATTATTAAAAATATTCTTTTTTATATTGTGGAATTTTGTCTAATGCGGAAACAAAAATAGGCCCCATGAGATTACGCTTTGAGCAAGTTTTTACTGTGTGTGTGCTTGTATATATATATATATATATATATATATATATAATCTAATAAATATTTTTTATAATTTACTTCTAAGAGTGCCTTATGTTTCTGTTTTGTGTAGTTATTTTGTTAACAGTCCTGTGTTTGTTTGATATTGTAAAATTAACATGTATAAGAATCCACCCCAGAGCACAAGACTTTGGTCTTATTCAAGTGTGGCTAAATTAAATTAAATATGTTTCATTAATTGTATAATAATTATTATTATTTTCTAGTAATAAATGATTTTGAAATATATATGTCCTCCCCTGTGGTCTCGGGGAAGCGTACCTGTCTCGTACTCAGCGGGCCCGAGTTTAATTAAGCGGTTGGGACAAGTTTCAATTGATCTTGATATATATATATATACATATATATATATACATATTTATTTATTTATTTATTTATGTCCACCGCTGTAGTCTCGTACTCATCAGCGGGCCCGGTTTCATCTGCGGTTGGGATAAGTTTCCTGGGCGATGGCTTTTTTTCTGTGTTTTTCCTCACCTGTAAGACAAATGTGAGGAAATTTTAAGACTCAAACGGTCCCCGAATACCATCTTGCCATCATAATCATCATTAAATTATTCTTGTTTAGTATGAATGTGATTATGAATGGTGTGTTCTATCTTAATGTTGTTTTGTCTCTAAGGAGGCCTGACACTGAGCTGCTGATCACTCATTCGGGGAGGCCCTCCATGTCCTTGTGTGATCAAAAAAAGTATGTGATCCAAAGTTTTAAATCCCTCTCCCGACAGATCGTGTCATTGTAAGGTTCGGGTGGCGTGTGGCATGTAAAAGTGCCAATAAGGTGCTTCACTGCAATTATAGCATTTTGATGCTATGCTTGCAGCTTTACTAGGGAATTGTAAATGTGGTAGCTTCCCGTTTCTTTCCACACCGGTGAAAGCTGATGATGATGGTGATGATGATGATGATCATGGTGATAATGATAAGGAAGATGATGATGGCCATATGATTTTGGGGACCGTTTGGGCTTTAAAGTTTTCCTGGCATTTGTCTTACAGGTGAGGAAAACCCCCGATAAAAACCTCACCCAGAAAAACTGCCCCGACCGGGGATCGAACACGGGCGCGCTGCTTGACAAGGCAGCACGCTACCTCGAGACTACAGCGGTGGACATGTATATAGGCCTATATATATATATATATATATATATATATATATATATATAATTATTCTGTACATGTCTTGTCACCGAACTGCTCCTAAACGACTAGATCGATTTTGATTAAGTTTTTTTGTGTGTGTCTGATTGGCTCCCTCGATGGTTTAGATTCACAATTGGATCCTTTAAGCTCATTAGTTGTGGGAGTTTACCTGAAGTAAACATTTAAAAATCACTCTAGCGGTCACAATTTTCGATATTTCACAACGAAACTCAGTATATCCTATTAAAATAAACCAAGGTAGGCACTATCCAAAAATAAGCGAAATCTGACAATTACCTGAAATCCGAAAAAAAAACTGCTTAACTGGACCGATTTTGATGACAATTTTTGTGTGTATTTGAGTGGGTCCCTGAATGTTTTAGATTCACAATTGGACCCCCTAAAGCCATTAGGTGTAGGAGTTAACCTGAAGTGAATATTTAAAAATCGTTCTAGCAGTCACAATTTTCGATATTTCGCAACGAAACTCAGTATGTCCTATTAAAATTAACCGTGGTAGGTATTATCGAAAAATGAGCGAAATCCGACATTTAGAAGTGTAGGTTTACCTGAAATGCGAAATTAAAAACTGACTAGCAAGTTTTTATTTTCATTGCTTATTTGTGTCAAAGATTCCATAAATTCACGCAGTATTAAAAGGCTCATAAAAAATATATAACTTCGGACAGGACGTCTGTCACGTCCGCTAGTTTATATATATTGGCCTATAAACCCACATACAGAGCACCCGGAAATTCCCAGAATAAAATTCAAGGGCTTTTAGTATGGCCTCATTAGATAACCTTGTGAAAAGATACCTATGTTGCAGATATATGAATTCGAAACGTTATTATCTTAGGCTCCTACTTTAAGGGACGATAAAACATTAAAAGTATTTGATAATAAAGTTCTTCGGAAAATTGTTGGACAAAATAGAGACGAACAGACAGGTGAATGGACAAAACTAACTCGCATTACAGTGAGATAAATAATAATAATAGTCCATTCACGAATTTAGGCCATCTGTTGACCTGTTTGGGCCTCAAGAGAAACACCATCCAAAAGTATTTTGAGTGGACTTCATCTTCCTGCAGGTAGATAGCTTAATATTTGTTTGGGTATCCTGTGATCTTCCATTCGATGAACATGTTGCATCCATCTTGACTTGTAATCAGAAATTTTGTTTTCTGAAGGTTCCATGTGTAATTCTTCTAAGATGTCTTAATTTTTTGTGATCTAGTATTGTGTATCCTGCAGTCCTCCGAAGGTATCTCATTTTTAATAATAATAATAATAATAATAATAATAATAATAATAATAATAAATAATGTATTATTTAAGCTGGCAGTGTTAATGCCATAAGGCCTTCTGTTCCAAGCAACCAGCAAATAATAAAATCATACAAAAATTTAATACTTATTACAATTTTAAAAGATTATTAAAATATAGACCGAACAAAGCACAAAGCGGATATAGCTAAATATTAGCTAATATTAACAAAACATGGAATAGAAATAAAATAAAGTAAGATAAGCTTCCCAGATTAATAGTTATAGGTACAGAAAGCTATATTCAAAATGTTGAATATAATTTGTTATGTAGATAGTATTTTCATTGTGAAGTACTTAAGATATCAGTTAATTTGGATTTGAATAATGACAGTCCCTGACATGACTGGGAAGTGAGTTCCATGCTCTAGTCACATATATCGTGAAAGATTGAGGGTATTCAAATGTTCTATGCTGTGGTATAGACAGTAAATAAGTATCTTGAGATAGTTTTACTTCATAAAGCGACAAGCCTAGAAGGCCGAAGCATAAAGGCCGTTCCATCAAGGTTGAAGCATGGCTTCAGATGCGCAGAGGACCAGTTTGATACCCTTGACTGCGGGTACTCTAACGTTACAGGCACACACATTCAATTCCAAAATAGTGTACTGTCAGTCTAAAAATATTAGTTTTCGTCACCTCACTTCTAAAACCTCGTAAGTCTAATTTAACAAATCTTTCAAGAGAGCATAACATTTTTTTGACATTATTAATTATTTTGTAATTATGTTAAGAAGTAAGAACAAGAGCAAGAGGACTGGAGGACATGGAGTGGATGAAAATCTGTATAAAAATAAAATAATGACTTATTTTGAATTTAAACATTCAAAATATGACATTAAAAACATAGTTACAAAATTATAAATAATGTTAAAAAATGTTTTATGTTTTTTTGAAAATTTTGTTAAATGAAGGGCTCCGGCTGTAAAACATGTTAACTGACAAATTCTTGAAAATTGACTTACAGCAAGTAAACTGTGATATGTGACCTGCTGAAGCATTTGGTGCACGTTGTTTTTGCATCTGTCATTAGATAGCAGATGGTCAATAGATGGCAAATAAAACTACATGCACCTAATGCTTCAGGAGGTCATATGTTACAGTATACATGCAACATCTCAATTTTCAAGAATTTCAAGAAAGACATTTTACAGCCGAACCCTTCAAATTAGACTTACGCGGTTTTAGAAATAAGGTGCTGTTATATTGCGATGTTAAGTGGAACATTTCTGGGTAGGCCTATTTACAATTTCGTAGAACCGTCCAATCCCTATCTCTTCTGTATAAACTAGTACACAAATAATTTCCTTATCACACCACTTCTTTGGACTCTGTGATGCACATAAATCAGGCACACGAGCCCTTCAGTGCATTGTCTTCATTTCACTACCTATTTTATCAAAATATTTTATAGTTCTCATGGTTATTGTTATTCTCCTATCTCATTCTTGATCTACCAATTGGCCGTCCTATTTCATTCCCTATTCATGTCACATGACCTACCTATTTAAAAAGTATTATTTTTTGTATTTTTATTACATTGGGTTTGAAAGTTTACTATATACCTAATGAAGTTCTCGTATGCAATATAATTAATGTAAGTGCTGAATATACTGTTAGATTTAAAAATAATAATATTAATATGAACATGAATAATATTTGATAAATTATTGGATTGCAATAATGTTATTCTCATTTTCTTCCAGTTTTGAGGACACCCAGTACTTATTTGGGTTAAAAAATCATTTTTTTTTGCTTAAAAAATCCAGTAAGGTCTATTTTATCGATGTGTAATATTATTTTGTCGATTGTCGACATTTAAACCCATAAAAATTGATTTTTAAAAATGGCATCTCTGTGTTCTGCTAATGTGCACTTTTTTTTTTTTTTTTTGCATTTTCCCGTAACCTGTATTTTTCAATATTTTGGTACACTTTTCTCTAAAACTATGAAAGTTATGAGATTAATTGTTGGCCTGGATACGCAGTTTAAAGAGCTCCATAATAATAAAGTAAATTTATCTTTGTACTCTTGATAATGTTTGAAATAAAAAAAATGTATGCAAAATTTTTAACAAAAAAATTGGTCTTCGAATTTTTTAAAAATAAATCACAATCGATATCTGTCATGAAACACAAGCAAATATTATTCTCAAATGAACCATGGACAATAACATACTAAATTTTGGAAATAATTGGAAAGTATTTTGTGAGAAAATTGTACCAAGACAATACTTTTAACAAAATGGATTTTTTATTTTATTTTTTTATTTTTGCATTTTAAAGCCTGTTGGTAGGCTAAAGGCCTTCTAGGCCTGTCACGCCATGGCATTTATTTTATATTTTCATAAAGAAATATCTCTAAAAAGTTAACCAAAATGTCATTACGTTCAGGGAGACGTGTTTAATCAGTGACATAATTTTCATGCACATAACTTAAGAATAAGCTGAAAAAATAGTTTGTATCTTGCATATTTTAAACCAAATTACAAGGAAATTAGTACCGGGTGCCCTGAAGGAATTTCACGTGGTACGTAGTTATTATAATTTCCTACTCAGGGTCAATACTTTCATAACTACTAGTAACCATGATTTTGCAGATACTGGCAAGTTTGCTGGCAGGGCTCGTTTCTCCCAGACCCTACGTTTACCTGCGCGAGCTTTGTTGGTCATGCTTCAACCTTTATGGAACGGCCTCTACCAGCCGGGTTCTGGCCTCACATCCACATGTGCTAATCACAGAGGTAGACTATTATCCAGCCGGTATAGAGGCGACATGTGATCAGCATGTCTGGTCCCTCCAACGGTTATAGCTGGTATTTATCTTATAAATTGTGATGAGTCGATGCATTTTGGAAACGCGTTGTTAATTTGTTTTATAGTGAGTCTCGTAGACTGCGATGGGCAGGAAATTGGAAATGAAAGAGGGGTATGGAAACTCCTTGTAGGAAAACCAGAGGGAAATAGCCCAGTAGGAAGACCAAAAACGAGGTGGTAGAATAGCATTAAGCATGATTTACACGAGGAATTATTGGAAAACTTCCCAGGATAGGGATGCATGGAGAACTTATGTCCGCGCGGGCATGAAACTTCGGGTTTGATAGTGACAATGAGTTAGTTACAGCCCTACGACAGCGAGAGAAGTTCAACAACGTAGTTTACATCTGACTTTTTCCTTCATTATAGGCCAGCAGCATTTTCTATTTCCAGAGTCTACATTGTCAAACAAGTATTTAATTAAATATGCCAAGACAAGAATATATAAAGCAGTGAATGGGACTGGAAGTAAACATAAATAAAAAGAATGACAGAGGATACGAAAGATGGCAATGATGTATAATCCTGAAGGAAGAAGATCGGGAGTAAGACCAAGAAAACGCTGGGGTGAAGAGATGAGAGATCGGAAGAGGCAAAGAACTAATCCATGAAAGAAGAAGATGATGATGACGATCGTTAAGCTTGGCTGCTGGATACAAAAAAAAACGGTTATTGAAATAGGATAACAAGACAGGGACTGGGAAGACACAGAGGTTCGGGAGTGTAGAACATTGGAAGATATGATAATACATTATATACCTGTTCATAAATAAATGACTGCTAACAACAAAATATTACTGTTATTCAATTATTTGAATTTAAGAGAATTTCTACATTCATTATCTGTATTAACCAAACTGTATGTTACATTTCAGATTAAAATAAACATGTGTTCGGATATCCTTGGGTTTTTGGTCTGGATATCTTTCATGTTGAATTCCATGACTGCTGGCGACATGGTTGATACCGAACTGAAAACAGTAAGTAGGCTATATTTATTATCAATGTTATTATTATTGTCATTGTTAATTATTATTATTTATATTATTATTATTATTATTATTATTATTAATATTATCATTATTATTATTATTACGTATAGATAATAGAATAATAGATCAAGTAAACCATTTTGTAAACGTTAAATTGAAAATATATAAAACTATTATTCTACCAGTTATATTATATGGATGTGAAACATGGACTCTTACTTTAAGGGAGGAGAGGAGATTACAAGTATTTGAGAATAAAGTACTTAGGAAAAATTTTGGACCAAAGAGAGATGAACAGACAGGTGAATGGAGAAGACTACTTAACAATGAACTATATGGTCTTTATAGAAAGCCAGATATAATAAGAACAGTTAAGTCTCGTAGACTGCGATGGGCAGGACATGTTGCACGTATGGGGAATGAAAGACTTGCATGGAAGCTTCTTGTAGGAAAGCCAGAGGGAAAACGCCCAGTTGGTAGACCAAGAATGATTTGGGAGAATAACATTAACTATGATTTGAGGTAAGTAGATTATACAGGGAATGATTGGAAAGCATTAGCTCAGGATAGGGATGTATGGAGAGCTTATGTCCGCGCCGGCCATGAACCTACGGGTTCGATAGTGCCAGTGAGTAAGAATAACTAAATAAGTTACTTTCACCACCCTCACTGGCTAACGTAGAATATTTTTTACTAAACTGTTTGAAAACATTTAAAATAATTTGTTTCTCTCCGCTTTTCTAATCATTTATCTTTTAATATTTTAAGAAAATATACAGAAGCGGGCATTTTGAAACAATTGAAAATCCAACGTACTTTGTATTGCGCGTGCGTATAAATAAAACAAAGCTTATTCAATATAATGAAGTTGTAATTATACATTTTAAGATTGTCCCATTTAACTAAATATAGACTAGATAATATATAACTAATTCAATGGCTCTATTGAAACCGTAGGTTCATGGCTGCGTGACATAAGCTCTCCACACATCCATATCTTGAGCTAATTGCAATCCAATCATTTCCTGTATAATCTACTTCCCTCAAATCGTGGATAATGTTACTCTCCCACCTCATTCTTGGTCTACCAAGTTGATATATATTTTATTTCCTTTATTTGGAGTGTTAGAAGCGAACCTCATTTTCTTACGCGCTAAAAGATAAAACCATTATCTGCCCAAAAAAACTGCAGTCATATACATCTGGTTCTTTTACATTACAAGTGGAACTTATCTCGGAAGATGGACAAATTTAGTTACACAAAATATCTCTCTAAGGTTTCAATAATGTGTTTTAAACTGGAAATAAACCCTTCGTTAAACAAACTTAAAACTAGCAATGGTTTAGGATTGAAATTAATAACAATTGTACTCTTGCTTTCGCAAGATCTTTTCTTAATAGGGCTTTGAAATACACCATTTGATTATTTCTAACATAAAATATTTTCTAGATATTCAGTGGCTTTTCTTGTTGTTTCCATAAATTGGTAATGGACAATAATGGGCTTCTATATTTAACGTCTTTGTATTCAGGTTCAAAGCACTCAAGGATACGAAGCACTGATTCTTGTGTGTCCAAATATAGGCCTCATGTATATCTGTGCCTACAAGTAAACAAACAATAAGAAGTAAATACAACAAAAGTAGTACTGAGATTAGAGATCAATTCTGCTAAACTTTAAAAATATGACATCTTAAAAATAAACGATCAAACTAAATCATTAAACACTTTTAGTTTTGTAACGAGAAGACTATAGGTTAGCAAACCAATCTATACTAATTCCGAGCAAGTTCCAGTTGTACTGTAAACAAACTTACATAAGATGTTACTCCACTGACACCGTCTATTGGGGCAAACTTGGTACTACTTTTACCGCCATATGGCTGAATTGTGTACGATATAAACATTGTTCTTAGAAAATATCGTATTTTACGGGAAATGAGACTCAACACAACGTATATTGGTACCAATAATAATTAGGAACTTCCTCCATTACTTATTTATTTATGACAAAAAATAATATAGACCCTACCTAATTATAAGTTCATGCTTTTCCATGGTGTCAAAAGATAATCTTTATATACCGGTACAATTTCATTATGATCAGAATTTGTGTCCAATGAATACTCATTTGTAAATTTTGCAGTTATTTTCACCACATCCTCAATGGTTAATGTGGGATATTTTTCACTGAACTGTTTGAAAATATTCAAAATAATTTGCTTGTATCTTCTTTTCAAATGCTTTGCTTTCCAATGTTAAATAAATTATCAGACATTTTGTCATTTTGAAACAATTCAAATTTCAACCTATTCTGCAATACGCATAACTAACTAACTCACTGGCACTATCGAAACAGTAGGTTTATGGCCGCGCGGAGATAAGCTCTCCATACATCCCTATCCTGAGCCAATATTTTCCAATCATCCCCTGTATAATCTACTTCCCTCAAATCATAGTTAATGCTATTCTTCCACCTCATTCTTGATCTACCAACTGGGCGTTTTCCCTCTGGTTTTCCTACAAGAAGCTTCCATGCACGTCTTTCATTCCCCATTCGTGCCACATGTCCTGCCCACCGCAGTCTACGAGACTTAACTGTTCTCATTATATCTGGCGTCCTATAAAGACCATGTAATTCACCGTTATGTAGTCTTCTCGATTCACTTGTCTGTTCATCTCTCTTTGGTCCAAACATTTTCCTAGGAACTTTATTTTCAAACACACGTAATCTTCTTTCCTCCCTTAAAGTAAGTGTCCATATGCATGCAATACGCATGCGTAAGGATAAAACAATGGTTATTTAATGTATTAAAATAATTATTATATATTTTAATATTCTCTCATATAACTTATATAGACATGTCCTAGATGAATACAATTTAACGCCATGGAACCACTATACATTCTATAAACTAATGCACTGTGCCAAGGGTATATTTATATACGTTTTGTTCACTCGTATACTAACAGTGGCCTAATTATCATTCTGCTTTTAGGGAAGTATGTTGAATTTATCAGAGAGGCCTCGGTATCCATTGAAAACGGCTTGTAATTGCTCAACTTACTTCCCTAGGGAAGAAAAGTAATTCATTTAATTAATAATGTAAAAATGTTACCTACTTAAAATTGTATTGAATAATGCAATACAATTTTATTGTATCACATTTATTTTTCACTTTGATAATTCAAATTTACAGTGATTGAACAGTTTGTTACAGTTAGTAATATTAGCCATACAATTTGGTTGATATTCATTAGTATTTTTCTTATTTATTTCAATATATTTCTCTAGTTTATATAACTCATCTTTCATAATGTTGAATGATTCCGGGCTATGCGGCCGTGGTCCATTACTGGTGTTCCTACCCTCAACTGCAAAGGGCATCTCCAGTGGCGAGTACTTCTACGTGTTGTTCCCTGGTCGGAGGCTGTGAATTCACAGTCGAGCCTCCGACCAGGAACAACACCTAGAAGTATTCGCCCCTGAAGATGCCCTCCGCAGCTGAGGGTAGGAACACGGCCACATAGCCCGGAATCACTCAACATTATGATCACTTTCATAACTTCTATTGAACTACCACACTTACTTTTTTCATATATATTTTTCGACTTCGCTGGTAATAGAAAATCAAGCGGAGCATTCGTCGCTTCCTCTACATCACAATTAATCGAATGGCTTAGGCCAGTAACATGACAAGCCACATTCTGTTAATAAATGTCATTTATTACAATGATAGCAAATAAATATATTTAAATGTCCATAAAAACATTTGGAAGAGCGCGAGTGATGAGTTAAAATATTTAGACAGACAATGTATTAACAACAATACTGCCCAATTTGTATTTATAATTTTTTCAAACTTTTTTTTTTGCAAGTGCCCCAGGTTGTCTTTCGACATTCGTGGTATTCTCTCCTGGCATGGAGTATTTGTAACCCACTTCTGAAGTTGGGGCGCCTGGAAGGCGGGGTTACGTTGCCCCGATGATATGATGGGTAATGATGATAGTGGTGTGCGCCAGGAGAGTCCCTAATCATAAGCCTAATCTAAGATGAATATGAATGATGATGATTACGATGGCCTTATGATTTCGGGGACCGTTTGGGCCTTAAAGTTTTCCTGACATTTGTCTCACAGGTGAGGAAAAACCCCGATAAAAACCTCACCCAGAAAAACTGTCCCGACCGGGGATCGAACCCAGGCCCGCTACGTGACAAGTTAGCACGCTACCTCGAGACCACAGAGGTGGACTTTTTTGAACATTAAAATCCTTAAATCTCAGAAAGAACAATGTGTGGCATATCATGTTATTGTCCTAAGCCCTTCAATTGTATCTATCATTAATATTCAAATTTTATAAGATTCATGCTGTGTTCCGTTGAGGTATTATTCAAAATTGAAATATATATTTTTTTTCAAGTGCCCCAGGTTTGTCTTTCGACATTCCTGGTTTCTCTCCTGGCATGGCGTACTTGTAACCCACTTCTGAGGTTGGGGCGCCTGGAAGGCGGGGTTACGTTGCCCCGATGATATGATGGGTGATGATGATAATGGTGCGCCAGGGGAGTCCCTAAGATGAATATGAATTATGATGATTGCGATGGCCATATGATTTTCGGGGACCGTTTGGGCCTTAAAGTTTTCCTGACAGTTGTCTTACAGGTGAGGAAAAAACCCCGATAAAAACCTTACTGTCCCGACCAGGGATCGAACCCGGGCCCGCTGCGTGACAAGGCGGCACGCTACCCCGAGACCACAGCGGTGGACAAATTGAAATATAAAATTATGGAATATTCACCTGAAAGGTCCGTCTCCTCAACTTAATTAATTATTTAACTAAGTTGAGGAGACGGACCTTTCAGCTGAACATTCCATAATTTTATATTTTAATTTTTAATTAATATTCTGTCTGAAACTGTTATATAAATGTCTGTCACTAATTCAGACAACAATAAACAATTTCAGTTGTTTTATCTACATTCCCTCTCTATCAAACAATTGAACTCTTCAAACCAAGATATAAATTCACACGAAATATACAAATTAAACGTAATCATTAGTACAGGAGTGAACAAAATTATATACGCAATTCGAGAAGTAAGTACATTACTAGTGTTGAACTTACCTCGCTAAAGCTCGGGCGGCTCAAACAGGTCCTCAACTAGCAATGTACTACTTACTTCCCCTGTTGTATACATACCTTATTTTTTATTTACTTTATTTGGAGTGTTAGAGAGAGAACAACAATTTTATTATACGCCTAAAGGTAAAACCATTATTGGACCAATGAAGATGCAGTCATAAGTCTGTTTGTTTATATTACGACTGGAATTTAGCTCGGAAGAGGTATAACAGTTGATAGAAACAGAGGGCTTGTAACGTCTCAAGAGGTTAAATAATTGTTTTTCTACCTGTAACGGTACTTTGGGGTTAGTGACCGCTGCCCATCCCTTTCCTCGATGGGAAAGATTTATTAAGAGGGGAGCAAAAAATATATATATATATATATCCTTTTTTTTTTTTTGCTTCCCCTTTTAATATATCTTGAAGTTTTCCCATCCAGGAAAGGAGTTTTATTTAAGAGAGGGAGCAAACGTACTATAATTAATCGAAAATGGAGAGATTATAACGTAATATAGCAAGCTATTATATTACAATATTTATAATATCATAGTTAAAGTAAACTTGCTAATTTATCTTACTTACATACTCACTGGCAGTATCGAACCCGTAGGTTCATGGCCGCGCGGACATAAGCTCTCCATACATCCATATCCTGAGCCAATGTTTTCCAATCATCCCCTGTATAATCTACTTCCCTCAAATCATAATTAATGTTATTCTCCCACCTCATTCTTGGTCTACCAACTGGGCGTTTTCCCTCTGGCTTTCCTACAAGAAGCTTCCATGCAAGTCTTTCATTCCCCATACGTGCAACATGTCCTGCCCATCGCAGTCTACGAGACTTAACTGTTCTTATTATATCTGGCTTCCTATAAAGACCATGTAGTCCATTCACCTATCTGTTCATCTCTCTTTGGTCCAAAAATTTTCCTAAGTACTTTTTTCTCAAATACTCGTAATCTCCTTTCCTCCCTTAAAGTAAGAGTCCATGTGTCGCACCCATATAATATAACTGGTAGAATAATAGTTTTATATATTTTCAGTTTAACGTTTTTTGAAAGGAGTTGGGACATCAAAAGTCTCTGCAATGCATAATAGCACGCATTTCCAGAATTGAGCTACTAATTTCTCTAATGTACCTATTTATTTAACCTTTTTGGGTCAAAGAAAAATGAACAGAGAAGCGAATGGAGAAGTCTTAATAACAGTGAACTATATGATCTTTATGGAAACCCAGATATAATAAGAACAGTTAAGTCACTTAGATTGAGACGGGCAGGACATGTGGCATGAATGGGAATGAAAGAGGGGCACGGAAACTCCCTGTAGGAAAACCAGAGGGAAAGCACCCAGTAGACAAGCAAAGAATGAGGTGAGAGAATAACTAACCATGATTTGAGGGAAGTATATTATACAAGGGATGATTGGAAAACATTGGCTCAGGATAGGAATTATGGGGAGTTAATGTTCGCGCGGTTATGAATCTACTGGTTCGATAATGCAAGTGACTTATATACAGAGTGTCCATAAAGTCACTATTCATTTCAATGAAAACACTACTACTTTATTTTTTTTCATTTTCTTTAAATACACTGTTAGCTTAGTGCAACATGTTTAGCACGAAAGAACGGGTTGCCATTGTTTGTGCACGGGTACGCGAATCGTCATATGAATTTACCCATAAATTCCGTAAACCAGCCCCAACAAAGGCACACATTTATCTGCTTGTAAACAAATTTAAGCGTACAGGCAGTGTGTTTGATGAGACACGTCATGGACGACCACGCGATCAGCAGAAACAGTGCAGCAGGTTCAAATTGCCAGTGACAGTCCGAATGCATCAACTCGACGCCTCAGTAGGGAGTTGAATGCCCCTCTCAACACAGTGTGGAAAATTCTACGTTTCACTCTACGAAAACGTCCTTATCACGTCGCTTGATTTACGTAATCGTATCACAGAAGCAGCAGGTATATTTTTTTTACGGTTTAAATGTTAAAGTCTACATTTCATTTCATAGCTGAAACATGGAGTATGTGTTTTCACCTTGATGGTGGTCATGTAGAAAGCCAGTAGAATATCTAAAAAAACTCAAAAATAACATTTACTTTTCATTTACTGCCTTCCGTCATTAAAATGGATAGTAACTCTGAGATATTCTGTACATGAAATAATTAAAAAAGTTATGTCACATGTTGTAAAGTTAGCTAAAAAAAGTGAGGTCGAGTTCGTTAACCCTTATATTCGTAATGTATCCTTTTGGATACATCAGTTGGTTTAATTAATTAAATTTTTTTAATAAATCAGAAGAAAACGGACAAAAATAAACCACTTAAATGTGTGTCTAATTATACAATATACCTAATAATAACAGTTACACAAGATTCCGTTTTCACTGCGGTCCGTCACATACGAATAACTAACAGAAGAAATATGTGTTTTGCCAATTTAAGGGTCAATCAGCTAAAGTAAAGTAAAGTAAAGTGATCCCACAACAGGCCTCAGGAGGCCCTTGGGGTAGTAGGAGGTTAAGGCTCCCACTTTTTCTAGACAATCGGCACTTTATGTCAGCCGGGTTGTCAGCCCTGCGTGACGGCCGCCTTTACCCCAGAACAAGCGTCTGGTACTCATTTCAGTTAGAGGCTGAGTCGACCCCAGGGCCATAGTGCCGCCAGAGGGTTTGGGTCAGTTTAAAAATCCTGACCCCAACGGGACTTGAACCCTCGACCCTCCGGCTTGTAGCTCAGTGCCTTAACCACTACGCTACGGCGTGCCCCCAATCAGCTAAATCGGACTATTAAGTGTAGGAGTTTACCAGAAACGAAAATTTAAAAATCGTTCTAACTGTCTCAATTTTGATGTTTCGCAACGAAACTCAGTTTAGCTATTAAAATAAAACGAGAAAGGCATTCTCCAAAAAATCAGCGAAATACTACAATTAGAAGTGGGTGTTTATCTGAGACCCGAAATTAAAAAATCGCTGTAGCAAGCGCCAAACGCCACAACACATCAGTAAAAATATTACAATTTAATTAATCTATAAATTGGTACGGTATATAATAAGATATCAGTTTAATTTATTTTAATAAACTAATAGAAAAAAATCAGTAGAAATTATTTAAATTCGTGTCAAATTATTCAACAGCATTCAAAAGGTTGCCTAGTAACTGTGTATACCTCAGATTGCTAATTACATTCTGCAATAGTTGTCTGTGTTGGTGCTTTTTTCCTTGTCATTCCTAAAAAAATAATTGTAATATTTTTTTTTACAAATGCTGCTTAACATGATATATTTCTCTGCAGCCACAACTGATCAGGAAATATGGATATCCAGCAGAATCCCATCAAGTTATGACAGAAGATGGGTATATTCTGACGATGCACAGAATTCCCGACAGTCCTAACTCACCTGCAGGAACTAACAAGTCTGTAGTATTCTTGCAGCACGGAATACTAGCTACGTCATCTGATTGGATCGTACTTGGACCCAACAATTCATTAGGTACGAATTCAATATACTTATATATATATATATGGTATGATAAGAAAAATAAATGCCTGGACGGGATTCGAATCCGGATCTCTGAGTCTGTACCACAGCGTGATATCCATTACGCTACCAGGCGAATCCAATTCAAACACTTATTTTTCTTATATGTGTATTATATTCTCCATTATTACTAGATGTCGCGAGAACTCGGTCTTCACTGCCATCTAGCAGCTGACTATAACAAGTAAGTAAATTAAAGAGAATATTTTTACCTTATAGCAGTGACGCTTTATAGATGTTATAATTAAATGTTTAACATTGAGCAATGCAAGCTTAATATGGTATGATAAGAAAAATAAGTGTTTGAATTGGATTCGCCTGGTAGTGTAATGGATATCACGCTGAGGTACAGACTCAGAGATCCGGGTTCGAATCCCGTCCAGGCATTTATTTTTCTTGTCATACCATATTAAGCTTGCATTGCTCAATGTTAAACATTTAATTATAACATATATATATATAATATTCAATGCCACAGGTTATTTTGACATTTATGGTGTTCTCTCTTAGGTTTTGGCGGGTGATGATGATAGTGGTGCGCCAGAAGACTCCTTAATCCTAAACTTAATCCAAGGCAAATTAATGGTGATGATTATGTTGGCCACACGATGTTCGTTCAGGGACCGTTTGGGCCTTAAAATTCCCTGACATTTGTCTAAGGGTCAATTTCACCAACAGAGATAACTGTAATACGCCAGTTTTCCCCGTGTATAATGCATAGCTTAAACTGGCGTAATACAGTTACCTCCGTTGGTGAAACCGACCTTTATAGGTGAAGAAAAACCGCGATAAAAAAGTGCCCAGGAAGTTTGTCCCGACCGACTGTAGGCCTATATATAATAACGATGTTTGTTGGTTTATCGTGTCTTTGTTTTTCTTTTGTTTTTTTAAGTCCACATTATAACACTGTTTATTGATTTAACGTTTTTTTCCCTCCAAATCCCACATTACTCTTTCTCTCAACACATCGTTTCCGAAATAAATAAACTTCATTACATATACTAAAAATACAACATAGGCTATACAAAAATACTCTGAACGTTGATAAAATATTGTGGATAACATGTTACAAAATTAGGTTTAGTAACTCGCTGCTCCTAGAACACTCACATTAGTATATGTCTGCTTTTGTAACTAATTGTCTAAATAACTATCATACCTCAATACATATTAGTTTAAAATATTTGTTTCCTATTTCCAGTTCATTGTGTCAACATCATCATTTATGTATTAATAACACTGGTCAACATGAGTACCAATAGTTGTCTTAATGCAGTTTTTTATCGTAGTTTCGAATATGTATTCGGAATTTCTTCATTACCCACAGTTTTTTTATATCAATTTCAATTAATGGATTTAAATAATTATTTATTTAATAAATGTTTTTTTCGTCCATTTATTATCTTGGCGCAGTGAGCGATGAGCACGGGGAACACTTTAATCAGGAGATTTCAGCTATGGAAAAGAGATATCAAGGCAAATGGATTCCTAATATGCTGGCTGATTATTGTTGGACCATCAAATGGGATGCTCCACAGGCGAAATATAGCAGAAAATCGTAATTTCTTACTTTCTAGGTGAGTCCGAATGTTCGAATATTGTGTAGTTACGAATGTAGAAAATATTAAAGTGTTTGAAATTATAAATGCATGTCTCTCGGAAACCTTGTGTGATGGAGAAAACCCGATATCATATTTGATTTCAGGAGAAAAAATACTATCAGACTCACGTATTTTTCTTTCTGAGAAAAAAATAAGTTTCTGTTTTGTTGCTCAGTGTTTTTGTTAATTTTAACATATAACAAGGGAACTATCAACCATTGCATGCCGAAATATAGCTTGAAATTTCTCCCAGGGAAGCGTTGTGATGTACCAAGGCCGTGTTAAAAAAAAATCTGTCGTTTTAACTGCAAGGCACAGAAATCCAAACCAGAATCCAGCAATGGCAACCTACTGTACGGAGCAGATGCAGTCTCTGCTTGAGGAGTGAGGCGGGACGCGGCGCGGACAGCAGGTAGTGAGGGTTATCCATTCTACCGATTCAGGAGTTGTATTACTTCCGTATAGTTTAAACGAGATATGTGATGCTGGATGTTAATGCCTTGCAGTTAAAAAGGCATTTTTTGGACACGGTCTTGGTTTATCACGATGCTTCTGCGGAAGGAATTTCGAGGTAGCTTTCGGCAAGTTATGGTTGACTGTTCCCTTGTGAGTCCAGCGTGCTGTCTGAGGTGGTAACATTCCATGTAACATAAGTTCGAAATATGCATGAACAAGTAAATATATGCAATACCAAAGAATAAATAAACATTACTATTACTTCATTAGATATTTTATTTCTAAATTAACATAATAATTAGTATTTTATTATCTGTATATTAATGTTATAATTTATCACTCCATCCATCCACAGTAATTCTGCCCGAGGGCAGGTCTTTCACTGCAACCATAGTATTTTCATGCTATGCTTTGTAGCTTTACTAGGGAATTATAGGTGTTGTAGCTTCCCTTTGCTTTCCACACCGGTGACGGATGATGAAGATGATGATAAGGATGATTATGATGATGATGGCCATATGATTTCGGGGACCGTTTGGGCCTTAAAGTTTTCCTGACATTTGTCTTACAGGTGAGGAAAATCCCGATAAAAACCTCACCCAGAAAAACTGTCCCGACCGGGGATCGAACCCGGGCCCGCTGCGTGAAAAGGCAGCACGCTACTTCGAGACCACAGCGGTGGACTCATTTATCACTGATAAATTATAAATTATCAATCAGTATCAGGCAAAAGCATTGTTCACAAATTAAAATATTCTACATTCTGATACTATTGTAAACAGAAACGATCAGGTACTGTTCCAAATGTTCGGTAGTAAGGATGAGTTTTCGATCGCTCAAAATATGTTTACAAACAGAAAAGGACCGTTGTACGTCATCTGAAGTAATTGGGCAGTATTTGAATTTGGGTGCTATTTTGGCACTTATTATTTCTGGCAAAAGCTCGCCCGTTCCATTTATAAAACTATTCATTTGACACAAAGGTTCAAAGCCTGGGTTTATCGTTCAAAATGTTTTCAAACTTTTCCTTAAGTTTGTTCGGCAATATTTCGGCAATAAGGAGTTCAGTTGACGGATTTTATCCATTAACTGAATAGATTCAATCAACGCCAAACCTTGAGTTTCAAGCTCTTAATAGTTGCAGGTGTATAGAAAAAGTGAGAGCTAATCACACTTGTTTTTTTTTTAATACTGGAATCGTTAAATGCTTCCTTGCACTGACAAACTGGCAAAGCCTCTGCACTACCCAAATCGTTTACTACACTTTTGATGACCTCGAAATGTCCTTGTAAAACGACACAGATTTTTAAAATGTAAATATAGCGCAAACATATGCGCTATCACTAGTTTTTAGTAGTAGTAGTAGGACTTTACTAGAGTAAAACATATGCAATAACAGGTGAAAATCTAAATATGCAAATGCATATGCAACATGCAAATGTATATAATCCGATCTCTACTAATTAGCGTGCCAAGATTTGGTACCCGGCAGGGTTGAAAACTTTAAATGTAAAATTAATTTAACATAATTGTAACCTTTTCAATTTCGGGGTTCAGAGATATGGTCGTGTACAATTTTTAATCGTTAGATTCTGCACAAGGTGTCTGCCTTAAATTGCAAATTCCTTGGCAGTACATTAAGCTTGATGACCCCCTTGGTGCTTTTCGACAGGAGCAAACTATGTGCGGGACCTGTTTTCAACCTCTCACTTTTCATCAGCATTATTATTATTATTTTTTTTAACTATGACTTGGATATTATATATCTAACGTTTAGCATAACTATTTACCTCATAGACCAATAAAAATTTCCTCTTCCTGTTGATAAAATTGCCTCTTCCAGTTCGTAATGAGAGATATGTCTGGAAATTACTTCTTTGATAAAGGTATTGATTCAACAATGTACGATCGATGAGATACAGAAAGAAATGCCAAAAGAATACAACTTCAAAAACTACCAAAAAAGAGAAAGGTTAGTTCTGTTGCTCTAAAAAAAATAATAAACGTTGTATAATGAATCTGCATTATTGTTAATCGTTATTTCTCATAGTGTCGGTGAATTTGTTAGTTATTTCTCATATAATCATTTGTTAGGAAAACCAGAGGGAAAGCGCCCAATTGGTAGACAAAGAATGAGGTGGGAGATTAACATTAACTATGATTTGAGGGAAGTAGATTATACGGGGAATGATTGGAAACAGTAGCTCAGGGTACGGATGTATGGAGAGCTTATATCCGCGCGGCCATGAACCTACGGGTTTGATAGTACCAGTGAGTTAGTTAGATAGTGATTTATCATACAATCATTTGTTATTGACTTTTCTCAACCTCAAAGAGATTTAACAGTAAAATATGCTATTTATAACTCTACAGTCGTCTTAAAAATCGCCGGGAAGATCGGAATATAGAGTTAGTTAGATAGTTATTTATCATGCAATCATTTGTTATTGACTTTTCTCAACCTCAAAGAGATTTAACAGTAAAATATGCTATTTATAACTCTACAGTCGTCTTAGAAATCGCCGGGAAGTAAGATCGGAATAGGCCTACATAACCCCACATTTGGTAAATATTAAACATTATAATTATCTTTAGCTTCTGATGCTATATTATTCGCTAAATAATCACTCCAAATCCAACGTGAGGTTAGTTTTTCATTAGACAAAATCAATCGCGAATTTGTCCCTCGTGATTTTTTCAGAAAAACAAAACTTCTTGTTAGATTACTGTTGACTATTTAACTCATGCCCCAAATGGGAGTCAATGACCAATCACATTTCAATTAATTTTTATTTACAACCAATCACACTCTTTTTCACCTCTATTTATCAATTTAATTTAATCACTTTAAAATCAAGCTCCTCCTTTTTAATATTATGAATAGGTCAGACCATTATTTTCCAGTGACTGACTCTCTAAGTAATACGTTGAATATAACAATTATATTAAGAAATAAGAATTCTAGAATGCTTTTTTCTACCAGATTGTATATATAGTGCACGAATGTAACCAGATAGTGCTTGTGAGAGATAATATAAAAAAAAATTGTAGCAATTGTTTATACCACAAAAAAACACTGTTTCCACTTTCTTAAACGTATTACTTCGCAGGAATTGATTTTCCAGAAAAAATGATATATTTACATCATAGGACATTAGAAATTATTTAATAACCTATAATGTTGGTTCATTTTTTCTCCACTAGGATGCATTCATACAATATTGCTATGCTTTAGCAATAAATAATATGATCTGGTTGCAGTGATGAACACGTAAAACATAAACGTTTCTCATTTGTTTTCAAACATCGTCGTTTACATTAAATATATATATATTTTAAAATAACTGTATTTAAATAATGATTTGTGAGTAAAGAGATTAACTTTATTCGTTAAATAGTCCTAACAAATGACACTCTTGAATTTCAAATTCTCTAGATAAATTAACTCCTCACATCGTAAGTCGTGAATCTATCAATAATTTGGAAATCACTCGTGGCATTACTTATGACTATTTAACTCATGCCACAAATGCTAGTCAATGACCAATCACGTTTCAATGAATGTTGTTTTACAACCAATGACAGTCGTGTTTCACCTCGCTCTTTATCGATTTCTCTTTATCACCTCCTGATTTTGTGATAAAGAAAGCTCCCCCTTTTTAATGTTCTGAACATGTCAAAGCATTATTTTTCTCCAACAAATACATTGAATGTAGCAAATAATGAAAATATTCCTTGATTTTACTGAGTTGTTTACCAAAAAAATAAATGAATAACCCGTAACGTTGATTATGATATATAGTTTGATGTGTTTCATTATTTCTCCACTTGAGTGCACTCTAACAATATTGCGGTCTTATTTGGCAATAAATAATATGATCAAGCAGCAGTGAATGAACATAACCTCACTTCTTATTTGTTTTCAAACATCGCCGTTTACATTAAATATATAAATATTTTAAAATAACTGTAGTTAAACAATGATTTGTGAGTAAACAGCTTAATTTTATTCGTTATATAATTCTAACAAATGACATTCTTGAATTTCAAATTCTCTAGATAAATTCACTCCTCACTTCGTGAGTCGTGAATTTATCGATAATTTGGAAATCACGTCTAGTATTTTCGTCACATTCTATATAACATTATGTCATTTTGAGTTTCTCCGTGAGATTCTAAACACACTTAATGAAATCTTTTGTTTCAATACGACGATGTAATATATTCTTTAATACTTTCACGGTAAACAACAAATCGGATAAAAAAGTCTTCGACCTTTTTTTAACCTTGAAGTAGGTATTCTCATACCTAACAGGATTCGCAATTCAAAGGACAAATTACTTTTAAAAAACGCTTTTGTTTGTAACTTGTCATCAATTAAAACCATCAAGATCATACTTCCCGGGTAATTATTTTATACGGCAAGGTAAACAGCTGATCAAATTCAAGGACAAAACTGTGATCTGAAAAACCGGTTTAATTTGATTCATTTTACTTCTTTCAATGGATTATGTAACTTACACTATGGCAATGGCATATACATTCAAGAATAAAACTTTTTCACTTAAATATATTGAAATTTAATGGGTATGACGTCACTGTAGACTTCTAAATACGTAACACAGAAGTGAGCGTTCATTACACTCTACATATTTATCATAAGTAATGCCACGAGTTATTTCCAATTTATCTAGAGAATTTGGAAATCAAGAGTGGCATTTGTTAGGACTATTTAACGAATAAAATTAAGCTCTTTACTAAAAATAATTATTTGAATATAGTTACCGGTGTTTTAAAATATTGATATAGTTAATGTAAACGGCGATGTTTGAAAACAAATTAGAAATGTGAGGTTATGTATATTCACTGCAACTCGATCATATTACTTATTGCCAAATAGGATCGCAATATTGTAAGAATGCACTCTAGTGTAGAAATAATGAAACACATCAAACTATTATAATCAACATTATAGGTTAATCATTTATATTTTGAATAAACAACTCAGTAAAATCACTGAATCTATTCATTATTTGCTGTATTCAATGTATTTGTTGGAGAAAAATAATGGTCTAACCTGTTCAGAATATTAAAAAAGGAGGAGCTTTCTTTATCACAAAAGCAGGAGCTAATAAAGAGGAACCAATGAAGAGCGAGGTGAAACACGACTGTCATTGATGTAAAACAGAATTCATTGAAACGTGATTGGTCATTGACTACCATTTACGACATGAGTTAAATAGTCACAAGTAATGTCACGAGTGATCTCAAAATTATCGATTTATCTAGAGAATTTGGAAATGAAGAGTGGCATTTTTAGGACTATTTAACGAATAAAATTAAGCTGTTTACTCATAAATCATTATTTAAATATAGTTATTTTAAATTATTTATATATTTAATGTAAACGGCGATGTTTGAAAACAGGTGAGAAACGTTTGATGTTTCATTTGGTCATCACTGCAACTAGATTATATTATTTATTGCCAAAGGATCGCAATATTGTAAGAATGCACCCTAGTGGGGAAAAAATGAAACACATCAAACTGTATATTAATTAATTTCTGACGTCCTATGATGTGAATATGTCAATTATATTTCTCTGCAATGTTAATTCCTGGGAAATAATACGTTTAAGAAAGTAAAACAGTGTTTTTTTTTTGTGGTATAATCAATTGCTACGAAGTTTTTATATTATATCCCACAAGCACTGTCTGCTAACATTCGTGGACTATATGTACAATCTGGTAGCCACATGCAGTCACTGCAAAATAATGCTACGACCTATTCAGAATGTTAAAAAGGAGGAGCTTCATTTTAATGTGATAACATTAAAGTGATAAAATCGAGGTGAAAAGACTGTGATTGGTTGTAAATGAAAAATCATTGAAACATGATTGGTCATTGACTCCCATTTGGGGCACGAGTTATGTGGAATATTATTGATACTTAATAATTTTCTTCTTGTTCTTCTGGCATGCAGCTCTTATAGATTAGCTAGTGCCTCCTTGAAGATGTCAGCCCAATCTTCTCTATTTTCTGTCTTCTTTCTCCTCCTTCTTATTCCCATCCTTCGCAGATTTTCCTCCAGACAGTCCAACCACCTCAATATCGGTCTTCCTCTGTATTTTGCCCTTCCTGGTTTTCTATCAAAAAATCTTTTAAATCGTTCTACAACCATCCATTCTGATCACATGTCCAGCCCATTCTATTCTTATAGCTTTTATATAATTTTACGTAACTTAATTAATGTATAATTTAATTGTATTATTGTCTATTGTTTTTTTATTTACTTTATATTATTACTGGACATTATTTTATTGATACGGACTGTCAACAATACGTTCGTCTTGCTGCTCGTGCGATCCATATTTGTAAATAATATTATATGCATCTTACCTTTAGTCTAATAAAGTCCTACTACTATTATCGCTACTACTAAAAACAAACTCATTAGCACTCTCGAAACCGTAGGTTCATGACTGTACGGAAATAAACTCTCCATACATCCCTATCCTGAGCTAAAGTTTTCGAATCATTCCCTGTATAATCTACTTTCCTCAAAACAAGTTTAATGCTATTCTCCCATCTAAATATTGGTCTACTAACGGAGCATTTTACATCTGGTTTTCCTACAAGAATGTCCCATGCCTTTGTTTAATTCCCCATTCGTTCCACGAGTCCTCCCATCGCAATTACGAGACTTAAATGTTCTTATTATAGCTGGCATCCTATAAAGAACAAGTGATTTATTGTTATGTAGTATTTTCCATTTACCTGTCTGTTCATCTATCTTTAGTCCATAAGCTTTCCTAAGAACTTTATTCTCAAATACTCGTAATATTTTCTCCTTCCTTAAAGTAAGAGTCCATGTTTTGCATCCGTATAATCTGGAGAACTAGTTTTTTATTGATTCAATTTAAGGTTTTTCTTACAGAAGTTGGGTTGACTAAAGTCCCTTTAATGCATAGGCTAACAGAATTGAGTCTATGTTTAATTTCTTTCTGCATCTCATTCGTGTTTGTAATTATAAGAAATCAGCGAAATCCGAACAATAGGAGTGAACGTTTTCTTTAGTACGAAATTTAAAAATCGATCTAGCGGCCGGCATATTTGTTTTCTAGCAACGGAACTTGCATGTAACGTTGGAATAAAAAAATCAATATCCATTTCCCTAATTAACAAAAAAAGGATCATTATAATTTAGTAATTTTCGCAATGAAACTTAATATATACCGTACTATTTAATTCATAAACTATAGGTGTATTCCGCTTTTTCTTGATCCGTACAAGTTTTGGGCCTAGAGGCCTGTTACGATCTCACTGATGAATTTCGTATCCAGCGCTTCCTTGGACGGCCCAGAGATCTCTTCTCTGTTGGACAATAACGTACCATGGCTTTGAGAACTCTATCTGAACTCATTGGTCGCAAATTACTCATCCAGTTGTTCTGATATTCATGTATGTATTAAATGACTGGTTCTAAACGAGGTTCCTTCAAAATATTATAATTGTGTTTGTAATCCCGCTTGGTATATCCTGCTGTATATCTCATGAATCTCATTTCACTACAAGTTATCCTGCTCTCTTCTCCTTTCCTCAAAGTCCATGCCTCACTGCCGTAGCAAAGTGCAGGTCTTGCTAAGGTTTTGTGTAACCGTACTTTGGTATATCTCTGGACTAGCGAAGCTACAACAAAACAAGTATTTCAAAAATGTCATATTCAACACCTTACTATTTGCCGATAACCAACTAATTGTTTCAAATTCAGAAGACAATTTACAAATGGCAGTTTATATATTATATAATATATCAAGAGAATATAATTTGGAAATTTCCACGGGAAAACAAAAATATTTGGCTTTGTTGGAACAGAACACATCAGAACAAAAATAATTATAAACAATACAACATTAGAACTAACTAACTCACTCATTGGCACTATTGAACCCGTAGGTTTATGGCCGCGCGGATATAAGCTCTCCATAAATCCCTATCCTGAGCTAATGTTTTCAAATTGGCATGGGTTCCCTGAAGTGGTCCCCGCCCGGAGAACCGAATGGGCGACTAAAGTATTTGATCTCCAGAAAATTTTACCCCAGTGGAACTAATGTCCGCATTTCTTGACGGTTCTATTTTTACGATGAAAGATCGTCACTCTTTCGACCAAGGCACTTTTTTTCCTTGGCTTATCACCTTCGATCAGTCCGGCATGGGTAACCCTATCGGCAGCAATGCTACTACCGGCATAGCTCTCGGTATCATTTAAGCACGCAAGCCACTCCACCACGACAAAGGTAAAGATACCATGGAGGGATACAACATTCGAAAAAGTTCATGAATGCAAAAATTTAGGCTGTAATATGTCATACCTGGTTTCAAATGATTTAGAACACAAATTAACAACATTTCTTCAATTAATTGGCACAATCAAACGAACTATATTCAGAAAAGTGAGAAAAGAAAGTAGGCTATATTAAAATTATACAAATCGTTAGTACTACCTCATTTTATACGGTTCAGAAAACTGGGTTTTAACCACATCCCATAGGAGGAGAACTGAAGCTGCAGAGATGAAATTACTTACACCTCTTGCAGGATTATTTCTTCTTGACCATAAAACAAACGGTATATTATATATTATTGACGAAAATCGATCAAACTGGCATTTCCATTTACAACGGAAGCAACCATCAAGAATTCCATTACAGTCATATAGATATTGACCACAGGGTAAACGAAGAATTGGAAGACCAAGGATGCGATGGAGAGAACAGCTATAAATTCTGGAGACGGAAGGGATCAAGTAGTCCAATCCTTGAAACTCGTGATAATGATCATGACCAGTGAAGGTTTCAGTACTAAATTTATTATTCCATTGGCTTTAATAAAATTAATAATTTTATTCCGCAAACTAGCAAATTCGGACAACAAATTTAACTTACTGAGAAATTTGTTTTCTTTACAAGTTTCTTTGTGACGAAGCATTTACAGTACTTAGAAAATTGTAGAATTATGTAACTTGATGATGTTTGTCTTCGAAATAGTATCTTCGGTTCTGTTCATGCATATTACACTGGTCAACATGATTTTGTCTCATGAGTACCAATAGTTGTATTTAATACAGTTTTTTTTATCGTGTTTTCAAATATGTATTCGGAATTTCTCCATCGCCTACAGTTTTTTTATTTAAATTTCAATAAATGGATTTAAATAATTATTTTTTTAATAAACGTTTTTTTCCTCCATTTGTCCATTGGAAAATCAAACCAAATGAGCTAACTCAAGTGGTTTCAGCTATGGAAAAGAGATATCAAGGCAAATGGAATCCTAATGTGCTGGCCGATTGTTGTTGGACCATCAAGAGGGATGCTCCATAGGAGAAATATAGCAGAAAATCGTTATTTCTTACTTTCTAGGTAAGTCCGAATGTTCGAATATTCTGTAGTTACGAACGTAGAAAATATTGAAGTGTTTGAAATTATAAATTCCTGTCTCTCGGAAACCTTGCATGATGGAGAAAAACCGATATCATACATGAATTCAGGAGAAAAAATACTATCAGAATCACATATTTTTCTTCCTGAGGCAAAAAACAAGTTTCCTTTTTGTTGCTCAAAGTTATTAAAGTGTTTAGCTATTAGATAGGCTCAGGAAAAAATACTTTAAAAATGCATTATGAAAAACTATCGAGGTAACTATGTGAAAGTTATTATTTTATTTAACAAGTTTTAAATGTATACAATCATCTTCCTATGTCCAATATTAAGTTTTGTGCCTCTTCCTCCATTCATCTTTATCCTTCCAGTCACCATCCTACAGTTCCCTACCCTACATGAAATTCATAATCTTCTCTATCCATGTAATCTTAGGTCTCCCTATTATTTTCCTCCGATTTGGAATCCACTCCAAACTCCTAATTGGCAATCTATCTTCATTCCCCTTTTCACGTGTCCAAAACATTGTAATTGTTTTTTAATGCTCCAGCATGTCCTTTTTTTTTGGACATTTCTGGTGTTCTCTCCTGGCGTAGACGTAATTGTAACCCACTTCTGAGTTTGGGGCGCCTGGAAGGTGGGGTTACGTTGCCCCGATGATATGATGGGTGATGATGATAGTGGTGTACCAGGAAAGTCCTTAATCATAAGCTTAAACAAAGATGAATATGAATGATGATGATTGCGATGGCCATATGATGTTCGGGGACCGTTTCGGCCTTAACGTTTCCTGACATTTGTCTTAAAGGTCAGGAAAAACCCCGATGAAAATCTCACCCAGGAAACTGTCTCGGGATCGAATCCGGGCCCGCTGCGTGACTAGTCAGCACGCTACCTTGAGACCACAGCGGTGGACTACAGTATGCCAATTTGTTATTCATACACTTAGATTTTATATTTGAAATAGCACAATTTTAATTCTCAGAATATTGCAATTATATTTTGCCATTAACTAAACATTTTTAGGTACACTTCTCATCATCATCATCATCTTCAAGGTATGGGCTGTTGGCCCGTTCCTCTCCCCGGCGCACTACATGCCGCAGGCGCAGGTCGTCCTCCCAACGACGTTTTGGTCTTCCTACAGTTCTTCGGCCTAGAGGCCTATAATGAAGCAGCTGTTTTGATAAACGATTATTTGACATTCTTTGCTATATGTTCAAACCAATTACGTTTATTTGTGTGTATTCTCTCGTTTATATTATAGATTTGTAGTTCATGGGTACACTTCTTTACATAATATATACAAATCAATAAATTCTATAAATATTTAACGTATAATATATTTAAAAAACTTTAAAAGTTGTAAATTTTATAGTCACTTTTCTATTCATACAGTAAGAATGGGGGGAAAAATGAAGAAAAAATGAACTGTCCTTAATACTTTGTAGGGTAATCTTTAGCTTTAATAACAGCTTGACATCTACGCTGCATGGATCTAACAAGCCTATCACATATCTGAGGACTGATTTTGCACCATTCTTCAGTAACCACCTTCTTCAATTATTTTTTGGAAGAAGGATTTCTGCTGTGGACCCTAGGTTTAAAAACGCCCATAAATGTTCTATAGGGTTTAAGTCAGCAGATTGAGGAGGAGTTTTCAATTGCTTTGGCACGTTCCACATCAACCAAATCTTATTTAAGAACGCCGTATGTTTGGGGTCGTTATCTTCTTGGAACATGTACGTAGGGAGCATATCCAATTTTGCTGCACGAAGAATGTCGTTATACACAAATTTGTCCATAACATTGTCAATGAACTGTATATTGCCAACCCCTTTTGCCGATATACACCCCCACAAGACCCACCCCCATGTTTTACTGTAGGCGTTGTATTGGTCACATCATTATCCGCATTGGCTTTTCTCCAGACTCTATGAACGCCATCTGAACCGAACAGGTTGATTTTAGTCTCATCAGACCAGAAAACATTATTCCAAAATGCCTGCCCCTTATATACACGTTCTTTTGAAAACTGTAGTCTTACAACACGGTTCTTCTTACTTACATACGGCCTTTTTCTAGTCATTCTTCCATGATAGCCATTTCTGCGTAACACCTTCCGAACTGTCTCAGTACATACCTTTTTACTAGTAGAAACTTCTAGGGTAGACCGCAATTTTGGAGCACTAATTCTGGGGTTGAATTTCACTTGTCTCACAATGGTTTTCTCCTCCTTTTCACTTAACTTCTTTTGTTTAGATTTTCTCGGAACATTCTCTACTGAACCTTTATACTTGAATTTACGCGTATTTAGTATATACTGTACTGTTGCATGACATTTGCCTATCAGTCGCCCTATTTTTCTCAAAGAATATCCCTTAAGTGCAAGATTTACAATTGTATCCTTGAGATCAGAACTTAGTTCTTTAAATTTACCAATTTTGAAGGCGACTGACTGTCGGTGTACACAAACAGCACAGTAGGCAGATATAAACAAATGCACAACTTAGAGTATTCATGTTGCATTAATGTTTAAGCAAGTTAGACAATCAAATACACTGCAGCGTTTTCTTTAGTGTATGAATAGCAAATTGGCTTGTATTTGGGTGTAATAAAGATGACTTATTTTGATAGAATTAGTTTATTTTAAAATTAAGTTTTGAACTACATATTTAGATATAACTTAGTGTTTCCTTCAAACCACAATAAATATTTTTTCTTTACTTTTAAAAACTTTCTGAAAATTGGATTTTTATTAATAAAAATGCCTATGTATAAATACCAAATTGACATACTATATATTGTAATTGTTAATTATCACAAATCGTATGATTGTTTCGTTAAAGTTAATTTAAAAAGTTCATTGTAAACATTAAAAATATAAAATTGGCACCTGAGATCTCAGTCATCTTCAATAATTAAACATTGTCAAATATGCAGGAGGCCTTTCGAAACATGTTTCATCTTCTGTTTCTGGAATGGTACTAGAAACAGAAGATGAAACATATGTTTCGAAAGGCCTTCTGCATATTTGATAACATTTAATTGTTGGAGATGACTGAGATTTCAGATATGAAGTTTATATTTTTACTTTTATAAAGTCAGGAAGCTGCTAACATGTTAAAATTATAAAAAAAAAGTTTTATTTTGAATTTGTATTTTTAGCGTATATATTGGCTGATGAAGGTTACGACGTTTGGATGGGAAACTCCAGAGGGAACACGTACTCCAGGAAACATAAAACGATGTCCAGTTCCAATGACCTATTTTGGAATTTCAGGTAACTGACAGATTCTCTTGTAATTTGTGCTAATTATACTTCTTCCTAGAGTTGTAATGTAATCTTTAAGCGTGTAAGAAAATGTTGTATTATCGCCTGACTATGATGGTTGTCCGTTTATATAAAAGAGGGTGCCGCAACAATGCTTGACAATGATTAACATTCATGTTGCGGTAGTCGGCATCTTTGTATTTAATAATATATAACGGCTGCAGGGAAACAAAGCGAACCGCTCAAAAATCAATTAATAAATAAGAGATTAAAAGGAAAGTTTTAAATTAAATTATTTTCCCATAAAACTAGATATCCTATTTGCCGATTAACATGTCACTACTAGAAAGCAATAATATTTTCAGGCTTCATAGTGAGGCTATAATACGCTATCTTACGCTTGAAATAATGAAAAATAAAATAATAATATATATTATCCGGCATATGTCTTTATAAGTTACAAGCGGACCCGGCAGACGTTGTCTTGTCCGAACGTTCCATTCTCGTGTCATGGCCGGACGATAAAAATATAAGTTATTTTTTTACCATGAAATTCATTAAATAATAAGTTCTCAAGAAAACTCCTCACTATCATCTGTTGTGGCTCAAGAACCGTGCATTATGACGTCATATTGTTTTTGAGAGGAACATGTCGGTAATGCAGATGACTAGACATCTGACATTTAAAAAATCCTATTACCCGATTACAGCGGCACCTACCGGGTCCAATTTTGAATCTAAACAATCCAGGGACCCACTCAAACAAACACGCACAATTTCATTAAAGTGGACCCAGACTTTTAGACAGTTTTAATTTCGGATTTCTAGTTAACTTCCACTTCTAATTGTCTGAATTCGCTAATTTTTTGATAATGTCTACCTCAGTTTATTTTAATACGATATACTTAAGTTTTGTTGTGACCGCTAGAGCTATTTTTAAATTATCACTTCATGTGAAATCCTTCAGCTAATGGTTTTAGGGGGTCCAATTGTGAATCTAAAAAATCCAGAGACCGACACAAACGACCAAAATATTCATCAAAGTCGGTGTAGTCATTTAGGTAGTTTTTAATTTCGGATTTCAAGTAAACTTCCACTTCTATTTGTAGGATTTCGCTATTTTTGTGACAATCCCTACCTCGGTTTATTTCAATAGGATACACTGCGTTTCGTTGTGACCGCTAGTACGATTTTTAAATTTTCACTTCAGGAAAAATCCTACACCTAATGGTTCTAGAGGGTCCAATTGTGAACCTAAGCCATCCACACACACACACACACACAAAATGTCATTAAAATCGGTCCAGTCGTTTAGGTAGTTTTCAATTTCAGATTTCAAGTAAAACATCCATCATTTCTAATTGTCTGATTTCGCTCAGCTTTGGATAATATCTACCTGAGTTTATTATAATATGATATGCCGAGTTTTGTTGTGAAACATCGAAAATTGTGATCGCTAGAGCGATTTTTTAATTTTCGTTTCAGAAGAACTATAATTAATGATTTTAGAACATAACAGAAAACGGCTAGATACTCGCCGCATCTGAAAGTCTGTATATACAAATTTCAACGAAGATCGGTTGAATGGTTAGAAGTCTATAAAGGATAGACAGACACACTTCATTCATTTGCATGCGCAATGCAGAATATGTTGGGATTTGTATTATTTTAAATGGCCGCTACCTATAGAATTTCTTACAACATAGAAAAGGAAACCATTTGAAAAGCTGACAAAAAATTAATTATTTCCAATTTTTCAAATGGTTTAGTGAAAAAATCCCACATTAGCAATTGAGGTTGTTGCGAAAATAACAGCAGAATTTACAGGTGAATCAGCATAGAGCATACATTCTGCTCGTCATGAAATTAAAGATATTTATCTTAATGGCGGAAAACGCGTAAACGTTTAATTAGACAGGTCCATATATAATTTTTATCAAACTTATATAACGAATGAAATTTCCTAATTATTAGTTCATTTTTTTCTTGTATTCGGTCTTATTTTACGTAAAATATGATGTAACCCTAGAACAAAGTTTCTATCGATGGCAGTTCAGTACACAATTCAGTCATATGGCGGGTAAATTTAATCCCACGATTCCCCCAATAGACAGAGTCGGAGGAGTAATGTCTTAAGCATGTTTGTTTACAATACAACTGGAACTTAGCTCGGAATTAATATACACTGATTCTTAAATGTAAATTTTAGAGTTAAAATTTCCATCGAACTTTTAATTGCACGATTAGAAAAAAAAAAAAAAAACAGGCAAATGTAATATTTGAAGGGTACATGAAAAAGAAAACACTTAAGTCAAATTTCCCTGAAACATATAAAAGGCTCTTTTAATCATACAATGTTCCTATTTCTTTACCTAAATACCAAACTTCGAGGCTAAATAAACTCAACAACTGTTTATTTTAATGTTTCGCACTTATAAAAGAAAGTCATTTCCTTCTTCTTCTTCGTCTTCATGATTTAGGCTTATTTACTAGCCTGTTCCGGCTCCAAATTGCTGCTCTTTCCATCTTTTCCTTGGTCTTCCCAGACTTCTTCTTCCTCGTGGTAAATAGTTGTATGCTGCTTTTGGTATTCTATTCTCAGTCATCCTTGCTAAGTGTTCTTTCCGGTTTGTTCTGTATTTCTCTATTGTTGAGTTTAATTCCTCTATTTTTAGTTGTCTTATTTCTGTGTTATGTTTTTTGTCTGTTCTTTGATATCCTGCTATTGGTCTGAGGAGTCTCATTTCAGCAGCTTGTATCCTGGCAGATTGTTGTGTTGTCACTGTCCATGTTTCGAAAGTAATTTTCATGGAGAATATAATGGTTTCTAAAACCCATTTTTTCGCGATAGTGCGTTTTATCATACTTCCAGCAATGGCGACCATGACTGAAAGTTCAACTTCTTACATTTCGGGGTTGCCAACCTAAATAACTATACTGTAATATTAGGCTACAAATTACAAACCACGTGTGGGAAGTAAAACCACTGCCCTCTATGTATACTACATACAATGTATATACAAAAATATATCCAAAAGGTAGTGTTAATATACATTATACGAAACAAATCACTGCATTTTAAATGAACTGTACTCTATTTGAAACAGTATAAAACAATAAATACGTACTTGCGCCATTTTATCACGGATTAGTGTCACAGCCTGCTATAGTCTCAACTAATAAACATTGTCCACACTGTTAACGTTAGTCAGTTGTTTATAACGAACGCAAATATTTCCAACAAATATGTTATTATTTTACTATTATTTATTATTTTGAAAACACCATCGCGCAAAATATAGTGTACAGCCTTTGAAAAAATTGATGGCACAACTCTTGATGGTGGAAAGTTAAAAGTTTTGAAGAGTGATTCACACGAGTAAGTTGTTACATGTGCTGTCTGCTTGAGGTCAAATCCGGCTGCATAAGGGGCAAATCATAGATTCATACCAATCGTTATTGAAAGAATTTCAACAAATAAATTTATTAATTTAACTTCCAAGTTAAGAGAGTTATCAGATGACTGAAAGCAAGTAATGGTCTTTTAAACCAATCAATAGCAAATTAGCGCTTGCTTCTGATGCAGTATTTGTATCATTGGCTTAGTTTTTTTATTTCTTTCTTTCTTTCTGTTTTTTCTTTTTTCGTTTACACTGTTCTTCCATTTTGTTTAACCTTTGTTAACCTTTTTATCTTATTCACACATACAAACACAAGACAGGACACACACCCAGACCCAAGGTGGAGATTTAAAATTCCCTACCCCGCCGGGAATCGAACCCGGGTCGCCGGAGTGGAAGGTACGGACTCTACCGACTACGCCACGGCGACGGACATACTTCAGTAGAGCAGTCGGTAAGATGCTTTCTTGCGATTCTGCAGTCCCAGGTTCGATTCTGGTCAGGAATTTTTTTTAATAACGTCGTTATTTTTTATAATGCCCATACGTTACCAGGCTACGTTATATAAATAAATTTGTATATACAGGAAAATTAATTAATTAAAGGAAACAGCTCATATATATAATGAATAACGATTGTAAAATCTCGTTACTTTGTTTAAAAAACACAAGTCATAACAAGATTGTTTACTTCCACAACTAATGTAAAATGCGCCTGATTAATTTAAATTATCATCATCATCATAGTACATTCACGAATTTAGGTCATTTGTTGACCTGTTTCGGCCTCAAGAGAAACACCATCCAGAAGTCTTTTGAGTAGACGTCCTGGTCTTCTTCTTCCTGCAGGTTGATATCTTAACATTTGTTTGGGTATTCTGTGATCTTCCATTCGATGAACATGTTGCATCCATCTTGACTTATAATCAGAAATTTTGTTTTCTAAAGATTCCATGTGTAATTCTTCTAAGATGTCTAAATTTAAATTAAGACAAGTTAATTCATAATTTCATTATACAAGTAAGTCCTGGAATATTGCATCGCTTCATACAGACAGTTTCTAGGAGGGAACGGTTGTGGTCTACTGGAAAGAGCTTATATTTCCCATGCAGGAGGTCGTGTGTTCGATCCGGCTGTCATGCTTTTTTTCTCCCTCTCTCGTCCTTATCTCAATTAATTTTCTTTGTTTTGTTTTATTTTTTGTTTTGTTTTATTTACATCATTTACCGCACTACTTATTTACACGAAATTATTTGCCATTGCACTACACACAACGAAATAGAACGAATTTTAGTTTCTCAAATAGTTGTATACTTGTGACCCAAATACCAGATCTCTGGTAATGCGCAGTGGCTTCGTTCTGGGACTTGAAAATTACCTGTGCGCCAACAATTATTTCAAAAGCTGTGCAACGCACGTTTGTGAAGTGTTTTACAGAATCTCGGAAATTAAAAAACTCGCTATCGCTCGGGTTTTAAACATTTTCCCCGCTTCAATAAAAACCACTTCCCAACCTCGCATCGTAATATAGGTCTACTATGAATAAAAATATGACTTACCAGATTATTTGTCTGTACTCTTCATTTGTTTAAGGGCTGAGGGTGAAAGAGTTTCACATGTGAAAGAAAGCGGAAATGATCTATATCTGTTTTTAGACCTTTGTTTTCAGGTCGCTAAACTGACTGATGAATTTGTATGTAATTTATTTTGTTGGGTTTAGAAAGGAGAAATTAATGTACATCCATTTCTTAAACATATTTGGGAATTCCATCTACCAACTGCCTAAACACTCGCGGAAAATATCCCTATTTGACGTGACATGTCTACCATCCGGCTTCTGGCCTCACAACTACATGTGTTAATCACAGAGGCAAAGGATCATCCTGCCAGCTGACATGTAGTCAACATGTCGGATCCCCAGCCGTTATAGTTGTTTTTCTCAACCTGGAGCTGCTACTTAGTGCAGCTACCCTAATGCCTCACGATGCTGGGTCGGCACCGGTCCCATACTGGCCGAAATTCCATGAGAAAATGTATTCCTCCCTGCAGACCCGAATCAGCGAAAGTCCCATACCTCTGCGCCAAAGCATGTTTCTTTACCCACTCGGCTATGGCGCGGAACGAAATAGCCCTAATGATAATTCTTATTAGCCTAAATGATAGGCTGTGGGCTAATTCCCAAGGTCATTGCCAATGAGGTCTTCCACTGGATGTTGTAATAAAACAAAAACTTACGTAGTAGAACGTGCCAGTCAGATTTGTATATGTATACGCTGTGTTATTTAATGTTTAATTTCAGTTTCCACGAGTTTGGAGTTTATGATCTTGCAGCAGAAATTGATTACGTGCTGAACGTCACAAATCAAGATGCATTATATTTCGCGGCAGATTCTCTGGGAAACACGGATTTCTTCGTACTGGTTTGTCAACGTCCGGAATACAACAGTAAAATTAAAGTCATGGCAGCTGAAGCACCTTTCGTTTTACTTCATGAAAATTCTGGATCCATCGTAGCCTCTACTCCAGTACTGGTAAGTTACACAATGTCATTCAGCAATCTACTTATTGCTTTGTACTTTATTAGCATATTTACCTTTATTGGTGGAAATCATACAGAGTGTAACTAAATATCAATGTGGATTTAGAAGAAACAGGTCTTCAACAGATCAGATTTTCAGCATAAGACAGATTTTAGAAAAGAAATGAGAATATAATGGCACTGTACGTCAACTATATGTAGACATAAAAAAGGCATACGATTCAGTTAAGAGGGAGAAGTTATATAATAGCCTTCTGGAGTTCGGAATTCATAAAAAAATTAATTAGACTTATACGAATATGCTTAAATGCACAAAGAGTAGGATGCGTGTAGACAAACAGTTTTCGGATACTTTTGGAATTTGCAACGGGTTAAAGTAAGGAGATTCAGTATCTCCTTTACTACAGTATTCAATTTTGGATTAAAGCATGCCATCAAAACTTTGGAGAATGAAAAAGGTCTACAACTCAATGGTATTAATAGGCGGTTGGTTTATGCTCATGATGTAGTACTACTGGGCGATAGCGAGGAGGTACTAAGGGCCAACACTCACACTCTATTGAGTAACACTAAGAAATTAGGACTGGAATTAAACAACAATAAAACTAAATATATATTCACACACAGAAATGTGTTATATAATGGAAATGGACAACTAATGACAAATGAAGGGAATTTTGAAGAAGTGGCTGATTTCAAATATTTAGGAACAATAATTACAAATAGAAATGAGATGCACAAAGAAATTAAACATAGGCTCAATTCTGGAAATGGGTGCTATTATGTATTACAGGTACTCTTGTCGTCCCAACTCCTTTCAAAAAACGTTAAACTTAAAATATACAAAACTGTTATTCTCCCACTTATATTATATGGGTACGAAACATGGACTCTTACTTTATGGGAGGAAAGAAGATTATGAATATTTGGGAATAAAGCTCTTAGGACAATTTTTGGGACAAAAAGAGATGAACAGATAGGTAAATGGAGATGTCTGCATAACAGTAAACTGAATGTTGTTTTTTATAGGAAGCCAGATATAATAAGAACAGTTAAGTCTCGTAGACTGCGATGGGCAAGACATGAGGCACATATGGGGAATGAAAGACGTGCATGGAAGCTTCTTATAGGAAAACCAGAGGGAAAACGCCCAGTTGCTAGACCAAGAATGAGATGGAGAATAGCATTAACTATGATTTGAGAAAAGTAGATTACACAAGATATGAATGAAAAACATTAGCTTATGACATGGATGTATAGAGAGCTTATGTCCGCACGGCCATGAACCTACGGGTTCGACAGTGCCAGTGACTTAGTTAATTAGTAGGGGGGTTAGAATATATTAAAATAGTGTTAATTTGATTGATAAGTTAAATTATTTCATTTTAAGTTAGTCTTGTAACGTAGATGAATAATATGAGTATTCCTCGCACAAATATTAAGAATAAAACATACGAAAATCAAAATGATCGCGATGTTAATCCTGTAATAACTTAAATAACAGTAGTTTGAATAAGGAGGAATAAACCTATTGTTAATAGTGGTTTATGTGGGTAAACATGAATCTAGCTCATAGTCTAGAAATTAAGAGAATTGATTTAATTCCAAGGAATAGTTAGTTTGAAATATAAGTTTCGGAGACTTATGAAGAGATAAATTTTCCTCTTTTAAGTTCTAAAAGGAGAATCTTATTTTTGGTTTACAAGACTAATATTTTATTATAAAATTATTAGAACTAATTTATATATATATATATATATCAATGTTTACACATTTTTCTGTGCCTAAAGTTTTATTTTTCTTCTCCACTCGTCTCTATCCATCCACTCATGTCCTCCAGTCCTCTTTTCCTCATTCCAGTTCTTATTTCGTGCATCCACGAGTTTCAAGGTCTTCCTTTCCTTATTCTTCCAGGTGGACACCATTCCAATGTTTTCCTGGGTAACCTTTCTTCTTGCATTCGTCGTACTTGCCCATACATATTTGATTGGTTATAGGCTAACTTATATAATCTACTACTGAATATATATATTCATTTTTTCTCGTATGACAGTATTTTTTTTCTAAAATTGAACATCTTGCTGCTCTCCATCGACATAAGATTTGTTCTAAGTTTTTGTTGAATTTCCAAACTTCAGCTCCATATGTGGCAGTACTTGTCACTATTGAATTATATATCTGTAACTTATTTCTTCTGGTTACATGTATATTTATTTAATTATTAGTTCCACTAAGACGGTTAGGTTGAGCCTAGGAACCCAAGTCCGAAACTTACCGTTTTCCAAGTACACAATTTATTCAATAATTTTTTACGTTTAAATCTCCTTGTGTGAGATTATTTTCAAGACATTTGACATTTCCAGTTATCCACTTTGTAACTTTATTTATATATTATTTATTTATTTTATTTATTTAGCTTGGTGAAGTTAAAGCCATGTGGCCCCCTGTTCCACGCACCAAGACAAACATATGTTACATCAGAATATAACAATCACATTAACTCTAATATTAAATACGAAATGAAGATTTGATCAATAAGGTAAATCTAATATATTACGATCTATAATACAACCAGATAATGATAGTTAAGATTAAGACTAAAACTAATAATAAAATGTATACAAGCAAGATAAATTAAATTGTTGGTAGATCGTACCTGACTAATGTATATAAAAACAAAGAAAAATAATGAGATATAGGAAACTAATTTTACGATTATACAATATTTAAACAATTGTTGGTAGATCGTACCTGACTAATGTATATAAAAACAAAGAAAAATAATGAGATATAGGAAACTAATTTTACGATTATACAATATTTAAACAAATGAAACGGGCAAAGATAAAATTTATAGTAATAAATCGACAGATATTGCATACAAAATTCAATTTGGTGATTGCGAAAAGTCTTATGTAAGCCAACAAAAAAAAAATATGTAAGAAAAATAATTGACGAACATAAAAAGAACATCAGTACACCTGGTACAGAATTTTCGGCGTAATTAATGAGCGTCGGTTTAATAAACATCATGAAATGAAATGGGATGACAAACATTTTGCACAAAGAAAATAATTACCATCATAGATTGATAACAGAAATGGCCTTTATAAAAAAAAACTAAATAAAGCACTGAATAAACAAAAATATTTAAATTAATGGTGTGATACATATGATTCTTTGTTAAAATATTTTTTTTAACATAAAATTGGAAGTTTGATTTTGTTAATTTAAATTAGTTATAAAACACACAAAATTACCGTAGTAATGGTATCTATATAGTATAAACAACCATACAAAATGGATAACTGGGAATGTCAAATGTCTTGAAAATTATCTCACACAAGAAGATTGAAACGTCGAGAAATTATTGAATAAATTGAATATTTTACTTAGATAACGAATTAATTGTTGCTATTATTAATACTTTTTATATAGTTAAAACAGGGGAGCCGCGAGCGTGGCGAGTACGGCTAATGCGGGCTTCGTATTGGAGAGTGAAAAAATCGCTCGCGCGGTTACAACTAATAATGCAAATCCTGTATTATATAAAAAACTGCTACAGCAGTTTTTGTGTGTCTGTAATATTTTGCTTGAATTTTTTATTCGAAAATTAGTACATTTATTTTCATACAAACGTTAACATGCATTCTTCCCATACTACATTTTTTCTACTTTTTTTTTATTCTGAACATCTCGCTGAGCTCTTAACGAATAAATTTCCACTCATGATATGAATTTCAATTGTATTTTTAAATGTTAATTGTTTTTAAATGTTTTAAATTATAATATAATATCTGTTTTTAACCGTCTTACTCAATTATAATTGATTTTTATTATAAAAACTCCGTTAAATTATTAAATCATTGTGTTGTGTTGTAAGCCCATGGTTCCCTTAACAGAGATTTAGACGCTCTCCCCCAACAGGGAAGAATTTGAACCATACTAATTTAGTTACACTTGTTCTCGTATAGATATCATCTGAGTGGTCCGTGATCAGCGTTCCGCCTCATTGTGACATCAAGGAAACCAAGGTAGTACTAGGACGGGAAAATGCGGTAAATTTTGCTTAGAGGCCTTTTCATTCAGGTTTTAAGGATCTTTTACGAGCCTGAAAATCTTCAGACTCGGGAGCCACGGCTTAAAGTCCCTCCCGGAGAACTTGCTCCTTGGATTTTTCCATCCTAAAAAAATCCATCGACCCCAGCCGGGTTTGAACCCGCGACCCTCGAGACCAGAGGCAAGGAGCATAACCACTAGTCCACCTCGGCCCGATTATTAAATCATTAAGGCATAAATCAAGACATCCCATACAACAGAAAATGAGTACTTTTATTTGAGCCTAATAAATAGAACGTTAAAGCTATTATATAATTGTAGGCTTTAACGGCCGGAGTCTTGATCCATATTTGGTTCGTCTTCCGGGCTTATAGGCCGTGGTCTGGTTGCCTTCTTACTCGACGTTTCGTCTACTGCTGCGGTAGACCTCATCAGGAGATACTTCGTGCTCTGTGAACTCCTCAACAGTCGGCTGCAGACTGGCTGGTGGTTAGTTAGTTAGTTAGTTACTATGTAATGGGAATTGTGTCACTTCTTGACATTCCCTTTATATCCATCGAGGAAAACATCCATTTTTGTGGAAGTCGTCCTCGATCAATGGGAATCGTACAATTGTGAACAGCAACTTCCGGCTATTATTAGGGATTTCCAACCCTCTTTAGCCCTTGTGAATTAATTATATCGTCGTTGATATTTGATTATTTATCGTTAACGAACTTTATTTGTCCGTTCGTGATTTTTTTATAGTATCCATCCCCCGCCAACGATAACTGGCCGTAGTCCGGTATCAAAGGCCCAGTGGTAGGGCATTCCAATCCCGCCATCAGTTTCTAGATGAATTTCATTGAAGTTCTAGTTGTTTCATTTTATTCACCGAGCTGCCAACAGGAAGACTGCCGCCACCACAGAAGCCGCCAGCCCTAAAGAGGACAAGAGCGGGAATTCAAGTCGACATTCCAATCAGAAACGGCTCTTTTCGGATTTAGCTGTTCTCATTTAATAATTTTGAATTTAGAATATTTATTGTACTTTGATGACTTTACTAGTGGATGCTAGGGGACCACTTCGGAATTTGCCTTAACATTAAGGGAAACCACTATAAACCTTAATAGAGTGGCTTGAATTTAATAAAGTTAGATCCAAATTGAACAGCTTTTTGCTCCAATTGGAGAAATTTAAGATGTAAAAGGGCACTTCCTATTTTCATCATGGGTGCACATACACTCTATTAGAAAAGTGTGTGATTTATGATCCAATTCGATAGATAATCCTATCGAATTTGGATCATTTACTAGTTCCTTAACTAGTTTGTCTAATACTTCTTGAGTGATTAGACTATCCCTTTTTGTGAGGCTAGTTTGGACCGGCCTACTTTTGGTTAAAGGAGCCATGGCAGTTTGAGTGCTTATGGTCACTTTTTTTGGTTTCAGGTGGGATTTTAGGCCCACCTAAGACCTTGAATGGCAAGGCCTTTTGTTCCCGAGCCTTGTTGGTCCCGGTACGTTATCTTCTTATAGCGCTAGTGACAACGCTACGGTTTGAGTTCTTGGAGGTCTCAGGCCGAAGAGCTGCTGGCTCTATCTGGTCTGAGATTTGGGGTAAGACAGCTGAAGCAAGCTCCACCATCACTGTCTTCTTAGGGGTAGCCGGGATGACCTGTGCTACCGTCTTCTTCATACGCCGGTAGGGCTCGATCTTCACCTTGAAGTGAATGAGCCTGCGTAGTTTGAATAGATCCTCCACCTCTGGGCCATCTCTCAGAGTGACCACAAACATGGGCAATGGGTTCCTGGTCTTTCCGGATGTCATATTGACAACCTTTAAGGCCCGGAATCCATTGGCCTTCAAGTCACTCTGAATGTAAGATGGCTCAATGGTGTGGTCTATTCCTTTTACAACCACTCTGAATGTAAGATGGCTCAATGGTGTGGTCTATTCCTTTTACAACCACTCTTCTTGTAGCTGTCACTTGTTGTCTCTTTTCTTCCTTGTAGGGGATCTTGTTCTTCTTAAGCAGTTGCTGGTATTTTTTGTAGGCTAAAACTGAATTTAGCCTGACCCTTGTACCGAGCCTGGTGTTTTCGCAAATGAATGCGTCAGGCTCGGATTTGAAGAATTCCTCGTTCACTGCTGCCAGTAAATAGGTATAAACTCGAAGTACCAGCAGGGAAGAGGTCCATATCTTCTTTGGGAGCGAGTCCGTCGACTTCGAACCTCCACAGTCCTCTCCATTATCACATGATGAGGTCTCTGCAGGCTGGGAGACGACCAGATGGGACTCGGCTTTATCAGTAGCCGAGGCTGCTGACTTTTCTGGCAGAGCAGTTTCTTCCCTTTGCTTTCGGTGGTATCTAAGCTTGGTTCTTGTTGGAATGTTGCTCTTCGGTTGCTCCGTCTTGTCTACAGTAGAATCTGTAGCTGTTGTTGGCAGTAGAGCTTCACGTAAAGTAGCAGATGCTTCCTTTACTAAGTCGTTGAACCATGAACTGGTCAGTGGTGTAGTGTCTCCTAGTTGGAACAACAACAACAACAACAATTGAGTGACGGTGACATGGCACCGTCCAAGGCTCTGCATACTGATGCACACGGTGCGTCTTGGCAGTTAATTCCTTCGTGGTTATCATTTTAGGATTGTGGTTCATTTAATCCTAGCCATTGTGATAAGATGGTTTCTTTTTGTTCTACGTATCTGGATGATAGATTGTGGATATGTCCACACAGTATATTGATATCAAGTCGCACTGGTTGGTGCAACCTGCTATCACATTCTATGCGAGCAACTCGCACAATCTATTTATTGGTTCTCTTTAACTTTAACCTATATTACACAGGTTAAAGATCCTGTGCAAGAAGAGGAACCTCTCCATAGGAGAGGGTAATTCAGTCAATAATGGCTGAAGACCCTGGAGATATTCCTCAACCTGCTGCCCTAGTTGTAATTTAGGCAACTGCTGGCCCTGACCTTGAACATTGCTGTTCACCATTTGGTTTTGTGAAGATATGCCTTTCTTTAGGGATTGAGAAAAGGATACATTAGGTTGGGCTTTCACCGAAGTGAAAGTCCTAGGTTGAGATATATTTGGTTTGGGTTGGGCTGCCCTATTATAACTCTCCAGCGCCGCCTGGAAAACAGAGCAGCCGCGATAGGATGCTGAATATCCATTCGCCCCGCAATTTGCACACATTTAGCAAATTTGCATTTCTCATTTATTGGAACTTTGGTGAATAGTGAGATCACGTCGAAACTCATCATTATATCTTCCGGCTGCAATGTTATCTCTTTTACTTTTTCTAAGAAGTGCATTGAGTCCTTGACATAAGTGTCACTGTTGTTAGTATGTGGTTTCAATAAAGTAGAGAGATATCTAGCCAGGTTGTAAGTAGGTGATCCTATTTGGCTAACGATCAGTCTTAAAGGTGTATTTTCCTTATGAATTTTAGGCAATCCGTATAGTCTTGGTGGCTGGGCTTCGTTCTTCTCAAGTTCTTTCTTCACGTCGTCGGGAAGCGATGAGGCCTTTATTAATTTGTTAGTTTCTCGTAGTATCCGTTTAGTTGGGTCGTCTGACAGCTTACGGTAGTATAAAAACATTGGAAAAGAAGATAATATGAATACTAAAAATTTGATTATTCTCACTTATTAAAAAAAGTCATGATTTAATAATTTAACAACATTTTTTTATTAAAAGTGAATTATAATTGAGGAAGACGGTTAAAAAAGCGTACTATATTATTACTTGAAACAGTTTAATATCTGATATAAATTGAGATAACAATGAATGTTATAAATGTTGATAACTATTTTGTAATTATTTTCTTACAGATGTTGGCGCAGTTACTCAATTTTCTTGGATTCAGAGTGCTGGCACCTTTTGAACGGCCTATGATTACACTCGCCCAAACCTTATGTTCAAATAGTCTTACAAAATTTATATGTGAATTTCTTATACAATCATTCTCGGGGTATGATCCCGGAGAACTGAACGAGGTAACACATTTCACTTTTAAAATTAAGCCTACCAATAATATAACAATAGTTCTGTATTTAGTTTCCTTCAATCTGTTTCACTGTTTTCAAAATCCTGCAAATTATATTATTCTGTTCTACTAGGGCATTCGATAAGTGATGGCAACACTGTTGTAAATCAGCGATCTTAGTGGTGACCATTGTAATCTTGTAGTTTGTTTTTGAGCAGTTTTTGCTGCATAAATATATAATGTTACAAGTATCGAAACAGCAATATTTTGTGAATACATTTACTGTTTCTCACATTTAGTAAGTAATACCGCCCTAAAAAGACATTCGGTAGAATTTGTTTAAAAGGTGGAATTGGAAAGTACTCTTAACATCCATCACAATCACCACATGAGCCCTTGTGACTGTACCTTATTCATAAAGATCAAATAACCTCTAAAAGGCATTCGATTACAATCAAGAGTTGATATACATAAAGCACTAAATCTATTAGATAAAAGAGATATCCAGAAATGGTGGTGTAGATGAAGTTTATCATCTTCAGGTATTTGACAACGTAGAGTTGATTTGGCAACAGACAATATATATATATATATAAAGTTCGAAATGTTTGTGATGTTACAGTAGTGTTGACATTACTTATCGAATGCCCTAGTAAAATTACACTGCAGGGATAACACACTTTCATTAGCTATACGATGTTTCTTCTTGAAATATCTTTAAAATCACGCAGAAAAGTACGTGTATTGTGCCCGAGATTGAAAATTTTGTAATGAAATTAAGTAATTTAATAATTAAAAGTTTCAATCACCCCGGGAATCGAACTCGGGCCCGCTAGTTCAGGATGCAGGTATGCTACAGCCTGAGCCAGGTGGAGTGGGTATCCCATGCCTGTTGCAAATGACGTTTCTTGAATGGGATCTACTCCGCAAAATTGTCATTCAAAGACACATATAGCAGTGTTATACCATAAATCTCGAAATTTTAATTAAACTCGGATCTATCTAACGACTTAACAAAATTACAGAAGAATATGGATTGAAGATATCTACAGAGAAAACAAAAAATATGGCATTTCAAGGTGTAGATCCTGTCAGAAGTAAAATTGTACTGGACAATAACATTTTGGAGCAGCTGAATAATTTTACATATCTAGGATGTGATATTTCATATGAAGAAGAAAAGGATGTAAAGGCAAAAATATCTAAGTTTTTAAGAATTTTAGGGTTAATAAATTCTATCTTAGAGCCACAGTTAGTCCAAAAACATTCAAGACTAAAAGTGTATAAAACACTGGCTCTTCCAACTCTTTTGTATGATAGCGAAGCATGGACGTCGAAACAGAAGGATATACAGAGACTTAGATCTTCTGAAATGAGATACCTTCGGAGGACTGCAGGATACACACTACTAGATCACAAAAAAATGAAGACATCTTAGAAGAATTACACATGGAACCTTTAGAAAACCAACTTTCTGATTATAACTCAAGATGGATGCAACATGTTCATCGAATGGAAGATCACAGGATACCCAACCAAATGTTAAGATATCAACCTGCAGGCAGAAGAAGGCCAGGACGTCCACTCAGAATATTTCTGGATGGTGTTTCTCTTGAGACCGAAACAGGTCAACAAATGGCTTAAATTCGTGAATGTACTATGATGATGATGATTTATCTAACAAACAAGAACTTCACACACATCGAAAAAAAAAACATACATTGAAATGTAAACGAGAAATGCGTAAATCTCAACAACACACACATATCTTTTTGTCATTGAAGCTTTGTGCAAACTAATAAAACTAAGAAACAACTTAGTGCATCCTATCCCTCTGCAAATGAAAGTCACAGAAAAATAACTAATCCACAAGGACTTAAAGGAAAAATGCAGTAGTTGTAATTAAACATAGACTGAACAAAGACTATAAAGCAAGCCTTGAAAATATTTAGTCAAGATAAATACTTTATTTACATAAAAATATTTAATTTGTAATATAATTGAAAGGCAACAAGAATGACTTTCAACTTCCACTTTGTAAAGCATATACTTTGTATTATGAGTAGATATATCCTGCAAGACTTTGCTTATTGTTTGCAGTCTATTTTTTACTACGGTACTAATCACGTAATAATTAGTAGCTACCATACAGGTGTGGGCAAAACATTGGAGTAGTTGGTTAAAGCAATACATACCCAAAAACCCGGATGATTGAAGATTCAAGTCCCTTTCGAGACAGTATTTTTAAATTGGCCCAAACCTTCTGGATGCACCATGGCCCTGGGGTCGACTCAGCCTCCAACGGAAATGAGTGCCGGACTTTGTTCTGGGGGTAAAGGCGGTAGTCACGCAGAGTTGACAACCCGCCTAATATCTCATGCCAATTGTTTAGAAAGGCGAGAGTCTTAATCTTCAATTATCTTAAGGGCCTCCAAAGGTCTTAGTGGCATCACTTTGCTTTTTATTTCACATGTTGGTTCTGATTTCAACATTCTCGATTTCAAACTCAGACAAAGTGTTGAATATTGAGTTTGATTTCCTTCGGAAGTGGAGTTTAAGTGTAGTCCATTGTTGAACCATAACCTCTCTTTTATAAGGAGTTACTAGACCAAGTTAATTTTTAGTTATCTTATTTGCTCATAGATGTCATGAATGGCATGCAGTCAACATAGCGACCCAATGAGATATCTAACAGGCAACTAAATAATACTAGGATGTTGATGTCGGTAAATTTTGCTTAGAGGCCTTTTTATTCAGACTTAAGGATCTTTTACGAGCCTGAAAATCTTCAGACTCAGGACACACGGCTTAAATTCCCTCCCGGAGGACTTGCTCCTTGGATTTTTCCGTCCTAAAAAAATCAATCGACCCCGGCCGGGTTTGAACCCGCGATCCTCGGAAATAGAGGCAAGGAGCATAACCAGTAGTCCACCGCGACCGACAATATAGGGTATATATACATGTTTATATGGGTGTGACTTTTTTTCTACTCCCTGTTTACAGTTATTTCGAAAATAAAAATAAATATTCTGAACTCGTATCCAACTCAGGATCGGATAGAGGGATGAAGCACCTATATTTATAGATGTCTGTGAACCACATGGGGACCGGTCGAACATCCTTGACGCACCGTCACAGGGGCAGATGAACGAAATGAAACGAAATGTCCTTTATGTATACTACGAACAATGTATAGGCCTATACAAAAATATATCCAAAAGGTGAATTAATATATGTTATACGAAATAAATCACTGCATTTTAAATGAACTGTACATTATTTGAAACAATATAAAAACAATAAATATGTACTTGCGCCATTTTATCACGGATTGGTGTCACGGCCTGCTGTAGACTCAACTAATAAACATTGCTCAGACTGTTAACGTTGAACGCAAATATTTCCAACAAAGATATTATTTTACTATTATTTATTATTCTGAGAACACCATCGTGCAAAAAATAATGTACAACGCACATTTCTGAAGTGTTTTACCCGAATCTCGGAAATTAAAAATCTCACTATCACTCAGTTTTTAAACATTTTCTCGCTTCTGTAAAAATCACTTCCAAACCTCGCATCGTAATATAATATTTCTTCTGCTTTCGTTATGTATATAAGCTCTTTATTTCTAACATGTTCTAATTTTGACGTTCTAGAGCTATTAATCTATTCGTGTAGTATTTATTGATTGTCCACATCTCGCTTCCATATATTGCAACAGATTCCACCAATGTTTTACCAATATTTTTTTTTTGGTTCTGATAAAATAAAATTATTGACTGAAACATGTACGTAGTAGGCCTATATGTTCATATATATTTTGGCCATGGTAATTTGCGGCGTCTATTAGATAGGATCGGTGAAAATCTGTAGGCCTATTTTTCAAAACATAGTTTCATGAGAACAACATCAATAGGTTCAATCCTTCGAAAAATACTATAGAAACTGACATTAATCTAGAGTTTTTTAGATATGAATAAATTTTTAAAGACTTTTATTCATATAAATGTTTAAATGTACAACAAATTATTAGTTTCATTTAAACAGCTGTATTTTATGAAATCACAATATTACGTTAATTCGGATTTAAAAAAAATCTCAAGTAACATAATCACATGAAGATCAAAAAGGAAAAAAAATCATTTAAGTTTTTCGGAGTTCTCAGTAATCTGTTATGAAGATAACATTGCACATCTAAAACAGTGTACAACAAAATTAGTAGCAATCACATAGTTTAAAAGTTTACAATTATATTTGATTGAACAGAATAATTTAAGTTTTCATATTATTCTCAATAGTATTTTGCTGTAATATAGTCTGTAGGTCTTTGAAAGTCGCTTGAAAATAAGAGGTGCGCCCAGTCCCCCGGTTTATTTCTGGATATTTACCAAGTACCAAGAAATAAACCGTATTACTCCGTTGATATTTCACATTGGAGGGGTATCCCAATCCGCCGATTGGTCATTGTCGCTGGTTTCTACTATCTTCAGCGACATCAGCATCAAATTTGGAAAATTTTCGTATTTAACAACACCAAAAAAAATTAAGCCGAAATCGTTAATTTTAAACTGTTAAGATAACAACCTGAACCCCTATCTCAGTTCTGTAGTAAACCTAACTTACGAACACTGTCACACTCGTGAGCATATAAACTCCTGGCCGACATGTTGTGGCAAGACCCGGGAAATTTCGCAATCTGTGGCCCAGCAGTGCCCGTCCGTCACTGTTTTACATGAGCCTCTCAATAAGTGGGCTGCGCTAGCGCGCTGAGATAACCACAAGATCACTGACTGTATCCTGGGAACTCACTGACCAAATGACAGCAGCCAGAGATACTCGGAACGAACACTATCTCATGCTAAGCATCTAATCCCCACACCACGCATGTAAATTAACAGCAGTGGTGCGTTTAACTCCCCTCTTTGGAAGAAGATGGCTCCACTTCATAAACCGAGATCACCACAGACAATTTACTGGTCCCGCCCTGCGGTCAGAGCCTTTACCGGAACTAGATGTTATCTCACAGTTTCTTAAAACTAAATTATCTTAATGTAAATCATTCCTGTACAATATATCCCATATTCTTCTGTTAATATATTCTTCGTTGATGCACTTCCATTTAGTGATTTCGTCCATAAAATACAATCTGAAATAACTGTTGCTAGGAAATGTGTTCTTTGTTACGTAATTTTATAAAAAATATACTTTTACATTTTTACTTGTAATTTAGTTATCAAAGGAACAAATATTTGTATGTCAAAATTTCCCAATCGCTCGAATTCTAGTTGTTAAGGAAACATGATGTTATATTCTTATTATTTATTGTAATAACATAATGTTAATAAATAATATAAAGCCTAGAAACGATTAATTAGGAATGTCATTTTTAAAGCAAATCATAGTACTTCTACGGCATTGAAGAAAACCAAAACAGAAGTGAATATGTGTATTTTACTTTTTGGAATCTGCGAGAAAAAATCAATAGTTCCGGTGAAGGTTGTGACCGAAGGGCGGGACCAGTAATTCGACTATGGCGGTATCGTTTTATGAGATGGAATCGACTTCTTCCACTGATGTTATTTTACATGCGTGGTGTGGGGTATTTTACTAGTAAGTGATAGCAGAGGTTACGAGTATCTGGCAGCTGTCATTGGTCAGGGAATCCCCAAACAATCAGTGATATTATGGTCATCTCAACGCGGAATCACTGCCCAACTTATTGAGAGGCTCATGGAAAATAGTGGCGGACGGAAACTGCTGAGCCACATATAATTTTCCGGGTCTTGCCTCAACAGGTCGGCCAGGAGTTTATTATACTCGCGAGTGTGTCTGTGTGCGTAAGTTAGGCTTACTTCCTGATTCAGATAGGAGTTCACATTGTTATTTTAGCAGCTTAGTTTTTACAATGTTTTGGGCTTATTTTTAAATAAAATCTGATATGTAAATACAAAAAATTTCTTAAATAGAAGCTGATGTCGCTGAAGATAATAGAAACCGTCGACAATGACCAACTGGCGGGTTAGGATATTCCTCTGATGTGAAAGAACAACGAAGTAATACGGTTTATTTTCTGGCACTTGAAATACCCAGAAACAAACAGGGGGACTGGCCGCACTTGTATCTTCAAGTTAAGCGCTATTCTGAGAAATTTAGACATCAAACTTTATGACTTCAACAGGATATTCATTATAGAATACTAACTAAATTTAAATTATGATCTCTCTCTCTCTCTCTTTTACCCCAGTTTATTCCCTCCATTTATACGTACTTTTACTTGCTCGAAGCCACATGGCCCTTATGGGGACACGACTTGTTGAGAGAGGACTTATAACTCTAAATCACACATACAATGTTTTCATCACACCAAGGACACAGAAGGTCTCTCTGTATGATTAAGCTCAATGCCAGGCCACCTCCGACACAACACGAACATTAAGATACACACAATTCACTAATTAATTCATACGAAACAAGACGAATATTATATGAATGATTATCATGGTGGCCAGACGATGTTCGGAGAAAATTTGAGCTTTAAAATGTTCCCAACATTTATCTGATAAGTGAGGAAAACTTCCGAAAAACACCTCAGGCAGGAAAATTTTCTTGACCGTAGAGGTAAGAACATTACCAGGACAGTAATAAGCTTTAAATTAGTCTAATCAATTAAGATATGTATACAAACTGAAGATTAATGACTGATAAATAGAGTCCTAATTTTTATGTACTAAAAGGTAAGATTGCAACATAGTATAATGATTTAATTAGACTTATGACTGTTTTTTGTTATGGTTTCACATACAAAGAGTTGAATAATATTATGAGAAGTATTTTGTCTTTCATACACAAACCAGTCCAAGATCCGGCTGCAAGATTACTACGGTCATCGAGTGTATGAACAAAATCAATTTCATAAAATTGTGAATTACTGAATACATTTTGGCCGAGTTGCCTATTAAAATTTGGCCGCCATTATTCATAATTAAAATATAATTTAATCAGTTATTCGAAAGAATATGATTAACTTCCTAGTAAAATAAATTATAAACCAGTTCGCAGAAATCGATGTATAGAGCTTGAAAAGTTTTCGTTGCCATTGCACACTTGGCCGTAAACCTCCTCGCGGCTACAGCAGGCTCTGACGCCAATCAGTAATAAAATGGCGGCAAGCACGAATTTATTGTTTTATATTGTTTCAAATAAAGTTCAGTTCAATTAAAATGCTGTGATTTGTTTCGTATAATGTATATTAGCACTACCTTTTGGATATATTTTTCTATATACATTGTACGTAGTATACATAAAGGGCAGTGGTTTTACTTCTCGCTGCTAGGGAACAATATAAAACAATAAATACGTACTTACCGCCATTTTATTACTGATTGGTGTCACAACCTGCTGTAGCCGCGAGGAGGTTTACGACCAAGTGTGCAATGGCAACCAAAACTTTTCAAGCTCTATACATCGATTTCTGCGAACTGGTTTATAATTTATTTTAATAACAAGTGAATCAAATTATTTAGAATAAGTAGGGCCTAAATTAATTATATTTTAATTAAACATACTGGCGGCCGAATTTTAATAAAAAATTCGGCAAAAATGTATTCAGTAATTCACAATTTTATGAAAATAATTGATTTTGTTCATACACTCGATGAACGTAGTAATCTTGCAGCCGGATCTTGGACTAACAATTGAATAATATATACTATCTGTATTGCAATCTTATATTTTATTACACAAAATCCTGACCCTATCAGTATTCATTTTTATGTTGAATTTCTCCAGTGTTTCACAGAATTTCGAGAACTCCGAAAAACTTAAACGAGTTCCTATCTTTTTTAACTAAATATGAATACACTCGTTGAGATACATTTTTAATTTGATAGAAGCGACATGATCTATTGATGTGGTTTTATAATTACTATAGCTTGACAGCGAACAAAATGCAGTTATGCTGCGCAAGTGCAAGAATTCTATGACGTACCGGTAATGCTTTCTTTCCACTCACGTTAGACTGGAAATTTCCCGTGATCACGTGGTTTGTTTGTAAAGGTTACGAGTCGTTATTATTGGTTAATACGAAGAAATGTTTTGCTGGTGATATATCAGCTGCAATTCAAGTGATATGAGTATTAACACTCTATTGCCTGGAAAGAAGGGTAGAGTTTGGGTAATGAGATATGTATAATGAAGACAGGAATGTCCTAGTACTGCATTTTTTTTTTTTTTTTTTTTTTTTTGCTGTCAAGCTATAACTACTGAAAACTCGATGCATAGAAAATCATATGGTTTGCGTTTTAATTTTATTGTTTGCGATTTTATTTGTTGTACAAACTTAATTCTATTTCCACATTATCTTTGTCGTAAGACAAAGTCAAGACGGAGTCAAATTTGGATTACATAATAAACAATAAGCTGTCTAAACAAAACTAAAATTATATAATTTGTTGTAAATTTACAATTTACAATTTATTTCGAAAGAATGAAACTATTGAAGTTTTCTCTTTTTTTTTCCTATTCAAACGCGTTAACAGCTTTAAATTTTTGTTTTGTTATTGCTAATTAAGATTATATATATATATATATATATATATATATACACACACAAAGTATTCCACCGCTGTAGTCTCGAGGTAGCGTGCTGTCTTGTCACGCAGCGGGCCCGGGTTCGATTCCCTGTCGGGACAGGCTCCTGGGTGAGGGTTTTTTCGGGGTTTTCCTCATCTGTAAGACAAATGTCAAGAGGCTTAGGGCCCAACGGTCGCCGAAAATCATCCTGCCGTCATCATCAACCGTCATCGGTGAGGAAAGCAACGGGAAACTACCACACCTATAATTCCCTAGTAAAGATGCAAAGTATAGCATGTAAATGCTATGGTTGCAGTGAAAGACCTGCCCTCGGGCAGAATTACTATGGATGGATGGATGTACAAATTCTAATTAAGTTAAATTTATTGAGACTAAGTTTGTTAGTATTATACAGGATGCGGCATAAATTAGTTAACCACTGCACATGGTTGCAAGGGAAAAAATCAGATTGGTTGAAACTGGGGTTTGAATACGAACCTTCAGAATATAATCTCAAACACTGCTACTTGAGGTAATTTGCTAACTAGGAAACAATTTTGGAAGTTTTTTTTTGTATAGATGTTGTAAGCTACAGAAAATAATATATTTACATTTTCGGTTAACTCACTTATGCTGCACCCTGTATTAATATCATGGGAGGTTTAAATGTTAGGCAAGAACCTTTTATATAAATGTATGGATATTATCCATGATTCTATAAGGTAATTATAAATATCTAGGGCCTTCTAGGTTTATGGCAACCTGAATTATTATTATATTTAGTAATGACTTTCTTTATTTTTCAGGACTATCTACCGACAATAATATCCCATTTTTCTGGAGGAATTTCAATAAAAGTTCTGATGCATATAATACAGAATATGAAAGCAGGTAAGTTCAAAGACAAATTTAGATATTTTAAGACGACATATCAGTGAACTGACATAAAAAACTAATTTGTAATAAAAAAATTATACCTCTTAATCTTACTCATAATTACGTGACAATATTAAACATTTTTATATTCTACCAGCTAATTCCCCGGCGAGCGCTGCTACGTCTAAATAAATTAAATATTGAGGGTTAATTAATTATATGGTATACATTGCGACGAACCAAACATGGCGGTTGCTAGAGTAAATTTTTAATTTCAAATTTCAGGTAAACCCCCTTTCTAACGGTCAGATTTCGCTGATTCTTGGATAATACATCTCAGTTTTTTAATACGATATTCTGAAAAATCGAAAATTGCGATCGCTAGAGCGATTTTTAAATTCTTGTTTCTGATGAACTCCTACACCCAATGATTAGAACATAATAGATAATGGCTAAACACTCGCCATATCTGAAAACCTGTATATACAAATTGCCGCGAGGATCGGTTTAGAAGTCTATAAAGGTGATACATACATACTCGTACATTCATGTGTATATATATTGGAATGGTGTCCACCTGGAAGAAGATGGAGAGGAAGACCTCGAAACTCGTGGATGCAGGAAATAAGAACTGGAATGACAGCAAGAGGACCGGAGGACATGGATTGGATGGAGAGAGACAAGTGGAGAAGAAAAATGAAACTTTAGGCACAGAAAGATGTGTAAACATTAAAATTCTGTATATAAATAAACAAATAAATAATTATATATATATATATATATGGCTAAAAAACTAAAAGAAGAATATTAAAAATTGCGACTTTATATAAACATTGAGAAAACGAAATATCTGTTGTAGCAGAAGAAACGGAAAATATAAATTTCAACAATGGAGAAGAACTAAAACCTAGTATTGAATGCACTTATTTAGGAACAAAATTAGACCATTCAGGTGATAACACAGTGGAAATTAAAAATAGAATCGCACAAACAAAACAAGCAATAAATGCTTTAAACTCTGATCGGTGGAGGAAAAATATTACAAAAAATAGAAAATTACAAATATATCAAACCATAATTCAGAGCATTTTAACATATGGTGCTGAAGTCTGGCAAATTCCTACCAGGGAAATGAAAAGAATTTTAAGTACAGAAATGGATGTTTTAAGAAGATCAGCTGGAAAATCTAGAATGGATAGAATTCGAAATAAAGAAGTAAGGGAAATTATGGGTGTACAAGAGGAGCCAGACTTCATTGACATTATAGAAAAGAAAAGATTACAGTGGTATGGCCATGTCAAAAGAATAGCAGAGCAAAGATTGCCTAAAATTGTTATGGAATGGATCCCAATAGAAAGGATGAAGAGAGGAAAACCGAAGAAACTTGGATAGAAGGGGTACAAGCAGCTATGAAGATCATGGATGGGCATAGAGGAATGGCGTTTGGTTTCAGGAAGACGGCGGCAGCAGCCATGATACCGGATGATTATATATATATATATATATATATATATATATATATATATATATATATAGAGAGAGAGAGAGAGAGAGAGAGAGAGAGAAATAAAAAAATTATCATAGTTTTATATGACTTTCACAAATATCTATTTAATTTAACATTCATAACAGCTGTTTCATTACAGTACATCTTCTTCAGATGAATGTCATGAATACAAACAAATTCTCTATTATGTTTACATACTCGAATATATTCATAAATACAAAATTTTCTTGTATTTGTGACTTTCCTCTGATCAAGATACAGTATATTCAAACAGCTGATATGAATGTTAAATAAAATTAATATTTATGAAAATCATGGTTTGTATGCGGATACAAAAATGAAAGCTCAGTTAAGGAAAGAGTAGAGAATGCTGAGTTTCCAGTGGAAGACCTGCTCTTGGGCAGAACACTATGTATGTTTGTATATAAACTTTGATAGTTTTATTTATTAAGTACATCGTGGATTTTCATCAAGTAAACGCCAAATCAATTGATTACTTCAAATATTTTTATGTTAATTACGGGTGAATATAATTTCAATATATATATATATATATATATATATATATATTGTATGTATGTCTGTCTGTCTGTTTGTCCTTTATGCGCTGCCATACCGTTCATCCCATTGTGATGGGGCTTTTTGCAAAATGTTCAGTAGTTTCTCGGCAAGGTTTTAAGCTATAAGAGAGTTGTAATACTCAACCCCTTCACCCTTAAAAATTACCCTTTGTAGTAAAAAACGTGTTTTTCGGAACATTTTAGACGCTTAAGTAGCTTGCGCTGCCTAAACCATAATACACGCACCAAATTAATATACACACATTTGAATATCTCTAAAAATCTACAGAAACTTCCACGACAGCATATGTCTATCTTCTACGGATAACTCATAATAAGTATTTTCATATTTCAGCTCACCGATGTCAAAAAGATCGGGATAAGTAGATTCCTGGGCAACGACGGGTAATCAGCACGGAGTATCCAAAATAATTACGATATAAATTTATAATTATTTTTCCCTTCACTTGTCCAATGAAACACATTAATTTTCATGTATTTAGGTGTAGCAGCGCACGTCGGTTATTAGTTAGTTTTATATATCTTAAATTATGGAATTTAAATTTTAATACTGTTATTTTAACACATATTATAATATTATCCATTATTGGAAAATGTCAAATAACATCGTTTACTGCTTATAAAAGTAGTGATGTAAAATTCTCAAATATAGATACTTCTAAACGAAGCCGACCGTTGGCGATGGTAGTGACACCTACCTGGCAGCGGACGGAATTAGAATTATAGATTTTGCATATGTGGAAAGAATTGTTAATGTTTGTGCCAAGTCTAGAATGGTGTAGTGGACTGCACACTAGTATGGAGAACTGATGGTCCACGGTTCGATTCCTGATTCGGACATTAATTTTTCTTTTCACAATATCATTAAAATATTATAATATGATCCATTATTGGGACTGTGTTAAAATAACAGTATTGGAAAATGTTAAATAACATCGTTTACTGCTTATAAAAGTAGTGATGTAAAATTCTCAAATATAGATACTTCTAAACGAAGCCGACCGTTGGCGATGGTAGTGACACCTACCTGGCAGCGGACGGAATTAGAATTATAGATTTTGCATATGTGGAAAGAATTGTTAATGTTTGTGCCAAGTCTAGAATGGTGTAGTGGACTGCACACTAGTATGGAGAACTGATGGTCCACGGTTCGATTCCTGATTCGGACATTAATTTTTCTTTTCACAATATCATTAAAATATTATAATATGATCCATTATTGGGACTGTGTTAAAATAACAGTATTGGAAAATGTTAAATAACATCGTTTACTGCTTATAAAAGTGGTGGTGTAAAATTATCAAATATAGATACTTCTAAACGAAGCCGGTCGTTTGTAATTGTAGTGACACCTACCTGACAGCGAACATAACGAGAATTATAGATTTGTATACGTAGAGAGAATTGTTAATGTTTGTGCCAAGTCTAGAATGGTGTAGTGGACTGCACACTAGTACGGAGAACTAAACGTCCACGGTTCGATTCCTGGTTCGGACATTAATTTTTTCTTTTCACAATATCATTATAATATTATAATATGATCCATTATTGGAACTGTCTTAAAATAACAGTATTGAAAAATGTTAAATCCCTATCCTGAACTAATGTTTTCCAATCATCCTCTGTATAATTCATTTCCCTCAAACCATGGTTAATATTATTCTCTCACCTCATTCTTGGTCTACTAACTGGACGTTTCCCCTCTGGATTTTCTACAAGAAATTCCATGCAACTCTTTCATTTCCTATTCGTGTCACATATCCTGCCCATCGCAGTCTAAGAGATTTAACTGTTATTATTATATCTGGCTTCCTATAAAGACCATGTAGTTCACTGTATGTAGTTTTATCCATTCATATGTTTGTTCATCTCTCTTTGGTGTAAACATTTTCCCTAAGATCTTTATTCTCAAATATTCGTATCTTCTTTCCTCCCTTAAAGTAAGAGTCCATGTTTCGCATCCATAAAATATAACTGGGAAAATAACAGTTTTATATATTTTGAGTTTAAAGTTTTTTGAAAGGAGTTCGGACGACGAAAAGAGTCCCTGTAATGCATAATAGCATACATTTCCATAATGGAGCCTATGTTTAATTTCTTCATGCATGTCATTCGTATCTATAGCTAATTATTGTTCCTAGGTATTTGAATTCAGATACTTCTTTAAAAATAAATTATTAAAATATAAAATTAGTACCTGATAAATCAGTCGTCCTCAACTAAGATAAAGATCTGTTATAAAACTTTATCTTCATGGAGGACGGCTGTTTTACCCGGTACTAATTTTATATTTTAATATTTTATCACATAACCTAAACGGTGCTTCAAAATTAATTTTTAAAGTTTTCGGACACTTTTGAAATCCAGAATGGATTGAAGCAAGGAGATGCACTATCTCCTCTACTATTTAATTTTGTACTAGAGCATGCCATTAAATCTTTAGAGAATGAGGAAAGCTTACAACTCAATGGTATTAATAAGCTGATAGTTTATGCTGATGATGTAGTACTATTGGCCGATGGCGAGGAGATATTAAAGGACAACACGCACACACTATTGAATAACACTAAGAAATTAGGACTGGAAATAGATATCAATAAAACTAAATATATGGCCACACGTAGGAATGCATTATATAATGGAAATGGACAGCTAATGACAAATTAGGGAAATTTTGAGGAAGTGGCTGAATTCAAATACCTAGGAACAATAATCACAAATAGGAATGAGATGCACAAAGAAATTAAACATAGGCGCAATTCTGGGAATGCGTGCTATTATGCATTGCAGAGACTCTTGATATCCCAACTCCTTTCAAAAAACGTTAAACCGAAAATATATAAAACTATTATTCTACCAGTTATATTATATGGGTGCGAAACATGGATTCTTACTTTAAGGGAGGAAAGGAGATTACAAGTATTTGAGAATAAAGTACATAGGAAAAATTTTGGACCAAAGAGAGATGAACAGACAGGTGAATGGAAAAGACTACATAACAATGAACTACATGCTCTTTATAGGAAGTCAGATATAATAAGAACAGTTACGTTTCGTAGACTTCGATGGCCAGGACATGTTTCGCATATGGAGAATGAAAGACTTTCATGGAAGCTTCTTGTAGGAAAGCCAGAGGGAAAACGCCCAGTTGGTAGACCAAAAATGAGGTGGGATAATAATATTAACTATGATTTGAGGGAAGTAGATTGTACAGGGGATGATTGGAAAGCATTAGCTCGGGATAGGAATATATGGAGAGCTTATGTCCGTGCGGCCATGAACCTATGGGTTCGATAGTGCTACTGAGTAAGTAAGTAAGTAATGGTTCTTCAAAATTTCCCTCATTTGTCATTTGCTGTCGATTTCCACCAGGTAATATATTTCTATGTGTGATCATATATTTAGTTTTATTGATGTTTACTTCCAGTCCCAATTTCTTAGTTTTACTCAATAGAGTGTGCTTGTTGGCCTTTATAAATAGCTATATTTCGTTAAAAATCATGTGATTTATGTTAAAATCAAATGTTTCCTACCTTTCCTCATACAAATCTTCTAAGTAGATCGCAATTTCGAGACCATAAAAGTCTCATCTTCAGTACTATTTTGGCGACTGATGTTATATCGATCGGAAGAAACTCTTTTTCTTCCCTCTGTTGGTGGACCGATGAACCTCTGGATCATGTCAGAATTTGCGGGAATTTCGAAGTTCATAAGTTTTCCTTTGTTTTTTCTTCTACTTAGAAGAATTGTATGAGGAGAGGTAGGAAACATTTGCTTTTAACATAAATTAAACCTCATACCGATTAATTCCTATAAAGGTTAAATAAATCATGTCATTTTTTTTCTCTTGATTTATCATGAGTCTCATTTTCCGTTAATTCTTTTAATATATTTTATTCAGTACACTTTATATGTCTAACAAAATCTTGACACTTGTGTGTTTAAGGAAAGTTCCAGTCATATGACTACGGAAGAAATAACCCACAAAAATACAATCAAATAGGCTTATCGCCTCCAGAATACAATCTGAGCGCCATTACATTACCTGTTGCTTTATATTATGGGGAAAACGATAGGCTAGTGATACCTCAGGTAAGTTTCTTATTATTCTCCTGTGATTATTTAAATTATATATTTATCTTACTAATTAAAGGAATGCATCTAAATTAAATTTCATTGGTTTGCTATAATTCATTACACATGATAAATTAATCATATGTAGGTAAATAGCCTATTTATAAAAAATAAAAATCAAATTTCACATCGAATAATAATGATAATAATAATAATAATAATAATAATAATAATAATAATAATAATAATAATAATAATAATAAAGATGGAGTTAGTGCTAAATTTATGATTATGATGATGGTAATAACAATAACAATAATAAAATATAAAAATCAAAATTCACATCGAATAATAATAATAATAATAATAATAATAATAATAATAATAATAATAATAATGATGATGATGGAGATGGTGGTAAAAATGATAATGATAACAAAAACCATAACATCAAATTTCACATGGAATAATAATAATGAAGGAAGTGGGGTAAAAATTATGATGATGAATATAATAATGATCATAAGTAATGCCACGAGTGATTTCGAATTTATCTAGAGAATTTGGAAATTAAGAGTGGCATTTGTTAGGACTATTTAACGAATTAAATTAAGCTGTTTATTCACAAATCATTATTTAACTATAGTTATTTTAAAATATTTATATGTTTAATGTGTCCACCGCTGTGGTCTCGGGGTAGCATGCTGCCTTGTCACGCAGCGGGCCCGGGTTCGATCCCGGTCGGGACAGTTTTTCTGGGTGAGGTTTTTATCGGGATTTTTCCTCACCTGTAAGACAAATGTCAGGAAAACTTTAAGGCCCAAACGGTCCCCGAAATCATATGGCTATCGCAATCATCATCACTCATATTCATCTTAGGTTAAGCTTAGGATTAGGGACTCTCCTGGCGCACCATTATCATCATCATCATCATCACCCATCATATCATCGGGGCAACGTAACTCCGCCTTCCAGGCGCCCCAACCTCAGAAGTGGGTTACAAGTACGCCATGCCAGGAGAGAAACCATGAATGTCGAAAGACAAACCTGGGTCATTTGAAAAAAAAATATATATATATATATTTAATGTAAACGGCGATGTTTGAAAACAAATGAGAAAAGATTAGTACGCTTCATTTGCTTCTTTTGTTTATCACTGCAACCACATCATAATATTATTTATTGCCAAAGGATTGCAATATTGTAAGAATGCACCCTAGTGGAGAAATTTATAACCAACGTTATATGTATTAATTTCTGATGTCCTGTGATGTAAATATGTCAATTATATTTTTCTGCAACGTCATTTCCTGGAAAATAATTCGTTTAAGAAAGTTCAAACAGTGGTTTCTTTTTTTTTATGATATAATCAATTGTTACAAATGATTTTATATTATCTCTTGCATGCGCTTTCTGCTGACATTCATGCATTATATATACAATCTGGTAACCCTAATTCTTGGAGAGTCAGTCACTACAAAATAATGCTATGACCTATTCAGAATGTTAAAAGGAGGTGCTCTCTTTATTATGATAAACTTTAGTTGGTAAATTTTAGGCGAAACACGACTGCGATTGGTTGTAAATAAAAATAATTGAAATGTGATTGGTCATTGACTCCCATTTGGGGCATGAGTTAAATAGTCATAATAATAATATGGGGTAATATTCATAATAATGGTTTTTAACAGGTTTTAAATGTATACAACAACTTCATGTGCCCAATATTAAGTTTTGATTATCTTCCTCGATCACTATCCTTCCAGGCACCATCCTGCAGTACACTGTGCTCCATCAAATTCATAATTCTCTATATCCGTGTCTTCTCAGATCTCCCTATTCTTTTCCTCCGATTTGCAATACACTCTAAACTCCTAACTCGCAATCTATCTTTATTCATTCTCTTCACGTGTCCAAACCACATAATAATGACAATGTTAATAATAGATATAAACTGATTCCACTACAGGCCTAAGGCTATACATATTGTTAATCCAGATATATAATTAAAAGGAAAGTATTTAACCCGTCCCCGAAAGAAGAACTAAATCGAATTAATACATATACCCAAGACCTTGGGATGGTACAAGATTAAGTTTAATTATTTAATCAGCAATCAACACGAGATTCCAGGCGGGTTGTCAGCCCTGCGTGATACCCGCCTTTACATCCATAACATAGCGTAGTGCTCATTTCCATCAGAAGCTGACTCGACCCCCAGGGCCATTGATGTAGCCAGAAGATTGAGACCAGCTTAAAAATCCTAACTCTACCGGAACTCAAACCCACGATATTCCGGCTTGTAGCGTATTGCCTCAACCAAATATTTTATGACGTATTCTGATTAATTTGCCAACAGCACGTGGTGCTCCCAAGCCGTCACCCATGAAGTACTAATCATGTCCAATGATGCTTAACTTCAGTAATGGGACGAGAATAGGTGTTTTAACATGGTATGGTAGTTTAACACAATAATAATAATAATAATAATAATAATAATAATAATAATAATAATAATAACACTATTAATCTTCTTCTCCTTCTTCTTCTTCTTCTTCTTCTTCTTGTAAGGATTAAATCTTTTTTGGTTCGTTCCCGATCCAAGTATTATACCTGCTGTATCCATCTCTTTCGTGGGGGTCCCCGACCTCTTTTTCCTCCTCTTGATTGATACTTCAGACTTTTCCTAGGCAACCTGTTGTATCCATTTTGCAGACATATTCATACCGTTTTCTCCTATACTCTATGTTATCTGTCAAACTGAATATTTGTTGTTCTTTCGGATATCCTCACTTCGTTTTTTATCCATTAAAGTATATCCTGTCATAAATCTTAAATATTTAATTTCGGCTGATTCTATTCTTTTAATAGACTACTTATATAGAGTCCATATTTCCATATTAATTAATTATAACAATAATAATAACAATAACAATTATTTTTTAGCAGTAGTATCATATTGTCTATGACATTTCTGGTAGTCTTCCCTAGCATTGAATAAATAGTAACCTAGTTCTTAAATGGGGGCAGCACCTGGAAGGCGAAGTTACGTTATCCCGATGGTATGTTGGGTGATGAATGATAAAGATGCGCCAGGGTAATCATTACATCTAAACTTAACCTCGACTGACATAAATTCCATAGTAAATGTATGATATGTACTAGTCAGAATGATCAGAAAAGAGTGGCGTTCATTGAGAATAAGGTTTTTGAAGACTTAAAGAAAAACGGAGGAATAATATTTAGGTAAGACTAACAAATATTTAGATTCATCCCTATCAGACTTGAAGCCATTATTAATAAATGATGATGGGCATTAAAAAGTGTACAAATACTTTCTTTGTACTCACTGTATGTATGTTGTAATAGTCGTACCCATTAACACAGGTCAACAGTGGTTTTGTTGCCCTTAATATAAGATTAATTTCGGATATATTTATGCTCACAATTCATGAAACTATCAATGATTTTGGAAGATTTGCTTTGTTTTTTTTTAATCTTTATTTTCATTTTACACTAGAAAAATCGGAAAATATGAAAAAAATAAATATATTTAAAATGTCAATTTTGTTTTTAAATTAGTATACGCCGACGTAAATAGAAAGGAAAAAATTCGAAAACCCATGTTATACTTCAGTGAAATGCCTTTTATAACATTTTTTCTGTAATTTTTAGAGCACATTCAGCACTTTCATGAATATATTCGTAAACTATACACTTGAAAACGTAGAAATTCGCAGAGATATCCAGGGCAACTTTTTTTTTTGTAGAACTGTGTAATATTTATATTTGATCTTGTCACAGATTTTCTAAAATATTGTTCTGGCGCTTACAACATTATTCGAGGGAACTCTTCAATTGGTGAATTTGATTAAATAATAAAGGGACAATTGAGTTTGAGGAAAATATGTTATCTATGTATTTTTATGTAGCAGATTTCACAATATTTCACATCTTCCTGCGCCCAATTAATCTACTGTCATTTTCCTCCACGTCTCTCTGTCATTCCAATCTCCATCACCCAATCTTCTACCCTCATGCTGCTCAAAACACCCTCAATCCGCTTTATTTTTAGCCGTCTTCTTCTACCAAGTGACACCTATTTTAGTATTATTCTTGGAAATATGTTTTCTGTCATTATTTTTTCATTACCCTAACTAACTAAATCACTGATACTATCGAACCTGTAGGTTCAGGCCGCGCAGACATAAGATTTCCATATATTCCTATCCTGAGCTAATGTGTTCCAATCATCTCCTGTACAATCTATTTCCGTCAAATCATAGTTCATGTTATTCTCCCACCTGATTCTTGGCGTTTTCCCTCTGGTTTTCCTACAAGAAACTTCCATGCACATATTTCATTCCCCATTCGTGCCACATTTCCAGTCCATCGCAGTCTACGAGACTTAACTGTTCTTATTATATCTGGCTTCCTATAAAGACCATTCAGTTCGCTGTTATGTAGTCTTCGCCATTCACCTGCCTCTTTGTCTCTCATTTGTCTTTTACATGACCATACAATTTTAAATGTTTTTTTTTTGTTTTTTTTTTATGAAATGCACAATTGAAGTTAGAACAATGATTTACACCGTTTCTTATTTTATCAATTCTAGAAATTTCAGCTGAACACCTCCAAAAATTCATTACAAAGAAATTAATATTATTTAACGTGTAAAAGTAATCAATGTTTTAACATGAATGAATGAGCCATTTTTGTATCTCACATTATAGTTCATGTTTTGTTAAACACGAGAACTGCAGTTTTCAAGAGGAAACATCCCTCTCATTTTGAACCGACATTATGACTACAGGATTTTCGTTAGAATCTCCATCTATAACGTTGCCATCTGATGTTGTTGTTGTTGTTGTTGTTTTCAAATGCTGGGCCTTGGCACCGAAGCCATTAACGTTCTTGCTCTCCAATATTTCTCTATGGTGGATCCAACAGGTAATACTTCACAGGTTTGTAGGTGTTCTTCATTCATTTCTTCGTCTTTATTGCATAGAGGACAATTTCGAATCGTGTAGATCCTTAATTTATATAAATGTTTGGCCAAATAGTCATGTTCTGTAAGCAGTCTAAATTTTGCTACTGTAGTTTTACGTGGAATTTCTGGAATAATATCTGGCTTCTTTACTAAAATATTCCATTTTTTGTCTTTGGCTTTATTACATAGGTCTTGGTTTTGTTTGATTTTATATTTGTTTTTAATTAGTTCTTTTATGGATGCGAAAGGTAAGCTTTTAGTAGTATTCTGAATTAAATTGGAGCCTTTTTTGGCAAGAAAATCAATAGTGTCATTTCCAGCAATTCTACAATGTGCAGGTATCCATTGCAATTGAATTAGTTTCTGTAGTTTTTTGGAGTTGTTGAATCAATTTGTAAGCACTCTTTAATTTGTATTGACTTCATTTTGTGTGAATTTATTGCATATATTGCTGCCTTAGAATCAGAGAGTATGACAGCATTTTGAAATGTATTTATTCTGTATAGTAATTGTTGGAGTGAAGTATGAATAGCCGTTACTTACTTCCGCATCAAAATTTGTTGTATGGTATCCTGCTGGTTGATAAAATGAAAATAATGCACATGTAATTCCTGATCCTGAGTTGTTATCAATAGTAGATCCATCTGTGTAGACATGTAACCATTCTTCTGGTGGATATCTCTTATTCACAACTTCTAATGCTAGAGCTTTTAGTACAAGTGTGGGAGTTTCAGTTTTTGTAATTGGTTCTTCTAGATTTAGCTGAATGTTAATTGGTTCAAAAGTAAGAGGGTTTTCTCTGATCAAAATATTTTCTTTAGATTTAGGAAGATTCAAATCTGTTTTTATTTCCGTTACTTTGGACAAGAAACTTGTTTGTGTTTTCAACTTGGTTGGTTGTAACTGTCTTTTTTCCCATTTTGTTGTTGTTAATCGTAACATTTTCTCATGTTGTGTTATTGCCTGTTCCTCTAAAGTTAGACATATTGGAGGGTTCTGAGTTAGTGCTTGCATTGCTGCGATTGGAGTTGATTTTGCTGCGCCGGCTATAAGCCGTAAAGCCTGATTTTGGCATACTTCTAGGCGATTCAGGTTCGAGTTATTTGCTGTGATTATTACCTCCCCATTGTATAGTAGTATTGGCTTGATGAATGTTGCCATCTGACGTTGATTTGATGAACTTTGAGATCAGGTCCCATTCATCGGGAATTTCGAAATTCATTGGATCTAAATGTGTTCTTCTGAATATATATCTTCTTCCAAACTGTCAATTCTAAAGGTCTTTCCAAATGTTTTAGAAGTTTGGCCTTTTTTTCATAAGTAATGCCACGAGTGATTTCCAATTTATCTAGAGAATTTGGAAATCGAGAGTGGCATTTGTTAGGACTATTTAACAAATAAAATTAAGCTGTTTACTCACAAATCATTGTTTAACTATAGTTATTTTAAAATATTTATATATTTAATGGAAACGGCCATGTTTCAAAACAAATCAGAAATGTGAGGTTATGTTCATTCACTGCAACTTGATCATATTATTTATTGCCAAATAAGATCGCAATATTGCAAGAGTGCACCCAAGTGGAGAAATAATGAAACACATCAAACTATATATCATAATCAACATTACGGGTTATTCATTCATTTTTTAGTAAACAACATAGTAAAATCAAGGAATTTTTTCATTATTTGCTATATTCAATGTATTTGTTGGAGAAAAATGATTTGACCTATTCAGAACATTAAAAAGGAGGAGCTTTCTTTATCACAGAAGCAGGAGCTGATAAAGAGAAATCGATAAAGCGTGAGGTGAAAGACGACTGTGATTGGTTGTAAATAAAAAATCATTGCAACGTGATTGGTCATTGACTCCCATTTGGGGCATGAGTTAAATAGTCAATTTTATGACTCTCCAACGAACTATGTGCTACAATAGCTGATATTTAAATTTCACCTGCTTTAATATTTCTAAAGTGTTCCTTTGTGCAAGTGTCATTTTTTTTTGAGGAATGTTTCCTCTTGAAAACTGCAGTTCCCATGTTTAAAAAATGATTAACTATGAGGTATGATATAAAAATGACTCATTCATTCATGAATTAAGAGCCTTATAATGTTATTTCCCATATTTAACTATGAATGTTTTAACAGCTTTGTTTTGTTTTGCAGGAAGTATATAAATTAAACGGAAGTTTGGGAAACTCCATTTTGATGCATCGAATACCACGAAAAACATTCAGTCACTTCGGTTTCTTATATGGAATACATGTGAAACCATATGTTAATGACAGAATTATTGAGTTGTTTAAAAGGTATTAAAAGTTCCTAAATGTTTAACTGGAAATACTATGAGTTTTTGCTTTATTCAAGACTATATGTTAGCAATGCGACTCAAAATACAGCACCAGTGGCACAGATATAAACATAAGCTGTTTTTGACATTGCACAGTTACGCGATTGATACCGAAACTATAATTGATTGTGATTCATCGATTGTCTTCTGTGTTTTAGATGTTCGAGCACTAGTTACTGTTCGCTTAGCAATCGATTCCAATTGTGTGTACACCTATATTTGTATGTATGTATACCTAGGAGCTGACAAGAAAGCTAGCGGGCATGAAGAGAGGGAGGCTGTTATCGCTGTGAATCCACAGTGCACGCGGTTCTATGCATTGAACTGTATTAATCATTCACAAATTTTGTGCACTTTTCTTGCACAGTCGTGTTATGAATCCACGTGTTGAGGTTTTCATTGCAGTGTTGCGGTTACTATAATTGTTTCATTTTCATTAAATTTAATTAGAAACGCTACTAATATTTTCAGGACACGTAGTGCTATGATGCATGCGATAGAAATTTTATCTGTCTAGTATTGCGTCACGCATTCTTTATGCTCGCCTTCTCGTCAGCTCTTAGCTGTATGTGTGTGTGTGTGTGTGTGTGTGTGTGTGTGTGTGTGTGTGTGTGTGTGTGTGTGTATATATATATATATATATATATATATACTTCGGGAAGAAATGGAACACACTCAAGGAAAAGTGTGTTTTATTAAAAAATGATTTGACAGGTAGTTTATCAATGTAGAAGTATATAAAAGCAAATTCAGACCCCTCTTTTGAAGTTGGGGCGCCTGGAAGGCGGGATTATGTTGCCCCGATGATATGATGGGTGATGATGATAATGGTGCGGCAGGAGAGTCCTTAATGCTAAGCTTAATCTAAGATGAATATGAATGATGACCATATGATGTTCGGGGACCTTTTGGGCAAGGTTTCCTGACATTTGTCTTATAGATGAGGAAAAGCCCCGATAAAAAACCTCACCGAGGAAACTGTCCCGACCGGGGGTAGAACCTATGCCCGCTACGTGACTAGGCAGCACGGTACCTCGAGACCATAGCGGTAGACATAATAATAACATTAATAGATTTATTTTGCCTGGCAGAGTTAAGGCCTTAAGACCTTGCATACCACTCAAGCAGTTTGAAAAAAAAAAAAAAAACACAGACAGAAATTAGTCTTACATCTAAATTACAATGAACATACACATGATATATCTACAATAAATTATTATTTACAAAACACTTTCATTTACCCTAGATTTAAGTAATGAAATACAAAATGTGCATGATAGAAAAATGGAAAATAAATAAATTAATAATACTAATAATGACAAGAATAAATTCAGTTCTGAGAAAAAGTAATTATTTAACAAGTACTTGTATAAGCGTGACTTGAAAGTGTCAAGTGTGCGGAAACCCCTGATATATTGAGGGAGGGAATTCCAGAACAGCCTGAAGCTACTGTGAAATAAGTAGAATAAGAGGAAGTGCTGTGGAGAGAGGTTGTTGACCTAGTGACCTAGTGTCAAAATTGTGGTAAGAAGGTAACTTCTCGAATAGAAGTCAACCATTTTTGTCTATTACCTCAATGATGTCAACAATATCGGGATAAGTAGATTCACGGGGAACGCCGCGTAGTCAGCACGGGATATCTAAAAATAATTAGGATATAAATGTATAATGATATTTCTTTTCACTTATTTAACCAAACATAAAAACACATTTCATTTATATAGGCGTAGCAGTGCACACCGAGTATTAGCTAATCACCGATATATCGTATTACTCGCATAATTGACTCCCCACGCGTAATTTACTCCCGTAGGTTTTTCGTATATAAATTTAAACCCACATACGATACGATGTGCATTACGTAGCCCAAAAAAAATAGTTACAACTTTGGACATTTTGTGAAGATTTAAAGCACAACACAACGGAATTCATGGAAAACCCAAGGTCGAATCCATACCCGTCTACAAAGACCTAACGGTATCTGCAGTCTATGTCATCCACACATCTGTTGTCATCAGTCTGAATACAGTCAGGTATCACTGTGCATTGGTGTGAGTGTTATTCCAGCACAGCGTCGGTGTCGTTAAACTCAACTATGGAAAGAAAGTATAACAGCTACACTGCAAATTTTATGTTACAAGTGGTAAATTTCACCCAGGACAACGGAGTTAAAAACGCCTTCATTGCGATCTGCTCTACCATTATCTTTTGTATGGTTTGAGCGTCTCAAAATAGAGGTACATTAGATACAACTTATTCTTTAAATTTTACAAAATGTCTTTGAGAGTAAAGTTCAACGACCATGATGGAATTACTGTAGATGTCTAATTGATTGTGTTCTACATTGTGAAAGCGTATTGATACTTTAATAATCTCGCATAATTTCCCCCTTTGTATTTTCACTCGTAAGTATTGAAAGGGGGAAATTAATCGAGTAAATACGGCATTTTACCCAACATGTACAGGAATCCTTAAATATGTCGACCATCTTTCCGCAGGCATACAATGCGACCCCACTCAAATGTCCGAAGTTGTTCAAAAGGAGTACATATTTGTCGGTGAAGCATTGTTTTATCCTAGAGTAAATGTTGTAAACACAATTCACATCCAAAAGCACCACCGTAACTGGCTGCAGAGTCAAAACAGAGGGTTCCTGAACGCCAGCTCATCGCCGATGACCGTAACAAATGAAGCACTAACACTATATATAACCCATCAGTATGCACACATTATAAGTCATGATGCCAATGAACGAAGTCCTTGAGGGTGTTGCATTTTTACCAGCAGTGTATGTGTATGTTAAAATATGTATTGTGTTTTCCAGAAGTATTTCACATTAAGCGTCAGGTACACTGGGAGACATTAACACGTATTACAACTGGCATCAATCTTTACTCGGAATCACGGAAGAAACATGTAATTTACGTTGCTATTTCCCCATCCCTCCTCCTAGAGTCTTATTTCTATGCGAGCTATTAATGGAGAGCAGGTCTTTCATTGCAATCATAGCATTTTCATGCAATGCTTTGCAGCTTTACTAGGGAATTATAGATGTGGTAGCTTCCCGTTGCTTTCCACACCGATGAAGGATGGTGATGATAATGATAAGGATGATAAGGATGATGATGATGGCCGGATGATTTTCGGGGGCCGTTGGGCCCTAAGCGTCCTGACATTTGTCTTACGGGTGAGGAAAAACCCCGAAAAAACCTCACCCAGGAGCCAGTCCCGACCGGGAATCGAACCCGGGCCCGCTGCGTGACAAGGCAGCACGCTACCTCGAGACCACAGCGGTGGACAAAATGGGATTAAGTATTTTAATTGTATTAGCTAATATAACAAGTTTCTTAGGTTCGATGTGAAATACAGGATGATTCACAATCAGTATTACAGACTTCTAGAGATCATAGGGGGACTTAGTAGATAAAGTTTAGATGTCCATGCCCGGAAACGTACCATTTCGATTTAATATAAGTTTGAAGATCGGAACACAATAGGCTGATATCGCGTATCTTGTGTTTCAGAATAAGTAGGGTATTACAAACTTCTAGGGGCTGTACTACAAGTGAGGTTCCGTGTGGGGATATTGTTGTTCGTTACACAAAATGTACCTGGGTCACATGTTTTAATACACACGCCACACAATACCTGGTGTGTGCTCAATAATTTCTGCTGTCGCCAGAAATCGTGCAAGAAGATTTTCCTCCGACTCGACAGGTGTAACACAATCCCAAAAAGTCTGTAATACTTATTCTGAAACACAAGACACACGATATCAGCCCATTGTGCCCCGATCTTCAAACTTATTTTTCATCGAAATGGTAAGTTCCCGGACATGGGTTCCTTATCAAAACTTTATCTACTAAGTTCCCTCTACAACTCCTAGAAGTCTGTAATACTTATTGTGAATCACCCTGTTTAACTTATATCAATATTTGCGGTTTCCTTTTTTTGTTTTAAAATTGGGATATCTTGTTCTTCTTCATTCTCCCATTATAGGTTTCAAACTTTTTTTAATTCTTGTTGCTTCATTTTAGGTCGTCATACCACCAGTTTCTGGGACGTCCCTGTTGTCTTTTGCCCCAGATAGATTATCCCTTGCAGTCTTGACAATTCTATTGCTGTCCATCCTGCTTATTTGCGCATGCTATTCTTGTTTCCTGTTATAGACGCATTCTTCAATATCTTCGACTGCACATGTTTCTCTGATACTTTCACTCGTTTCTCTATCCCATGAAGTTTTCCCCACAATTTTACTACTTTGTTTTTATTTATGTTGTATTTTGTTTTACGGTACCTGGAGATTAAAATAATTCGTAATTCGAACGCTTACTTGACGGGTTTTATGTATTATATTTCATTTAACAGACGCCAGATCATTAAAACATTCAAATGTTTAGAATATTTTTGTAGAGATTTTTAAAATTTGAACAACTGATCATTAGGTCTGGCAACGACGTAGATTCTACTGTAGATTACCCGCTGTAGGGGTAATTTTGTTGCATTGACGTCAGGGGTCGGATGAGAGTGTTCAGACAGAAGCGCTTACATTTTCAAACATACAGAATATTAAGATTAAAGCAATAAGACTGGAGGAAGTGGTTTGTAGGCAAACGTTTCTGGATTAATGCATACGATATATTCTTTCAATGGTACTAGCTCCCATATAGTTTTTGTTTTCGTTCGTTCCCTCTCCTAAAGCGGGGTTTTCAGCTCAACATATATTACCCGTTGACGGAGTAAGCGCAGTAGTTGACGGAGGGCACTGGAGTCGTGTTTATGCAGGAATAGAACACGTGTCACTGCTATCCATGAAATGCAGAGGGGAATGGGACGTGGGACGCTGACAGGAGGTCTAGTAGAAAGTTTGTTAGTGGTGTACGTTGCAATATGTAAATTATATTTTTGCGTTGTGAATTGGAGGCTTTTAGGCGTCTCCATACTTATATAATACAAACGTAGGTCTATAATACGAATAGTTGTATGGACATGATATCACTGTTCAAGAGCGAACGACGTGGTTACAAGTGCTATTAAAAGGCAACTGTAATTCTATGTCCACTGTACACTGCCTTATATTACGTCACGTGTAGCAACAAGCAGTGCTTCGCGATGCGTCCGCCTGCAGAGATATTTTGAATTCCTTCACATCTTATTTATACTAAAGCACCCACTAATACGGTTAATACGTTTTCCGTAAACCGTCCCTCTGTTTATCTGATAAGGATTAACTTAACAGGTAATGTTTTGACCTGTTCTATAACATTCTCTTCACCTTGTGATCACACCCCAGTGACGTTGCAGAAGCTTTCAGATAATCTGCGCTGCACCTACAGTAGAGATGTACCTTTTCCCTCAATCATAGTTGAACCTCTCCCTCTATTGCAAGGAAAATATTTACATTCTATTTACTTCGTTCATTTCTCATTCGATCTGTTTACCTAATGAAGCAACAACATTATTATTTATGTAAATATATGTTAATTACTAAAATGTAAACACTTATTTCTTTCTCATCATCATCATCACCAACAATCACGGATTAAGCCCATGTGTCTTGTTCCGGTCTCATAGATTCTCATGTTTCTTTCTATTAACATGTATCATCTTAACTAAGTATAACAACACAACTATTACATTGTGTTTCTACTGGAATACACCGCTACACAGCTTTGGCCTCGTCTTGTAAACAATCCAACTTGGAAAAGAAGATATTACGCCTGACCTTGCTGTGGTAGATGTGGAGTGAGTAAGAAGTAGATTACGTTCGTTCCACTCCTTTCCCCATTGCTGGTCTAGGAGTAGGGTAAAACAAACAGTGTTGCCAATTGATATATTACAAATATATTCTAAAGACGTTTTAATGTATCCCTATGTACCATATATATTTGAGAGTGTGTATTTATATGTATGTGCGATTATGACAAAAATAAATTAATATATCACATTTCTTTTTTATTTGTCAAGGAACATAGACTTGACAAAAAACGTCTCCACCTGATACTACTCCTATGAAGTACTTTCTCTTCACTGTATGTATTTCCCAAGCTGCATGCCACTCTTTCGAATTGGGCCACATTCCGCAAAAAGGAACCAACTCTCAAATTTGAAATATATGAGTTAATGCTGTGTTATTTTATAACCAATACCACCAGGTTGTCATTATGACTTTTCTGGCATTCTCTTCTGTTACGGCGTACGTGTAACCCACTTCTGAGGTTGGGGCGCCTGGGAGGCATGGTTAAGCCCCGATGGTACGAGAGCTGATGGTGGTAATGATACGTCAGGAGAGGCCTTAAACTAAAATTATTCTAATGAGACGAAAACGATACTGATGGCCAGATGGTGTTCGGAGACCGTTGGGCGTTAAAGTTTCCTCACATCTGTCTTAAAGGTAAGGAAAAACCTTACTTAGGAAACTTGTCTCGGGGATCGAACACGGGTCCGCTGCGTGACAAGACAGCACGCTACCTCGAGTCCACAGCGGTGTAAATTACTCTATTATTGTTTCTCAAGTATAGCTCCATGTCCTGCAAAAAAGATCCAATCCACTACCCTCATTCTTATGCCATCTATAAACCAAGTAAGATAACACTAACAGAATATGCCACATTTATCTTTCTGCAAACAACAAAATTGTGTAAAATCTCAAATTAAAAAATATTTAAGTTACCATCTTTTTTGGTAAAATAGAAGCAGTTTGATATTCTGTTACTTGAAAGTAATAACTAAAAGTTTATTTTTATTTGTAAACATTTTTATTTATATTTAACTTTATTGAATATTTCTCAGTTCGTGGCTTGTTTTCTGTTTGCAGAATACGGTCCAACTTCCTGTTCTCTCGTTCTTCCTTTTCTCCTTTCTGCAATAGCCGCTCGCGAGCTATGTTATTAGTGAATCTATTTTACTGTACTTTTTTCCCTTAAAAAATTCAGATAAACATAATTGAAAGTAAACAAGTAGCTTTGTTCAATAATTTTTAGCACACATGTTCATTTGTTTCTCATTATGAATTTTGTTTAATTACATCAGTAACGATGTTTTCATGAGAACGGACAATTAATTATATATGAGACAAATTTTGAAAGTGTGGTTTAATTCAAATACCAACGAATAATAACTACAAACAGGAATGAGATACAAAAATAAATTAACATAGGTTCAATTCTTGAAATGCATGATATTATGCATTACAGGGACTTTTGTCGTCCAAATTTGTCTCAAAAAAACATTAAATTGAAAACATATAAAATTTGTATTGTTCCAGTTATATTACATGGATGCGAATCATCGACCCATTCTTGGCCAGCCTGCTGGGTGCTTTCTCTCTGGGTTTCCTATTAAAAAATCCATGCTCCTCTTTCATCGCCCATTCGTGCCACATGTCCTAACCATTGCAGTCTAAGAGATTTAACTCTTCTTATTACATACAGTTTCCCACAATGATCATGTAGCTCACTGTTATATATCATCTCCATTCGCATGTCTGTTCACCTCTCTTTTGTCCCAATATATATGTATATATATATATATATATATATATATATCCATCCATCCATAGTAATTTCCCCCGAGGGCTGATCTTTCACTGCAATCATAGCATTTCCATGCTATGCTTTTCAGCGTTAATAGCGAATTGTAGGCGTGGTAGCTTCCCGTTACTTTCCACACCGGTGAAGGGTGATAATGATGATGATGGTAATGACCGGATGATTTTCGGAAACCGTTGGACCCTAAGCTTCCTGACATTTGTCTTACAGGTGAGATAAAACCTAAAAAAAACTCACCCAGGAGCCTGTCCCGACCGGGAATCGAACCCGGGCCTGCTGCGTGACAAGGCAGCACGCTACCTCGAGACCACAGCGGTGATTATATATATATATATATATATATATATATATATATGTGTGTGTGTATTTATTTATTTATTTATTTATTTATATACCAATTAAGTTTTTTTTCAATATCCTCTAACTAGGATCGATGTAGATTTGCATTATTCTTCCATTATCTTTTCATGATATCATCACTATCAGGTTTTTTTTCTTTTGGAAATTTGCTAAAATAATGATGAGAAATGTAACGTAAAGTACCGTAAAACATATTTTGAAGGTTTTTAAGGTCTAACTCGTATGATTTGTGCCGAAAAAAATGAATGTATGATTTATTGTACCAATTGAACCTTAGACTACAAATCTCATTTGGTACTGTTCTCCTCAAATAAAAATTTAGTAGGACAACAATGAGTTTTGTTTAGGTCTGTTTTGCCCATGTGCTGGGGCTACTTTGACATCACATTTGTTTTCGCTATAATTCAAAGTAGACCCACTGTAGGTACTACTTTGACACCAATTTATGTTTTAATACATATTTTTATTGTAAACAACCTTACTACAAATGTTTTTATAACTGTAATTTGACAAAATGAACTTAAACTTCTTTATCAATTCTGACACGCAACAGAACACAAAAAATATATAATTATTGTAGTTAGACAATCAGGAATTAATTAGAAAACATGCATTTTTGAAACAACAGTAGGAAATTAAAAAAAAAAAAAAACAGAATTTCACATCTCATCTTCACATAGTCCACATTCCTATTGAGAATTGTTCGATCGTCTGTTACACAGACCCAGAGCTTGAATCTTACACAACAAATCCAGTCCTTACCCCTGTAAAACCAAAAATCACAATTTTATCCTTGCTAGGTATTCATTGTTGTTGAAAGTGACACATATGTGTCTCCAACAATGAACATCCTCTTTTAAAACAACTTAATTATTCGTGCGCCTTCAAGGAAATGTCTACACCATTGAATTGTTTTCAAAATAGCCCAAAACACACAAGAAATTTAAAATGTCAAAGAAGCCCCAATTCTGTTAAAGTTTCCCCTCGAGTAAAAGTAACCCCGTTTTACGGTAACTCTTGAAATAATGATTTCAAGGATAAGAATAAGGAAGGATATTTAGGTTTCTAATGTCACATCAATGCCATCTCGTATCAAAACAACGAAGGAAAATTTAGTCATAAGTATTGTATTTCACCGCCATCTAGCGACAAAACTATGTATTAATTCTCAAGTATTTAATGAGTCCGTCGCCGTGGCGTAGTCGGTAGAGTCCCTACCTTCCACACCGGCGACCCGGGTTCGATTCCCGGCGGGAATTTTAAATCTCCACCTTGGGTCTGGGTGTGTGTCCTGTCCTTGTGAGAATGAAACAAAGTTAACAAAAAAGGTGAAACAATAAGGTAAAACAAGACGGAAAAACAGTGTACACGAAAAGGAGACAAAAATATTAAAAAATGTTCAATATTGTACGTTGCAGTGGCGCAGTCTGTATAGTCACTACATTCTATTCCGGCTATCCGTGTTTCATTCCCAACATTGTATGGGGTTATATATCTCTGCCTTGGGCCTGCACAATATGGAGGCTACCTTCTTTCTCAAAGAACATACTCAAAAAAAATGTGAATATTTTATATTTAAACATCATACGAGGGGAATAGAGTGTGATTCAGACCACTACTTAAGTGAGAGTGAAATTTCCGTAAAGACAGAATTTCTGCTGAGAGAAGAATAAAAGTGTAACTTAGATAAACTTAAAGAAGTATAAATTAAAGATAACTTTTTCATCCAGGATTACGGAATGCCTCGTTGTAAGAACATATTTATTTCTTAAAATATACTTTACATTCATAATTTAACACTTAATTAGTCGCGTGGGGGTTATGGAGTTTAAACTTTTTTAAATTATTATTTAGTGAACATATTTAGGTAGTCAACTCATTATTAACATTTACTGAAAGTTCATTTAACTTAAATTCTACATAGAAGATTTTAAGTTAAATTAAACTAATAACCTTCAAGGATTTATATTTAAACTTATATATAAAGTAAAGTGATCCCACAACAGGCCCGGAGGCCCTTGGGGTAGTAGGAGGTTAAGGCTCCCACTTTTTCTAGACAATCGGCACTTTATGTCAGCCGGGTTGACAGCCCTGCGTGACGGCCGCCTTTACCCCCAGAACAAGCGTCTGGTACTCATTTCAGTTAGAGGTTGAGTCGACCCCAGGGCCATAATGCCGCCAGAGGGTTTGGGTCAGTTTCAAAATCCTGACCCCAACGGGACTTGAATCCTCGACCCTCCGGCTTGTAGCTCAGTGCCTTAACCACTACGCTACGGCGTGCCCCCTTAAACTTATATATACATTGGTAATATTGTTATGGATTTCAATACCTTCATAAAGTAAGTATAACTTCCTTTTGTTGTCAAAATTGTCAGCTTTACGGACACTTCTGGTGAGTTAGAACGGTTTGTTTTGTGCCTGGGTAAAGCTGACCCCACACGACTAACAGTGTATTTTTTTACTGTGTATCTAGAATACTTCCTTACTTACTCACTGGCACTATATATATATATAATGGAATTTATTGCCTTTTTTTTCAGAATAAAGAAAATACATATGCATTTACATTGCGCACGGGCCTGCTTGACCGTACGTGCATTATTTTTCCATGAATAAAAAATAAACCTAATAATATAAACAAATACCTACAAATACACCTGTATCAAAAAACAATAACAGGCTACATATAAGTAAAATCTATGTCTGCACTAAATCAAAATAATACATATCTACATTCATCCACATTCGGTACATTAATATTAAAAAAAAATGCTAGAAAACAAATTAGAAAAAAAACACACACACACATACACCCACACACCCCCACACATATACACACCGCACGCTCATACCCCCCTCCCCCGTCCCTGCAGACATTAAGTGCACTATCAGACTATTCAACTTATCAGACCTACTTATTATATAACATGATTAAAGATCGAAAACAAAGACCATATTGAGATTATTCTTATTGTTAATACATATATCCTTAATCTACAATTTTGTTATATCTCAATTTTCTTACTGTACCCAAAAATTTGCATGTTTTTGATTCACTCTCGATCCGTCCTAAAATATCCCAACACGCCACTCTCCCTCGATCCGACCTGAGAAATCTCTCCGGCAGCATCTGTAATCTAAGTTGTTCTGTCTCTCTACAGAATGCTATAATATGCTGCCAGTTTTCATGGTCATCGCATAGTGGGCATAGTTTAATGCCTTCATCATTTGTTAAATTATGGGCCATCCATCCCCCCAAATGAAACCATACAATAGCACTTTTATCATCCCCATCCTAAGAGTCAATATATTTCTCCCTTCCCCACGAAAGTTTCAGTTCCGTCTGCAGGGTGAGCGATATTTTCTGGCTACACTCTGCTTCTATATACTGTCTGTCTATATCGATTAGTCTCTTCTTAACTGTCCTCCAAACATTTCTATTATTCCGTGTACCCCTCTCCCATACCCAACCCATCCCTATGCCCTTCAATCCCTTTTCTACACCGATTACCCAATCTCCCGAAACACACTGCCTTTTCTGTTCATTGTAACACTCTGCTCTAAGCGAGTCCTGATTCCCGTTTATTATGTCCAACCAATACTTAATAGCCATAATTTTGCCCCTTATTGTGTCCGAAAATGTACCGAATTCCTTCAGTATGCCACAATTTGAAGTCCCCGTTGCTAATCTCATCGCTTTCTTAAGAAACATAGGTTGAATTTTATAGTGTCCCCGTTCGTTCCCAACCCCATAATTCTGAGCCATACAGCATGGTCGCTCTCACAGTCGAAGAATAAACCTGTTCTAGTGTACGCATCGGTATGTTTCGCAATTTTGACATATTATTAAGCATTTCGCTTGTCCGGCACCTAGCTCTCATTGTTGCATTTTCGATGTGTCTCGTCCATTTTCCATTCATTGTCAAAGTCATCCCCAAGTAGACAAAGTTTTTAACATTTTCTAAATTCTCACCACGGTATGTCCACCTTTCCCTCCCGCTGTATACGGACCCGTTTTTAAAAGTCATGGCTTTCGTTTTGCTAACGTTAACAGTAAGTCCCCAAGTCGTACAGTATGTCGATAGTAAATCTAAACCCTTCTGCATGCCATCTATTTTTGTGGAAAAGAGGCATAAGTCATCTGCATACATTAGAACAGGAATACTTCGCTCACCCACCGTTGGAGCATCGATCCCCTCTACTTCCAGCATCAAAGCTACATCGTCTGTAAATAAGTTAAATAACAGTGGTGACAATACGCATCCCTGTTTTACACCCTTAACTGCCTTTATATTTTTTGAAACTTGGTCCCTCCCATATTTAACACAGAACTCACTTTTTATAAATTCCCATTAGCGCCCTAATCATAGTTCCCGATACTCCTAGTTGCCATAATTTCTGCCATAGGGCATTGCGTTCAACAGAGTCAAATTCTTTTTTCAGATCTATAAAAGTACAGTGTAACCTGCCTCGTTTGACACTCAAACATCTGTTAATTGCAGTTCTCAGGACAAATAGATTGTCCGCCGTCCTGAAGCCTTCCCTGAACCCGGCTTGGTATCGCGAAATTTTATTATTTTCATTTATCCAATTTTTTAGCCTGTTATATAGCACTGTGCAATAAATTTTTCCAAACACCGGTAGAAGAGAGACACCGCGGTAATTGTCCGGATTGTTAACTCCACCCTTACCCTTGTAAATAGGATGAAGTATTGATGTGGACCATTCATCTGGATAGCTTCCTTTTTCATAAATTTTGTTAAAAATACCTACTATGTATCCTGTCCATTTATCAATTTTCAAGGCTTCTTTATAGAACTCGGCTGGTATACCGTCTAGACCAGGAGCTTTTCCATTTTTCATGGATCGAATCGCATCCCTCACCTCTAATTTTGTTATCTCCGAGTCTAGCATTGGTACGTCTCGACCAACTAATAATAGCCGCGGTCCCTCCCAATTCCCCCCTCCTGTAAACACCCTTTCGAAATGAAGTACCCAAGTTTCTGGCGAAATTTGATTTACTTTTTTACGATATTTAATTTCCCTAATTACTTTCCAAATTTTGGTAACATCCCGTTCCTTCATAGTCTGATTGATTCTCTCCAAGATTTTTCCCTCCCAATTCTCCCTGGTTATAGCCGTTATCTCTTTATATCGCCTCCTCATCTCTATGTACACCCGCCGATTGAAGTCGCCACCCTCCTTTCTGACCTCACTGAAGCCCTCTCCGCTCGTCTTTTTCCTTCCCTACATGCATTATCGTACCAGCCTTCATATCGTTTTTGCCCTGATTTTCCTCTAATCTGCATATTTTTCCCCCCTTCCCACATTAGTAATCTTAATTTTTTCACCTCTTCCTCCACATCGCCTAATACCTCCGGTGTCGAAGACTCTAGTTTGTTAAGCAGATCCTGTGTCTTATCCTCTCTCCAACAGAACCGCCTAACAGTTCTAATGTCTCCCCTCCTTCCCGTATTCAAGCTCCCCACTTCCTTTCCCTCTTCTTCAAATTCTAATTGGATTTCGATAGGTGAGTGATGCGATTCGATTCTGTCCGCTACTTTAAATGCTGCAATCCTAGACATAAGATTCTGTGAGCAGAGCATATAATCCACGACACTTCCTCCATTACCGTTTATGAACGTAAGTTCCCCCTTCAATATCTTCCCCGTATTATCCGTTTAGCATTTCTAGGTTATGAATGTCGCAAAACGTCAGAAGTTCTCTCCCATACGTATTAATAACCCTATCCTTACTCGACCGAAATCCCTTTCTTAAATCTTCCTCTCCTTCTTCCGTCCCTAAAGTTATATTTTCTCTCCCAGTTCTACCATTAAAGTCCCCCATTATAAGAGTATCTGTATCCGGGAATTTATGTCCGAGTTCTATCATTGTATCTCCCAGGTCATCAAAAAAGGTAGATATAGCGTGTCGAGACACAGCCGGGTGACGATATACCGAGAGGATACATAAACAAAGATCTCCGATTTTTACATGAATACACGTGACACCTTGTATTTCAACAAGAACATTTTCAACATGTCTAAATGTATTATTTTTCAACATTGTTAATATCCCTCCCGGATATATTCCCCTTTTTTTGTTTACTACCCCTCCCCTTATTTATACTATCGAACCCGTAGGTTTATGGCCGCGCGGGCATAAGCTCTCCATACATCCATATCCTGAGCTAATGCTTTCCAATCATCCCCTGTATAATCTACTTTCCTCAAATCATAGTTAATGCTATTCTCCCACCTCATTTTTGGTCTACCAACTGGGCGTTTTTCCTCAGGTTTTCCTATAAGAAGCTTCCATGCAAGTCTTTCATTCCCCATACGTGCAACATGTCGTGCCCATCGCAGTCTACGAGACTTAACTGTTCTTATTATAACTGGCTTCCTATAAAGACCATGTAGTTCATTGTTATGTAGTCTTCTCCATTCACCTGTCTCTTCATCTCTCTTTGGTCCAAAAATTATCCTAAGTACTTTATTCTCAAATACATGTAATCTCCTTTCCTCCCTTGAAGTAAGAGTCCATGTTTCGCACCCATATAATATAACTGGTAGAATAATAGTTTGATATATTTTCAGTTTAACGTTTTTTGAAAGGAGTTAGGACGTCAAGAGTCTCTGTAACGCATAATAACACGCATTTCCAGAACTGAGCCTATGTTTAATTTCTTTGTGCATCTCATTTCTATTTGTGATTATTGTTCCTAGGTATTTGAATTCAGCCACTTCCTCAAAATTTCCCTCATTTGTAATTAGCTGTCCATTTCCATTACATAATGTATTCCTACGCGTGACCATATATTTAGTTTTATTGATATTTACTTCCAGTCCTAATTTCTTAGTGTTATTCAATAGTGTGTGCGTGTTGTCCTTTAGTATCTCCTCGCTATCGGCCAATAGTACTACATCATCAGCATAAACTAACAGCTTGTTAATACCATTGAGTTGTAAGGTTTCCTCATTCTCTAAAGATTTAATGGCATGCTCTAGTACAAAATTAAATAGTACAGGAGATATTTTTATATTTCTATACGTTTTTGCATGATAAATAGGAAAATTTGTGACTAAGTCTTCCCAAAAGGCATTTAATATATACAATTCTTTCTTAATAATCCTTGAATTTACAAAAATAACATAAGGAATTACCAGAATACTGAAATTAGATATGTTCGGTAATTTTTTTTTTCTGGATTTGTATGGAAATTTTCAATCACGTTTCGTGCAAAAATGGTACGTGATAAAAGAATGTTGGATTGCAGATCTGAATTCAGCGTATGTCAAATATATATATAATCACCTATTTTCATTCGAGTGGAAAAAAAAAACATCGGAATTTGTTGTCCAGCGAAATTGTTTCAATGAACAGAAAGTAGATGTACTTGAAATTCCTGTTACAATTTATAGGCTATTATTATATGTTATAAATTAGATTGAAACTTACTTACCTTCTGCCTACGCCACAACCAGCTGAACAGGTTTCATTCCTGCAAAAACAATTCTCAAATTAATGCTAATCTATCCAACCGTGCCACTGTGATTATTCGATTGGATAACAATGACTTTTACCGTCGTGTTGGCCAATGTGGCAACACATGTTTCCGCTAGAGCTAATTGCCAACATGTTTGCTCACTTTTAAGGGGTCCACCACCTACATTAGTAGGCAAGTTAGGTTAAGAATATGGTAAAGTGTCAGATGGGCAAGTTAGTGTTAGTTTGGGCAAGTCACGGTGAGAAAATGGGCGAGTTAGTACACCAAATTAATTTAGTGTTCACTTGTTTCTTAACGGATTTCTGTTGACTACAATATCTGAGCAATGACTAATATAAATTTTACACTATCCATCCATCCATAGTAATTGTGCCCGAAGGCAGGTCCTTCACTGCAATCATAGCATTTTAATGCTATGCTTGCAGCTTTACTAGCGAATTGTAGGTGTGGTAGCTTCCCGTTGCTTACCACACCGGTGAAGGAAGATGATGATGATAATGAAGGGTGACGATGATGGCCATATGATTTCGGGGACCGTTTGGGCCTTAACGTTTTCCTGGCATTTGTCTTACAGGCGAGGAAAAACCCCGATAAAAACCTCACCCAGAAAAACTGCCCCGACCGGAGATCGAACCCGGGCCCGCTGCGTGACAAGGCAGCACGCTACCTCGAGACCACAGCGGTGGACTTTTACACTATAAATATGGTGATATTAGGTTATTTTGAGCTCAACTTCTCACTTTACTTCAAGGCATTTTTTTACATCTTTAAAAAAACACACACACAAATATACAGGATGCGGCATAAGTCAGTTAACCACTGCACATGGTTGCAAGGAAAGAAAAAAGATTGGTTGAAACTGGGCTTTGAATACGGGACCTTCAGATTACTATAACATCAAATACCACTGTTTGAGGTAATTTGCTAACTATGGTAATTGTTTTTTGTATAGATGTTGTAAGTTACAGAAAATAATATATTTGCATTATCGGTTAACTGACCTGTGCTGCACCCTGTATTCCTGTCAGGTAATAATCACATACTGCTACAATTAATTATTTGCTCTGCCACTTTTTAATTGAATATATGCAGGTGGCATAGAATCCCCGAACTTAATATTTGTATGCCTTTCCATTCCATTTAAACTCAGTTTAAGGGTAGCCATGAGTGAATTTTGAAACTCCGACACTAATAGAGGTATTTATTTTAAATGTTTACCACAGATGTCTACCTGTATGAATAATATTTATGATTAATTTCATGTCGTTTGTTATATTAGTTCGCAAGTTACATTATTGTTTTCTCTTTTTTTATTTTAATTAATTATAAGAGCCCCTTGCAGTACAATTTTCAATATTTAGTTCCAAAAGTTTGTTACGATATTCATTATACTCATTGTTTCTAAATTCTTCTTGTATTCTTCTGTGCTGTTTATACTTTTGAGAGAAAAAATGTTTTTAACTGATTTTTCTTGTTGGCGGGAATCGAGATAAGTATGACAATATAAAAATCATACCTCATGAGCATTTTGAGTATTATTAAAATCCAATGTAATTTTGGTTCTTTGTATTCTTACAGATAAGTGCTGAAAATTTCAGTTGAATAAGGCAAAAACTGCAGTGCGTTGAACGTTTTTAAATGGGCATGCGCTTGAAAAATACACTTTGAGAAAAAAGGCTAGAAAGTTTTTCATGTTTCTGACTGCTTTAATAGCACACCAGTTCCAATTTCTGTGTTGAAACAAATATTTCTTTTGGATATTTGTGCCAAAATGTATGGGGGCCCATTACCATTTTGGGGTTTTCCTTTTGTGCCTCTCTCCAATATTACATCCAATACCAATCTTTGATATATTGGTATTATTTTTGCCACTACTTCTGGGGGAGTTTAAAAATGGCCGCCAGGGCTTTAATAATGCGAAATAGCGATAAGTTATATATTTTCTTGAACAGGAAGCTTAGGAGAATTTTATGAGAGATAAAACACAAAATATGTGTTTTGGTCAATTTTCACTCAAAATTCACTCATGGCTACCATTAACCGATCAACTTACAGTTACTTTTTGATGCCACTCGCTACCCAGGTCTTACAGCGTCAAGATATGTTGGGAAGGGAATTGGGGCCGTGGAAGCTAGCACCATATTTAATTACGTACTTAAACACCATGTAAATGCAATAAATAATTATAAAATGATATGTTAAAGATATTTAGCCCCGGAATTTAATTACTTATAACTCATTTTATTCTTAAATATGGAAAAAAAGTGGGAATATTTTTTGTAATGACCAACAGTTATTCTCAACGCTTTTAAAATTCACAGTTCTTCACAGTGAAAAGTAACACAGTTATTCTATGAACCACCGATAACCACATTAATAACCAACGATAACCACATTTTAACCACACTAATAACGAGCGATAAACACACGGCTCTGTCGATAATACAGCATCTCCGTCGATAATAACTGATTTGTGTCCGAATTTAACCGCGTAAAACACAAAAGATATGTACAAATTTAACCGCGTAAAAAAAAAAGGCGTTTCATGGAATTCACCTTAGGTTAGGGTAATCGAATTAGGGGTGCGCCGTATTAGGATAGTTAGCCTTTAGGTTCGTTACACTTTTAAATGTGTTTAAATACATAAAAAATTACCTCTTCTATGAAAATTCAAAATGGCTGACGATTACAACATAAAACATATTTGCAATAGTAAATTATGCATTACATTAAAATACTTTCACAAGGTTATTTTACGGTCATAAATGTTACAAATAAGACTTAGTAATGGGATAAATTACATTAATATTGTCTTAGGAGACCGAATGGTGAATTTAATTTTTTTTTTTTGGTTTTCATCTGATTGTTTTGAAATTATTATCACATATATTGGGTGCTTATTGAAACTTTTCTGTGAAGTTTGATGTTTATAAGTACAATAGTTTCAGAATTATGATTTTTTAAAACCATTGTTAATATTTTCTAAAAATTGCTCCTTACGATGCATTTTTAAATATTTTCTCATGCAAGTTGAGATTTAGAGTCTTTATGATTTCACTAAACATATTTGCTATGCAAAAAAATCATACAGGGAGGATACTACTTATTATTCATTTTTTGAAAACAAATATTTATATCACTCTCATTTTTTTTCCATCTCAATTTAAAAGAACACTGTGTCTTGGACTATTAACTGTGAATTAGCATATACTGGAGAGTCTAACCACAAAACTTCAATTTGATAGCATAAAAATTGCATCGTTAACGAACATTTTAAATTTTGGAAAATATAAAAAAATGGAAACGGAAAAAAAACGCATATTAAAGCCTATGTAGTAATGCTGACCACACGTGCAGGGGTGTTTAAACTCTTACGTCACAGACTCAATTTTGCTACTACAATAAACATGTTTAACATGAAAATGATCCTAAAGAATCAGAGTTATTAAAAAAGCAAATAAACAAAAATACATTTTTGTGATTTTTTCAACATTTTCACCAGTCGGTCCCCTTGAGTTGCGTAGGTAAATACCTGGTTATATTCAACCCCACCGAGTGATTTTAAAATATGGATCACACACATACATTTTTTGACCACACAAGGACAAGGACGGTCTCCCCGAATGAATTATCAGCTCATTATCATGACTTTCTCCGACACTACGCAATATTAAAACGAAACACACCATTCACACACATTCATACTAAACATGGTGAATATAATAATGATGATTATGATAGCCGAATGACGTTCGGAGACTGTTTGGGCCTTAAGGTTTCCTGACATTTGTCTTACAGGTGAGAAAAATTCATTACCCGGGAAACTTGTCCCAACTGGATATCAAACCCGGGTCCGCTGCGTATGAGGCAACGATGTACTAATAGTTTTAATAGGGCTGCCTATTAACATACATTCCGTCACCAGAACTGCTTAGAAATCTAATTTTTCAGTAAGTCGAATTTTTTATCATAGTAGCTAATACTTTGCGTGCGCTGCAACGTCTAAATAATTTAAATACGTGCTTTTACTTTTAGTAAGTGGCTGAATTCATTCAAATAGGCCTACCTAGGAACAATAATCACAAATAGGAATGAGATGCACAAACAAATTAAACATAGGCTCAATTCTGGAAATGCATGTTATTATGCATTATAGAGACTCTTGACGTGCCAACTCCTTTCAAAAAATGTAAGTATGAAAAAAATTTTTTTTTTGCAAATGCCCCAAGCTCTCTTTCGATATTCCTGCTGTTTTCTCCTGGCATGGCGTACTTGTAACCCACTTCTGAGGTTGGGGCCCCTGGAAGGCGGGGTTACGTTGCCCCGATGATATGATGGGTGATGATGATAGTAGTGCGCCTGGAGAATCTCTAATCCTAAGCTTAATCTAAGATGAATATGAATGATGATGGTTGCGATGGCCATATGGTTTCGGGGACCGTTTGGGCCTTAAAGTTTTCCTGACATTTGCCTTATAGGTGAGGAAAAACCCCGATAAAAACCTCACCCAGAAAAACTGCCCCGACCGGGGATCGAACCTGGGCCCGCTGCGTGACAAGGCAGCACGCTACCTCGAGACCACAGCGGTGGACATAAATGAAAATACGTATATAAAACTCTTATAATACCAGTTATATTATTTGGATGCGAAACATGGACTCTTACTTTAAGGGAGGAAAGGAGCTTAGGAGTATTTTAGAATACAGTTCTTAGGAAAATGTTTGGAACAAAGAGAGATGAACAGACAGGCAAATGGAGAAGACTACATAACAGTGAACTACATGGTCTTTATAGGAAGCCAGATAGAATAAGAACAGTTAAGTCTCGTTATTGCGATGGGCAGGACATGTGGCACGAATGGGGAATGAAAGACGTACATGGAAGCTTCTTGTAGGGGAAACCAGAGGAAAACGCCCAGTTGTTAGACCAAGAATGAGATGGGAGAATAACATTAACTAAGATTTGAGGGAAGTAGATTATACAAGGAATGATTGGAAAATATTAGCTCAGGATAGGGATGTATGGAGAGCTTATGTCCGCGCGGCCATGAACCTACGGGTTCTATAGTGTCAGTCAATTAGTTACGTAGTTAGTTTTTACTTTTAGTTAAATAAGTAGAAAGTAAAATAATTATAAATTTATATCGTAGTTCTTTAAGATACCTGTGGATCTAACAACGAAATAGATAAATAAGTATCAGAAACCTGTACGTACACCTTTCGACAAAAAAAAAAGTCATCTCTTGAACGCACATTTCTTCTAAGTCATTCTCGGCACAGCGCTGGGTTCAAACTAGGAAACTAGTCATAATTGTGCAGTCCCTGAGATACTGTGTTATGTGGCATGAACTGAAGACCTGTCTACGTGTCCCGATAGCTCAGCGGTAAAGCACGCGGTCACTGTTTCTGTTAATGAAGATCTCAGGTTCGCGTCTTCAATTACGCAGTTTTTTTCGTGATATTTGTATTAAAACGTTTTATGAATTAAACACATTTTATTTGGACATTTGAATTAATCTATACTTTTTAAGTTCATAATTTTTTTATACCGTTGAGGTTATAACAATGTTAAATTATATATTTTTTACACGCTTTATATTAGCTTGACCTGTATCTGTCTATGTAACGAACCTGTATCTTTGTAACGGAATCTTTGAACACAATTTTCATCCACTTAAAAACATTGGATCGACTTGAAACTTTGTATACTTGTAAAGGACACATTACAATACAATAATTTCATTTTTTCTAAAATCCTGGCCAGAATCAAAAAAATAAAAACCTGTGTGATAGGTTTCGGACTTACCGACTTTTTAGTCAATCGTTGTAAGAGCTCAGTAGAACGGTGAACTGTAGTGGTATATAATTTCAGCAATCAATAGGTTGCTGGTTCAAATCCAGCTCGGAGGTTTTTTTTAGAAAAGTATTAAGCAATTACATTTTCATGGGATTCCCGTTTATGACAATCAATTAAACTAAAAATTAAAAAAAAAAATAATAGTTTAAAAAACTGAAACAACACGCTTTATTAGATAACCAAACTAAAAAATAAAAAATAAATAATAGTTTGAAAAACTAAAACAACACGCTTTATTAGAAAACCGAACTAACAATAAAAAATAATTTTAATTTCCAACACGCTTGGGGAAAAAATTAAAGTAGTCAACAAAAAAAATCATCTCCAACACATCTAGAATAAAACTAGAGTTATCTACCAAAAAAATAATTTTACCATCAAAAGCGTTGCGTGCTTTTTATGGTTTTTACGTTTTATTCTTAGAGACTTTACTTTTACCAATATCTGTCTGTTTATTATCAAATATACGTATTAATTGATATAGAGCACCCCGCGCTTTTGATATTAAAATTATTTTTTTGTAGATAACTAGTTTTATTCTAGATGTGTTGGATATTATTTTTTTATTGACCACTTTAATTTTATCCCAAGCGTTTTGGAAAATAAAATTATTTTTCATTTTTTAGTTCGGTTTTCTAATAAAGCGTGTTGTTTTAGTTTGTCTAAACTATTATTTATTTTTACCTTGTACACTACCGTCTTCCTCAACTATCTAAAAATTTCGTTGATTTCACTCTAGGCCTTTCGATGCATGCTTCATCTTCGGGAGTTATTGTAGTAGTATTGAATTAACTGTATGTCTAATAGAGGGTTTTGCTTATTAGGCACATTTTCGTTGAGAATGTTTGCATTCTTGGCCTTCTTGATAATTTCGATTTCTTGTAAAATGTTAATTTTGTGTCTGTTGTTTTCTCTGTGTATAATTTACATTGTATTATCGATATTGTTGAAACTGTGGCCGCTTTCTGAAATATGTTTAGCGAAATTTGATTCCATTATTAAAGGAGAAAGCAAATCAAATTTCGCTGTTCACCAGGTTGAATCCAATCGAAAATGTATGGGCTAAGATGAAAATAGAGATGAACTCTAATTGGACTGCAGATGCACGAAAAACGAAATATGGCTTATGGGCACAAATTCAAGACGCCTGGGATGCTCTAGCCGATCGTCCACGTGCCTGTAGAAATTTGATTGCACCAATGCCCCGCAGATTGAGGGCGACAATAGATGCTGAGGATTCATACACCCGATATTGATTTTGTTTTCGTTAAAGTTTTCATTTTAGAATATATTATTTTCTTTCTTCATTTAATTATTTGAAGATTTTCATTTATGTGTTTTATGTGTGCATTAAAGCCATAAAACTCAAATATAAAATTAAATATGAAACTATATTACAGGCGAAATGCTATCCTAACATTCACTAAAAAAAAAGAAAAAAGTAGAACGGGAATCGAACCCGTGAGGATACGAACGCAGATATTGTGTGTTAAACCTCTCGACCACGAAAACATACAAAGGCAAGTTCTCTCTTTTGTGTTACTTGAGTGTGCACTACGTTAACTAGCAAACAACACAGTACAATTACTGAAAACGTGTTAATGTGAATAAGGCTTCTGCGAGTGCTCACGAAGTTCTCCGATCGGTTGATAGAATCAAGAGATGACTCATTCTTTTTGTCTAAGGGTGTACAATGCTCTATATTAGGAGTCAATTTTTATTTTCGAATTTCAGGTAAATCCCTACTTGTAATGATCAGATTTCGCTGAACTTTTTATAAACCTGTTTCTATTTATTTTAACAGCACAAACTCAGTTTGGTCCACCGCTGTGGTCTCGAGATAGCATTCTGCCTTGTCACGCAGCGGACCCGGGTTCGATTCCCGGTCGGGACAGGCTTTTTCGTGGTTTTTCCTCACCTGTAAGACAAATGCCAGAAAGCTTAGGGCCCAACGGTCCCCAAAAATCATCCGGCTTTCATCATCAACCTTATCATTATCATCATCATCATCATCATCCTTCACCGGTGTGGAAAGCAACGGGAAGCTACCACACCTATAATTCCCTAGTAAAGCTGCAAAGCATAGCATGAAAATGCTATGATTGCAGTGAAAGACCTGTCCTCGGGCAGAATTACTATGGTTGGATTATTATTTTTATTTCTGTTTTAAGTTTTCTTGTTATGTCGTTATAACATATTTCATAAGTTCTTGTTCCATTACTGATAGACTAATATTATAGGCCTACTCTCAGCATACTTACTTACTTACTTACTTACTTACTCACTGGCACTATCGAACTCGTAGGTTCATGGCCGCGCGGACATAAGCTCTCCATACATCCCTATCCTGAGCTAATGCTTTCCAATCATTCCCTATATAATCTACTTCCCTCAAATCATAGTTAATGTTATTCTCCCTCCTCATGCTTGGTCTACCAACTGGGCGTTTTCCCTCTGGCTTTCCTACAATAAGCTTCCATGCAAGTCTTTCATTCCCCATTCGTGCAACATGTCCTGCCCATCGCAGTCTACGAGACTTAACTGTTCTTATTATATCTGGCTTCCTATAAAGACCATGTAGTTCATTGTTCAGTAGTCTTCTCCATTCACCTGTCTGTTCATCTCTCTTTGGTCCAAATTTTTTCCTAAGTACTTTATTCTCAAATACTTGTAATCTCCTTTCCTCCCTAAATGCAAGAGTCAATATTTCGCACCCATATAATATAACTGGTAGAATAATAGTTTTATATATTTTCAGTTTAACGTTTTTTGAAAGGAGTTGGGACATCAAGAGTCTCTGCAATGCATAATAACACGCATTTCCAGAATTGAGCCTATGTTTAATTTCTTTGTGCATCTCATTCCTATTTGTGATTATTGTCCCTAGGTATTTGAATTCAGCCACTCGTATTTTAATTTATTAGAATGCTACAGGGGCCGGATAGAAAGTGATGCCGGTGGGTTGTAGTTTGGGCGCCCCTCGTCTATCCGGTTGCATAACAACACCGGCAAATCCGACACATTGTAATGGCTTTAGGACGAAACGATACGTTTCCGGACATTTCTATAATATTGTCTGCTCTATTAGCGCTACAAGTTTGCTGTATGAATTTCCGAACACCCTGTGTACTGCGTTTTCAAGTAGTTGGTAAATTTATTTACCAATATGATATCTTTAGTGTAGAATAATCTTCGGAGTTTCTTCATTGAATTCGAATTTCAGATTCTGCAATATCGAGTGGACGAAAGTAACTTTTTTCCCGTGCTAATTGTTAGTGATGTCCATTGTGAAGGACACCATAATTGTTAAAAGTAAATTGTCATCTGAACAATTAAACTGTAACATGTATTCAGTTTGCCCTGAAGCACCTTAGGTGCCCAATTGTTAGAGAACTGTGAAAGTGTTTTTTTTAGGAAAAACTCGTTTTAAAATTTTAAGATTTCGATGTTATTGGATATTTGGCAGTGTTATTCTAGAAAAAATGTAAATTTGAATCTTTTCAATCCTAGTTTAATATACTGAACCCAATAAGAATGATAGATCCAGTAATTTAAGGTCAACGTTTAGCTCGTACAATTGATATTGATTTTAATACACTAAAATGCATTATTTTATATTACCTCGATGTTGTGAGCTATGTTGCAACGATTTGCCTTTGCAAGAGTGCTTGGAGGAAGGAGATATGGCGTCATCAGATATGACAGTTAAAAAAAGAAGATGGAATCCGAAAACAGTGTTTAAAAATGCATTATGAAAATTTCCGGACTAGAACAAAAAGTCTCCGGAATTCGTTAAAAATTTAAAATTTCGGTGTTATTTTGCATTATCGTAGGATTTCGCGTTATTTCGAGATTCATGAAAGATTTTTTTGAGGTTAAGGGAAGTGGAGTTAAGAAATGGTACAAGAAAATGACAAAATTTGAGCATTTCGCGTTATCGCGACTCGCGAATTTCACGGACCTCTACCAATTATATGTAAAAGAAATTTAGTTATTCGCAGTTCATTCGGTTGACATTATATAAATGCTAATGAAGGATTGAGTAGTCGAGTAAATTTTACAGTTGTACTTCTACTGATAACCGCCTCGGCCGTCTGTCCTGAGTGACGCGGATTCATACCCTTTCGGGATCGATGGATTTTTAGGATGGAAAAATCCAAGAGACAAACAATCCGGGATGGACTTAAAGCCACGAATACTGAGTACTCCCTCATGCTATTTACTGGGAGCAGTTAATGTAGTTCAATTAACTATTTAACTGATGCTCCAAATGGGAATCAATGATCAATCACTTTTTATTTCATAATTTTGAATAAATCTATGTTCACTAATTACTTAATACTTAATACAGGCTTTCCACTTCACAGCAGTTTGCCCTTGCTTCCTGCTTTCCAGAGATTCCTATCTTCCTATTGTCCTTCTTCCATACCCCTCTTCATAATATATTCCCTCATACCGTGCTCCTCTAATTCTCCCCCTCTTCCTTCTGTCTGGTACCATTCAATCTAACAGAAGTTTAGGCCACTGGTCTTCCAACATCCGTTATACATGCCCATACCACAGTAAAGCTCTCTTTGTTATCTTTTCGATAACAGTTTCTTGTGCATCCATTTCTTGTCTGATATATGTACTTCGAATATGTTGTAGCCTGGATATTCTCATACTTTTCCGTAATCCATCCATTTCTGTCGCCAGGATTATTTTCTGCATCTTTTCATTTATTATCCAGATTTCTGATCCATATGTAAGTATATGTGGAAAGCAACGGGAAGCTACCACACCTGTAATTCCCTAGTAAATCAGTGAAAGACCTACCTTCGGGCAGAATTACTAAGGATGGATGGATGGATGTAAGTATACTTTCTATTATTGTCTGTATTATCTCTTTTTTCCCTCCATGGTACCTTTACCTTGTCGTGGTTGAGTGGCTTGCGTGCTTAAATGATCCTGAGAGCTATGCCGGCGGTAGCATTGCTGCCGATAGAGTTACCCATGCCGGACTGGTCTAAGGTGATAAACCAGACGAAAAAAGTACCTTGGGCGAAAGATAGACAATCTTTCACCGTAAAAATACAACCGTCAAGAAATGCGGACATGGGTTCAACTGGGGTAAAATTTTCCGGAGGTCAAATAGTCCCCCATTCGGTTCTCCGGGCGGGGACTACTTCAGGGAACCCATGCCAAAGGCTCAAACACAGGGACATGTTCCTAGGAACATGGAATGTTAGGACTTTATACAATAGCGGGGCACTAGAGATATTAACGCGGGAATTAGATAAATCGCCCTTGGATATAGTCGCTTTGCAGGAAGTTAGGTGGCCAGGAGAAGGTAGTCAGGAATCAGGAAGCTTTGCATTATACTATGGGAGTGCAGAAAGACTTGCATTTGGAACGGGTTTTTTAGTCAGAAGGAGGATCCTATCCGCTATCCGAGATATTAAGTTTGTTAGTGATAGGATATCATACATAATTCTAAAGGGTAAACGACATGATTTTATAACTGTAAATGTACATGCCCCCACAGAATATAAAGATGACAAGATCAAGAATTAGAATGCTTATTTGATAGCCTTTCACGATATCATATGAAAATTCTCTTAGGAGATTTTAATGCAAAAGTGGGGCGGGAAGATATATTCAAACCAACAATAGGCAAATTCAGTCATCATGAAGATAGTAACGACAACGGGGTTAGATTAGTCACATTTGCCACATCAAAGAATCTCATTGTTAAGAGCACAACATTTCAGCATAATACATCTGGACGTCCCCAGATGGAGAAACTCGGAACCAGATAGATCATGTATTAGTGGATAAACGCTGGCACAGTAGCATCATCGATGTTAGATCAGTTAGAGGGACAGACTGCAATTCGGATCATCATCTGGTCAGAGTGAAAATCAGACAACGGCTATTGCTTATGAGAGGAACAAACGCTAAAGAAGATTCTGTAAAATTTGAATTAAAAAACTTGAAAATGATGAAATGCGGCAAGAATACCAAATCAGAATTGCTAATAGATTTGAAATACTGGAATCTTCAGATGACAATGTGGCAAACGAAGAAGAAACTGATATAAATAAAGAATGGGAGGCTATAAGAGATACTATTAAATTGTCAGCATCAGAAAGCATTGGTTGTTTTAAAAAGAGGCAAAACATGAAATGGTTTAATGAGGAATGTGCCGACATTGTGAAGAAAAGAAAGCTAGCAAAAATGAAATGGTTACACTAGCCAAATGAGGTAAATTTAGAGCAATTGGGTAGTATCAGACGGGGAACCACCAAGTTACTAAAGAGTAAAAAGAGGGAATATTTGAGAGAGAAGATTAATGATCTTGAAAGGAACGCAAAAAATAGGAACATTAGAGAATTATATCAGGGAATTAGTATAGAGAAGAAAGGGTTTCAGGCTAGAACAAACATAATTCGGAATGAAAAAGGGGATATGATTTCAGATTCCAGGAGTATATTAAATAGATGGAAAAGTTACTTTAATCAGTTATTAAATGTACATACAGAACAGGACATTGAGGAGGATAATTTACAGACAGTGCATTAGAGTTTGAAATGGCGATTGAAAAATTGAAGATGTACAAAGCATCAGATTCAGATGAGATCCCAGCAGAACTAATAAAATCAGGGGGAGAAAAATTGATGGAAAAGATACGCTGGTTGCTTAGTATGATTTGGGAAAAAGAAGCTCTACCAGATGAGTGGAAGGAATCAATTATCGTACCAATTTATAAGAAAGGAGATAAAACTGATTGCAACAAATACAAGGGCATCTCATTACTTTCAACTTCATACAAAATTCTAACAAATATATTAGTAAGCAGACTTACTCCCTATATTGATGACATTCTAGAAGATCATCAATGTGCATTTAGAAGAAACAGGTCTACAACAGATCAGATTTTTAGTATAAGACAGATTTTAGAAAAGAAATTGGGAATATAATGTACTGTACATCAACTATATGTAGACTTCAAAAAAGCATATGATTCAATTAAGAGGGAGAAGTTATATAGTATCCTGCTGGAGCCTGGAATTCCTAAAAAGTTAGTTAGACTTATACGAATGTGTCTAACTGACACAAAGAGTAGGGTGCGTGTAGGCAAACAGTTTTCGGACACTTTTGAAATCCAGAATGGGTTGAAGCAAGGAGATGCACTATCTCCTCTACTATTTAATTTTGTACTAGAGCATGCCATTAAATCTTTAGAGAATAAGGAAGGCTTACAACTCAATGGTATTAATAAGCTGATAGTTTATGCTGATGATGTAGTATTACTGGCCGATAGCGAGGAGATACTGAAGGACAATTCGCCAACACTATTGAGTAACACTAAGAAATTAGGACTGGAAGTAAATATCAATAAAACTAAATATATGGCCACACGTAGAAATGCATTATATAATGGAAATGGACAGCTAATGACAAATGAGGGAAATTTTGAGGAAGTGGCTGAATTCAAATACATAGGACCAATAATCACAAATAGGAATGAGATGCACAAAGAAATTAAACATAGGCTCAATTCTGGAAATGCATGCTATTATGCATTGCAGAGACTTTTGATGTCCCAACTCCTTTCAAAAAACGTTAAGCTGAAGATATATAAAACTATTGTTCTACCAGTTATATTATATGGGTGCGAAACATGGACTCTTACTTAAGGGAGGAAAGGAGATTACGAGTATTTGAGAATAAAGTATCTTCGGAAAATTTTTGGACCAAAGAGAGATGAACAGACAGTGTGAATGGAGAAGACTACATAACAATGAACTACATGGTCTTTATAGGAAGCCAGATATAATAAGAACAGTTAAGTCTCGTAGACTGCGATGGGCAGGATATGTTGCGCGTATGGGGATTGAAATACTTGCATGGAAGCTTCTTGTAGGAAAGCCAGAGGGAAAACGCCCAGTTGGTAGACCAAGAATGAGATGGGAGAATAATATTAACTATGATTTGGGGGAAGTAGATTATACAGGGAATGATTGGAAAGCATTAGCTCAGGATAGGGATGTATGGAGAGCTTATGTCCGCGCGGCCATGAACCTACGGGTTCGATAGTACCAGTGTGTAAGTAAGTGAGTATTATCTCTTTTTTGTTTTCCTGGTCAAATTTATATTCCATAAAACCCATTCAGGGATCTAATCGCCTTCCTTGCACAATTTACTCTGTTAATAATATATTTTTCACAAGTACCAGACGTATCTATTATAGATCCAAGATATTTAAATTCTTCAACACGTTTAATTATCATATTCTTTATTTGTAGGTCTTGTGAATTTCCTCCGATTACCATATATTCTATTTTGATATAATTTATCTTCAGTCCACCTACCTCTAATACATCTACCAACTTTCTAATAATATATTCTATATCTTCTTAGTCTTGTCCTGTTATAATCTGGTCATCAACGAATAATACATTGTGCAGTAATCGGTCATTAATGTTGATTCCCATTCCCCTACATGACTTATTCCATTTCATTAATACATCTTCTAAGTATATCTTGAACAATGTTGCTGACATGTTCACTAATTACCGAAAGTTCTGTACCTGGTTGTCTAATGTAATTTTAAGTTCTTCAATTATTTTCCTTAGAAATATTTTTGATTGGCCTACATAAAACTTTACACAATCAGCGCATTGAATGTTTTGTACGCAACATCTGTAAATTTATTACAGGCATTGTTATCTTTCCCCGTTTTTATTAAGTTTCCTTCACGTCTGTTAGAAACACTATCAGCAACAAGAATCTTTTATAGATCCAATTTATTTTCCAATCCTTCATTTAAAACTTTTACTTAAGTCAATTTATATAGCAAAGAAAATCACAAATTAAAAAAACAACGAGGATAATTAATTGTATTATGAAACCATCTTTAGTACAAAAGAGTACAAGATGTGATGCGATTTATGCGCTATACAGCAGGCTATACAAAGTGGGACCATAGAAGGAGTGAGGAAATTATGGAAGAGTTGGAGGTAGAACCCACTCTCCATCATATACAAAACTACCAGAACAACTGAAAAGCCCATTTTCAATTAATGCCATTTCACAGAATTCCAAAAGCCATGCTTCGTTACTGCCCCCAAGGCAAAAGATCGCTGGGACGTCCAAAAAAGCGCTGGATTGAAAATTCCTCTTTGAGACCGTAACAGGTCACATGGCCTAATACTTGCATGGATGATGATGATGATGATGATGTAAGGCAATTTCAATTGAAAACAGTGTTTTTCAACTTGTTTCATTTTGTCTAATTTCGTAGATGTTTTTGTATCTTCCGATGTTTTCAATATTCTCTTAATTTGCTGATTAACAAACTGTTGTGGGTAAAAATTTCCCATGAGAATCTGTTTAACCAATTCAATGTTTTGTTTATGGTATTTTTTTTTTTGGAAAGCAAAATCGCTCTATCAATTAAACCCGAAATTACATTTATTTTTTGTTGAACTGGGTGTCCTGAGTGAAAATGCTGATCTTCTGTATCAATTTGACAACAATTTGTCGTTATTCAAACAGACCACTGTGACATCATGGATCTCATTACCTTACTTACTTACTGACTCACTGGCACTATCGAACCCGAAGGTCATGGCCGCGCGGACATAAGCTCTCCAAAAATCCCTATCCTGAGCAATGCTTTCCAATCATTCCATGTAAATCTACTTCCCTCAAATCATAGTTAAATGTTGTTCTCCACCTCATTCTTGGCCTACCAACATGGGCGTTTTCCCTCTGGCTTTCCTACAAGAAGCTTCCATGCACGTCTTTTCATTCCCCCTACGTGCAACATGTACTGCCCATCGCAGTCTACGAGACCTAACACTGTTCTTATTATACTCGGCTAATCCTATAAAGACGATGTAGTTCAGTGTTATGTAGTCTTCTCCATTCACCTGTCTGTTCATCTCTCTTGGTCCAAAATTTCCTAAGAACTTTTTCTCAAATACTCGTAATCTCCTTACCTCCCTAAAGTAAGAGTCCATGTTTCGCACCCATATAATATAACTGGTAGAATAATAGTTTTTATAAATCTTCGCTTAACGTTTTTTGAAAGGAGTTGGACACCAAAAGTCTCTGCAATGCATAATAGCATGCATTCCCAGAATTGAGCCATGTTTAATGTCTTTGTGCATCTCATTCCTATTTGTGATTATTGTTCCTAGGTATTTGAATTCAGCCACTTCCTCAAAATTTCCCTCATTTGTCATTAGCTGTCCATTTCCATTATATACTGAATTTCCTACGTGTGACCATATATTTAGCTTTTAGTGATATTTACTTCCAGTCCAAATTTCTTAGTGTTACTCATGGATCTCAATGACTACAATTTTATATTCACACTAGTAAACTGTAAACTATAACCGAAAGTGCATTTTTCGGCTCAGTATGGTAGCTTGCGTTCTCCTCCCTACACTGGAATATTTATGAACTAAGCCAATACCCTTTTCTCCTTGTAGCTACCCCTTCCCTCTTCAACCCTTCCTGCCGCGCAATGTCTACGGCGCATCTCCCCTCTAAAATCGGAACCTTCATATGCGTGGTGCACTAACAGAGCAGTATCATTCGATCATCCTAGCAGTCATCGTTTTGTTGTTTAAAAAGGATTCAAGATTGGAATCCGATTCCAGTCGCGAATGCGAACGAAATTCTAAATAGACAAGCTGACCTGAGGCAAGAGGGCCTGTTTGAGTTAAGTCCGGCAGTCCTGGGAAGAGGTGGTCCCTGAAAACTCGGGACGAAAGTATGAGTGTTGCGTGATGTATGGTATGTTGTTCATTTATTTATTTGTATGGCTATTTTGATCGTGTGATCAGTATTATTATTTTTTTTAAATTTATTTTTACACTCAGCCAACTGTTTATATTAAATGTATATTTTAAAACAACGCCCCTGTTTCATCATTTAAGTATACGTAGTTGTTTACTATCCTGTACGGAAAATCGCTCAAGTAGGAACTTCCGAGCTCCGTAACTATTATGCTGTTTAGCGTTCCTGAAATACAATTATTATCTTGTTCACCTCACTGTATGTATTTAAAAATCAGTATTCTTCTATGTTAATATATATATATATATATATATATATATACATATATAACAGAGAAAGAAAGATGAATCAACGGCTGCCTTCATGGGCCCAAGGCAAGTCACTTCCTGATAGATAACTTCTTTGAAAATCGAGATCCAAATTAATAGAAAAAGCAAATACAAAAAAACCGATCCCGGATTAGAGGTAGCAGTTATTGTGGTTTATATTTTGGTCAAGTTCCTCTCCGCGTGCCGCACCAATGGTCGCAGTAGCGTGGTGTAACTTGCCCGCACACATGGTAGGCTAGTCTGCGTGGTTTGTAAAAAAATCTACAAATGGTAGCATAGCCCGTGGGGTTTGGGTCTCCAACCCCCACAATGGTAACAGAAGTCGTCTGGTTTTGTTTCTTTCGGCTTGGAAAGATATGCTGTATTCTATTGACAGTGGTTCAAGTGGGTAATCGATTTAAAATTTTCAACTTAAGTTTTGGAGTTTTGGATTCAAGTGCCAGAACAAGCATCTATACTCTGTGTGGTCGTAAATGATTTTAGAATTAGAAAGCATTTGGAGGTCGACATTTTTCAGAGATATTACCCGTGGATAACTATTTTATTTCGATACTTAGTACACCATGTAAAAGAGTTATTGAAAAGTACTTATTTTACGCGTTTGAAACTGTTTCACGTAAATTGATATTGATTCATCTCTCTTTGTATGTAAACAGAGAGTGACTAAATGCATACTGAACTACGTTCTCTATAGTTGTTTACTCTTTTGTCATTCTTTTGTAAAACATGCCTAGTTGGATAGATGTAATATCTAAGGACAATTTGGTCCGAGAATGAGTTTACTAGGTATGGATATCGAGGTATGTAAAAATGTTTACGTGAGCTATATTCTAGAGTGTTTGTCGGCGTAGTTTATATATATGTTCTGGATATCAGGAAAGCTATTTTGGGAAATCGGTATATATGCCTGATTGAGCCATTTTTGTTTGTGGGAGCTTCTTGAGTGACTTTCGGTATAGTAGTGGTCCAAGTTTTGTTAATAAGACGCAGGCTAAGTTCTAAAACAAGGGTAACTAGAAATTAGTAAGCGTCGATGGCACGTAATAATACACACCATTAGTGAGAATAGTTCTGTAATGGATTAAATCCAAGTAGTTTGTTACGAATACATTTGTACTATGTCATATGTTAAACTAGAACGTTTGAGGTTCCGTTTTCCTGTCTTTGCCTGTTTTTTGTTTCAGTTTACCCTTCCTTAATATTGGGCATAGCAGCGCAGCCTGGAATTGTTCGGCATCGAGCACTTGGTGGATCCAACCGACCCCGAGTGCCCAGCTGACCGACATGGGGTTCTGTAAACAGATTCCGGGATGCGGTTGAGCGCGATTCGATCCGGCAATCCAGATATGGTATCGTCACCCTGTTCTTCACCTGAAACCCAGCAGAGTTGTACTATGCGACTGAGTCAAGATGGAATTTATTTTCAGCGCCTGTATAGTCGACGTAGAAGCGAGTGTGGTGATTGTGATTTTGGGGACTAGATGGAAAACTTGTGATAAAGTTTACCGCTCGGAATCTGATAGTGTCAATGTGCCCCTCCCAACGTGGGATTTTTCTCACCTAGCATTGGTTTGAAGTTTATGGACTGTTTTCTTTACCCCGGAGGGCGCAGGAGGAGATATGAACCGAAAGTGCATTTTTCGGCTCAATGAGTAGCTTCGTCCCTCCCTAACTGGAATATTTAGGAACTAAGCCAATATCCTGATCATCCCTTGTAGCTACCCCTTCCCTCTTCACCCTTCCCTGCCGCGCAAATATCTACGGCGCATCTCCCTCCCGCCTCGGAACTTCATATACGTGGTGCACTAACAAAACAGTATCATTCGATCATCCTAGCAGTCATCGTTTGTCTGTTAAAAGGATTCAAGATTGGAAGCCGATTCCAGGTCCGCGATGCGACTGAAAATCTAATAGACAAGCTGACCTGAGGCCAAAAAGGGCCTGTTTGAGTTAGTCCGGCAGTCCTGGGAAGAGGTGGTCCCTGAAACTCGGACGCAAGTATGAGTGTTGCGTGATGTATGGGAGTTGTTCATTTATTATTTGTATGGCTAATTTGATCGTGTGATCAGTATTATTATTTTTTTAAATTTATTTTTACTCAGCCAACTTGTTTATATTAAATGTTATCTTTTAAAACAACACCCCTGTTTCATCATTTAGTACGTAGTTGGTTTACTATCCTGTACGGAAAATCGCTCAAGTAGGAACTATTCCGAGCTCCCTTAACTATTATGCTGTTTAGCGTTCCTGAAATACAACTTATTATCTTGTCACTCACTGTATGTATTTAAAATCAGTATTCTTCTATGTTAATATATATATATATCTCAGAGAAAGAAAGATGAATCAACGGCTGCCTTCTATGGGCCCAAGGCAATCCACTCCTGATAGATAACTTCATTTGAAATGAGATCCACATTAATAGAAACAGCAATTACAAAACCCGATCCCGATTAAGAGGTAGCAGTTATTGTGGTTTATTATTTTGGTCAAGTTCCTCTCCTCGTGCGCACAAATGGTCGCAGTAGCGTGGGTAAACTTGCCCGCATAAATGGGTAGCATCTGCGTGGTTTCTAAAAAAGCTACAAATGGTAGCATAGCGTGGTTTGGGTCTCCAACCCCCACAACTATTCTGATAAAATTGAATGTATAATCGCCTCACTATGATGGTTGTCCACCGGCTCGCTTTGTTTTCCTGCAGCTGTTATATATAATTATACATACATAAAGACTTTACTACAAGTAAGATACATACAATGTTATTTACAAATATGGATCGCACGGGCAGTAGCCGTACGTGCTGTTGACAGTTCGTTACAATAAGTTGATGTTTGGTAATAATATACTTAAAACAAAGAGAAAAACAATAATATTACAATTAGATATCAATACAATTGCATTATATATTAACTTAGTTATGTAGAATTATTAAGAATTAATGGTATTGCAATTTGTTAACATATTTATTTATTCCTGAGTAAGTGTTGTTCTTACTTTCCGCGTTTTGTCCAGAAATCTACCCAATTTTATCCAATTTTCTGGGTTTACCAGTAACCGTAGCATGCCAATCTTTCACTATTTCAATTTAGAAATCTTTCCGGTAATAACTGATGCCTCCAATATTCTAAATCGTTACATTTCCCTATATATAATTAAATACAAAGGTGCCGACTACCGCTACGTGAATGTTAATCAATGTCAAGCATTGTTGCGGCATCCGCATTTATATAAACGGACAATCATCATAGTGAGGCAATAAAATTGTCTATTCGGTCAACTTCATTTTTTATGACAAGAAAGAATTTAAAGAGACTTTTAACTCATGACATAAATGGGAGTCAAAGACCAATAACGTTTCAATGAATTTTGTTTTACAACCAATAACAGTCGTGTTTAAATTCGCTCTTTATCGAATTCTGGTTACTAGGTCCTGCTTTTGTGAAAAAGAAAGCTCCTCCTTTTTAATAATATGAACAAGTCAGAGCATTACTTTACAGTGATTGACTCAACAATTGAATATAGCAAATAATCAACAGATTCCTTCGAACTACACATTTGATAAATTCGTGCTCAATAATTTTGTTTTTAAGTAATGTTTTACTGTGTTGTTTGCTAAAAATAAACTAATAATATATAATGTTAGTTCTTCTTCTTCTTCTACTACAAGGTTTAGGCTATGCAGCCTGTTCCGGCCAACATCTCTTGTTCCTCTGGGATTATACAGGAAGGTACTTTTTAGAATTCTTTCGTTGTTCATTCTCATTAAGTGTTCTGTCCATTTCTTATTATTTTCGCTGATTTTATCTTCAATTTTATATATATTTAATTCTTCTCGTATAGTTTCATTCCTTATTCTATCCGCTCTTGTGCATCCTTTCACATTACGTAAAAACAGCATTTCCGCAGTCTGTATCCTGCTTTTATCCCTTGATTTCATTATCCCAATTTTTCACTTCCATACAACAACAAAGGAACAGCCATTGTTTTAATACAATTTAAGTTTCCGTATCTTTCCTTGTTTTCAGACCTAAGGTTCTTTTTAATGGTTCCCCAAATAGCCTGAAATGTATTTACTTTATTTTCTATATCTTTATTTTCTCTCTAAGTTATATCATATCCTCCTAATATTGGAAATGTATACGTGTTCTATTATTTTGTTATCCAGTACAATTTTTTGATCTAATTCCAATATTACCAATAAATGCCATTACTTTTTTTTTTACTTATTTATTGAATTTTTACAATTATATCTATTGGCTATTAATTTAAATGTATATGCTAACATTTGGAGCTCATTTTCAGATTCTGCTAAAAGTACAACATCGTCAGCGAATAAAAAGCATTATTTTATCTTTATTATCAATTAATATTCCTTCATTAGTTAAAACCTTCTTCCATTCTTTTAGGATATCGTCCATATAAATATTAAATAATATAGGTGGGAGTGAACACCCTTGTCGCACTCCTTGGTTTATTTGAAAAAATGTCTTATTTTTAGTCACTGAGGGTCAATAAAAATATTTGTTCCATAGTACAAGCTCTTAACAGTTTCTATAATGTGAATAGGGAGGCCTTTTTCTTTTAGGATATTCCACAATATTTCCCTGTTTACTCGATCAAATGCTTTATCTAGGTCTATGAATAACAAATGTGTTTTTAGGTTTTTTTCTTGTCTTTTGTTTATTAACTGATTCAGGGCAAATACTCCATCGGTACAAGATCTTCCTTTTCGGAACCCATTTTGTTCTTCTGCTAGTGTTACTTCAGTAATTCGTTGTATTCGTTTTGCTATTATTCTAGCATATATTTTACATACTATTTAGGAGGGTAATGCCTCTGTAATTAGATGGTTGGTTTCTTTCTCCTTTCTTGTAAATTGGTTTCACTATACCTTGCCTCCATGTTTGCTGGTATATTATGATTCTCCCAACACATATTAAGAAAATTCAAGAATCTTAATTTAAAAAATATATCTGCATATTTAATTAGTTCTGAATTGATGTCATCTGTGTCCGCTAGCTTTTCTATTATTTGTTAATTTGAGCGATTCTTCCAGTTCTTCCATTTTGTATTTTATCTACTTTCAAATTCTCACATTTTGGTTCTTCTTCGTTTTCATTCTCGTTGTACCACAGGTCTCTGAAATATTCTATCCAATGTTCTTCTGATATTGATGTAGGTATATATGCAGCTTCTTTTTCTGGTTTATTTAAATATTTAATTGTTCTGTAAGCAGTCCATTGTCGTCCATGTACATCATGTTCTAGATTAGATACATATCGATCCCAACTGTCTTGGTGGGATTTCCTAACAATTTTCTTTGCTTCCTTTCTTTTGTTATAATATATTTATTTTGTTTCTTCAGTTTTCTTTTGTAAATATTGTAAATATGCTTTCTTCTTTTTCCTCTATAACTGTTTTAATTTCGTCATTCCATATTCTCAATCCTCTCTTCTTACAATTTTTCCTTCTTAATCCTAGAACTTCATATGCTGCTTTCTTTAGAGCCCAATCGATGTTGCTCTATTCTTCTTCTATATTATTATTTATTTCTCGCTGTAATATATATTGAGATAATCTACTTGCATACAACTTTCTTATATTTTCTTCTTGTAATAAATTCACTTTATATGTTTCTTCATTGTACATTTTTCTTGTTGTTGGTTTCCTCCATCTTTCTAATAATTTTATATTACATGTCAAGAGAAAATGATCTGTTCCTACATCGAAACCTCTATATACTCTTACATCTGTGACCCAGGGTATCAATTTTCTGTTTACCAAGAAATATTCAATAATTGATCTTAATCCTCTAGCCGACCAGGTGTACTTATGTACTTCTTTCTTTCTAAAATATGTATTAGTAATTCTGTATCTATTAAATACTGCAAATTGTCGAAGTTCTTTTCCACTATCATTTTCTATTGTTTCTCCTTGTGTACCAATTATATCAGGTATAGGATGGCACCCAATTCTTCCATTAAAATCACCTCCAATAACTATATAAACATTTTTATTTATTTTATTCACTACTTTTTGAAGTAATGTTAGTTATAATATACAATTTGGTGCGTTTAATTTTTTCTCCACTAGGGTGCATTCTTACTATATTGTGATCTTAATTGGCAATAAATAATATGATCAAGTTGCGGTGAGTAAACAATAAAACATAACCATACATTTGCGATTTGTTTTCAAACATCGCCATTTACATCAAATATATAATTTTTTTTAAAATAAATAGTGATTTTTGAATAAACAGCTCAACCGTATTCGTTAAATAGTCCTAATAAATGCCACTCTTGATTTACAAATCATTTAGATGATTTACTCGTCACTCGAGAATTGATCGATAATTTGGAAATCACTGGTGATATTGCTTATGATTATTTTAGGTATCTGCTAAATAGGATCGATGAAGAACTGTACAAATAATTTTATTTTTTTATGGACAGTTAAACTTTTTCTGTAAATGGACAGCTAATAACAAATGAGGAAAATTTTCAAGAATTGGCTGAATTTAAATACCTAGGAACAATAATTACAAATAGGAATGAGATGCACAAAGAAATTAAGTATAGGCTCAATTCTGGAAATGCGTGCTATTACTCATTACAAGGACTCTTGACTTCCCAACTCCTTTCAAAAACACTAAACTGAAAATATATAAAACTATTATTCTACCAGTTATATGGATACGGAACATGGATTCTCACTTTAAGGGAGGAAAGAAGATTACGAGTATTTGAAATTAAAGTTATTAGGAACATTTTTGGACCAAAGAGAAATGAACAGACAGGTGAATGGAGAATACTACCTAATAGTGAACTACATGGTATTTATAGGAAGCCAGATGTAATGAGAACAGTTAAGTCTCAGAGACTGCCATGGGCTGGACATGTGGCACGAATGGGGAATGAAAGACGTGCATGGAAGCTTCTTCTAGGAAAACCAGAGGCAAAACACCCAGTTGGTAGACCAAGAATGAGAGGGAGAATAATATTAACCATGATTTGAGGGCAGTAGATTGGAAAACATTATCTCAGGAAAAGGATGTATTGAGAACCTATGATTGTAAATATTTTAAGGAGATAAAAATCTTCCACTAAAATAGTTCTATATTCAAAAATGATAACAGATTGCAATTTTGTAGGAGTAGCAAGCTACTAGACTAGAAATTAAAAGAATTAATTTAACTGTTTCAAAGAGTAAGCTCGTTAAGTTTTGGAAGGCTTATGAGGAGAGATATTTCCTCTTTTGTCCGCGCGGCCATGATCCTTCGGGCTCGATCGTGCCAGTGAGTAGGAGTTACTTAAAGATTTTCGTAATTCGCTAAAATTAAATGTCTGATACACATCCTTTCCCGACAGGTTGTGTCACTCGGGTGGCATGAGACGTCCAGAAGTCCATAAGAACGAGCCATTAATCCAAGAATAACAAATACAAATTGATTACTAGTTACTTAATGACAATAATAAAAAGCTATCTTGCACAAGGATGGAAAACGGAACTACTAATAATGACCTTCGTACAAAAGTAAACTACCAAGAAAACTGGTCTCGTTTGAAGCAAATATTTTTTAGCATAAATATAAGAACTGGTATCCAAGTATTTATTCCAGTTGCGACCAGAACATATCGGTAATACGGACTAGAAATTTGAAAATATAACACATATATTGGTACGTATCATTTTTTTTAGGATACAAAATCATTACACTTGTTTGCATGACTCAAGGGTTTCCTGCAAAATGTGTAGAGTAAGATTGTGTAATTCCATGATAGTGTTTTACATTCTTGTGCAAATACAACATTTTATATAATGGTGAGAAAATATGAATACAGGAACTTAGTATGAACATTCTACGAGATTATTTATCTAATTCACTTAAACCGATGTACAGTTGTCCACAAATACCTCATTATTTTCTCTAAGACGAGGAATTCTAAATAGGTCAATGGGATATGGCTCCTAAATCCGTGATAAAGATACCTTACGCTGTCAGTGAAATGCTAATTAAAATTGTATTAAGGGGAGATCAAAAGGTGATTTTAGAAAAAAAATCACAAATTTTGTTTCTTGTACTTTTAATTAATTTGAAATATTCTGTACAAATTGATATAAACATTGACCATATATGCTCATTTTAAGTATTTTAATACATTTCTAAAAGTAAGGCTGTTTCACTAATTTGATACAACGAACGGAGTTGAAGTTAGAAAAGTGATTAAAATAGGTAACAAAGAGCTGAAGATAATAAACTATGCTGATGACACAGTTCTAATTGCACAAAGTGAAGAAGATTTGCAAATGCTATTGCACAAATTTAGAATCATTGCAGCAAAATATAACATGAAAATCTCAACAAATAAACCCAAATCAATAGCATTATCCAAGGACCCATGACGTGTCAAATTAGAAATAAAAGGGAAAAGTATAGAACAAGTCATGAAATTCAGATATTTAGGAATAGAAATTAATAGCAGCAACAGAATAACAGATGAAATCCTCCACCAAGCAAATAATGCAAACAATACTGTTTGGAAAAATAAAAATTTAAGAATAGATACAAAAGTAAGAATTTACAAATCTGTCACAAGACCAGTTCTAACATATGGTTGTGAATGCCGAACAGAAACTCAAAAAACAAAACGAATCAATGAAAGAACCGATATGAAAGTTTTAAGGAAAATCGTAGGAAAATCACTGAGAGAGAAAATTCGCAGTTCTGTTATTAGAGAAGAATGTGAAATAGAACCTATAAACCTCTGGATAAATGATAGAAGATTAAATTCGAACGATCACATATATAGAATGGATAACTGTAGACTAGTGAAGAAAGTACATGACTGGACACCTTAGCAGAAAAGGCCTTTAGGAAGACCACAACTCGATGTAAGGACGTCACCATACCCCGGACCTGTAGTGATTGAACGATGTCCGTCGCCGTGGCATAGTCGGTAGAGTCCCTACCTTCCACTCCGGCGACCCGGGTTCGATTCCCGGCGGGGTAGGGAATTTTAAAATCTCCACCTTGGGTCTGGGTGTGTGTCCTGTCTTGTGTTTGTATGTAGAAATAAGATAAAAAATGTTAACAAAGGTAAAACAAAAAGGAAGAACAGTGTAAACGAAAGAAAAACGACATGTCCGTCGCCGTGGCGTAGTCGGTAGAGTCCCTACCTTCCACTCCGGCGACCCGGGTTCGATTCCCGGCGGGGTAGGGAATTTTAAAATCTCCACCTTGGGTCTGGATGTGTGTCCTGTCTTGTGTTTGTATGTGGAAATAAGATAAAAAATGTTAACAAAGGTAAAACAAAAAGGAAGAACAGTGTAAACGAAAGAAAAACATGTCCGTCGCCGTGGCGTAGTCGGTAGAGTCCCTACCCTTCACTCCAGCGACCCGGGTTCGATTCCTGGCGGAGTAGGGGATTTTAAATCTCCACCTTGGGTCTGGGTGTGTGTGTCCTGTCCTTGTGTCTATGTCATAATTAAAGAAAGTTAACAAACAGGTAAAACAAACAAAGATAAAGGTAAAACAATAAGGAAAACCAGTAAAGGAAGTCCGTCGCCGTGGCGTAGTCGGTAGAGTCCCTACCTTCCACTCCGGCGACCCGGGTTCGATTCGTGGCGGAGTAGGGGATTTTAAATCTCCACCTTGGGTCTGGGTGTGTGTCCTGTCCTTGTGTCTATATGAGAATTAAAAGAAGGTTAACAAATAGGTAAAAAAAGTAAAACAACAAGGAAAACCAGTATAAACGAAAAAAAAAAAACACGCAACAAGCTGCCAGCTTTCATGCGTAGAGGAAGAAAAAGAAGAAGAAGGAGAACGTTTCACTTAAACTATTTTTTTCGACAAACTAAAATTTTCATATAAAAGATCCGTTTTCTCAGAAGCTATAAGAAGTAAATGTCTGAAATTCTTTGAGCATGGATAGTACTTACATCTGCTGATATGGAACTACTTTGGTGTTCTTACAATAATTGTTATTGGATACTGAAGAATGAAGAGAAATTACAATGTAAAAAATGTGGAAAATAAGAAACTTGAAAAATTCTTATATTTAGGATCAATTTTAGAATCATATGGGAAAAATTATAGTGACATTGAGAAAATAATTAGTGAAGGAAGAAAAGTAATCGGAATGTCAAATTCAGTGATATGGAGTAAAAATATTATAAATAAAGATCTTGAAGCAGCTTTCCGGGCTGTAGGCCGTGGTCATGAGGCTTGACGTTCCCCGACGTTTTGCCAGAGACAGTCTCTGGCCTAAAGACCACGGCCTACAGCCCGGAAATTTACTTAAAGATAATCATAATAACTCCGGTCGTGAAAGCCTAAGTAAATAAACTAATATATAATAAATAATAGTTTTAAAAAACTAAAAGAACACGCTTTATTAGAAAACTAAACAATGAAAAATAATTTTAATTTCCAATACGCTTGGGATAAAATAAAGTGGTCAACAAAAGTATCATCTCCAACACATATAGAATAAAATTAGAGTTATCAACAAAAATAAAATAATTTTACAATCAAAAGCGTGGGGTGCTCTATATCAATTAATATATTTGATAATAAACAGATATTGGTAAAAGTAAGCTCTCTAATAAGAAAATGTAAAAATCATAAAAATCACCCCACGCTTTTGATGGTAAAATTATTTTCTTTTTGTTGATAACTCTAATTTTATTCTAAATGTGTTGGAGATGATTTTTTTGTTGACCACTTTATTTTATCCCAAGCGAATTGGAAATTAAAATTATTTTTCATTTTTTAGTTCTCTAATAAAGCGTGTTCTTTTAGTTTTTTAAAACTATTATTTATTTTTTTATTTTTTAGTTTTAATATTTTACAGAATAAGATAAAAATGCAAATATCTTTAAATTCGATACTATTGTAGTATGTGCTAAAAGTAATACTCTTCTATTAAAAAACCCTCCCAGTCGGATTTGAACCAGCGATGTATTGATTACTGAAATTATATACCAATAAGGGTTCACTGCTCTAAACCAACTGAGCTCTCTTACAACGATTGACTAAAAACTCGACAAGTCCGCAACCTATTATACCAGTTTTCATTTTTTTTGATTTTCGGATGATTCTGGCCAGGATTTTAGAAACAAAATATGAAATTATTGTATTGTCACGGGTCCTATCTACACGTATACAAAGTTTCAAAGTCGATCCAATGTTTCTAAGTTGGTGAAAATCGCGTTGAAAAGATTCCGTTAACATTGATACAAAAACACGTTTTTTGATTTTCTGATGATTATGGCCAGGATTTTTAGAAAATAAATATGAAATTATTGTATTGTCACGGGGTCCTCTACAGGGTATACAAAGTTTATAATAATAATAATAATAATAAACTTTATTTATTTCTGGCAGAGTAAGGCAATAAGGCCTCTCTTCCACTCAACCAGCACACAATACAATAAATATTTGACAAATATAGATATACACTATACTAATTAAAACAGTTAAAGATACAATAAATGTAGCAATGTAAATGTCATGTACAAACAACATTTTATAGGGTAATAACAATAAGATACGATAATAATAATAATAATATAAATAATAATAATTAATACGGAAAACACCAATAATATAATATATATATATATATATATATAATATTATATATATCTTACACTGGATAATAATGAAGTCGAGTTTAGAGCAAATATAAATTAGATTTCTTTTAAAAGATGCCAATGTCCGGCAGCCCCTTATTTCTTGTGGTAGGGAATTCCAGTTGCGAGAAGTGGAGATGGTATATGACATGGAGTGATGTGATGTCCTATGTTGCGGTATATTAAGTAGGAGACTATGTTGTGATCTTGTGTTTAGGTTATGGTTTGAGGATAGATACTGGAAACGGGATGATAAATAATTGGGAATCGAGGTATGTAGGATCTTAAATAGGAGAATTAGACAGTGCGATTTTCTTCTCTCTTTTAGATGTAGCCATGACAAGTTTCAAGTCGATCCAATGATTTTAAGTGGGTGAAAATCGTGTTGAAAGATTCCGTTATATAGATAGATAGATACAGGTCAAGCTAATATAACAGTGCGATTTTCTTCTCTCTTTTAGATGTAGCCATGACAAGTTTCAAGTCGATCCAATGATTTTAAGTGGGTGAAAATCGTGTTGAAAGATTCCGTTATATAGATAGATAGATACAGGTCAAGCTAATATAAAGCGTGTAAAAAAGTATTTTTGTATCAATGTAACGGAATCTTTCAACGCGATTTTCACCCACTTAGAAACATTGGATTGACTTGAAACTTTGTATACTTGTAGAGGACCCGTGACAATACAATCATTTCATATTTATTTTCTAAAATCCTGACCATAATCATAAGAAAATCAAAACAGTGTTTTTGTATCAATGTAACGGAATTTTTTGAACGCGATTTTACACCCATTAGAACATTGGATCGACTGAAAACTTTGTATACGTGTAGAGGGACCGTGACAATACATTAAATTCATATATTTTCTTTCTAAAATCCTGGCCAGAAATAATCCGAAAATCAAAAAATGAAAATGGTATAATAGTTTGCGGACTTGTCGAGTTTTTTAGTCAATCGTTATAAGAGCTGCAGTGGTAAAGCAGTGAATCTTAGTGGTATTAATTTCAGAATCCATCTGTCGCTGGTTCAAATCCGGCTAGGATCGTTTTTTATAGAAGAGTCAATTATTTTTAGCTCATACTACAATAGTATCGAATTTAAAGTGTTTACATTTTATCTATTCTGTGAAAATAATAAAAACTAAAAATAAATAATAGTTTTAAAAAACTAAAAGAACACGCTTTATAAGAAAAACTAAAAAATGAAAAATAATTTTACTTTCCAAAATGCTTGGGATAAAATAAAGGGGTCAAACAAAGTATCATCTCCAACACATATAGAAATAAATTAGAGTTATCAACAAAAATAAAATAATTTTAACCATCAAAAGCGTGGGTGTGCTTTTTATGAATTTTTACATTTCCTTCTTAGAGAGCTCACTTTTAACAATATTTGTTTATTATCAAGGATATTAACTTTATAAGAGCACCCCACTCTGTTGATGGTAAAAATTATTTTATTTTTGTTGATAACTCTAATTTTATTCTATATGTGTTGTAAGATGATACTTTTGGTGACCACTTTATTTTATCCCAAGCATATTGGAAATGAAAATTATTTTTCATTTTTTAGTTTCTAATAAGCTTGTTCTTTAGTTTTTTTAAAACTATTATTTATTTGATTTCTTCTGTTGATTATGGCCAGGATTTTAGAAAATAAATATGAAATTATTGTATTGTCACGGGTCCTCTACAAGTATGCAAAGTTTCAAGTCGAATCCAATGATTTTAAGTGGGTGAAAATCGCGTTGAAAGATTCCGTTACATAGATAGATAGATAGATAAGATAGATAGATAGATAGATAGATAAGATAGATAGATAGACGATAGATAGATGATAGATAGATAGCTAGATAGAATAGATAGATAGATAGATAGATATATGATAGATAGCTCGATCGCTAGCTAGATCGCTCGCTAGCTCGCTCGCTCGCTCGCTCGCTCGCAGCTACTAGCTCGCTCGCTCGCTCGCTCGCTCGGCTCGCTCCGCTCGCTCGCTCGCCTCGCTCTCTCGCTCGCTCTCTCGCTCGCGCATCGCTGCTCGCTCGCTCGCTAGCTCGCTCGCTCCTCGCTCGCTCGCTCGCTCGCTCGCTCGCTCGCTCCGCTCGCTCGCTCGCTCCGCTCGCTCGCTCTCGCTCGCATAGATCGATCGCTTAGATAGATAGATCGATAGATCGATAGACAGGTCAGCCCTAAAGCGTGTAACACTCAATGTTTGTTCGTGCTTTATACGCGGCCATACCGTCGGTCCGATTGTGATGGGGCTTTTTTGCAAAATGTTCAAGAGAATCTCGGGATGAACATAGGCTATAAGAGAGTTATGATACTCAACTCCTACATCCTCAAAAATCGCCCTTTGTAGTGGAATCGTGAAAAAAGTAGCTTTTTGGACGCTTAAACGGCTTATGCTACCTGAACAATAACAAATACACAACACTAATGTACACAGAATTGAATATCTCAAAAAGCTCTACAAAAAAGTCCCCGACAGCATATGTTTATCTCTTACGGATAACTCACAATAACCATTTTTGTCTTTCATTGATGCCAAGAAGATCGAGACAAGTACGTAGATTCCTGTACAAGAATAGCAGCGCATGGCGGGTATTCTTTTACGGATAACTCACAATAACGATTTTTGTCTTGTAGCTCATTTATGCCAAGAAGATCGAGATAAGTAGATTCCCGGGCAACACCGCGTAATCAGCACGGGGAATTTTAAAATAATTACGATATACTCTTATTATTAATTTTTATTTACTTATTCAACTAATCATAAGAAGTACATTAATTTTTGTCTTTCAACTCATTTATGCCAAGAAGATCGGAATGAGTAGATTCCCGGACAACGACGGATAAACAGCACGGGGTATCTAGAAATAATTACGATATAAATTGTTCCATTAACTTATTTAACTAAACTTAAAACACATTAATTTTCGTATTTCAGCTCATTTATGTCAAGAAGATCGGGATATGTAGATTCCCGGGCAACCGGGTAATCAGCACGGGGTATCTAAAAAATACAAATTTATAATTATTTTTCCTTGTACTTATTTAACTAAACATAAGAGCACATTACTTTTAATTTATGTAGGCGTAGCAGCACACGCCGGATATTAGCTAGTATTATATAAGTAATAGAAGAACTAAGATTGAAATGGTATGGGGAATAATAGAATCCCAAGAATGATGCTGGATTGGAATGCTGAAGGCAGGAGGGGAGGGGGAAACCCAGGGAACAGTTGATGGATGAAGTGAAAATAAACATGATCAGCAGAGACTCAAATAAGAAGATGCTGAGGATAGAAATCTGTGACGGAGTAAAATACATTTGCGCTGAAGGATAACTACTCTAATATAGAGAAAATCCTTAATAAAAAAGTGTTTTAATATATTGTTAAGTATAACGTATGTCAGTAAAACGGAATTTTTGTTAAATTAAGTGTTAAAAATATAATAATTTATTAAACATTAACATTCATTGATAAAACCGGCTTATATTGAGTTTCAAAATTGTACTAATAATAAAATTAAACACGAGTAGGCCTAGAACGTTCAACTGAAGTTTCCTACAAGTAACCTGTTAATGACATACATTCGAAAGACCTTAAACGATGTTGCTGATAACAAGCAACTTATCGTGGATTTCATTATGTCATTCCTATACTTTCTTATTTGTCCCAGTGAAATAATAAGCATATGTAGATCTAAACCTGGAATTATTTTTTTACACACTTTATATTAGCAGTACCTGTATCTGTCTATGTAACGGAATCTTTCAACACGATTTTCACCCACTTAAAAACATTGGATCGACTTGAAACCTTGTATACTTGTAAAGGACAAATGGCAATACAATAATTTCATAATTTCTTTCTAAGATCCTGGCCAGGATCATCAGGACATCAAAAAAATAAACACCGGTATAATAGGTTGCGGAATTATCGGCTTTTTAGTTCATCACCTCTGGTAGCTAAGTTGGTAGAGCGGTGGACTGTAATGATACATAAGTTCAGTAATCCATAGGTCGCTGGATAAAATCCGGCCCGGAGGATTTTTTTAGAAGAGTATTACTTTTAGCTCATACTACAATAATATGGAATTTAAAGATATTTACATTTTTATCTTATTCTGTTAAATATTAATGACAATTTTGTATACTTAATACATTGTAATTTATCCAAAAAAATATGATAGATTAATTTTAACTATTTATCTATATTCAAATATTCAAAAATATTATAATAATGTTAGATAATAATAATTTTAAAAATTATATAATTATATTCGTGCGTAGACACTACAAATCTCGTACTTACTTACCTATTCACTGGCACTATCGAACTCGTAGGTTCATGGCCGCGCGGAAATAAGCTCTCCATACATCCCTATCCTGAGCTAATGCTTTCCAATCATTCCCTGTATAATATACTTCCCTCAAATCATAGTTAATGTTGTTCTTCCACCTCATTCTTGGTCTAACAACTAGGCGTTTTCCCTCTGGCTTTCCTACAAGAAGCTTCCATGCACATCTTTCATTCCCCATACGCGCAACATGTCCTGCCCATCGCAGTCTACGAGACTTAACTGTTCTTATTATATCCGGCTTCCTATAAAGACCATGCAGTTCATTGTTTTGTAGTTTCTCCATTCACCTGTCTGTTCATCTCTCTTAGGTCCAAAAATTTTCCTAAGAACTGTATTCTCAAAAACTCGTAATCTCATTTCCTCCCTTAAAGTAAGAGTCCATTTTTTTTTTGTTAGATTAGATTCGATTTATTTAGCCTGGTGGAGTTAAGGCCATGTGGTCTTCTCTTCCACTCGCCAAGACAAACATATATTACATTAGATATAACAATCCCAATTAACTCTAATATTAAATACTAAGTAAAAATTTGATCAAAAAGATAATATCTAATATATTACGATCTATAATTCAACCAGTTAATGTTAGTTAAAATTAAGACTAAAACTAATAATAACATGTATACAAGCAAGACATATTAAATTGCCCCTGTCTGGTGTATATAAAAAACAAGAGAAAATAATGAAAACTAATTTTACGATTATACGTTTCGCACCCACATAATATAACTGGTTGAATAATAGTTTCATATATTTTCAGTTTAACGTTTTTTGAAAGGAGTTGGGACATCAAAAGTCTCTGCAATGCATAATAGCACGCATTTCCAGAATTGAGCCTATGTTTAATTTCTTTGTGCATCTCATTCCCATTTGTGATTATTGTTCCTAGGAAATACTTACTTACTCACTGGCACTATCGAACCCCTAGGTTCATGGTCGCGCGGACATAAGCTCTCCATACATCCCTTTCATGAGATAATGCTTTCCACTCATTCCCTGTATAATCTACTTTCCTCAAATCATTGTTAATGTTATTCTCCCACCTCATTCTTGGTCTACCAACTGGGCGTTTTCCCTCTGGCTTCCCTACAAAAAGCTTCCATGCAATCTTTCATTCCCCATACGTGCAACATGTCTTGCCCATCGCAATCTACGAGACTTAACTGTTCTTATTATATCTGGCTTCCTATAAAGACCATGTAGTTCATTGTTATGCAGCCTTCTCCATTCACCTGTCTGCTCATCTCTCTTTGGTCCAAAAATTTTCCTAAGTATTTTATTCTCAAATACTTGTAATCTTCTTTCCTCCCTTAAAGTAAGAGTCCATGTTTCGCACCCATATAATATAAATGGTAGAATAATAGTTTTATATATTTTCAATTTAACGTTTTTTGAAAGGAGTTGGGACATCAAGAGTCTCTACAATGCATAATAGCAACCGTAAGGAATTATATTTCCATGGGTTTCCGGTTTATGACAATCAATTAAACTAAAAATTAAAAAATGAATAATAGTTTAAAAAAACTAAAACAACACGCTTTATTAGAAAACCAAACTAAAAAAAATAGATAATAGTTAAAAAAAAAGTAAAGCAACACGCTTTATTAGAAAACCGAACTAAAAAATTAAAAATAATTTTAATTTCCAATACGCTTGGGATAAAATTAAAGTGGTTAAAACATTTAAAAACATTTCCAACACATCTAGAATAAAAGTAGAGTTACCTACAAAAGAAAAAATAAATTGCCGTCAAAAGCTTTTTACGGTTTTTACGTTTTCTTCTTAGAGACTTTACTTTTACCAATATCTCTTTATTATCAAATATATTCATTGAGAAAGAGCACGCCACGCTTATGATGGTAAATTATTTTGTTTGTAGATAACCCTAGTTTTCTTCTAGATGTATTGGAGATGATTTTTTTGTTGACCACTTTAATTTTATCCCAAGCGTGTTGGAAATTAAAATTATTTTACATTTTTTAGTTCGGTTTTCTAAAAAAGCGTATTGTGTTAGTTTTTTAAAACTATTATTTATTTTTAATACAGAGGCTTGTCTCCAGACATACGTGTAGCCTTGTGAAGGCTTATACACACCATTATGAGATTCCTAAGGACACGTGCCTTCAGGAACCACGCAAGGTCATCCACGTACCTTATTTTGAGATAATGTAATACGAAGACTTCTTATTGTTACATCACAGAGTTTCGTCTATGATAAATTGTTGTTATTATTGGTATCATTATTATTATTATTATTATTATTATTATTATTATTAGAATATATGACTAGAAAATTAATAGAAGAATATTAAAAAATGGGGATTAAATTTGAACACGAAAAAAACAAAATATTTATCAATTGGTGAACCAGAATAAAATTTAATTTTGGAGACTTGAGAATCAATTAAATCCTATAGTGAGATCATATATTTAGGAATTAAAATAAATAAAAATGGGAGTTATGAAGAGGAAATAAGAAATAGAAATAATAAAGGAAAATTTGCAATTGCTTGCCTCAATGGAATATTGTGGGATAAAAATATAAGTAATAAAAATATATATCATACAATTGTTAAAAGCATCATTACTTTGGCCATTACCAACAAAAAAAAAGTAAGTACCTTTTGGCAACGGAAATGGATTTTATACGAAGGGCAGCAAGAATTTCAAGAAGAGAAAAAAATAGGAATTCATTTATAAAGGAGAAAATGAAGATTGAAGACACTATTTTAGGATTATATTAAAACTCAGCAATTAAGATGGTACGGACATGTCCAGCGAATGGAAGAGGATCGACTACCAAAATCTGCTTTGGAATGGAAACCTGAGGGAAGATGAAGCACAGGAAGACCTAAAACCTCCTGGAGTCAGGGAATATGTTTATATATGAAGGAGAAACATCTACAACCAGGGATTGGATGGACCGACAAAATTGGCTATTAGGAAACGGACGATGTCAAAGACATTTATCAACCGATGATCTATCTATCTATCTATCTATTATTATTATTATCATCATTATCATTATCATTATCATTATCATTATCATCATCATTATTATTATTATTATTATTATTATTATTAACTCCGCCATGGCCGGTCCCAAGCCCGGATGAGAAAGGAGGAGGGGGAGGAGTAACAACCTCGTAAAAAAACCAGGGTTCAGTTGGCTCCGACTGATAGTACTCTGTAAGGGTCCCTAGGGAGGGTTACGGTGAAGACCTCAACGGCAGAGTCGGCGCAGGAGGAGTCCTTCATCACGGCGGATCTGGCGGAAGAGGCAACCCTATCTCTAAGGGAAATAGAGAAACGCTGCCTTGCGGTGAAGAGGGATCTTCAAAGGCTATGGGAGGAAAACCCAGACAGAAATTTTCCTGGTCCTCCAGGTTGGGGGTTTATGCTGTGGGCCAGCTCCCCACACATTAGAAAAAAAAAACAAAATGCTAAAAGACCAAATCAATCAAAGCCGGACAGAAAAAAGTACGAAAGTCAAAAGCAACGAAGACGGACATTGAATATAGGCACGTGGAATGTACGAGGAATTAGAAACAAAATTAATGAAGTAGCAGGAGAATTATTCCAGAACAATATAGATATTGCAGCAGTGACGGAAACAAAAAAGAAAGGATCGGGAAATTCAAATTTAGGAAATTACATACATTTTTGGTCAGGTGTAAATAAATCCAAAAGAGCTAAAGCAGGAGTATCAATGTTTGTAAAAAAGAAATACAGTAAAAACATAATAGATTATGAATATATTAATGAAAGATGCCTAAAGATTAAAATGAAGCTTATGGGAAGAACAATGGTGTTCTTAGCGGTCTACGCACCAACAGATGATGCTGCACAGAATCAGAAAGAAAAGTACTATTCAATAATAGTGGAACAAATAGAGACAATACGAAGTAATGAAGAATTAATACTAATGGGAGACTTAAATGGGAAAGTGGGTAGAAGAAACAATGATGAAGCAGTAGGAAAACATGGGGAACAAGAAGTCAACGATAATGGAAATAGAATCATAGAGATGTGCAAACAACATAAATTAAAGATAGTAAACACATTTTTCGATCATAAGGATATCCATAAATTTACTTGGGAACGACCTAGTCTCAATCAGAAATCAATAATACACTACATAATTGTAAAGCAAAATACTTCCTTATTTATTAAGGACTCAAGGGTTAAAAGAGGAGCAAATTGTGGTTCCGACTTCTATCTATCTACTCACAGCACAGATCATCCCCAAATTCCCTACAGGGAAAAAAGTGCATGATGAAGCAAGGGAATCAACAATGCAACTGAAGCAGGAAGAAAAATTTAAATTGTATTTATTTAATCAGGATAGTATCAAAAACCTATATCAAGAAAGACTGAGGATTAAAATTGAGAATTTGGATTACAAGGGTCCCGCGCCGTAGCCGAGCGGTTAAGGTAGGAAGCCTTGGCGCAGAGCTACGGGACTTGCGCTGGTTCGAATCTCCATGGGGGAAGAAATTTTCTCGTGGTATTTCGGCCAGTATGGGACCGGTGCCCACCCATCATCGTGAGGCAATTGGGTAGCTACAATAAGTAGCGGCTCCAGGTTGACGAACCAGCTATAACGGCTGGGGGACTCGACATGCTAACCACATGTCACCTCTAAACTGGCTGCTGATCATCTACCTCTGTGATTGACACATGTGGATGTGAAGGGCCAGCAGCCGGCTGGTAAAAGGGCAACCGCTGAAAAGTGGAAAGACCCTCAATCGGAATCGGATTACAAGGAAGACATAGAAGAAGAATATAATCAATTAAAGGAAATAATACATTCGGCAGCAAAAGAAGCATTAGGCACCATAAATAAAAAACAAAATACACAAGATTGGTGGAATGAAGATATCGAAGAATTAACCAAAAATAAGAAAAAATGCTACTTAGAATGGTTGGCAAATAAAACAACAGAGAAGTGGATAGAATACAAGAGAACAAACGCCAAAGTTAAAAGGAAAGTGATAGAAGAAAAAAACAAATTATGGAAAAGCAAATGCCAAGAAATAGATATAGGAGGATCACAATCATCGGAAGTATGGAGATTTCTAAAAACACTAAAAACCAACCAAGGATCCAGCAAGATAAATTTGTTAACAAAATTTGACGCAGAAAAACATTACAAAGCTTTACTGTCAGAAACTAGAAATGAGTTTATGGAAACAATAGAAAATCCAACTATAGAAATGAACGTCCTGGAATTGATACAATAGATATAGAATTAGAAATTCAAACCCTAAAGAATAAAAAGGCACCAGGGCCGGGAAACATACCCAATGAGTTAATTAAATATGGCCAAAAAAATTTAATAGGTAGATTGAGGGACTTGTTTAATAAGTGCATTGCAATACAGAAGATTCCCGATGAATGGAAAATAAGCTACATTGTACCAATATACAAGAAGGGCGATAGAAGAGACGCAAAAAACTACAGAGGACTAAGTATAAATAACACATTATATAGAATATTTACGAAGTTATTAAAAACAAAGTTACAAAAAGATATTAAAGACAAATTAGGGGAAGATCAAAATGAATTCAGACCAGGAAGGTCATGTGTTGACAATATATTTGCAATACAATAGTTAATTGAAAAACGGACTGCAGTTGGAGAAGAAACCCATTTGACAATGATAGATTTAGAGAAAGCTTATGACTCAATTCCGAGGAACAAATTATGGGAAGTATTGGAGAAATACAATATTGATAGAAAACCTAATAGAAATTATTAAACAAATCTATAAAGATAACTCCGCTTATGTTAAAATTGGAAATATAATGTCTAATTCTATAAAAACCACAAAGGGATTGAAACAAGGGTGCAGTCTATCACCAATTTTATTTAATATTTATGTAGAATCCATATTAATGAAATGGAAACAAAGCTGCAAAGGTATGGGGATCCCAATAGGTAACAGATTTTTGCTGACATTACAATTTGCCGATGATCAACTGGTTTTAGCACAAGACAAATTTGATATGGAATTCATGATAAAAAGGTTGAAAAACACATATGAATCATGGGGTCTCACAGTAAATTTACAAAAAAACAGAATATCTGGCAATAAATAGCAATGAACGAGAAAATTTAATATTGGAAGAAGGAATCCAAATAAAGCAAGTGAAACAAACTAAATATTTGGGAATAATTATGGATAACATTGAAGGTATAGGCAAAGAGAACATAAAACATAGAATTGAATTGAGTAGCAAATAATAATATCGTTAAATTCCATATGGTGGGATAAACATATTTGGAAAGACACAAGAAAATATATTGGTAAAAACATTGGTGGAATCTGTTGCAATGTATGGAAGTGAGGTATGGACAATCAATAAGTACTACAAGAATAGACTAATAGCTCTAGAAATGGATTATTTATGGAGAAGTGCCAGAAAGTCTAGATTAGAACATGTCACAAATAAGGAAATTAGAAACATAATGGAAGCAGAAGAAAGCATAATTGAAAGAATTGAGGAGAAGGAATTAAAGTGGTTAGGACATGTCTTAAGAATGGAAGATGAGCGATGGCCAAAGCAACTATATGAATGGCATCCGAACAGAAAGAAGAAAAGAGGGAGACCAAGGTTAACATGGAAGGAAAACATGAAGACAGTAATGCAAGCTAGAGGGCTAAGCATCGAAGATGCCCAAGACCGTAGGCATTGGAGGTTTGGCACGGGAAAACGGCAGCAGCTGTAAAAACCCGAAGATAGATAGATTATTATTATTATTATTATTATTATTATTATTATTATTATTATTATTATTATTATTATGTAAATTGTCATTATATACTACACTCATTTATTATAACTCCGGAAATAAAACCAGATGAATGGATACAAATTAGGATTTCAACAAGTCAGATGGAAATGTTCGGGTTATATCACTCTACTATAGTTATGGATGGTGATTTTTAACTTTTTGAAATTAGAAATTTAGCATTCTAATTTGTATATAGAGTGTTGAACTGACAGGCGAATGGAGAAGACTACATATTAGTTAGTTACAAGATCATTATGGGAAACATCATCATCAACATCAACAAGGATTAAGCCCAATCGCCTGTTCCCATCTCATTATAGGTCGAATTGGTCCTTCCATCTCTTCAATGGTCTTCCCAACATTCTTCTCCCTTTTGGTTTATAATTATACATTCTTCTTGGTATGCGCTGTTCATTCATTCGTAATACGTGTTGAAGATAAGCATTTTGATAATATTTTATTATTTTACAGAGATTAAATATATTAAGTTCTGTTCTTATATCTTCATTTTTCTTTTTATCGGTACTTTGATATCCTGCTATTGCTCTCAACATCTTCATTTCAGCAGCCTCTATTTGTTTACTATCTGTCTTTGTTAATGTCCAGGTTTCACATCCATAGATAAGAGGTGGAACTGACAATACTTTGTATAACTTCAAAATAGTTTATTTTCTAGTCTTATTCAATAAAGTGCGTTTAATTGTGCCACATAGATAATTGAATCGTTGTATTTTAGTGTGTTTATCTAAATTTCTGTCATTGCCTGAATGACATCCCAAATAATTAAAATTCTGAACTTGGTCTATAATTACATTGTTTATCATTATTTTTGTTCTTATTGCACATTTTCCTTTCAGAGCTAATATTTTTGTTTTAGATTTAGATATTCTTAAATTGTATTTTAGATTTTAAATTGTGTTATGGGAAACCAGATATAATAAGACAGTTAAGTCTCGTAGACTGCGATGTGCAATGAATGGGTAATGAAAGTGGGACTTGGAAACTCCTCGTAGGAAAACCAGAGGTAAAGTGCCTAATAGGAAGATCAAGAATGAGGTAGGAGATAACATTAACCATGATTTGAGCGAAGTAGATTATACAGGGGATTACTGGAAAACATTAGCTCAGGATAGGGATGCATGGAGTGCTTATATCCGCACGGCCATGAACCTACGTATTTGATAGTGCCAGTTAGTTAGTATTTTGTAGCATTTTATACATTTGCAATTTTGAATTTAAAGCATTGAAAAAATACATAGTCGGCAGCGGTGGTCTAGCGGTAATATTCCTTGCTTTTTGTGTCCTTTGAATGCGGATACCATATTTTTAAGATCAGCATAATGCTCATTTTTATAGAAATTTTATATTAAAAGATTAATATATTAAAAACTAGCTATAAACAAGAGAATACACAGAAATAAATGTAATTGGTTTGAACATATGCAAAGAATGTCAAATAATCGTTTATCAAAACAGCTGCTTCATTATAGGCCTCTAGGCCGAAGAAATGTAGGAAGACCAAAACGTCGTTGGAAATACGACCTGCACCTGCTGCATATAGTGCACCGGGGAGCGGAACGGGCCAACAGGCCCATACCTTGAAGATGATGATGATGATGAAAAACTAGCTAATATCCGGTGTGCGCTGCTAAGCCTAAATAAATTAAAATCAATATGTTTTGATGTTTAGTTAAATAAGTGAAAGGAAAAAAAAATCTAAATTTACATCGTAATTATTTTTAGATACCCCGTGCAGATTACACTGAGCAACAAAAAATTTACTTTTTTTTTGTCTCAGAAAGAAATATATGTGATTCTGATAGTATTTTTTCTCCTGAATTCAAATATGATATCGGTTTTCCTCCATCATGCAAGGTATCCGAGAGACAGGAATTTTTAATTTCAAACATTTTAATATTTTCTACATTCGTAACTACACAGTAGGCCTATTCGAATATTCGGACTCACCTAAAAAGTATATATTTCGCCTGTGGAGCATCCCTCTTGATGGTCCAACAATAATCGGCCAGCATATTAGGATTCCATTTGCCTTGATATCTCTTTTCCATAGCTGAAACCATTTGAGTTGGCTCATTTCGTTTTATATTTAAATGGACAAATGGATGAAAAAACGTTTATTAAAAATAATTATTTAAATTCATTAATTGAAATTGAAATAAAAAACTGTGGGTGATGGGGAAATTCCGAATACATATTTCAAAACACGATAAAAAACTACTTTAAGTACAACTATTGGTACTCATGAGACAAAAATCATATTAACCGGTGTTACCTGGCGTTGTCCGGGAATCTATTTATCCCCATCTTCTTGGCATATATGAGCTGAAAGACGAAAATTAACGTGTTTTAAGTTTAGTTGAATAAGTTATGGGAAACATTTATATCGTAATCATTTTAGATACCCCGTGCTGATTACCCGGCGTTGCCCAGTAATCTACTTATCCCTGTCTTCTTGGCATATGTGAACCTGAAAGACGAAAATTAATGTGTTTTTATGTTTAGTTGAATAAGTAGAAGGAAAAAAATATAAATTTACTAGAAGTACCGGCCACACGTTGATGTGGCTAAGGTATACGTTAAAAATTTAAATTAAGTTGCTGTCTATCAGCCAGATTGCTTAAAACTAGTACTTACACACGAAATTAATAATATTGAAAATAAAATAAACACTGAACACACTTAAATTATAAAACAATCAATATTTGTAATCCAGTTGAAATTCGCGATTGCAACAAAGGCATAGCATCTGGATTATTTGTTAAATAATAAACCAATTACCTTACCAAATTACCTTACACCGCCATCTGTTAGAATCGTATCGAACTCACAGATAATTACACCGCCATCTGTTAGAATCGTATGGAACTCACAGATAATTATAACTCTTTGTTAAATAATAAACAAATAATTTGCAATAAAAAAATAATGCGACTATAAATTTAGTTATAAACTACCCTAAGTCTCAAGTTGGATCAAACTGTACACAGTGTGCAAAATGTTATTAAAATCGGTTCAGTAGTTCAGGATTCCATCGCGGACAAACAACGTGACACGAAATTTTTATATATTAAGATATCGTAATTGATAAATTTATATCGTAATTATTTATGATACCTCGTGCTGATTGCCCGGTGATGCCAGGGAATCTACATATCCCGATGAACTTGGATTAAATGAGCTGAAAGGCAAAGTTCGTTATTTTGAGTTATCCGAAAAAGAATACCCACCTTTCGCCGCTATGCTTGCACAGGAATCTACTTATCCCGATCTACTTGTAATCAATGAAAGACAATAATGGTTATTGTGAGTTATCCTTAAAATATAAACATATGCTGTCGGGGACTTTTTTTGTAGAATTTGTTAAGTTATTCAATTCTGTGTACATTAATTGTATGTATTTGTTATGGTTTAGGCAGCGTAAAGCATTTAAGCGTTCAAAAGGCAATTTCTTTCACGTTTTTTCACTACAAAGGTCGATTTTTAAAGGTGTACATGTTGAGTATCACAAATCTGTTATATCCTATGCTAATCCCGGGCATCTCCTGAACATTTTGCAACAAGCCCCAACATAATCGGATAAACGGTATGGCAGCGCATGAAATACAAACAAACTAACAAACACACATTCATTTTTATATAATAGATTTAAAAAATGAAAACTTGCAAAAATTAAAGCAAAAATGATGTTTAAAAAATATATATTTCCAAAAATAAGAAGAAATGTAACTCAAAAGTGCATCAGTACACTTATTAAACATGTATCTGAACAGTGAAAAAATTCACATTTGTACCTCAAATAGTTTCTGAGAAAATGGGTCTAAAAATTTTACATTTTAACATTGTCGGGATAGGGTTTTTAATCTCCTCTTAAAACAGAAGTTTTTTTTCCCCATTATATAAAACTTTCCTCATTAGAGGATTGCCTGAAGGACAAAGTGATACAGACAATTTTCGAAATTGATGAAATACATTTTGTAAATACATTAAAAATTTTCAAAATTATAATTGAAGTATACATACTATAAAGTATTGTATATATATATATATATATATATATAATTAGTGTATCATTTATGGACTCTAAACCAGTTAACTGATTTGAATAGAGATTTTACTATCATTTAGAGAATCTTCCTGGGACAATTAACGTATATAACATATTGCAGTTTGTTAAAATAATTTCATAGATACATGTATATTAGTACAAACTTTCCTATTTTAATTTCTTATTTTCTAGAATCTACTGATGAAGATTTTCTGAAACATTGTAAAAATCCTGTATCAATAAATATGAGGAATTGCTTCCTGATTGTTCTACTCAATTGGATAAGTTTCCTATTGTTACACTGCGCAGCTCTTGAATTTATAACACGGTAAGAAGTGACATCCAGATTTTTGCAAATTCAGATATTATTTTCTTAATTAAGTGTATTAATTATATATATTAAATTTAATTAAGGGCAGAGAAGAACAGATAGACAATGGAAAAGATTACTTAACTGTGAGCTAGATAATCCTTATAGGAAACCAGATATAATAAGAACAGTTAAATCTCTTAGACTGCGATGGGCAGGACATGTGACACGAATGGGGGATGAAAGAGAGGCATAGAAGTTTCTTGTAGGAAAACCAGGGAGAAAGCGCCAAGTTGGTAGACCAAGAATGAGGTGGCAGAATAACATTAATTATGATTTGAGAGAAGTAGATTATACAGGGGATGATTGAAAACATTAGCTCAGGATAGGAATGTATGGAGAGCTTATGCCATGAACCTACGGTTTTTATAGTGCCAGTGAGCTAGTTACTTAAACGGTAAATTGGGTCCTAGTATATTACCCAAGGAACTATGCGTGGAGACTACCGGGATTGTCCCCTAAAAAATATGATGTTCTAAACCGGGATTGTCCCCTAAAAAATATGATGTTAAAAATTTAGGCTACGCCTAATCTATTTTTAACCTGATAAAAAATGAAAATTACCGATTTTACAAACACGAACTTAATAATTTGTCCCATTATCAGCACTGTATTTTTTTAGTAATAAACTGCTCTTTTTCCTTATTTTCCTTATATGTATCTACCTTCGGCTTTTTACAGCTGCTACCGTCTTCCCGTGCCAAACTTCCAAAGCCTACGATCATCAGCATATTCAATGCTTAAACCTCTTGCTTGCATTGCTATCCTTATGCTTTGCTTCCAAGTTAACTTCGGTCTTCCTTTTTTTCTTCTTTTCGATCGATTGTCATTGTTTCGGTAATCTCTTGTTTTCCATTCTTAAAATATGTCCTAACCATTTCAATTCCTTATCTTCAATTCTGTCAATTATGTTTTCTTCTGCTTCCACTATGTTTCTAATTTATTTATTTCTAACATGTTCTAATATTGACTTGTTAGTACTTCTGTGTAAATAATACATTTCTGGAGCTATTGGTCTATTCTTGTAGTATTTATGATTGTCCACACCTCGCTTCCATGTACTGCAACAGATTCCACCAATGTTTTACCAATATATTTTTTGGTACCTTTCCAAACATGTTTATCCCACCACCATATAGAATTTCACGAAAATATTATTTTTCTACTCAATTCAATTCTATGCCTACACCTTCAATGCTATCTATAATTATTCTCAAATATTTAGTTGTTTCCCTTGCTTTATTTGAATTCGTTCTTAAAACATTAAAGTTTCTCTTTCATTGTTCTTTTTCCTTTCTTATTTTAATCTGCGTTGCTGAATTTAAAAGAAATTAACAAATTTCTATTTATATAGCAAATTAATAATACCGTACAAAATCTACAACTAACACAGGTAGGAAATTAGAAAAAGCTTCTGAACTTAGAACTCAGTTTACCTGGATAGGGGACCGAATTTAACCTACCACATAGGATCTGAATTTGATCGGGTCCCAATTTTTATTTTCACAATTGTAAACAATTTATACTAATTAGTTTTCTTCTCATGGAACAGCCAGAACAGATAAAGAAAAATGGATATCCAGCAGAATCACACCAAGTCATCACAGAAGACGGTTATTTTCTCACGATGCACAGAATACCTTCCAGTCCTAAATTCCCTACAAACAAGAAAAAGCCTGTTGTATTTCTTCAGCATTGGTTCGGAGGATCATCAGCAGACTGGGTCTTCTTTGGTCCAGAAAAGTCTTTAGGTAAGTGCATACATAATATACAGTGTGCACAGATTTTGATGACACGATTCGCAGGTTACAATGTATGCAACGACGGATTCGCAGGGATTTGTCGGGATTTTCTCGGGGTTCTCCCATTTTTCGAATTTCGTCCCACCAACACACTCCCAATTCCTCTTCCCTTCCCCTTCATATCATTTCATTTTCATTAATTCATTTCATATTAGCTTTCACCTTGTCTCATGTAAGGTAAAAATAGCCTGGTTTAGTAAACCATAGGCGACATAATGGGGTACAATCATATAATTCTTCATGACCCGAGCCTATGTTAACTTAGGGCAGCATAGGGCCAAACGGACAGTTTTAGTCTCTACTAGAGGCCTTTGGCCCAGCCCAAATAAATGGCTGTATGAGTTATGCTTGATATGTGTCGAACCAGCAACACACAACAGACTGCTATCACCTTAGAGTACATTTCATCTCGTTCATTCCATAAACTAAATATGGGTAACACATGCATATTCATTGCCATCAGGTTGTCATTGCAATATTTCCGGTATTCTCTCCAGCATTGGCGTTACTGGAACCCATTTCTAAGGTTCGGGCGCCTAGAAGGCGTCGTTAGGCTGCCCCGATGTTATATAACAGGTGATGATGGTAACGATGCGCCAGGAGAGGCCTTAATCCTAAACTTAATCTAATGAGATGAATATGATATGGCCAGGTGGAGTTCGGGGCAGGTGAGGAAAAACCCCGAAAAAACCTCACCCAGGAAACATTCACGAGAATCGAACTCGGGCCCACTGCGTCGGAAGGCAGCACGCTACCTCGAGACCCCAGCAGTGGACAGATGGGCAATACAATAAACCAAAAATATGGTTGCCGTATTGGGGTCCAAAAACCCGAACACATCTCTAGTAATGTATTGTCTTGAACTGGTTATTTTTTTTTCAGGATATTTACTGGCAGATGCTGGATATGACGTATGGCTGGGAAATAACAGAGGAAATACGTATTCAAGTAACCACACTACATACTCTATCACAAGCCACAAATATTGGGATTTCAGGTAAATATGATAAGTAATACCACGAGTGATTTCGAATTTATCTAGAGAATTTTGAAATCAAGAGTGGCATTTATTAGGACTATTTAACGAATAAAATTAAGCTGTTTATTCACAAATCATTATTTAAATATAATTATTTTAAAATATTTATATATTTAATGTAAACGGCGATGTTTAAAAACAAATTAGAAACGATTGGTACACTTCATTTGCTTCTTTTGTTCGTCACTGCAACCAGATCATATTATTTATTGCCAAAGGAACGCAATATTGTAAGAATGCACTCTAGTGGAGAAAAAATGAAACGCATCAAACTGTATATTAATTCATTTCTGATGACCTATGTCAATTATATTTTTGTGGAATGTTATTGTCTGGGAAAAAATACATTTAATAAAGTGCAAACAGTGTTTTTTCTTGTGGTATAATCAATTGCTACAAATGTTTTTATATTAACTCCCGCATGCACTGTGTGTTGACATTCATGCACTATATATATATATATATATACAATTTGGTAGCCGTATTTCTTACAGAGTCGCTCACTGCAAAATAATGCTATGACCTATTCAGAATGTTAAAAAGGAGGTGCTTTCTTTATTATGATAAACTTCAGTTGGTAAATTCTAGGCGAAACGCGAATGTGATTGGTTGTAAATAAAAAATCATTGAAACGTGATTGGTCATTGACTCCCATTTGGGGCATGAGTTAGATAGTCAAATTAATCTTACATAAAGTTTGATATTAAAACAAAATTCTATCTGTTCAACAGAATATAGGCCCCTAAATACCTTCATGTGTCCAAAATTATAATTACATACATAGTGTTCTGGCAGGAGCAGGTCTTTCAATGCAAACTCAGCATTCACTATATCCTTAACGCAGCTTTCATTTTTGTATCCGCATACAAATAGTTTATTTTAATATCGTCTGTCATGTTATGTCTTTTTCTGCCTCTATCTATCTTTCCGTTGACCATTCCCTCTACGGCATCCATCAGCAGGCAGTTTATTCTTAGTTAAGGCCAATCCTATTTATTTTACTCTTCTTTACGAGTTCCAGCATTGTTCTTCCTTCACCCACTCTGTCTAGCACATCTTTATTTATTATTTTCTCTGTCCATTTTATACGTTCCATCCTTCTCCATATCCACATATCTAAAGCTTCCAGTCGCTTTTCCTCATTCGGTCGTAATGTCCAAGTCTCTGCACCATACAATGCTACGCTCCGCACGTAATTATTTTGGCTAAGGTCCGAAGAAAATGCTTCTCTTCTTGTTAAAAGCTTATTTTGCCGTTGTTATCCTATGCTTTACTTCTTGACAGCAGTTCATGTTACTACTGATAGTACAATCCAAGTACTTGAAGCTCTCCACTTGCTCAGTGGCCTCATCTTTATTCCCATGTTTATCTTCCTTGGTTTCCTTCCAATAATCACGGCCAACGTCTTATTTATATCTATCTTCGTCACATAATCCTCGCACTTGGCGTTTGGCTCCATCAGAATGTTCCTCAGTGTCAATGCATCTTCAGCAAACAAAGCCATATCATCAGCAAATCTTGTGCACTTAATTTTTTTTCCTCTCATGTTTATGCCTCCCGTATTCCTGAAGCAGTTCTTCATTTGGTCTCCCAGGTAGATGTTGAAAAGAGTAGATGACATCCTTGCCGTAATTAGAGCTAGGAATTATATGAAATTTCATATTTTAAACTATTAGTCACAGAACACTTATAACGGGAAGAGGCGGGACAATGGAGTTTTATCTCTCAGGGTTGTGGATTTCCGTCGGGGGGATAAGACGCGGAGCGAACCAAGGACACTACGTACTATTAAGGAGGCTTTCCAAGACATAAACTGATGTCAATATAATATATATTTATTAATAAAATGTAGCACAATGGGCGATCAACTGTTCACATACACTATCCTGAGTATGGATATATTGCACTTAATGGGATTCTGATATTAGTGCTTCGGAAATTACAGGTGCTAATAGCGGTCAACACCGGACCGATTTCATTAATATAATGGCGAACCTATCGCGTTTAAAACACTGATTAATAACTGGTCTTCACTCGACCTATAGGAATTTATTCTGTGGATATAACACACGAATATTACAGGATCGCCTGTAATGCGATCAGCACACTGATGATTTTAAGATTAACTTTAAATGGCCGCTATTTTCCGGCCTAACACTTTTCTAAGCGGCTAATAGATCGCTTGCCTGCGACCGGCGATATATGTGTCCTCACTGCCGCGGGACTTGATTAACAACACTCCACTCCACTCCACTCCACTCGGGAGTCATACCCAGAGTACTCTCTCATTACTTGGAATATATCCATACTCCTTCTTAAGAACACAATTTCCGAAACCAATATTCTCATTGGCTGGAACATACAATCAACATAGGCTTATATAGAAAAAGTCTTACTCGCAGAATAACTCCCTTAATATTTAATTATGACTCTAATTGGATATTAGAGTCCCCACTCTACTTAAACATGAATCTCGGGGAAATCATAGGCCTCGTATTTCCAGGGTGTGTTTTTCACACTGCTTATGAGTAGTTAGGCTAACTTGCTATAGTTAGCTAACGAGACCGGAAGTCGGTCATTAATCTAAATAAAAAACAGATGGACATAGATTTTTGCTACTGTCTCCATCTCATTAGGGAGGTGGTGGTTTTCAACACCGAAGACTGGCCGTCATTTATCTTAAGGGAAGGATGACTTCTATAGCCGGAAAAGGGATATTTCCTAGTCTCAAGCAGTGAGACCTTTTTACAAAAGAACCAATTCGCTCCGGCTGTAAAACAATTTAAGCTACACATGTGTTGGTTTTAAACTTGAGACACAAAGACAGAAATATCTTCTTTGATATTTACTCAAGCGTAACAAATTAAGTAAGAGGTTCTCACGAGACCTTTTGGACAGTGTAACTACATATTAGTTAAGCCGTCTACACGTGTTTAATAATCAAAAGTTAATTAGTACGAATAATATTGCTACACATTGAGCAAAGTACATTTACATTTTATGATGTGTAGAATCAATTAAGAATTTCATATTTCATAATATTTTGGCAAAATATTGATATTTTAGTGAAAAATTCATACTCCTTCATATTTTTCAACTTTCAAATTCTGTATTTTATTTCAACAAAAGTTCTAGAATGTGTTAAAAATGTTTTGAAAACTGTAGTTCTGACTTTTTTGACAATATAATACAGTAAACAAGTAAAAATTCATCTATATCCCATCCTGAACTAGTTAGATGGATTTGATAAAATAAACAATTGGATGAGAATACATGGAATGACCAACTTAGATGGAAGCTTTTGTTCGAAACTCGATTCCCAGAGCAAGACCACGAACCTAGATACACATGTTGAACAACAATGTTAGAATAATAACCACCTATCATTCTCTAGTCAGATAGCAGCCAGTTTCTCTTGCTACCTAAGGACAGTCCTCACTTTGTGAGCGGATTATAGCACTAAATGTAGGAATGACTGTTCATGCTAATCTTGAAGCAATGCTGTATAACTGTCTTATTTCACACTTTCCGAAATTAGTAGAATTCTTGCACGTAAGGCCAACATTATTCTTATTTACATCAAACTATCAACTTATCGCGATGCAATTATAACCCCTAACATCGTGTGAAATGGAGCATACTTCTTTATCACACAAATCAATTTTGACAAACAGGCATTATAGTTTGCTATCATAAAACATAGTAAAAGCTTTAAACTGTATATAATGAACCGAATTCATAATTGGATTGTTCTAAGCACAAGTAGATCAAGACTACGCATTATGCTAGACCCATTTCATGAAAATACTAATGTTAAAATAATTCTAAATACATTTCACCAAGTTCGTAGTTGAAGATTAAATCTAACTGCAATTGCAGAGACAGTTTTAAACACTTCCTAGAATTAATAGTGGATTAATTGGTCTTCCGGTTTCTGAACCATTTAGTTTAATGTTACTGTTGCATTTGCATCAGCTGAAGTTCTACATAAATAGCAATAACGTAAACTGTAACCGTGTAAATTTTGTCAGTGAAATATTCTTCATACAAGCTTATATGTTTTGGTGATCTTGTTTTGTTTCTTGTATATGTTTGGATTTCATAATTGGATATAATTGAATAAATTAATGATAATATTTTATCTATAGAACCGCCCTGTATTGATTTATTAAGGTGAAGTGACCCCACGACAGTCTTAGGCGGCCCTTGGGGTAGTGGGAGGTTGAGATTCATATCTGTTAGACAACCACCACAAGATGTGTGCCAGGTCATTGGCTCTACGTGACGGCCGCCTTTGCCCTTAGAATATGCATTTGGTACTCGTTTCCGTTAAGAGTTGAGTCAACTCCAGGGCCATGATGCTGCCAGAAACTTTGGTCCGGCTAAAAATCCTGGCTCTACTCGAACCCAGGACCTTCCCTCAAACAACAACTCTTTAGCTTTACCCATTAAAATTCATTCAAATCAAGGATATGGTTCCATTCGGTCAGAATTTATGGGAAAAACTCATTAAAATGAAAATCCAGATAATATTTTATTTCTTGAGCCAGAAATAAGGCCTGCTTGTTTCATTTATATGCTAGTACTTACACCTATAAATTATACAGGGTCTAAGTATATAAATGTATGTAAAAAGTTTAAAAAATAGTAGCTTCATAATATGTCTATGTCATAATTTTCGTATGTTTCATATTTTGTTATTATGATTTTATATTTTTGTATAATTTTTGTTTCATATAATTCCTCGCTCTACTTACAAAGTCCTGCTACCAAAACAAAGTAACGTAGCTCTTAAACTAGTCGAGATAGAGACATACGGTTTTTTTGCAATGTATTCTACGTCTCTCAAAGTTTTGTTTACAGTTGTTGCAGACTGTGATTTAGACGACAATGACGACACCACAGGAAAAGACCCAATGTGTATAATGTTGAGTGATTCCGGGTTATGTGGCCGTGGTCCGTAGTTGGTGTTGATACCAGACGTTTCGCCCTCAACTGCGGAGGGCATCTTCAGTGGCGAGTGCTTCTAGGCGTGTTTCCTGGTCGGAAGATCTACTTAGAGTGAGCGCTGCGGACGTTGTGGACGTTGTATTAGTGGTGGGTGCAGGGTGAGTGGGCGTGGCTCTTGCTGATTGGCTAATGGTCGTCTCCTTGTTGTCCCTAGTGTTAATGCATTTATTTTTTAGTGTATGATAAATCAGCTGTAGCAGAACATGCCATTATGAATGGACACCAGATTCTATTCGACGATACACAAGTTTTAGCCACAACTTCCTACTATTTCCCTAGATTATACCGAGAGGCTATAGAAATATACAAGCATAAGGGAAATATCAACAGAAAAGAGGAAGGTATCAAACTGGCTAAGGCCTGGTATCATACACTAGAAAATAAATGCATTAACACTAGGGACAACAAGGAGACGACCATTAGCCAATCAGCAAAAGCCACGCCCACTCACCCTGCACCCACCACTAATACAACGTCCACAACGTCCGCAGCGCTCACTCTAAGTAGATCTTCCGACCAGGAAACACGCCTAGAATCACTCGCCACTGAAGATGCCCTCCGCAGTTGAGGGCGAAACGTCTGGTATCAACACCAACTATGGACCACGGCCACATAACCCGGAATCACTCAATATTATGATTACCGGCCGTGAAAGCCTGCATTCAACCCAATGTGTATGTTGGTATGTTGAATCTGGCAAATCACCAGTTCCCTCATATCCGAAGGTTATGACTGGTTAACATGTCCAGACACAAAGAAAGTCGTTTCATCAGAGAACATCACCCTCTGCAGGTACGCATTGTCTTCATCAATTGAGTTCAACATGGAATCAGGAAATTCAGCACGCCGAAGGAAGTCAGTTGGCAGCAACGCTTCCTGAACATGAAGCAGCGTATGGAGGACTTTATGAATGGTTGATTTCGGTAAATGCAGTTCCCATGAAGCACGAACAACCGATTTTTGAGATCTGAGTTGAAATGCAAGTTGTCCATTCTCGATAGTTTCTTGGCTCACACCTGGTCGTCCACTCAGTGGCAAGTGCATTACACAGCCAGTCGCTAGAAATTTCTCGGCTCATCTAATTATGGATGCTTTGGATGGAGGATCTCTTCCATATTACCGGCGGAAATACTTTTGAACAGTTATTAGTGATTTACCAGACTCAGCATACCACCGCACACATTGGGTATTTTCCTGTGGTGTTGTCATTGTCGTTTAAATCACAATCTGCAACAAATGTAAACAAAACGGGAGACGTAGAATACGTTGCAAAAACCGGGTGTCTCTATCTCAAACAGTTTACGAGCTAAGTTACATTGTTTTGGTAGCAGGACTTTATGGACACCCTCTACTTTAAACTCTTTCTTCCATTCATTCCTATCTTCCTACCTCCTTCCTCTGGTCGACTCCTCGTCCTTGATTTAATCTCCCGAATTCTAAACAACCTTCGGCCAATCCCTTTTCTTTGTCGCCTGGAGAGCCCAATCTAGAATTATTTTAGGTAATCTCTTACCTAAATTTCGGGGATACTGTTCACACAATGCCACCTACATAAATTCAAATAAAAAACGAAAAAATAAAACACACATACATATATATATATATATATATATTTCACATCCTTCAAATCATAAGTAATGTTAACCTGCACTTTGTTCTTGGTCTACCTACTGGACGTTGTTCATGTTTCCAAACTCAGACAACCACGTTAGAGATTTTACTGCAAGTTGTAATGAATAACAACTGAACTGGCTTCAATATCCAGGCATGCGTCTAATTTGGAAGAGAGAATCTGAGATACCATAGGCCCTATATGTCTGAATCTAAGGCACACGCAATTAGAGATGTAAGAAAATAAAAAAAATAAAGCAATAAATATATATAAGTGTGGAGGACCGTATTAAATTAAATCTATAAGTAAAATGATTTGTACATGCGATTGAGAATGACAGTGCTGGTCTCCTTTAACTCAACACATTTTTCGTATTGTTTACGTCAATTCCATGTGGCTACATGCGACTTATATAATAACTATTTATAACCAATTTGATTTGTTGGAGACCAAATGCCCTTGATGATAGACATTTTGCAAATTCCACAAGAAATGATGATTTCGAAGGTCATCAAGTAACTTCTGATGAATCAGATACTAAATATGTTCATAAGTTTAAACACTTTTAATGTAATTTTCTTTGTATGTCATTTTTTATAATAAGGTTTTTACAAGTCACACAGGTGTTAAATATTATTTTTTTCTTTTTTATTAAGTGTCTCTTTCTTTACTTATATTTAGGTTTCCTTCAATAACAGGCAAGTTAAAAAAAAGGCAGAAGCTAATTGGGGTTTCTGATCTTTGATCTGGTCAAAAACCCTGATGGAACTGATATTTAACCTCTGGGGTGAATTTCGGTGACGTCCAGAGAGTCTAAATTAGCCAAATCCACTCTCCTCACCTCCAAGTTGGTCCATCGGTATCTTCTTAAGACCTTTTATGATTTAAGATGCAAAAGAAATAGTGGAGTATGGAAAGAAACGGGAAGCTACCACATCTACATGTATCTAGTAAAGGTGCATATGATGTAGGCATATATATATATATATATATATATATATAAATTTCGTTACAAATAAAATATTTAACACACACACACACACATATATATATACATAATACATAAAAATTAATGTTCGTTTGTTTGTTTATTGTTTGTTCGTACTTTATGCGCGGCTATACCGTTCATCCGATTGTGATGTTTTTTTTTGCAAAATGTTCAGGAGATTCCCGGGATGAACATAGACTATAAGAGAGTTGTGATACGTAACTCCTACATCCTTAAAAAATCGCCCTTTGTAGTGGAAAATGTGAAAAAAAAGTAGCTCTTTGGACGCTTAAATGGCTTGGCTGCCTAAACTGTAACAAATACACAGAATTGAATATCTCTAAAAGCTCTACAAAAAAGTCCGCGATAGCATTATTTATCTCATACGGATAACTCACAATAACCATTTTTGTCTTTCATTGATGCCAAGAAGATCGAGACAAATTAGCAGATTCCTGTGCAAGCTTAGCAGCACATAGCGAGTATTCTTTTACGGAAAACTCAAAATAACGAAATTTATCTTTTAGCTCATTTATGCCAAGAAGATCGAGATAAATAGATTCCCGGGCAACACCGGGTAATCAGCACAGGGAATCTTAAAATAATTACGATGTACATTTATAATTATTTTTAATTTTACTTATTCTACTAATCATAAGAAGTAGATTAATTTTGTCTTGCAGCTCATTTATGCCAAGAAGATCGGGATGAGTAGATTCTCGGACAACGCCGCGTAAACAGCACGGGGTATCTAAAAGCAATTACGATATAAATTTTGCCCCATATTATTTAAACGAACATAAAACACATTAATTTTCGTATTTCATCTTATTTACAGTATGTCAAGAAGATCGGGATAAGTAGATTCTCGGGCAACGCCAGGTCATCAGCACGGGGTATCTAAAAATATAAATTTATAATTATTTTTCCATCTACTTATTCAACTAAACATAAAAGCACATTAATTTTCATTTATTTAGGTGTAGCTGCGTACGCCGGGTATTAGCCAGTATATTGAAGTTTAACAATTATAATTAAAAATTGTTGCATTTTTAGTCGCTCCAAAATGATTTCCGGCAATAGAGAAGAGTTGTCCTTCTCAATCGCATATACAAATGTCATGCGCCACTGTCTTTCATTCAACAGACATGCCATGCGCAGCTACTCTCTCGTGCATCTTTGCTAACTCCGATTTTAAACTTTAAAGCGTGACAATACTATTTCATGACCCTTTATTGCAGGCAATACTATACCATCCTGTTTGTAATTAATTTACCTTTATTTTGATATGTATTTCGATTGGTAAACAGATCAGTGCAGTTACTTATATCAACTTACCTGCTTGCCAGGTACTCATGGCCAGAAACGAGTAGGCAATACTACCTATTCTCTGTCGTAAGAAGCACACTTTGACATTTAACTTCCGAATGTATTACTCCGCGTAGCACTTGTAAGAGTGCGATCGAACTCTGTCAGCTGTTTGTTACAAACCGATAAATTAATGCACAACAATCGTTTTAATTTTTAATGTTGCAGGTTGTATTAACATTTACAATGGTATGTCGACAATTAATTAAATTATAATTGTTAATATTAAACAAATTAATTCAAATCAAACATTTAAATTAAAATAACCGAGTTAAGTTAACATAAACTACCCGACAGCCGCCATATTTGTAACTGACATTCAACTTCCTCTCAATAATCATTCAGTTTCAAACAAAGGAGAATTTTTAGTTAGTCTTCGACCTTCGAAGAAATATGTAGGTACCTACTGCATTCTGATCAACTATAGTTAACATAAATAGCTTTAAATACGTAATTAAATTAATCGAGTACATAATATATGTTTTCGCTTCCGCTGAACTGTGCTTAGATCATGAACGAATCGCAGTAACTGCAGCAGTCATGTGCTTCGTGGATTACCCGCCCATTTATTTTCCTGAAGTGTATTTCTTAGGCTGGACAAAAATAGGCATATTCTTTATGTTCAAACTCATGGTTAAAATTATACTTGTTCGGTAAACAAGTGAATGAAACATCAGAAAAAAGTTAATTTTAATTAAAGATAGCCATGAACATATTTTAATAGGCAGGTGTTTCTGGAGGCATTCGTCTATATTCGAGGTTTAATAAAAAATATGTTTCATCCGGTAAACAGATGGGTGAAGGTCGACCTCTCTTCGGATCCTGTATTATTTCACTTTCTACTCTAGAACATTCAGATAAAGTATGGAAGACTGTCTGATCTGTTACTCGACACGTACACATGGGAAAGTCCTTGATTTTAAATCTATAGAAATATGTCAATGTATGTGTGGAGGAGGAGACTTGATGGCCTTGACTTTCCCAGTTTAAATAAATGAATGTTAACAATAACAACAACAATAATAATAATAATAATAATAATAATAATAATAATAATAATAATAATAATAATAACAATAATAATAATAATTTGACTTCCCAACTCCTTTCAGAAATCCGTTAAACTGAAAATATATAAAACTATTATTCTACCAGTTATATGGATGCGACACATGGACTCTTACTTTAAGAGAGGAAAGGAGATTACGAGTACCGGTATTTGAGAATAAAGTTCTTAGGACAATTTTTGGACCAAAGAGAGATGAACAGACAGGTGAATGGAGAAGACTGCATAACAGTGAATTACATGGTCTTTATAGGAGCCAGATATAATGAGAACAGTTAAGTCTCGTAGACTGCGATGGGAGGACATATGGCACGAATGGGAAATGAAAGACGTGCATGAAAGCTTCTTGTAGGAAAACCAGAGGGGAAACGCCCAGTTAGTGGACCAAGAATGAGATGGAAGAATAACATTAACTATGATTTGAGGGAAGTAGATTATACAGGGGATATTAGAAACATTGGCTCAGGAAAGGGATATATGGAGAGCTTGTGTCCGTATTTCGAGCGCTGTGGTCTCGACATAGCGTGACTGCCATGTACTTAGTGGGCCCGAGTTTGATCCCGGCACATAAACCTTTTGTGAGAGATGGTTTTTTTCGGGGTTTTCCTCACCTGTAAGACAAATGTCAGGAACCTTAAGGCCCAGAGGATTCTCGAACATAATCTGGCCATCATTATCAACATTAACATAGTCGCCATGTTTAGTGTGAATGTGTGTTTCGTCTTAATATTGTGTTGTTTCGGAGGAGGCCCTGGCATTGAGCTGTTCACTCATTCGGGGAGACCCTCCACGTCCTTGTGTGGTAAAAAAATTATGTATCTGATCCATAGTTAAAATCCCTCTCCCGGCACATCGTGGCACTGTAAGACCCGAGTGGCGCGTTACACGTACAAGTACCTGTAAGGTGAGAGGTTAAACTGCGTCAATGGAATGGAATTATTATTATTAATATTAGTCTATTATTATTATTATTATTATTATTATTATTATTAGGCTATTGTTATTTTTTGTAAGCCCTTGTTTCCCTCAACGTGATTTAGGCGCTCTCCCTCTACAGGGAAGAAATTGAAACATACTAACTTTAGTTACTCTTGTTTTCGTATCCATCCATCCATAGTAATTCTGCCCGAAGGCAGGTCCTTCGCTGCAATCATAACATTTTCATGCTATGCTTGCAGCTTTACTAGGGAATTGTAGGTGTGATAGCTTCCCGTTGCTTTCCACACCGGTGAAGGATGATGATGATGATGATGATACGGATGATGATGATGATGATGATGGACATATGATTTCGGGGACCGTTTGGGCCCTAAAGTTTTCCTGACATTTGTCTTACAGGTGAGGAAAAACCCCGATAAAAACCTCACCCAGAAAAACTACCCGAACCGGGGATCAAACCCGGGCCCGCTGCGTGACAAGGCAGCACGCTACCTCGAGACCACAGCGGTGGACTGTTTTCGTATAGATGTCATTATTATTTTTATTATTATTATTATTATTATTATTATTATTACTATTATTATAACCCTCTGGTTTTCCATTTTGTAACAGAGCATGCCATTATATCTTCACAGGACAAAAAGGCGTAACTCAGTGGTGTTAAACTGTTGGTATATACTAGTGATATATTATTAGGCGATAGCGAGGAGATACCAAGGACCAACACGCGAATTCTATTGAGTAAGACAAAGAAATTGGGCAGGTAGTAAACGCCAATTAAACTAAAATATGGTCATACATACATCATATAATGGAAATAGACAGTTAACGCAAAATAAGAAAAGTTATGAAGAAGTGACAGATTTCAAATACCTAGAACAATAATTACTAATAGGACTCAGATGCAGAAATAAATTTAAAATGAACTCAATTCTGAAAATGCAAGTAATTATGCATTACAAGGAATTTTGTCGTCAGAACTTCTTTCAAAAATGATAATCTGGAAAGAAACCTATATGGCTCTACAGCCATAGGACTTGGTCTCCACAATCACCCTCTTCTATTCATTCCTGTTCCTAGCCAACAATTAACAATGCCTTACTCCCACATAATTTTTTGAAGAAGGTCTTAGTACTAGTACATCACAATGCTTCTCTGGGAGAAATATTTCAAGGCATATTTCGGCATGCAAGAGAAACTAACAGGCATAACTGTGAACTACAGTCTTTATAAGAAGCCAGATATAATAAGAACAATTAAGTCTCGTAGACTGCGATGGGCAGGACATGGCACGAATTGTGAATGAAAGACGTGCATGGAAGCTTCTTGTAGGAAAACCAGAGGGAAAACGCCCAGTTGGTAGACCAAGAATGAAGTGAGAGAATAACATTAACCATGATTTGAGGGAAATAGATTATACAGGGAATGATTGGAAAATTTAGCTCAGGATAGGGATGTATGGAGAGCTTATGCCCGCGCGGCCATGAACCTACTGGTTCGATAGTGACAGTGAGTTAGTTAGTTAGTTAGCTAATGGTTGGCAATTATTTTGTGTAAATATTGAATAATTTATTTTGTTTCAGTTTCCATGAGATGGGTGTCTACGACCTGCCAGTTGTGATAGATTATATCTTAAATAAAACACGGGAGCCAAATCTTTACTATGTGGGAATTTCTATGGGAACTACAATGTTCTTCATATTTGCTTCGGAAAGGCCCGAGTACAATCGTAAAATAAGACTCATGATTGCTTTGGCGCCAATGGTTTTTGTGGACAAAAGTACATCATCAATTTTTGCAGGACCTGTGAATACAGTAAGTAATATTAGTATATTACGATGCGAGGTTAGGAAGTGGTTTTTACAGAAGCGAGGAGCGAGGTTTTCAATTTCCGAGATTCTGTTAAACAATTCACAATCGTGCGTTGTACATTATTTTTTGCGCGATATTGTATTCAAAATAATAAATAATAGTAAAATAACAGCATATTTGTTGGAAATATTTGCGATCATTATAAACAACTGACTAACGTTAAACGGGCAATGTTTATTATTTGAGACTATAGCAGGCCGTTACATCACTCAGTCATAAAATGGCGGCAAGTACGTATTTATTGTTTTATATTGTTTCAAACAAAGTTCACTTCATTTAAAATGCAGTGATTTGTTTCATAAAATGTATATTAACACAACATTTTTGATATATTTTTGTATATACAATGTATGTAGTATACATAAAGGGCAGTGGTTTTACTTCCCGCATCTAGGCCCATGCCACCACCCCTTGGGATACCTTGGTCTTAATGACTATACTCCCAAGTCCCAGACTTGTCCTCACTATCTAGCTCGCGTCCACATTAAAGAGTTCTCGGGCTTGAAAACCAAAATACCTCTAGGGAGAAGGTGTTGGGAGTTGCAACTTCTGGGAATTGCTGAGCTTCGTAGTCGTCAGGTCGCTCATTCCTGACGACCCCACAGTTGGTCCACGGGCTCCTTGAGCTAGCCGGGAGGACTGCTGCCGCAGATCCACCGACCGTTCCCCTGTTCTGCCTCCAGGGACGTATCCTGCAGCCGTTGTGAGACCGGCTAGGGCCTGATTCAACAAGCCCCACAGTGTGAGACTTTAGTACATCCAGGTGCTCATCTCCTGGTGACCCCACAGTTTGTCCACGAACCCGTAGGCTGAGCCAGGAACCAGTACAGTTGCTCCCCTCTGCACTGGTCCGAGCCGTGTCCTGGTGTGCCCCCAGGGACGTGTCCTGTTGCAGTTGTGGTCCAGCACGGAGCTCGCAAGCTCCAACAGATGAGCAATAGTACGGCAAGGCGTTCAACTCCTGCCGACCCCACTAATGGTTCACGAGTCCCTTGGACTTCGCCGGGAGGACTGTCTAGCAGATCCACCGACCTTTCCCCCAGTGCACCAACTGGGGACGTGTTTGGTTGCTGAAGTGGGCCCAGCCTGAGCATTTACTTCCCGCACGAGGTTTGTAATATTTAATATTACAGTATAGTTATTAAGGTTGGCAACCCTGAAATGTAGGATGTTCTTTCACTCATGGTCGTCATTGCTGTAAGTACGACAAAACGTATTATCGCGCAAAAATGTATATATTTTTTTAAATTTATTTACGAAGATTTGATATCTACTGGCAAACTCGGAAGGGATGTAGATGTAGCTATTTGGGCAGTACCCAATACAGAATGTTGAAAACATTTGTTTGGTATTTATATGTTATTTGTTCATGTTATCTTTTACAGACCTATATCATTCTCTACTGCATTGGTTATTTGTGTATGTTAGTTTGAGTTTAATATTTTGAAATTTTCTCCTAAATTTATATTCCTTTATATTACCTACTGTAGTTAATTACTTTCTTTATTGTGGTATTAATCTATTACATTTTTTTTAATATTTAAAGGAATTGACACTCTGAAGTTTATTTCTTCTGCTGAAGTTTATGAGTAAGTTTTTTTTACTAGTAGAGGTTACCAGCCTCTAGCCAAACCCCTCTTCCTGGAAGACAGGGGTCTGCAATTTCGGAGTGTTCGTCTCCTAGAGAAGTTGCCTTCACTACGGCTTTAGGGACTTCTCTTCTCCCTACGTAACCCTGTGGACGGGGCCCTAACCAGGTACTACCCACTAGGCGAGTGGGACCTGGAGCTCACAAAAGGGCAGGGGCGCCTACTCCCTGGAATGGACTACCTCTTTCAAGGGTACCACTCTGACAAAAATGGAAGCAACACATAGACAGAATGAATGATGATAGATATCCAAAACAAATAACAAAATACAAACCTAAAGGCACCCGAGATGTAAGCAGACCTAGAAAGAGATGGGCTGAAGCCGGAACGGGTCAACAGACCTAATCCATGAATGCAGATGATGATGATGAAGTTTATTTTAATTAACAGAGAGATAGACTTTCTTTCCCGAATTTTGAAATTCTCGGGGTAAGAAATCTGAATTTGGAGTTTATCGGTCAGCCAACAAATTGAGCAGAAATCAACCAACAGGATCAACAACCGCCGATTCAACAGTTATAAAGAATTGATAATGATATATAAGATCTGAAACCGATCTTCAAGAAATCTATAAATATGAGGCGAGTCCTAAAAATTGTGACTTCTTCTTCTTTCTTCTTCACGGTTTAGGCTTTTTGCTAGTCTGTTTCGGCATCTAATTACTGCTCTTTCCATCTTTTCTTTGGTCTTTCGAAACTTCTTCTTCCACTTGGTGAATACCGTAGTTGTATGCTGCTTTTGGTATTCTGTTCTCAGTCATCCTTGCTAAGCGTTCTTTCCACTTTGTTCTGTATTATGTGTTTAATTCCTCTACTTTTAGTTGCTTTCTTATTTCTGTTTTGTGGTTTTTGTCTGTTCTTTGATATCCCTATTGGTCTGAGGAATTTCATTTCAGCAGCTTGGATTCTGGCAAATTGTTGTTTTGTCACTGTCTATGTTTCGGATCCGTAAGTAATAAAAGGAATTTCCATTGTGTTGTATAATTTCATTATAGAAATGAACATATAAGATCAAAAAACCATCATAGAAAACAAACCTCTAGAACAAGTAACAAATTTTAATTATTTGGGTTGTAATTTTACTATAAACACAAAAACTGAAAGAGACATAAATATGAAACTGTCCAAGTTTCAAATAATATGCGGAACTATACCTAAAACATTAAAGAACAAAACAAGAAGAGATACTAGATTGAAGTTTTATAAAACATTGGCAGTTTCTGCATTACTGTAGGGGGGGGGGTGAAACTTGGGTAATGACCAAACAATTACAAAGGAGAATACAAAGCGTAGAAATAAACTTCCTTAGAAGAATAAAACACTGCACAAGATTGGATCGGATAAAAAATGAAGATATAAGAACAGAGTTAAATATAATCCATTGAATTGTAGAATAAAATAATATAGAGATAAATGATTTAGACATGTAGAAAGAATGAATGTAACTACGTTACCAAAAGCAGCATTTAACTACAAGCCAAGAGGTTCAAGGAATATAGGAAGGCCAGTAAAAAGATGGACAGAACAATTTTAAGACGGAACAGGCAATTTCACTAGCCCGTGAAGTGAAGAAATAGAAGGAAGAGAAGAAGAAGAAGAAGAGTATTATCTGGCTTTATTTTTCAAAGTTATTTTTAGTCAAAATTCTAACTCTATTGATTTAAATATAATCAACTGAGTTGGTGTTTACTTGATGAAAATCCATATTATAATAAATATGAAAATCAAATAAAACTACGTTTTATTTTTATTTAATTAATAGATTTAAATATAGCTCAGTTTGTATTATTATCCTTTGTATTATTCTTTGTGTGCCAGAGTGCGTTTTATATTTCGAAAATTTAGAATGGCTTTTGGTCATAATTACCTGGACAACCATGTACAGCGAGCGCATTGGCATATCCAGTAGTCCTCACTGCTCCTGATGCAATCTGGACTCATCATGAATTTTCAACAACTATATCTCTGCTCTGCTTTAAGAAGTGATAGCTTAGTCAACAAGTATGGGAAGCAAGACAAAAGCAGAGAGAATTAAAAAAAAGTCATTATGATGTAACCGTTCTATACCTTTGTGTGTTTTCTTTTTCTTTTTGCAGTTGTGAAGCTAATTATATTTATATCAATACGCCTGTATTAAATAAATAAATAAGTCTTAACCAATGCTCACAGAAAGTTGGCCCTTCGGTGATCTAGTGCACATAACGTGAAATGTTAATATATGCACTTTTTAGCAAGTGCCGTCGACCTCAACTGTGTTAAAAATTATTAGAAATTAGTAACTGTAGGCCTTTCGAAAGCCGACTTCCATCATCAGCAGAAGAAATACGCGCTATTAACTGTTGTGAATGTTGTACGACGTTTTAGATATTGACGGTCTTGAGGCGTCGTCGGTAGCTATGCTCCTTGCCTCAGGTCCCGAGTGTCGCGGGTTCAAACCTGGCCGGGATCGTTTTTTTTTAGGATCGAAAACCCCAAGGAGCAAGTCGTCCGAAAGGGACCTTAAGCTGTGGGTCCCGAGTCTGATGATATCCAGACTCGTATAAAATCCTTAAGGCTGAATAAAAATACATCCAAGCAGAATTTACATACTATCTCAATATCCAAATAAGTTATTAGTCGCCTGCTAAATGTTTCATTTAGTTGGTATGTTGACCGCATGCCATTCGTGACATCTATGTGCAAATAAGGCAACTAAATTAACTTGAACTAGTAACTCCTAACAAAGGAGAGTTTATGGCTCAACATTGGGCTACGACATTATATATATATATATATATATATATATATATATATATATATATTATATGAAAAGAAAAATAAATGCTTGAGTCGGGATTTGAACCCGAGTCTCTAAACTTTGTATGTTTAGCGCTCTAACGGCCTGAGCTACCCAAGTATTCCGACACAAACATACATTTTTCTTATATATGTAGTATTGTCAATTCACACAAGAGGTAGCGGAAATTTGTTCCGACTGACATCTAGTGGCTAACATAACAGTTAAGCAAATTTTTAAAGAGAATATTTACTTTATAGCAGTAACGCTTGTATATTTAGATGTTATTATATACTATATTTTTTACATTTGGCAATGAAGGCAAATATGATATGAAAAGAAAAATGAATGCTTGAGTCGGGATTTGAACCCGAGTCTCTAAACTCTGTACGTTTCGCGCTCTAACGTCTTGAGCTATATATATATATATATATATATATATATATATATATATATACTGCTTACAGATGGCTTGTGTGGAAACAATTTCCATGTGATATTTTGATAACATATCAAGATCAAAGAGGATGTAATTAATTTATACTTTATTTATGGTATTTTCAATTAATTGCATATATTAAATTTATTTATAGCTTACGAGTATTTTACGAATCACAGATGTGTATGGTATTAGAAGAGGAAAGGCAAATGAAATTCTTTCAAATTATGTGTGCACGGACAGAGCACTCAGAACTAACTGCGTTGATATACTGTTCTCCGTGGTTGGCTACGATCCTAAACAGCTCAACGAGGTAAGAAACTCGATCTATTGGCAAATTTGAAGGAATGAGATTACTGAGATTTTTTTAAGACATTCTTTAAATTTATTTTACAGAACATCGCCAATCCTATATAGTAGATATCACACACGTGTGTGTGTGTGTGTGTGTGTGTGTGTGTGTGTGTGTATGCTTCTGCTTGTGTGAGCCTGTAGATGTTCTAGCAACCATTGTTTTTATTTTTAAATCGACCAACTATTTTTCGAGTTTTACTATCACAAACGTATGAAGGCTGAAATTGCATATATAAAGATTTTCCGTAATAACCATTAATTCATGTATAATTGAATGTTTGTGTTTTACAGTCCATTTTGCAGAAGTTTCTAACATACTTTCCTGAGGCAATTTCTGTAAAATGTTTGTTGCACTATTTCCAGCTATACACAACAGGTATGTATTGCCTCATCATAACTGATGACAGCTTTTAGCATTTAAAAATAAGACATTTAGAAATAATACATTTAGCGGCTAAATTTTACAACATGTGACATGACTTCTTAAATTACACTGCTCAAAAAAAAATAGGGGATATTGTAGAATAACCTATTAAGACTATGTTTTTAGGAAGAGTATTAGATGCAATCACGTTCTATTACTCCAAAATAATGTAAACAAGAGTTTGAAGTCATTACGTAACCTCTGTACCACACCAGATGTCAAAGAGATCCTGATTAGGAATATGGCAAACAAACAAAGCAACATTAACATGGGTGAAAATGTTTCTTTAGTATGGTGTATGGTCTCCTCGAACGACCAGCACTGCCTCGCACCTGTGTGGCATTGATGCAATGAGGTTAGCAATGAGTTCTTGGGGGATACGTGGCCACTCTTCCATAAGAGCAATGTGCAGCTCTGGAACAGTTGTGGGAGGTACTGGTCTACCTACAATGCGCCTGCCTAATGCATCCCACACATGCTCAATCGGATTTAAGTCCGGGGAGGAAGCTGGCCATTGCATACGCTAGATACCCTCCACTTCCAGCATGTCGTCCACCAAGCCAGCTCTGTGGCGTCGTGCATTATCGTCCATAAAAAGAAAAGAATCACCTATGGCACCAGCATAAAGCATGACAAAAGGTCGGAGAATCTCATCTCTACACCTTACCGTAGTCAAAGTACCACCTTGGATGACGTAGAGATCCGTACGTCCACCACTACTGACTCCTGCCCACACCATCAATCCACCGCCACCATATGGGGATCTTTCACGTACAAAAGCTGGATTGTTTCGTGTCCCTTTTTCTCTCCAGATGAATACACGCCGACTATCACATTCCACGTTGAATCGCGACCTCAACAGAAAAAAGAACTGATCTCCATTCAGCATGCCTCCACCCACGATGTTCCTCCGCCCAGTTTCTGCGATCTCTACGGTGTTGTGGAGTTAACCTGGTACACACCATGGGCCTACGGGCATAGAGACCACTTCCATGCAGTCGATTAGGGAAAGTTTGAGTTGACACCCTGCGTCCTGTTGCTGTTTTAAGTGTATTTCGCAGTTGCGAGTTGGCATTCTGCTGTCTATTAGCGAACGGGCTGTTAACAAGAGGTGGGGTAACGGTCATCCCTTTGCTGTTGTCTGCCCTCGGTCGTACCTTGGTCTGGCTCTTCTGCTGGAACAGTATGTTCTTTGAAAATGATTCCATAGTCTGGATAATCACGCTTTGAGACACCCCAATGGCTTGTGCCACCTTTTGTTGTGTCGGTGCCAGCTTCCATCCGTCCTTTGGGCCCTTCCAAGCCATTGGTTCAGGTAAAGCACATTGTCGAGGACATCACTGTGCCTAAGGCAGGTCATTCATTACTTGAAAACTGGACTGGAGTTAAAGAACAGCAACCAAAAACTTCACCCCCACACCACCCTTTCACATCAATAGTACAGACACTGTCCTCTGGTGGTGGTACCGAGGTTATGTAACAACGTCCAAACTCTTATTTACAGTACCTTGGAGTAATTAGAAACGTGATTGCATTTAATTAATACTATTCCAAAAAACATAGTAGTTAATAGGTTATTCTACAATATCCCCTAAGTTTTGTGAGCATTTGTACCTCATAAACTTCTGCTCAAAATGTCAATCTTAGGGTTTCATGTTAAAATTATTTCCTACCAGTTGCAATTATATTTACATGCTTTCTTAACGTCTATTGTTGAATATAGTTTTTCACGATATTGAATCAAAAGAAGACGTGGCAGCTAGCTATATTTGATTTTAAGGAATATTCTGTTTTCCAGTGCAGCAAAACATAGAGTCTGCACTAATTAACGTACGCTAAAATAAAATCAGTGTGCATTCGTTCAATATGGTTCGAGTACCTTAAATTGAGTTAGGTTCACGGTTATTATGTCGGTATTTCTTCGCAGGTTAGGACTACTTACATTATGTTTGGTTAGTTATTAGATAGTGACCTTTCACAGGTTTGAGTACTTGAATTGCATTAGGTTAACTTTTAGACTCGGTATTTCACAGGTTAGAGTACTTAACTTATGTTTGATTAGCTTTCAGATAGGTCTTTCAGAGGTTAGAGTATTTAAATTGCTGTTATGTAGCTTTTAGACTGGTCTTTCACAGGTTAGAGTATTTAAATTGCATTACGTTAGCTTTATATTGGTATTTAACAGGATTAGAGTACTTAAATTGGGTTTGATTAGCTTTTAGATTGGTTTTTCACAGCTTACAGTATTTAAATTGCGTTATTGTTAGCTTTCAGATTGGTCTTTTCAGAGGATTAGAGTATTTAAATTGCGTTTATGTAGCTTTTAGATTGGTTTTTCACAGGTTAGAGTATTTAAATTGGTGTTTGATTAGCTTTATATTCGTCTTTCACAGGTTACAGTATTTAAATTGCGTTATGTACCTTTTAGATTGGTGTTTCACAGGTTAGAGTATTTAAATTGCCGTTATGTTAGCTTTCGATTGGTCTTTCACAGGTTAGAGTATTTAAATTGCGTTATGTAGCTTATAGATTGGTCTTTCATAGGTTAGAGTATTTAAATTGCGTCATGTAGCTTTTAGATTGGTCTTTCACAGGTTAGAGTATTTAAATTGCGTTATGTAGCTTATAGATTGGTCTTTCACAGGTTAGACTATTTAAATTGCGTCATGTAGCTTTTAGATTGGTCTTTCACAGGTTAGAGTATATAATTGCGTTATGTAGCTTTTAGATTGGTCTTTCAGGTTAGAGTATTTAAATTGCGTTATGTAGCTTTTAGATTGGTCTTTCACAGGTTAGATTATTTATATTTCGTTATGTAGCTTTCAGATTGGTCTTTCACAGGTTATAGTATTTAAATTGCGCTATGTAGCTTTTAGATTGGTCTTTCACAGTTTAGAGTATTTAAATTGCGTTAAGTAGCTTTTAGATTGGTCTTTCAGGTTAGAGTATTTAAATTGCGTTATGTAGCTTTTAGATTGGTCTTTAACGGGTTAGAGTAGGCCTACTTAAATTGGGTTTGGTTAGGTTTAGATTGCTCTTTCACAGGTTAGAGTATTTAAATTGCGTTATGTAGGTTTTAGATTGGTCTTTCACAGGTTAGATTACTTAAATTGGTTTTGATTAGCTTTAGATTGGTCTTTCAGAGGTTATAGTATCTAAATTGCGTTATGTAGTTTTTATTTTGGTATTTCAACTGTTACTAGTATTTAAGTTGCGTTATGTAGCTTTAAGATTGGTCTTTCACAGGTTAGAGTTTATTTTAAATTGCGTTATGCAGCTTTTAGATTGGTCTTTCACAGGTTATAGTATTTAAATTGGTTTTATGCAGCTTTTAGATTGGTTTTTCAAAGGTTAGAGTATTTAAATTGCGTTATGTAGCTTTTATATTGGTCTTTCACAGGTTATAGTATTTAAATTGCGTTATGTAGCTTTAGATTGGTCTTTCACAGGCTTTAGATTATTTAAATTGTGTTATGTAGCTTTTAGATTGGTCTTTCACAGCGTTTATAGTAGTTAAATTGCTTTATGCAGCTTTTAGATTGGTCTTTTCACAGGTTAGATTATTTAAATTGCGTTATGTAGCTTTTTATATTGGTCTTTCACAGGTTATAGTATTTAAATTGCGTTATGTAGCTTTTAGATTGGTCTTTCACAGGTTAGATTATTTAAATTGTGTTACGTAGCTTTTAGATTGGTCTTTCACAGGTTATAGTATTTAAATTGCGTTAGGTTAGCTTTTAGATTGGTCTTTCACAGGTTAGATTATTTAAATTGCGTTATGTAGCTTTTATATTGGTCTTTCACAGGTTATAGTATTTAAATTGCGTTAGGTAGCTTTTAGATTGGTCTTTCACAGGTTAGATTATTTAAATTGTGTTATGTAGCTTTTATATTGGTCTTTCACAGGTTATAGTATTTAAATTGCGTTAGGTAGCTTTTAGATTGGTCTTTCACAGGTTAGATTATTTAAATTGCGTTATGTAGCTTTTATATTGGTCTTTCACAGGTTATAGTATTTAAATTGCGTTAGGTAGCTTTTAGATTGGTCTTTCACAGGTTAGATTATTTAAATTGCGTTATGTAGCTTTTATATTGGTCTTTCACAGGTTATAGTATTTAAATTGCGTTAGGTAGCTTTTAGATTGGTCTTTCACAGGTTAGATTATTTAAATTGCGTTATGTAGCTTTTATATTGGTCTTTCACAGGTTATAGTATTTAAATTGCGTTAGGTAGCTTTTAGATTGGTCTTTCACAGGTTAGATTATTTAAATTGTGTTATGTAGCTTTTAGATTGGTCTTTCACAGGTTATAGTATTTAAATTGCTTTATGCAGCTTTTAGATTGGTCTTTCACAAGTTAGATTATTTAAATTGCGTTATGTAGCTTTTATATTGGTCTTTCACAGGTTATAGTATTTAAATTGCGTTATGTAGCTTTTAGATTGGTCTTTCACAGGTTAGATTATTTAAATTGTGTTATGTAGCTTTTAGATTGGTCTTTCACAGGTTATAGTATTTAAATTGCGTTAGGTAGCTTTTAGATTGTTCTTTCGCAGTTAGAGTACTTAAATTGCATTAGATTAGATTTTAGGTTCGTTGGCAACGCGTGTTCAAATATCGTGTAATGTTGGCTACATCCCGTGATTCCATGGTGTATACAGATTAACGTGTGTTGGCGCATGCGCATGGTGTGTGGTTGGAACTTAGGAAAAAAATTGTCACGTATTATAAGAAATGTCTTAATAACCATTTTGATTTCCAAAATAATCATATTTGTTTATTATTACAAGCTTCCTTAATAAAATGTTTCTAATGTTACAAAGCGTAACATATATCATGAAATTTGTCCATACTTTTTAAAATGTATTATGAAACACCGTTTAGAGTCACTATATAAAACTTTTAAAAAAATGGTACCTGAAATTTCAGTAGTTTTCAACTGCAGCCTTTTTCATGTCTAGAAAATAGTATTTCTCTTATGAGAACGCTGTTACCACTTGATTCCTCAGGATGTGTTCGAGATGGATATGTATTTCCCTCTTCTCCTCCTAGCATAAGTACAGCAGCAACATAATTTTATGTCACAATTATCTTCACTATTGCAAATAATCTAATTCCTGATCGTTCTATTGTGGTTACTAAAGAACAATTAGCATTTGAAATTTTATAGAATATGACCACAGAAACGCCAGTAGCTTTAGAAAATTCTATACCACCCGTGATAATTATATTAATTGCGTCTCATTTATGACTATATGCGTCTAAACAAGTTTTGTTGAAAATGATTCGTTGAGTGGCATCTCCTTTATCTGCTGTTCCAAGAAATGGATGACGTTATGCATCAACCAGCTACGCGCCATTCTTAAAAAATTATATTTCAATGCCATCTGTTGTACTGACTCATGAAGTAACTGTATGCACACTTGTAGAGCCAAATCTTTAAATCTAATATTATTATTAAAGAGAAATGTAAACGTCATCAGTCCTATCAGAGATTCCGTTTTACAAAAATGGCTAAGAAATCAGATTTTCATAAATCCTAATCGAACTTTCGCATCAAGCAGCTAAGCGCCAAATGTTCCCGCTCTTAGATTGTTGATGCATAACTGTCAAACAAAGAAAATAACTTGCAATATTGTTACTTTGGTACTACAATAAATACCAATTATTGACTTAAGCAATAAATGTATTTTTCTCGAAACTTAAATAATGGCACATAGCCTGTTGATGCATAACGCCGCTGAATTGAGTTCACCCCATAACTTTATTAAATAATTGTGTCGTAATTATACATTCCATAATGGTATTTTTTTCATAAATCAGGCACCCACTTCCTTGGCAAATATATCAGTGAAACTATTTAACCTAATTTTTATTTAAAATGAACTAACTAACAAATCAATCTCACAAAAAACGACATATTCACTATATTCTGTCCAGCCTATGAAAGACATTTCAGGAAAATAAATGGGCGGGTAATCCACGAAGCACATGACTGCTGCAGTTACTGCAATTCGTTCATGATCAAAGCACAGTTCAGCAGAAGCGAAAAATAGATCATGCACGCAATTAATATAATTACGTATTTAAAGCTATTTATGTTAACTATAGTTGATCAGAATATAGTATATACCTATATATTTCTTCGAAGGACGGAGACTAACTAAAAATTCGCATATGTTTGAAACTGACCGATTCTTGAGAGGAAGTTGAATGTTAGTTACAAATATGGCAGCTGTCGGGTAGTTTAAGTTAACTCGGCGATAAAATGTGTGATCAAAATTATTAGAAGCACGAAGGGAAATTGTTAAAGAATGGTGAAAAACGGTGTTATATGTATTTTGTAAGTTTATGGAGCATAATCCTGGCATTGTAGTGAACGATATAGTTAAATTAACTGCAGAATATACTAGTCTGTCGAAAAGTAGTGTTTAAATGTTCGCAGGGAATTGTAAGAAACTGGTAATATCAAAAACGCCCAACAAAAAGAGTAGAGTGTTTTTAAAAGTGGTGGACAATTTTGTGAAGTGTACAGTTCATTACAAGATGCATATGTTTTTTATTTGACTATTTAACTCATGCCACAAATGCTAGACAATGACAATCACGTTTCAATGAATGTGGTTTTAAGACCAATGAGAGTCGTGTTTCACCTCGCTCTTATCGATTTCTCTTTATCAGCTCCTGCTTTTCTGATAAAGAAAGCTCCTCCTTTTTAATGTTCTGTACAGGACAGGACATTGTTTTCCTCCTCCAACAAATACATTGAATGTAGCAAATAATGAACAGATTCATTGATTTTACTGAGTTGTTTACTAAAAAATAAATTAATAACCCGTAATGTTGATTATGGTATATAGTTTGATGCGTTTCATTATTTCTCCACTTGGGTACATTGTTACAATATTGCGATCTTATTTGGCAATAAATAATATGATCAAGCAGCAGTGAATGAACATAACCACACATTTCTCTTTTTTTTTTCAAACATCGCCGTTTACATTAAATACATAAATATTTTTAAATAACTAAAGTTAAACAATGATTTGTGAGTAAACAGCATAATTTTGTTCGTTAAATAGTCCTAACAAATGCCACGAGTGATTTCCAAATGATCGATAAATTCACGACTCACGAAGTGAGGAGTGAATTTATCTAGAGAATTTGGAAATCAATCGTGGCATTACTTATGATAACTGTGAGTACAGTTACTTTAATTTAAATGTTTGATTTGAATTAATTTCTTTAATATTAATTATTATAATTTAATACGTCTTCTCGACATACCATTGTACATGTTAATACAACCTGCAACATTAAAAATTAAAAGGATTGTTGTGCACTAATTTATCGGCATGTAACAAAACAGCTGACAGAGTTCGCCTGCATTCTTACACGTAATGCATTCGAAAGTTAAATGCCAAAGTGTGCTTTTTACGTCGGACAAATAATAGAAAGAAATGCTCCATAAAAATAATACAGTTTAGTAATAATATAGGTAAAATGTTGTAAAATACTTTGAAGACCTTTCGGAAGAACATACGTTCCATCCTCAGCTAGTAAAGCCAAGTTGTCCCTTCTAATGAGCACATAACTAACTAACTCACAGGCACTATCAAACCCGTAGGTTCATGGCCGCGCGGACATAAGCTTTCAATAGATTCCTATCCTGAGCTATTTTTTACCAAACATGCCCTGTATAATCTACTTCCCTCAAATCGTAAATAATGTTATTCTCCCACCTCATTCTTGGTCTACCAACTGGGCGTTTTCCCTCAGGCTTTCCTACAAGAAGTTTCCATGCAAGTCTTTCATCCCCCATTCGTGCCACATGTCCTGTCCGTCGCAGTCTACGAGACTTAACTGTTCTCATTACATCTGGCTTCCTATAAATACCATGTAGTTCACTGTTATGTAGCCATCTAAATTCACATGTCTGTTCATCTCTCTTTGGTCCAAAAATTTGCCTAAGAACTTTATTCTCAAATACTCGTAATCTTCTTTCCTCCCTTAAAGCAAGAGTCCATGTTTCGCATTCATACAATATAACTGGTAGAATAATAGTTTTATATATTTTCAGTTTAACGTTTTTTGAAAGGAGTTGGGGCATCAAGAGTCTCTGTAATACATAATAGCACGCATTTCCAGAATTGAGCCTATGTTTAATTTCTTTGTGCACTCATTCCTATTTGTGATTATTGTTCCTAACTACTTGAACTCAGCCACCTCCTCAAAATTTCCCTCATTTGTCATTAGCAGTCCATTTCCATCATATAATGTATTTCTGTGTGTAACCATATATTTAGTTTTATTGATATTTACTTCCAGTCCCAATTTCTTAGTGTTACTCAGTAGTGTGTGCGCGTTGGCCTTTAGTATCTCCTCGCTATGGCCCAATAGTACTACATCATCAGCATAGACTAATAGCATATTAATACCACTGAGTTATACGTCTTCATCTTCTAAAGATTTATTGGCATGCTCTAGTACAAAATTAGATAGTAGAGGAAATAGTGCTTCTCCTTGCTTCAACCATTGAGGATTTCAAAAGTATCCAAAACTGTTTGCCTACACGCACCCTACTCTTTGTGCCATTTAGACACATTCGTATAAGTCTAACTAACTTTTTAGGAATTCCGAACTCCAGCAGGATACCTTCTCCCTCTTAATTGAATCGTATGCCTTTTTGAAGTATATATATAGTTGAAATACAGAACCATTATATTCCCATTTATTTTCAAAAATCTGTCTTATACTAAAAATCTGATCTGTTGTAGACCTGTTTCTCCTAAATCCACATTGATGATCTCCTAGAATGTTATCAATATAAGGAGTAAATCTGCTTGCTAATATATTTGTTAGAATTTTGTACGAAGTTGAAAGTAAATTAGATGCCCCTGTAATTGTTGTGATCAGTTTTTATCTCCTTTCTTATAGATTGGTACAATAATCGATTCTTTCCATTCATCCAGAAGAGATTTTTTTCCCCCAAATTATATTAAGCAACCGTCGTACCTTGTCAATCAATTTTTCTGCCTCTGATTTTATCAGTTCTGCTTGGATCTTATCTGAACCTGATGTTTTACACATCTTCAATTTTTCTATTGCTATTTCCACCTCTAATGCGCTTGGTTCTGCGATTAGCATTTCTGCTGTACTGTAAATTATCCTCATTAATACCCTGTTCTGCATGTGCATTTAATAGCTGATTAAAGTAACCTTTCTATCTAATTAATAGATTCCTGGAATCTGCAATCATAATTCATTCCGAATTATGTTTGTTCTAGCCTGAAATCCTTTCTCCTCTATCCTAATTCCTTGATATAATTCTCTAATGTTACTATTTTTTGTACTAATTTCAAGATCATTAATATTCTCTCTCAAATATTCCCTCTTTTTACTCTTTAGTAATCTGGTGATTTCCCGTCTAATATTACCAATTGCTCTAAATTTGCCTCATTTGGCTTGCACAGCCATTTAATTTTGCCAGCTTTCTTTTCTTTACAATGTCGGCACATTCCTCGTCAACCATTTCTTGTTTTGCCTCTTTTTGAAATAATCAATGCTTTCTGATTCTGACAACTTAAAAGTATCTCTCATAGCCCCCCATTCTTTATTTATATTTCTTTCTTTTTCGTTTGGCACATTGTCATCTGAATATTTCAGTACTTCAAATCTATTAGACATTTTGATTTGATATTCTTGCCGCACTACATCATTTTTCAAGTTTTTTAATTCAAATTTTTCAGAATCATCTTTAGTGTTTGTTCCTCTCATAAGCGATAGTCGTTGTACGATTTTCACCCTGACCGGATGATGGCCCGAATTACAGTGTGTTCCTCGATGATGCTACTGTGCCAGCGTTTGTTCACTAATACAAGATCTATCTGGTTCCGAGCTTCGCCATCTGAAGACGTCCAGGTGTATTTATAAATATCCTTATTCTGAAAAGTTGTGCTCTTAACAATGACATTCTTTGATTGTGTCAAAGGTGACTAATCTAACTCCATTGTCGTTACTGTCTTTAGGAAGACAGAATTTGCTTATTGTTGGTTTGAATATATCTTCCCGCCCCACTTTTGCATTAAAATCTCCTAAGACAATTTTCATATGATATCGTGAAAGGCTATCTAATTCTTTTTATAACTCGTCCTTGATCATGTCATCTTTATCTTCTGTGAGAGCATGTATATTTACGATTACAAAATCATGACTTTTCCCTTTAGAATTATGTATGATATCCTATTACTGAACAAACTTAAAATTTCGGATAGCGGGCAGGATCCTCCTTCAGACTAAAAAACCCGTTCCAAATTCAGGTCTTCCTGCACCTCCGTAGTATAATGCAAAGCTTCCTGATTCCTGACTACCTTCTCCTGACTATCTATCTTCCTGTAAAGCGACTATATTCAAGGGTAATTCATCTAATTCCCGTGTTAATACCTCTAGCGCTCCGCTACCGTATGAAGTCCTAACATGCATGTTCCTAGGAACATGTCCCTGTGTTTGAGCCTTTGGCATAGGTTCCCTGAAGTAGGCCCCGCCCGGAGAACCGAATGGGGGACTATTAGACCTCCGGAAAATTTTACCCCAGTGGAACCCATGTCCGCATTTGTTGACGGTTGTATTTTTACGGTGAAAGATCATCACTCTTTCGATTAAGGTACTTTCTTTGTCTGGCTTATCACCTTCGACCACTCCGGAATGGGTAACCCTATCGGGAGCAATGCTACCGGCAGCATAGCTCTCGGGATCATTTAAGCACACCAGGCACTTCATCACGACAAGGTAAAGATACCATGGAGGGTTTAATAAGCACATATAAACATAAAATCCTGGTTATATTTCAGGTGGATTTCATCAGTATGACTACGGGGAGAAAGTTAACATGGTGAAATATAATCAACGGTTACCTCCCCAGTACAATCTGAAAGCTGTTACTTCAAAAGTTGTTCTCGTATATGCTACTAATGATCGTCTCAGTAAAGTACAAGTAAGTATACAATGTAAGGTGTATGACCCAAATATTGCCCACGTAATTTAAATTGTAGCTTGAAGGCCCACTATATAGCACTATATGGAAGGTTGCATTGAATTATTATATTGTATTGGTAAGCATTTATTATTACCAACGTAAAAGAATAATGTATTTGTATTTAGAATGGGTTATATGTTCCTCTTTTCAACGAAGTGTTCTAAATATCGCCCATTATACACAAACACTGGTCCAAGAACGATTTACAGAAGTAACAGCATTTTTTTTCTATATTATGTATCAAAGACAGTCAAGCTTCCGACAAAGAAACATCACCTAGAATAACTCGCCACTGAAGATGGCTTCTGTAGTCGAGGGAGAAAACGCTTCTCAGAAACGTCAGTTATGAATTACGGCCTTATAGCCCATTATCTTCTAAAACAAAGTTCATCATCATCATTTTCTTTCCATGGAGTTAGGCCACTGTTGGTCTGTTCTGGTCCCAGAAATCTCTTTATTGGACGTCCTCGGCGTGTTTTATCAATTAGTTTGTAAGATAACAGGACTGACTTTCCCCCTGCTAATTTGCAGTATTCTTTACATCAATTAAATCAGTTATGCCAAGAATATAATTTTAAAATATTAAAATAAAAAAACATATAATGGTATTTTGGGGAAATGTACATTTAAGACCAAAATCATAATAGCCAAAATTCATAATAGGAACAAATAACAAATTGTAATTATTTGGGTTGTAATTTTACCATAAACACAAAAACTGATAGAGACAAAAACATGAAACTGTTAAAATTTCAAATCATATGGGGAACTACACATAAAAAATTGAAGAACAAAACAAGAAGAAATGCTAGATTAAAGATTTATAAAATATTGGCAGTTCCTGCATTACTTTATGGGAGTTAAACTTGGGTACTGACCAAACCAATTACAAAGTAGAATACAAAGCGTATGAATGAACTTCATCAGAAGAACAAAAGGCTGAACAAGTTTGAATCGGATAAAGAATGAAGATAAAAGAACAGAGCTATATATATCCACTGAATAAAAATCAAAGAATATAGAGATGAATGGTTTAGACATGTGGAAAGAATGAATGAACAAGATTACCAAAAGCAACATTTAACTAAAAGCCAAGAGGACAAAGGAACATAGGAAGGCCAGTGAAATGATGGACAGAACACCTGTGAGGCAGAACGCCAGTTTGCGTAGCCCGTGAAGTGAAGAAGAAGAATTTCCTCCTGCAAGTCCAACAGCAGCTCTGTTCATCCACGCTCGCCTACATCCACGTCATGACTCTTGGGCAATGCATTATTATTAAACAATATAGCAGAGGGGAAATACGAGTACCCAGCTCCTCGAAACTGGGTCCCTCGGCTAACGGAGCATACCACATAGAAGGAATGCAAGTCCAGAGGTATGAAGGTGGCAGTCCCACCATTGGTCTTACCCATTTCTAGACTCTTAAATCTATTTAGGAGACATTTAACTTACTCCTACTTTAAGGGAGTAAAGTAGATTATGAGTATTTGAGAATAAAGTTCTTAGGAAAATGTTTGGACCAAAGAGAGATAGACAGGTGAATGGAGAAGACTACATAGGAGTGAACTACATGGTCTTTACAGAAGCCAGAACAGTTAAGTCTCATAGATTGCGATGGGCAGGACATGTGGCACGAATGGTGAATGAAAGACTTGCATGGAAGCTTCTTGCAGAAAAACCAGAGGGAAAATGCCGAGTTGGTGGACCAAGAATGAGGTGGAGAATAAAATTAACTATTATTTGAGGAAAGTATATTAAACAGGGAATGATTGGAAAACATTAGCTCAGGATAGAGATGTATGGAGGACTTACGTCCGCGCGGCCATGAACCTACGTGCTCGATAGTGCCAGTGAGTGAGTTACTGTACGTGTCCAAACAAGTTCAGTATCTTCAAATAATTGAATTCAATCTCCTAACTTTATTTAAAAATTTGTAATAATTATACCTTCTTTAATGGCTTTTTTTTATAAATCGGGTTCCCACTTTCTTGGCAAATTTATAAGTTAAATATAATTATTAATTTGAAATAAATTAACTAATAAACCAATCTCACATAAAATACACATTCACTAGAAAGATTGCTCCAGAAGAGCAAAGCCCTAAAACAAGTTTCATAGAAACAGTTTATGAAGGTTAATATTTCATGCATTTGTTTTGATTTCAGAATGTACAACAGCTGAACAAAGTGCTGCCGAACCCCGTAGAAATGTACCAAGTACCGCATCCATCCTTCAATCATGTTGATTACATTATCGGAAAGGACGTAAAAACACTTTTAAACGACAATATTATCAATATGATAAAGAAATATTAAATATTAATTGACCATCAAATTTAATTATGTTTCTATAACAATCACGAATGGGCAATGAAGAAACAAGGGCATGGGAATTGTAGGTGAATAATTAGCCCAAGAATGAGATGGGAGATTATTATCAATCATTATTTGAGGTAGGAAAATTATAAAGGGGATGATTGGAAACCATTAGCTCAGAACAGTGATGTATGGAGAGCTAATTCCACGTGACAATGAACCTACGGGGTTCGATAGTGACAGTGAGTTAAATATTATACCACCAGATTAATTCTGCACGGGCGGAGGGGAAGAGTTTTAGCGCTAGTGTCGCCGAACTACTGAATCTATGGAAGGGATGTGGGAGAGGACTGTATATCTGATCACGTCCTGAAATGGTTCAACTTTAAGTGTAGGCGGAGAATCTCTAAACACGTGTGAAAGATCTTAACATGGTTGTCAAATCAGACATTTAAGCACGGAACGCTCAAGACCATTTCTACACGCAACCCCAATAGTTACAGGGTTTTCAAATTAGTAATTTTGCCAATGACCGCACAGAAGGACGGACCATTAAAATCCATAGTATTTGTCAGCTCTCTACCTGCCGGACAAAGACAATATACAGAGGACAGGAAGTGGCAACATAGTAAGGAAGAAAACGAGAAGGACAGCGTATTGCTTAACATATTTTCCGCCTGGACAGATTTCTTAGTGGAGTAATAGTTAATTCTGCAACAATAATTACTTACAAATTTAATAATGTTTACTCTCAGAAATTTTCATTACTGAAAAATCGACATCGGTGTAAAACTTCAACAAAAACAAAAATCCGTGCCAGATCGAACCCGTTGTAGGCGCTGTCTCTACGAGCCTGAATCTCTTGGGATCATGCTCCTTCAATGAAACCTTACGTAACACCAGGGACAATAGAATAAGAAGTCTTATCGCTGCAACTCTTCAATAAAAACACATCACAGTTCATAAGGAAGTTCTTAGAATAGCTGAGAACTACAGTACATGTCGTAGGGCCCGTTTCACTAAGGAAGAAGCATGTCCTCAGATGCGCAGAAGACCAGTTTCGTCCCCTTGACTGCGGGTAGTCTAACGTACAGCATACACATTCAATTCCAAAATAATGTACTGTCAGTCTAAAAAATATTAGTTTTCGTCACCTTACTTCTAAAACCTCGTAAGATTCTTGATCTACCAACTGGCCGTTTTCCCTCTGGTTTTCCTACAAGAAGCTTCCATAGCCTACACCTCTTTCATTCCCTATTTGTGCAACATGTCTTACCTATTTCAAAATTATTTTCCTTTTTATTTTTATTTCATTAAGTTTGGAAATTTACTATAGGCCTAATGGAGTTCTCGTATCCAATATAATCAATGAAAGTGATGCGTTCGATTTAAAAATAATAATATTAATATTAACATTGAATACTATTTGATAAATTATTAGTTTGCAATAATTTTATTATCATTTTCTTCCAGTTTTAAGGACACCCAGTACATATTTGGGTTAAAATCTTTTTTATTTTTGCTTCAAAAAATGCAGTAAGGTCTGTTTTATCGATGTGTAATATTAGTTTGTCCATTTTGGACATTTAAACCCATAAAAATTGATTTTTAAAAATGACGTCTCTGTGTTCTCCTAATGTGCACTTTTTTTTTTTTTTTGCATTTTCCCGTAACTTGTGCTTTTTAATATTTTGGTACACTTTTCTCTGAAACTATGAAAGATAGGAGAATTATTTTTGGCATGGATGTGCAGTTTAAATAGCTCTATAATAATAAGTTAAATTTATCTTTGTGCTATTGATAGTGTTTGAAACAAAAAGAAGAAATTATGCAACATTTTTAACAAAAAAATGGTCTTTGAATTTTTTAAAAATAAATTACAATCCATATCTGAACACAAGCAAACCTTATTATTGTCAAATGAACCATGGACAATAACATATTAAATTTTGGAAACAATTGGATAAGTAGTTTGAGAAAAAATTGTACCAAGACAATGCTTTTAACATAATGGATTTTTTTGTATTTTAAATTACTCATAAAGACATATGTCTAAAAAGTTAACCAAAGTGTCATTATGTTCAGGAAGACTTGTTTAATTAGTGCTATAATTTTCATACACATAACTTAAGAATAAGCTGAAAAAATAATAATTTTTGTATGTCCCATTTTTAAACCAAATTGCAAGGAAATTAGTACCGCGTGCCCTTAAGGAATTTGACGTGATACATAGTTATTATAATCATTTCCTATTCAGGGTTAATATTTTCATTACGACTAGTAACCATGATTTTGCAGATACGGACAAAGCCTGCTGATAGGGATCGTTTCCCCAAGACCCTACGTGTACCTGCGCGAGTTTTGTAGGTCATGCTTCTTCCTTAGTGAAACGACCTATAGGCCTACTAATATGCTTGTTAATAACGCCCAACAATTCCACTCTCATCACCGTTATGAATCCCGGCTTGAACAACCAGATGGGGTGAATTTGGAGAAGAAAGCTATATACGAGTCCACATTTCCTTTTTTGTAGAATCCAACGTAATGGAAAGCTGAGAAATGTTTCTTGTAGAAGCCCCAACCCGGAGACTCCATAGTGGGAGTATAACTCCTCTGTTCATATTTAAAAGATTCACCTCCAAATGTATCAAGACCATTTGGCGTTATGCAGGGTGCACAACGGGGAGGCGTTCTTCTTTACACCTACATTCATACATAGTTTTCTGCCCAAAAGCAGGGTTTTCACTGCACACTCAGCATTCTCCACTCTTTTCTTAGCTCAGCTTTCCTTTTTGTATTCGGATACAACCCATTTATTTTAATATTGTCTATCATCTGATGTATTTTTCTGCCTCTGACTTTCTTTCCATTGGCCACTACCTCTAGGGCATCTTCTTAGTCAGTGGCCAATCCAATTTCTATTCTTTTTACACTCTTTATATTAGCTTGACCTGTATCTATCTATGTAACTGAATCTTTTAACGCGATTTTCACCCACTTAAAATCATTGGATCGACTTGAAACTTTGCATACTAGTAAAATACCCGTGACAATATAATAATTTCATATTTTGTTTCTAAAATCGTGGCCAGAATCATCAGAAAATCAAAAAAAGTGTCTTTATATCTATGTAGTGGAATTTTTTAGCACGATTTTCACCCACTTAGAAACATTGGATCGACTTGAAACTTTGTATGCGTGTAAAGGACCCGTGACAATATAATAATTTAATATTTGTTTTCTAAAATCCTGGCCAGAATAATCAGAAAATCAAAAAAAGTGTCTTTGTATCTATGTAACGGAATTTTTGAACACGATTTTCACCCATTTAGGAACATGGGATCGACTTGAAACTTTGTATACTTGTAAAGGACCCCTGACAATACAATAATTTCATATTTTGTTTCTAGAATCCTGGCCAGAATCATCAGAAAATAAAAAAAAATGAAAACTGGTATAATAGGTTGCGGACTTGTCGACTTTTTAGTCAATCGTTGTAAGAGCTCAGTTGGTAGAGCGGTACACTCTAGTGGTATATAATTTCTGTAATCCATAGGTCGCTGGTTCAAATCCGGCTGGGAGTTTTTTTTAGAAGAATATTACTTTCAGCTCATACTACAATAGATTCGAATTAAAAAAAATTACGTCTATGTTATTCTGTAAAATATTAAAACTAAAAAATAAATAATAGTTTTAAAAAACTAAAACAACACGCTTTCTTAGAAAACCGAACTAAAAAAATGAAAAATAATTTTAATTTCCAACATGGTTAGGATAAATAATTTTACCATTAAAAGCGTGGGGTGCTTTTTATGATTTTTACATTTTCTTCTTAGAGACTTTACTTTTACCAATATCTGTTTATTATCAAATATATTAATTGATATAGAGCACCCCATGCTTTTGATGGTAAAATTATTTATCCCAAGTATATTGGAAATTAAAATTATTTTTCATTTGTTTAGTTCGGTTTTATAATAAAGCGTGTTGTTTTAGTTTTTTAAAACTATTATTTATTCTTTATGATTCCAGCATTGTAATTCCTTCACCCACTCTGCCTAGCACATGCTTATTTTTTTATTTTCTTTGTCCATATTATACGTTCCATCCTTCTCCAGTCTAAAGCTTCCAGTCGCTTTTCCTCATTCCGTCGTAATGTCCAAATCTCTGCACCATAAAATGCTACCCTCAACACAAAGCACTTCACTAGCCTCTTCCGTAATTCTTTTGTCAAAGGTCCGCAGAAAATGCTTCTGTCCTTGTTAAAAGCTTATTTTGCCATTGCTATCCTCTGCTTTACTTCTTGACCGCAGTTCATGTTACTGCTGATAGTATAACCCAAGTATGTGAAGCTCTCCACCTTGCTCAATGACCTCATCTTTAATCCTCATGTTTATCTTCCTTGGTTTCCTTCCTATAATCATGACCTTCGTCTTATTTATATTTATCTTCATCCCATCTTTACACCTATATCTTATATTGTTTTGCTAAAAGATACACAAAATAAAAAACAAAGGATATTAATAACAACAAACTTCAATCATCTACAAAATACAAGAAATGGGAATGTCTCCTTTACAACAACAACTTCATACCAGAACTTCCACGGAAAACAGCAGTTGTACAATTCAGATTATCTACAGGTCATGATTGCCTTTTTATACACTTGAACAAGATCAATATATTGTATACACGCAGATGAATTCTATGCAACCACTCAGGCGAAGAATTGTATGAAGAACGCCTCAACAACTGTACAGCCATCAAACAAGAAACTTCCAAAACTTCGAAATACTGGAGAGCAAGACTGCTAATAACTTCAGTGTTATATGCAGCATAATAGACAACAACCAACCACTCAACCGATTCTTATTGCTAGTAAAATACCATTTGGACACTACGTCCGTACAAAGTAGGCGCTATAGGCACCATATTTTAAAAACAGAATCATTCCTGAAGCAACTAGCAAATATCTCATAGCACAAAATGCAAAACCACACTGAAGGGCTCCGTCTCCACCTGAAGAAATCATCTACACAGTAATAATATTAAAGTCTCTAATCCTGGTTCTTGATTTTCCTTTCATTTGAATTACACTTTTACATACATTTTAGTTCCATCTTATTCAATGCTTATTGTACAAATTAAAAAAAAGTATTGTCTCTGTGTTATCTAAAGATTTATTGATAACCTTCTCTATTGTCAAGTATACTTTGTTACTTTGGCAGACCCTATTTGGATAAGTTTGTTAAATACATAGATTAATAAATAATAATAATAATAATAATAATAATAATAATAATAATAATAATCACCACCATCGTCATCATCCGGTATCATATCAGCTGTCGCCGGGAGTTCGGTTGGTTTCAGCCAAACAAGAAGTAAATCATACTAAAGATAAAGGTAAAGTTAAAAAAATATCTCATAAATAACATATCAGCTGCCGCCGTCTTGCGGAAACCAAACGTCATTCCTCTCTGACACATCCATTGATCTTCGTCCAATCCTCTGATATTCATAGCTGCTTGTACCCCTTCTATTCAAATTTTCTTCGGTCTTCCTCTCTTCCTCCTTTCCACTGGGATCCATTCCATAACACTTTTAGGCAATCTTTGCTCTGGCATTCTTTTGACATGGCCAAACCACTGGCCATAATAATAATAATAATAATAATAATAATAATAATAATAATAATAATAATAATAATAATAATAATAATAATAATAATAATAATAATAATAATAATAATAATAACAACAACAACAATAATAATAACAACAACAACAATAATAATAATAATAATAACAATAATAATAATAATAATAACAATAATAATAATAATAATAATTATTATTATTATTATTATTATTATTATTATTATTATTATTATTATTATTATTATTATTATTATTATTATTATTATTATTATTATTATTATTATTATTATTATAACTCCGCCATGGCCGGTCCCAAGCCCGGATGAGAAAGGAGGAGGGGGAGGAGTAACAACCTCGGTAAAAAACCAGGTTTCAGTTGGCTCCGACTGATAGTACTCTGTAAGGGCCCCTAGCCAGGGTTACGGTGAAGACCTCAATGGCAGAGTCGGCGCAGAAGGAGTCCTTCATCACGGCGGATCTGGCGGAAGAGGCAACCCTATCTCTAAGGGAAATAGAGAAACGCTGCCTTGCGGTGAAGAGGGATCTTCAAAGGCTATGGGAGGAAAACCCAGACAGAAATTTTCCTGGTCCTCCAGGTTGGGGGTTTATGCTGTGGGCCAGCTCCCCACACATTAGAAAAAAAAAACAAAATGCTAAAAGACCAAATCAATCAAAGCCGGACAGAAAAAAGTATGAAAGACAAAAGCAACGAAAACGGACATTGAATATAGGCACGTGGAATGTACGAGGAATTAGAAACAAAATTAATGAAGTAGCAGGAGAATTATTCCAGAACAATATAGATATTGCAGCAGTTGCGGAAACAAAAAAGAAAGGATCGGGAAATTCATATTTAGGAAACTACATACATTTTTGGTCAGGTGTAAATAAATCAAAAAGAGCTAAAGCAGGAGTATCAATGTTTGTAAAAAAGAAATACAGTAAAAACATAATAGATTATGAACATATTAATGAAAGATGCCTAAAGATTAAAATGAAGCTTATGGGAAGAACAATGGTGTTCTTAGCAGTCTACGCACCAACAGATGATGCCGCACAGAGTCAGAAAGAAAAGTACTATTCAGTATTAGTGGAACAAATAGAGAAAATACGAAGTAATGAAGAATTAATACTAATGGGAGACTTAAATGGGAAAGTGGGTAGAAGAAACAATGATGAAGCAGTAGGAAAACATGGGGAACAAGAAGTCAACGATAATGGAAATAGAATCATAGAGATGTGCAAACAACATAAATTAAAGATAGTAAACACATTTTTCGACCATAAGGATATTCATAAATTTACTTGGGAACGACCTAGTCTCAATCAGAAATCAATAATAGACTACATAATTGTAAAGCAAAATACTTCCTTATTTATTAAGGACTCAAGGGTTAAAAGAGGAGCAAATTGTGGTTCTGACCACTATCTACTCACAGCACAGATCATCCCCAAATTCCTTACAGGGAAAAAAGTGCATGATGAAGCAAGGGAATCAACAATGCAACCGAAGCAGGAAGAAAAATTTAAACTGTATTTATTTAATCAGGATAGTATCAAAAACTTATATAAAGAAAGACTGAGGATTAAAATTGAGAATTTGGATTACAAGGAAGACATAGAAGAAGAATATAATCAATTAAAGGAAATAATACATTCGGCAGCAAAAGAAGCATTAGGCACAATAAATAAAAAACAAAATACCCAAGATTGGTGGAATGAATGATATTGAAGAATTAACCAAAAAAGAAGAAAAAATGCTACTTAGAATGGTTGGCAAATAAAACAACAGAAAATTGGATAGAATACAAGAGAACAAACGCCAAAGTTAAAAGGAAAGTGATAGAAGAAAAAAACAAATTATGGAAAAGCAAATGCCAAGAAATAGAAAGTTATATAGGAGGATCACAATCATCAGAAGTGTGGAGATTTCTAAAAACACTGAAAACCAACCAAGGATCCAGCAAGATAAATTTGTTAGCAAAATCAGACGCAGAAAAACATTACAAAGCTTTACTGTCAGAAACTAGAAATGAGTTTATTATTATTTTTTTTTATTTATTTATTTAGCCTGGTGGAGTTAAGGCCATGTGGCCTTCTCTTCCACTCACCAGAACAAGCATATGTTACATATGAATACAAAAAAAATACAATAATAGTCATATAAAACAGGACAAACATATGTTACACATGAATACAAAAAAATTACAATAGTAGTCATATTAGACAGGACAAACATGTTACATATGAATACAAAAAAAGTTACAATAATAGTTATTGAACAATTCATTATCTGTCATATTGAATAATAATGAAATTAATGTCTAATAATAGAATGAAACTAAATACAATTAAAATTAAATGAATGATACAATGAATAAAAAAGGAATAACAGCTCGAATCTACTATGCATAAAAAGAAGAGAAAAAAAACACTACAATGAATTAATCTACGCTTTTTATACAAGGCATTAGGCAAATATATTAACAAATCCTAAGTCTATTTTTATTAAATAATGCAAAAACGCATTATTAATTCTTAAAAAGTAGTATTAGTGAGTTGTTTCTGTTAGTGATTTTATTTTCAATTTATTTCTGAAAGATGGTAAAATTTGGCAGTCTCTGACATAGGATGGAAGTGAATTCCATGTTCTAGCAAGAGAAACTGTAAAAGATTTCGAATAATAGGTAGTATGATGAGGAGGGATATAAAGGACACTGTGCTCAAGGGATCGGGTATCTAAGTTATGTGTATCAGAGAGTTTAGTGAAGCGGTGTGTATAAATAATAAGGTAAAGATGTGTGTAATATGTTATAGAGTAGGCATAGGGAATGGATGGTTCTACGATCTTGAAGACGAAGCCATGACAATTGTTCCAGGGATGGTGTAACGTGATCAAATCTACGTATACCACAAATAAAACGTATGCAAGAATTGTGAACACGTTGAAGTCTTTGGGTAAGAACAGTATTTAGGTCAGTAAAAAGAGTATCACAATAATCAAAATGGGGCATTGCGAGTGTTTCTACTAGCATTTTTCTTAGAGAAAACGGTAAACAATTTCTTATACGATTTAATGAGTGTATTATTGAGAAGATAGTTTTGCAAATGTTATTTATTTGTTTATTCCAAATTAGATGTTTATCCATAAACACTCCTACATTTTTTACTGTCTCACTATAAGGGATCTGAACCCCATTAAGTGACACATGGAATACTGCATTTGTGTTAATTGAGGATAATAGTCTCTGATGGCCCACAATGATTGCTTGTGTCTTTCTAGGATTTAATTCAAGTCCATATTTCTCTGTCCACGCCGTTAGCGAGTCAAGGTCCTCATTAATTTTGGTTACCCCGCGTCATTTAAAGAATATTTGTCTGAGTGAAGGTAGATCTGCATGTCGTCCGCAAATAAATGATGTTTGCAATGTTTTAGGGAGTCAGATATGTCGTTTATATAGATTGAAAAAAGCAATGGGCCGAGCACCGAGCCCTGTGGAACTCCAGCTTTACGGTAGGTCCAAGAAGAGCGTAATGTAGAATTTCCTACAACATATTGCTGGCGCTCACGAAGGTAGGAGTTGAACCATTGCGTGACACTGTCAGAAAGTGAGAGGTTTTTTAGTTTAAGCAACAATAAGTCCAAGTCTACCGTGTCAAATGCTTTACTAAAGTCAAGTAGTGTAAGAAAAGTAAGTTTTCGATTATCAGATGCTTCGCGTATGTCTTCACATATATTTAGTAGAGCAGTATTTGTATTGTGTCCTGTCCTAAAGCCTGATTGGTATTGATCTAAAAGGTCGTGTTCAGTTAGGTAGTCAGTCAGTTGTTTATGGACTAATCGTTCCAAAGCTTTTGAAAGGGTAGGTAAAATACTAATGGGTCGAAAATCGTTAGGAGTTAAGGGAGTTTTTACTTTCGGGAGTGGGCGTACAATTGCTTGCTTCCATAATGTGGGATATATAGAGGTTTGTAGTGAGGAGTTGAAAACATGAGTTATGGTAGGTAGTATAACGTCGATTATTTTGTTAAGTAGAGTGATATTTATACGGTCAGTACCTTCTGCTTTTGTTTTTATTCGTTTGAGAGCTTTCTTTATGTCATTTTCTGTAAGATATGAAAAATGGAAATGTTCTCTGTCTGGTGGAATTGTCAATAGTAGTTCACTTGTTGTATGTGTTTTGTCTTTAGGAGTAAAGAATGTGCTTGTAAAATGGTTATTAAGTGTGTTCAGAGAAACAGGTAGTTTTTCTACCTGTGTGTCTTTCCTTCCTACACCCATTTTATTCAGATTTTCCAAATATCTGGGTTATTGTTTATTAGGTTCAGTAAGGCTGTATAGATGTCTAAGTTTGGCGTTTCTGATAGTTTGTGTTAGTCTTGTTTCGTAACCGTTTATAGTGATTAAGATTTATATCAGTTTTGTCGACTCTATATTTCCGATATGCTGCGTCTCTTTCAGTCATCAAGTCACGAATGTTAGCAGACATCCAGGGAGCAGGGTGTCGTTTCACTAGTTTAGTTTTCAGTGGAGCGTGTCTGTCATATAGTTGTAATATAAGGTTATTTAATGCCTCAACTTTTTCGTCAACAGAATGCAACGTCCATATAGTATGCCAGGGTAATTTTATAGCGTCTTCAAGTAGAGCTGCATTGTTTATATGTTTTAGGTCTCTATATGGTGATAGTCTTACGAGCTAGTTTAGGGCACTGCAGTGAATATGCTAAGAATATAATATCATGTGCTGATATTCCGGGAGCTGACAGTTGCCCGTGGGTTAGTACTCTGTCTGGATTATTAGTAGCAATTAAGTCAAGTAAAGTCTCAGAATGATTGGTGTGATGTGTAGGCTGTAAGGGAAGGATAGTCATATCACAAACTTGGAACGCGGACATAAGCTGTTGTGTATGTCTGTTGTCAGTGTCTAGTATATTTATATTAAAGTCACCCATGACGATAACGTGTTCATATTGTATACGTGCGTTTTGTAGAGCGGATTCTATTTCTGCTATTTTTTTCATTTTAGGGGGTTGGTACACTACACAAAGAAGGCATTTTTTGAAGCTTGCGTATATTTCTATAAACATAATTTCAGGAGATGTCTCGTTATTAGAAAAGTATACAGACTTAGGGCAAAGGTCTGTCCTAACGAAGACACCAACACCGCCCCCTCGACTATGTACACGATCATGTCTAAGAAAAGTATAACCATCCATGTCAATTAAACTAGAATTAATGGAGGGAGTGAGCCATGTTTCTGATACGAGAATAGCATGAATATTGGAAGAAGAAAAAAGTCATACTAATATCGTCTGTATGTGCAGTTAAGCTTTGTGCGTTCAAGTGAACCACATGTAGGGAAGACGGGAAGGGAGAGAATGCTGTTTCTAGAACCTGTCTTGCATTATTGTTGTTTGGAAGGGGTTTGAGAAGGGTAGTGTCCTCTAACCTGTCAGAGACCGCCAAATGAATAGCATTATTTGGATGGAAAATTTTAAAAATATTTTAACTAGAATTATAAGAAAAGAACAAGTCACTAATATCTTATTCAAATATTAAATTAATAAATACAGTAAAATTTCTAAATATCATCATCATCATCATAGTACATTCACGAATTTAGGCCATTTGTTGACCTGTTTCGGCCTCAAGAGAAACACCATCCAGAAGTCTTTTGAGTGGACGTCCTGGTCTTCTTCTTCCTGCAGGTTGATATCTTAACATTAGTTTGGGTATTCTGTGATCTTCCATTCGATGAACATGTTGTATCCATCTTGACTTATAATCAGAAATTTTGTTTTCTAAAGATTCCATGTGTAATTCTTCTAAGATGTCTTCATTTTTTTTGTGATCTAGTAGTGTGTATCCTGCAGTCCTCCGAAGATATCTCATTTCAGCAGATCTAAGTCTCTGTATATCCTTCTGTTTCAACGTCCATACTTCGCTACCATACAAAAGAGTTGGAAGAGCCAGTGTTTTATACACTTTCAGTCTTGAATGCTTTTGGACTAACTGTGGCTTGAAGATAGAATTTATTAACCCTAAAATTCTTAAAAATTTAGATATTTTTGCATTTACATCCTTTTCTTCTTCATATGAGATATTGCATCCTAGATATGTAAAATTATTCACCTGCTCCAAAATTTTATTGTCCAGTACAATTTTACTTCTGACAGGATCTACACCTTGAAATGCCATAATTTTTGTTTTTTCTGTAGATATCTTTAATCCATATTCTTCTGTAATTTTGTTAAGTTCATACAGACCTTTCTGTAGATTATCTTCGGAATTTGCTATTATTATTTGGTCATCTGCAAACAGTAGGGTGTTTAATTTTCTATTTTCTGATATTCTTATTCCAAATTTATATGTTTTGTTCCAGCAACATATTACTTCATTGATATAAATTGCAAACAGTGTTGGGGATAGGGGCAGCCTTGTTCTCACACCACGATTTATAATTCCTTCTTCAGAAAATCTGTTATTTAATTTAATCTTTATGGTGTTGTCTTTGTAAATATTTTGTATGTTCTGCCGAAGTAAATTTGGTATATTTCTGTCTTCCAATATATTTAAGAGTTTTGATCTCTTGACTGTGTCGAATGCTTTTTCAAAATCTATGAAAGCAAAATGTGTTTCTAAGTTGAATTCTCTTCTTTTTTCAAGCAATAGTTTAACAGAAAATGCTGAATCAATACAAGATCGTCCTTTCCTAAATCCATTTTGACATTCCATAAGGAATGTTTCACTGAAACTTTTCAATTTTCCATTTAAAATGTCTGCATAAATTTTGTAGCATGTGTTTAACAAACTGATTCCCCTATAGTTGTCCATTTTTCTCTTGTCTCCTTTCTTGAACAGGGGTATAACAATGCTTGTCTTCCATTCTTGTGGTATATCTGCATTTTTGAATACATTATTAAAGAAGGACAACAGTCTTTCATGGAACTGTTTGCCTGCATATTTGTACAATTCAGAATTCAAGCCATCTGTGCCAGTTGCCTTCCCATTTTTTAATTTCTTTAAACTATTGTTCAATTCTTCCAATGATATTATGGAATCTGTCTCATTATTATTTCGGAAAATTGTATCTTCATAGCTATTGTCAGTCCAAAGACTTTAATTTCTAAATATGATACTAATAATTAATGTGAAATTTCTAAATATAATTTTAATAATTTATATAAAAGTGCTAAATTGGGGATATGGTATCACTGGGCGTGTTTGCACTAGGTAGATTTACATATCAGAGGCCCGGGTGATGATGCGTTTGGTATCTCCATTTTTCACATGTATTGCGCCATCAATTGTCCACACATTTGTGACGCCATATTTTGTGATGCAGTCCTTTAACAATTTATATCTAATTTGGGTGAGATCTTCTCTTACTGTGATCCCACTGCCTTTCAATTGTTTTTTATTTTGGAAGACCTCCCTTCTCTTTCTATAACTGATGAACTTAAACAATAACAGGCCGTGGTCGATCCGACTTTTTCCCAACCCTGTGACTCCTGTCGATATCACAGGTTTCTAATTTAACTCCAATTTTGGAGGCCACGTCGATTGCTATATTGTCCGTATCTTCACCATCCTGTTCAGGTATACCGAAAATACGTAGACACTGTCGACGTTGGTATTGCTCTAGCGAGTCGGTTTTCTCACTTAACTGTTGTTCCAGTTTTAATATTTTGTTGTCCCTCTCCTGAAGCGAGAGTTCCAACTGCCTAATAACTTCCGTATTACGGTCTATAGTTACCTTTAGCTCCGATACAATAGCCTCACGCACGGAGTCCTTCAACAGCTGCAACATGGCTGGATCCCGCAAACATTCTTGGACCACACGCTTAGTTATTTCTTCTTTGCTTTCTTCACAATTTCTTGTTTTACGTGGAGACATTATGCGTAAAATTAAGCTACAAACAAAATAAATTCGCAATATCGATATTACGTTTATAAAAACAAACTAACACCTGCTGAAAATTGTGCAAAAACACGAGCAACCAGTTTCACTCTTATTCACAATCCGCCATGACACATCCAAAAAAAAAAAAAAAAAAAACAGAAAATCCATCCATAGAAATGAACGCCCTGGAATTCGATACAATAGATATAGAATTAGAAATTCAAACCCTAAAGAATAAAAAGGCACCAGGGCCGGGAAACATACCAAATGAGTTAATTAAATATGGCCCAAAAAATTTAATAGGTAGATTGAGGGACTTGTTTAATAAGTGCATTGCACTACAGAAGATTCCTGATGAATGGAAAATAAGCTACATTGTACCAATATACAAGAAGGGCGATAGAAGAGACGCAAAAAACTACAGAGGACTAAGTATAAATAACACATTATATAGGAATATTTACGAAGTTATTAAAAACAAAGTTACAAAAAGATGTTAAAGACAAATTAGGAGAAGATCAAAATGGATTCAGACCAGGAAGGTCATGTGTTGACAATATATTTGCAATACAACAGTTAATTGAAAAACGGACTGCAGTTGGAGAAGAAACCCATTTGACAATGATAGATTTAGAGAAAGCTTATGACTTAATTCCGAGGAACAAATTATGGGAAGTATTGGAGAAATACAATATTGACAGAAACCTAATAGAAATTATTAAACAAATCTATAAAGATAACTCCGCTTATGTTAAAATGGGAAATATAATGTCTAATCCTATAAACACCTCAAAGGGATTGAAACAAGGGTGCAGTCTATCACCAATTTTATTTAATGTTTATGTAGAATTTATATTAACGAAATGGAAACAAAGCTGCAAAGGTATGGGGATCCCAATAGGCAATAGATTTTTGCTGACATTACAATTTGCCGATGATCAACTGGTTTTAGCGCAAGACAATTTTGATATGGAATTCATGATAAAAAGGTTGAAAAACGCATATGAATCATGGGGTCTCACAGTAAATTTACAAAAAACAGAATATCTGGCAATAAATAGCAATGAAAGAGAAAATTTAGTATTGGAAGATGGAATCCAAATAAAGCAAGTGAAACAAACTAAATATTTGGGAATGATTATGGATAACATCGAAGGTATAGGCAAAGAGAACATAAAACATAGAATTGAATTGAGTAGCAAAATAATATCATCATTAAATTCCATATGGTGGGATAAGCATATTTGGAAAGACACAAAAAAAATATATTGGTAAAACATTGGTGGAATCTGTTGCAATGTACGGAAGTGAGGTATGGACAATCAATAAGTACTACAAGAATAGACTAAATAGCTCTAGAAATGGATTATTTACGAAGAAGTGCCAGAAAGTCTAAATTAGAACGGGTCACAAATAAGGAAATTAGAAACATAATGGAAGCAGAAGAAAGCATAATTGAAAGAATTGAGGAAAAGGAATTAAAGTGGTTAGGACATGTTTTAAGAATGGAAGATGAGCGATGGCCGAAGCAACTATATGAATGGCATCCTAACAGAAAGAAGAAAAGAGGAAGACCAAGGTTAACATGGAAGGAAAACATGAAGACAGTAATGCAAGCTAGAGGGCTAAGCATCGAAGATGCCCAAGACCGTAGGCTTTGGAGGTTTGGCACGGGAAGACGGCAGCAGCTGTAAAAACCCGAAGATAGAGAGATTATTATTATTATTATTATTATTATTATTATTATTATTATTATTATTACTTTGACAGAAATGGTCATCTGGCAACGATCAACAATAATTTCGAGGAGAGACAAAATAAGAAATATTGTTACAGGAGAAAAGATAAAAGTGCTAAGATACATAGGAATTTAAATATAAAAAAGTATTATCATTATTATTCCATCCATAGTAATTCTGCCCGAGGGCAGGTCTTTCACTGCAATCATAACTTTTTTCAAGATATGTTTTACAGCTTTACTAGGGAATTATGGGTGTGGTAGCTTCCCGTTGCTTTGCACACCGGTGAAGGATGATGATAATAATAAGGATGATGATGACCGGGTGATTTTTGGGGACCGTTGGCTCTAAGTTTCCTGACATTTGTCTTAGAGGTGAGGAAAAACCCCGAAAAAACCTCACCCAGGAGCCTGTCCCGACCGGGAATCGAACCCGGGCCCGCTGCGTGACAAGGCAGCATGCTACCTGGAGACCACAGCAGTGGAATATTATTATTATTATTATTATTATTAGGGTCAAACCATTTGGTCACTTAAAGAGGATGTCAGATGACAGTATACCTAAGATGATACTAAATTCTGAAGCGGAGGGTAACAGAGGAAAGGAGAGATCAAAAGAACTATGGATTCAAGAAGTACATAGGTGCATGGTGTCTAGAGGAGTAACAGAGTGTGTTGGAGAGAATAGGGATTTATGTAGAAGTAAAATTTAAAATGGATTGTAGAGAACTACTGTATGGTAGAGAAATTTCTAATAAAGAAGAAGAAAAATGTATTATTATTAATAAAAATGTATTAGGGCCTATTATTAATATAAAATGTATTTTTATTATTAAAATAAGATTTATTATTATTATTATTATTATTATTATTATTATCATCATTATTAATAATAATATAAAATGTATTATTATATTAATAGGCCCTATTATTATTATTATTATTATTATTATTATTATTATTATTATTATTATTATTATTATTATTATTATTACTCTACCCTATCCAATAAATACTTTAAGTTTATTTTTTATTCATTAATTCGTTTCTAAGATTGGGAAAAAGTAAAAAAAAAAATGTTGGCAATATAATAAATTGTGGCTAAATGCTTAATTATGCAGAAATATGTAAATTTCCATGAAATATGGAGATATTGTCAAAATATTACGAAATGTGATTATTTTTCTCAAGTTCTTAATATCATGCCTTAGCGCAAGGCTGTGGAACATTCCCTGGTTATATTACTAAATATAAACAAATATTCTCAAGTAATTTCGGCCAGTATGGGGCCAGGGTGTATCCAGTATCGTGAGGCATTTAGGTTCCGACAATATATAGTGACTCCTCATGTACTCCAATACTGAATGGACGATTTACACCTCTTTAAAATGACAAACGTGGATGTGAGACCAGCAACTGGCTGGACGTCAAGTTGTTTGCTCTGTGGAGTTAGTGAACGAAATTGAACCAGACACAAATTATAAAATTTTACAAAAGCAATGACCATTCTGACTGTACTCTATGGTTCAGTTAAAATATAATTATTTAATATAGGTCCTGGACCTTAGCCTAGTGGTCTAAAGCATCATGCCTTGGCGCAGAACTATGGGAAATGCTGTGGTTCGAAAACCCAAATATAAATAAACTTTCTCGTGGAATTTTTGCTAATACGGTCAGTAACTCTTGTCGTCCCAACTTATCTAAAAATGTTAAATTGAAAATAAATGAAATTGTTATTCTCCCAATTATATTATATGGATGCGAAACATGGACTCTTACTTTAAGGGAGGACAAAAGACTACGATTGTTTGAGAATAAAGTTCTTAGGAATTTTTTGGACCAAAGAGAGATGATATCCCTTCACAAGCGTCATTCTATTTAAACTGTTATACGGGAAAATGGTACTAACTAAATAATATATTAAAAATGTAAAATTGGTCTTCCTGGGAGAATATTAAAGCCACTGATTAGAGTTCACGCCCCTCTAGTTCTATTGTAATTATACGATACATGATAACTATCATTTTACTTTTTCATGTTCCCTGTAGAAGCAAATGTGCTCTTTCCAGTGGTGTCAGTAAAAATAAGATCAGAGATGATAGCCATATTGAAAACTGGCCCTGAAAAATGCTAAAAATTAGAATTTTCAATTTTATGCTCAGAAGGGATGTCAGTTAAGTCTGAACTATTAACTCATAAAAAGTAATACTGGTGCAGTATTATGTAATAGATAAGATACATTTTTTGCGTTCTATTGTACTTACAGGAATAGCGACCATGATTGAAAGTTGAATTTCCTAAATTTCGGGTTCGCCAACCTATAAATAACTAAAAACTATACTGCATTATTACAAATTACCTACCTAGGGCGGGAAGTAAAACCAATGACTTTATGTATACTATATATATATATATATATATATATATATATACACATATAAGAATATTTTTTTTAAGAATAAGAATATATTTTATTTACAAATAAATGTTATATACAGTTTTGACACCCGAATGAGCAAGTGCCCGTGCTTCGGTGCAGTTCAGTTACATGAATAATACAAATAGAATATATACAGTTAAAGTTAGGGGCCAGTTTCAATTTTACATAAATCATGACACATACAAATAAAAAATAATAATGTATTGGGAATAAGACTTATTCTAACAAAAGAATTAATGGAATGGAGAATGATGTACTTAAAATAATATAAACCATATAATGTAATGGATTATAACCAATAATACAGAAGAAAGTAATTAGTAATATATTGATTTATAATAATAATAGGTAATACCCGGCGTGCGTAGCTACGCCTAAATAAATTAAATGTGTTTTTAAGTTTAATTGAGTAAGTAAAAACGAAAATAAATATAAATTTATATTGTAATTGTTTTTAGATACCCCGTGTGATTACCCGGCGTTGCCCGGGAATCTACTTATCCCGATCTCCTTGGTATAAATGAGCTGAAAAACAAAAATGGTTGTTGACACTTATCTGTAAAAGAATACCTTTCGTGCGCTGCTACGTTTCCCGGGAATCCAGTCATTCCGATCTTCTTAGCATCAGTGAGCTGAAGATAAAAATGGTTATTATGAGTTAACCGTGGAAGTAGACGTATACTGTCGCGGACTTTTTTGTAGATTTTTATGAGATATTCAATTATGTGTACATTAATTTGGTGTATATGTTAATGTTTAGGCAGCGTAAGCCATTTAAATGACCAAAAAGTTCCGAAAAACATGTTTTTCTCTACAAAGAGTGATTTTTAAGGATGAAGAGGTTCAATATTGCAACTCTCTTATAGCCTGAAACCTCCCCCCCCCCGGGAAACTCCTGAACATTCTGTAAAAAGCCCCATCACAATCGGATGAACGGTATGACAGCGCATAAAGGACATACTAACAGACGAAGAGACAGACAGACGTATATATATATATATATATATATATATATATTAGAAGTCCCGGCCACGCGTTGCTGTGGCTAAGGTATACGTTAAAAATTTAAATTAAGTTGCTGTCTTTCAGCCAGATTACTTAAAACTAATACTTACACACGAAATTAATAATATTGAAAATAAAATAAACACTGAACACACTTAAATTATGAAATCAATATTTGCAATTCAATTGAAATTCGCGGTTGCAACAAAAGGCACAGCCACCTGGATCTATCTTTGTTAAATACTAAACCAATTACCTTACCAAATTATAGCTCGGAGCCCAGCTCCGTGTGTCTGAAAGGAATTTGCTGGACTCAGCTGTTAGTACTATGCGAAGCAGAGAATTGTACCGCCTCCACACTTCCCCCCGCAAACACACAAAGCTTGGACCCGAGCTGTACCTTACACGGCCATCTGTTAAAATTGTATGTAACTCACAAATCATTATAAGTCTTTGTTAAATAATAAATAATTTGCAATAAAAAATAACGCGACTGTAAATTTAGTTATAAACTACCCTAGGTCTCAAGTTGGATCAAACAGCACACAGTGTGCAAAATTTTATTAAAATTGGTTCAGTAGTTTAGGATTCCATCGCGGACAAACAACGTGACACGAAATTTGTATATATTAAGATAAGCAAAAATAGATGCTTTATATTTATTATTTTAAAATATTCAAATGATTAATTTTATTCACTTAATTAATTAAAATAATTTATTTAATCGCTTTTCTAAAACTAGCTGTGTTTAGTTTACTTAGTTCTGGATTGGATCTAATTAATTCATTATATAATTTGGGTCCTAGATATCTACTATGTTTAGATCCAAAAGTTGTATACAATTTTGGAACATGTAGCAAAAAAATAGTATTTTGTCTGGTACTGTAAAAACTTCGATTGTGCTCTTTAAATTCGTTTTTATTTTATGAAAATAAGTAAGCAATGTATGATTCAATATTTGTTTAATATTTGGCAAGCTGAATTCTAAATAAATTAAATTTGTAGGGTAATCTAAAGGTTTCTGCAAGCAGATTTTTATGATTCGTTTTTGTAGTAATGTTAAGGGAGAAAGAATATAATTTGCGATTCCTCCCCAACCTAATATTCCGTATTGGATTATCAATTGAACCAGAGCTAAGTAAACAGTTCGCAATATATACATTGGTAAATATAATCGAAGGATGATAAATTTGTGAATAGTTTTACGTAGTTTGTTACACAGCAAGGAAACGTGTTTGTCGTATCTTAAATATTGGTCTATTATAATACCTAGAGTCCACCGCTGTGGTCTCGAGGTAGCGTGCTGCCTTGACACGCAGCGGGCCCGGGTTCGATCCCCGGTCGGGGCAGTTTTTCTGGGTGAGGTTTTTATCGGGATTTTTCCTCGCCTGTAAGGCAAATGTCAGGAAAACTTTAAGGCCCAAACGGTCCCCGAAATCATATGGCCATCATCCTTCACCGGTGTGGAAAGCAACGGGAAGCTACCACACCTACAATTCCCTAATAAAGCTGCAAGCATAGCATGAAAATGCTATTATTGCAGTGAAGGACCTGCCTTCGGGCAGAATTATTATGGATGGATAATACCTAGATATTTCACTTGTGTTGATATTCTCAAGGATGGACATGTGCAATATGTGTTATTACAATTATGTATTGTAATATCGTGACTGGGGTTTGAATGAAATTCATATATACCGCGTGATGTTAAAGAAATAGGAATTAATGTAGTTCTCGAGATATTCAAAGAAAGTAAATTTGAGTCTAGCCATTCTTTAATTACATTGATTCCTTTATTAGTATTATGTATGGTTTCAGTCCATGTAGAGCTGGAAAATAAGACAACCGTGTAGTCAGCATATGTATATATAGAACCAGAAAATGTTTCTAAGTTAATTTTCAGTAAGTCATTAATATAAATTAGGAATAAACTTAGTCCTAAAACAGTCCCCTGAGGGCCACCTATATTAATATTACGTATACCACTGTAGTTATCGTCGATTTTTGTTGTTTGGGTTCTAAAGCGGTTCCTTTAATGCCAGTTATGTCTAATTTATAAAGCAGTATGCTGTGATTTACTGTATCAAAGGCTTTTTGGAGATCTAAGAAAATTCCTAGGCATTTATTTCCTGAGTCTAAGTTATGAATTATATTTGAGGCGACAGTCATAATTGCATCCTCTGTACTTATATTATGTCTGAAACCAAATTGATTTCTGCTTAACAGTTTTTTCTTAAATTCATTAATCGTGTCTTTATACATTTTTCAAAGATTTTTGAAAAACTTGGTAAAAGTGATATGGGCCTATAGTTGTTAGGATTATTTTTGTCTCCGGCCTTGTGTATTGGAACAATCACGGCGCGTTTAAGAGCTGATGGAACGATTCCTTGAGAAATGCACAAGTTAAATATGTAGGTAAGTGGTTTTGCTATAGTTTCGACAATATGTTTAAGGGTATTATTTGTTATTCCGTCTATTCCTGGAAATACATTATTTTTTAATTCTTTTATAATGTTGATAATTTCATTTTCGCTCACAGGGAATAGAAACATTGAAGACGTGATTATATATATACATACACAAAAATATATTCAAAATTAGTGTTAATATACATTACACGAAACAAATCACTGCATTTTAAATTAACTGAACTTTATTTGAAACAATATAAATAATAAATTCGTACTTGCCGCCATTGTGTGCCTGAGTATATCATGGCCTGCTGTAGCCACAACGAAATTATGTTCGGCATTTAGCGTATATACATTGGCCAGATTGCTAACGACGGTCAGTCTTTTATAATGAACCAAATATTTCCAACAAAGATGTTGTTAAATTACTATTACTTATTATATTGAAATAATCATCATGCAAAAAAGTGTACAAGTGTTAAGTGTTTTTTTATCTCGGAAATTAAAAATCTCATTTCTGTAAAAATCATTTGCCAACCTCGCATTATAATATACTATTTTAGTGTTTTACTCCCCATACCTACTCATGGGACAGTGTTTTTATCAATCAGTGGCGTGCTGACTATTAACACATTTTACGATACTGTTATATTTTGAACCTGTGGACCATACATTCCAAATCTCAAAATATTCTGTAAAATATATGAAAAATCGAAAGAGCAAATCCTATGGGAGAGACTTTTAGCTGTGGATCACGAATCTGAAGATTTTCAGGCAAGTAAAAGAATCTTAAGAGCTGAATAAAGAGGCCCTTAAGTAAAATTTACCGACCTTCTTCATCCTAGTAATACTTTAGTTGCCTACCAGATGTCTCATTGGTTCGGTATGTTAACTGCATATCATACATGAAAGTCATTAAATAATGGAAATGGACAGCTAATGACAAATGAGCGAAATTTTGAGGAAGTGGCTGAATTCAAATACCTAGGAATAATAATCACAAATAGAAATGAGATGCACAAAGAAATTAAACATAGGCTTGAGCGTGCTATTATGCATTGCAGAGACTCTTGATGTCCCAACACCTTTAAAAAAAACGTTAAACTGAAAATATATATAACTATTATTCTATCAGTTATATTATATGGGTGCGAAACATGGACTCTTACTTTAAGGGAGGAAAGGAGATTACAAGTATTTGAGAATAAAGTACTTAGGAATTTTTTTGGACCAAAGAGAGATGAACAGACAGGTGAATGGAGAAGACTACTTAACAATGAACTACATGCTCTTTATAGGAAGCCAGATATAATGAAAACAGTTAAGTCTCGGAGACTGCGATGGGCAGGACATGTTGCACGTATGGGGAATGAAAGACGTGCATGGAAGCTTCTTGTAGGAAAGCCGGAGGGAAAACGCCCAGTTGGTAGACCAAGAGTGAGGTGGGAGAATAACATTAACTATGATTTGAGGGAAGTAGATTATACAGGGAATGATTGAAAAGCATTAGCTCAGGATAGGGATGTATGGAGAGCTATGTCCGTGCGGCCATGAACCTACGGGTTCGATAGTGCCAGTGAGTAAGTGAGTATGTCATACATGACATCTGCTGGGAAACAAACGTAAGTAATTAACTTGGTCTAGCAACTACTAACAAAGTACAGGCTACGGTCCAACATTATAGGATGTTACGCCATTGTAGATAAATATAAATATATATGCTGCTAAAAACGTAACGAAAATATTGCTGCGTTCAATTTTGTTATGTGGATCCGAAAGTTTTTTTTTTTTGTCTCAGAAAGAAAAATATGTGATTCTGATAGTATTTTTTCTCCTGAATTCAAATATGATATCGGTTTTCTCCATCAAGCAAGGTTTTCGAGAAAGAGGAATTTATAATTTCAAACACTTTAGTATTTTCTACCTTCGTAACTACACAATATTCGAACATTCGGACTCACCTAGAAAGTAAGAAATGGCGATTTTCTGCTATATTTCTCCTGAAGAGCATCCTTCTTGATGGTCCAACAATAATCGGCCAGCATATTAGGATTCCATTTGCTTTGATATCTCTTTTCCATAGCTGAAATCTCCTGAGTTATCTCATTTGGTTTTATTTTACAATGGACAAATGGACGAAAAAACGTTTATTAAAAATAATTATTTAAATCCATTAATTGAAATTGAAATAAAAAAACTGTTGGTGATGGAGAAATTCCGAATACATATTTGAAATCACGATAAAAAACTGCATTAAGTGCAACTATTGTACTCATGAGACAAAAATCTTGTTGACCAGTGTTATTAGCCAAAAGAAATTATTTTTTTGCAGATACTACACGAATTTCAAGACGGGATAAAATCAAGAATAGTAGACTACAATAAGAGGTCTAAAGGAACATATTAGCAAAAATAGAAGAAAAGCATTTGAGCTGGTAAAGCTACACTATCTGAGCAATAACTAATACATAATTCTATTAAAAATATGCTGAATTTAGATTACTTTGAGCTGAACTTCTCACTTTATCTTAAGGCATTTCTCACGTTTATTCAGGAACAAAATCTCTCTCTCACACACACACACACACACACACACACACATATATATATATATATATATATCTGGTATGATAAGAAAAATAAATGCCTGGACGGGATTCGAAACCGGAACTCTGAGTCTGTACCTCAGCGTGTTATCCGTTACACCACCAGTCGAATCCAATTCAAACACTTTTTTTTTCCTATATATGTATTATATTCTCCATTATTACTAGATGTCGCGAGAACTCGGTCTTCACTGCCATCTAGTAGCTTACTATAACAAGTAAACCAAATTAAAGAGAATACTTTTTACTAATATATATACAGATGGCTCTAAGCTCGATCACAATGGCCCTGTGGGAGCTGGAATCCATTGCTCACTCTTCTCTCTATACACTCCATTTGGAACAAATAAAACGGCTTTTGATGGAGCAATAAAGGCAATTCATACTGCACTTTCACAAATCATATGCCGTCAACAAATCAATGACCATATCATCATTCTGTCTGATTCCAAAGCTGTCATACAAGCAATATCATCATTAAAAATCAGCTCAAAGCAAGGAAGTAGTAGATTGCAATAAACTACTCACTGACCTTTATCAAAAACATAAGACAGTAGTATTACAATGGATACCATCTCACTGCGGAATCAATGGAAATGAAATAGCCGATATTCTGGCAAAACGACCAATGAGTTTACAGCAACCTAATTTAAACACATCTTATCGCTCAGCAATAAACTGTATCAAACAAAAGATAAAAAACACATTCTCAACCAATCTTCAGATCCGAATTCAAGAAAAACAGTGGAAAAACACCATCCACACTACACCAGATGCACCTCGAAAGGAAGCTGTAGCATATTTTCGACTAAACACAGGACATGATTGTCTTGCAGCTCATCTACATCGGATTGGAATCTACAGAAGTCCTCATTGCTCACTGTGATCCACGAACACCAACATGTACAGAAACCACCTGCTACAGTGTCAGGCACTTCACTCTGCTACGCTGAAGGATAGATACTGGGAAGCAAGAGCCAAACTTTCTGTTTTGCTGTAATGTTCTATTGCATTAATTTATTGTATATATTTTTGTTTACTCATAATTATGGGCAATGACTTCTGTCAAGTCCCCTGCATTTGTATAAATAAATATATCCATCCATAGTAATTCTGCCCGAAGGCAGGTCGTTCACTGCAATCATCGCATTTTCATGCTATGCTTGCAGCTTTACTAGGGAATTGTAGGTGTGGTAGCTTCCCGTTGCTTTCCACAATATATATATATATATATATATATATATATATATATATATGTTATAATTAGATTTTTGTCAATGCAAGCTGATATATGTTATGATTAGAAAATTAAATTCCTGGACGGGATTCGAACCCGGAACTCTAAGTCTGTACACCAGCGTGTAATCCATTACTCCACCAGGCGAATCCAATTCAAACACTTATTTCTCTTATATAAGTGTTTGAATTGGACTTTTTTTAAAATTATTTTTCACTGAGAGTAATTAATATTATAATTACAAAAAATAAACGTTATCTCAGTCAAAACAAAATTTATTGTGTCGACGTTTCAGTCTCCTGTTGTGAGATTATTTTCAAGACATTTTTTTTAATGATTAATTGAAACGTCGACGTAATAAATTTATGCTTTGACTGAGATAACGTTTATTTCTTTGTAATTATAATATCAATTACTCTCAATGAAAAATAATTTTAAAAAGTAATAATCTCACAATAGGTGATTGAAACGTCGACACAATAAATTTATGTTTTGACTGAAATAACGCTTATTTTTTTTGTAATTATAATGTTTGAATTGGATTCGCCTAGTAGTGTAATGGATAACACGCTTGGGTACCTACCCAGAGTTCCGGGTTCGAATCCCGTCCAGGCATTTATTTTTCTTATCATGTCATATTAAGCTTGCATTGCTCAATGCCAAAAATTTAGTTATAACATCGATAAAGCGTCACACTGCTATAAAGTAAAAAAGTATCTTTAATTTGCTTACTTGTTATAGTCAGCTACTAGGTGGCAGTGAAGACCGAGTTCTCGCGGCATCTAGTAATATTGGAGAATATTATACATATATATATATATATATATATATAAAAGAAAAATAAGTGTTTGAATTCGATTCGCCTGGTGGTGTAATGGATAACACGCTGGGGTACCGATCCAGAGTTCCGGGTTCGAATCCCGTCCAGGCATTATTGAAACGTCGATACAATAAATGTATGTTTTGACTGAGATAACGTTTATTTTTTTTGTAATTATAATGTTTGAATTGGATTCGCCTAGTGGTGTAATGGATAACACGCTGCGGTACCTACCCAGAGTTCCGGGTTCGAATCCCGTCCAGGCATTTATTTTTCTGATCATGTCATATTAAGCTTGCATTGCTCAATGTCAAAAATTTAATTATAACATCGATAAAGCGTCACAGTGCTATAAAGTAAAAAAAAATATCTTTAATTTGCTTACTTGTTATAGTCAGCTACTAGGTACAGTGAATACCGAGTTCTCGCGACATCTAGTAATAATGGTAGATAAGAAAAAGAGATCCGGGTTCGAATCCCGTCCAGGCATTTATTTTTCTTATCTACCATATTAAGCTTGCATTGCTCAATGTTAAACATTTAATTATAACAATGTATATATATATATATAAGAAAAATAAGTGTTTGAATTCGATTCGCCTGGTGGTGTAATGGATAACACGCTGGGGTACCGATCCAGAGTTCCGGGTTCGAATCCCGTCCAGGCATTTATTTTTCTTATCATGTCATATATATATATACACACACACACACACACTAGCGGATACGGCAGACGTTGTCCTGCCCGAACGTTCAATCTCGTATCATGGCCGGGCGATGAAAATATACCAATACTTTTTGCCATAAAATTTACTAATTAATAAGTTCGCAAAAATACTGCTCACTGCCATCTGTTGTGACTCAAGAAGCGCGGATTATGACCTCACATTGTTGTTGCGCGGAATGTCTGTAATACAGATGATTACACATCTGACATAAACAATTCTTATAAACCGACCGCAGCGCCACCTACCGGGTCCAATTGTGAATCTAAACCATCCAGGGACCCACTCAAACACACACACACAAAATTTCATCAAAATTGGTCCAGTTGTTTAGGCAGTATACAATTTTGTTTTGGATCTCAAGTAAACCTCAACTTGTAATTGTCTGGTTTCGCTCACTTTTGGATAATACCTACTTTGGTTTATTTTAATAAGATATACTGAGTTTTGTTGAGAAATATAGAAAAATGTGACCACAAGAGTGATTTTTAAGTTTTTTACTTCAAATGAACTCCCACACCTAATGGTTTTATTGGGTTCAATTGTGAATTTAAACCATCGAGAGACTCAATCAGGCACTTATAAACATTCATTAAAATAGGTCCGGTCATTTAGGAAGAGTTCAATAACAATATATATATAAATGAATGTATGTATGTTTGTTCGTATTTTATGCGCGGCCATACCGTTGAATCGATTGTGATGGGGCTTTTTGCAAAATGTTCAGGAGATTCCCGGGATGACCATAGGCTATAAGAGAGTTGTGATACTCAACTCCTACACCCTAAAAAATCGCCCTTTGTAGTGGAAAACGTGAAAAAAGTAGCTCTTTGGACGCTTAAATGGCTTGGCTGCCTAAACTATAACAAATACACAAAATGAATGTAGGCCTACACGGAATAGAATATCTCTAAAAGTCTACAAAAATGTCCGCGACAGCATATGTGTATCTCTTACGGATAACTCACAATAACCATTTTTGTCTTTCATTGATGCCAAGAAGATCGAGACAAGAATGTAGATTCCTGTGCAAGCATAGCAGCACATAGCTGGTATTCTTTTACGGATAACTCACAATAACGAATTTTGTCTTTTAGCTCATTTATGCTAATAAGATCGAGATACGTAGATTCTCGGGCAACACCGGGTAATCAGCACGGGGAATCTAAAATAATTACGATATACATTTATAATTATTTTTAATTTTACTTATTCAACTAATCAAATGAAGCACATTAATTTTTGTCTTTCAGCTCATTTATGCCAAGAAGATCGGGATGAGTGGATTCCCAGACAACGCCGGGTAAACAGCACGGTGTATCTGAAAATAATTACGATATAAATTTTTCCTTTCACTTATTTATCTAAACATAAAACAAATTCATTTTCGTATTTCAGCCCATTTATGTCAAGAAGAGCGGGATAAGTAGATTCCCGGGCAACGCCGGGTAATCAGCACGGGGTATCAAAAAATATAAATTTATAATTATTTTTCCTATTACTTATTCAACTAAACATAAAAGCATATTAATTTTCATTTATGTAGGCGTAGCAGCACACGCCGGATATTAGCTATTATATATAAATATATATGGCAATTATTCACATACTGCAAAAATTAATGTTGAGTTTTCCGTTATCTTTTTAATTTATATATTTATATTAGTGGCAGGGAAAATAAGGAGAACAAACAGACCAAGAGAACGTTGGAAGGATGGAGTAAGAAATAGTATAATAGCAAGAGATGTTACAATAGGAGCTGCATTAGGCATAGATCACTGTTGTCAAATTACTTTGGGTTGAAGGACAACCACTGTAGACTGGAATATTCCCACTAGATAACATATTATTAAGAAAATGTGGAGTAACTGAGATGTCAACTAATGGCCCAGTGAGAAGATGTTTAACATAATTAATTATACGTAAACCTAAGCACAGATAGAAAAAGAGTAGTATACTAAAAATGACCTTCACACGCTATACAACCGGTATATTTCTCTTCCTTCCTGGGATATAAGTGTAGGTAACAACGCACCTATTTCAGTTGTGGTAAGAGCAAACAGGCAATATGGACACTACGAGTTAAAAACAAAACAATAACCATTGGTACGTATCATCTCTTTTTAACGCACTTCTTTCACAGTAGAATTCCCTCCCTCAAGATAGCAAGGGTTGTGCACACTTGACACTTTTAAGTCATGCTCATACAATTATTTGTTGTTAAATAATTTATTTTTCATCAGAATTAAATTTATTATATGGCATTAGTAGCTTTTTTTATTTCATTTTTCTCTCTTGTACATTTTTGCCTCTGGGGCTAGTGGTCAGCGTTTCTGACTACAGATCATGAGGTCTCGGATTCGATTCTCGGTTAAACCATGGGAATTTTTCCTCAAAGGGAATAATTCCTGTGGTTGCCCATGGTCTGGAATTTATCATTTATCACCCATCATATCATCGAGGTAACGTAACTCCGCCTTCTAGATGCCCCAACCTAAAAAATGGATTACAATTCTGCCAATGCCAGGGAAAAACCTGGAATGTCATAAAATAAAACCTGGTTACATGAGACAAAAAAATTGTTAAATCTAGATTAAATCAACATAGACCCTATATTGTAAATATTTTTAAAATTAATGCTGAACCACCGTTGATGTTAAATATAATTCGCGCAGAGGCGAATAGACAGGCGAATTGAGAAAACTACATAACAGTGAGTAATATGATCGTTATAGGAGAACATATACAGGACGTAACAGCAGTTAAGTATCGTAGACTGCGATAGCCAGGAAACGTGGCATGAGAGAGGAATGAAAGAGGGGCATGCAAACTAATTGTGGGAAAACAGACCGAGAATGTGGGAGAATAACATCAACTATGATTTGAGGGAAGTAGATTATAGAGGGGATGATTGGAAAAAAATAGTTTAGGATAGAGATGTATGGAGAGCTTATGTCCGCGTGGCCATGAACCTTCGGGTTCGATAGAGCCAATGAGTTAGTTACTCCATATTATGTCTGGCTTCCTATAAAGATAACATAACTCAGTCTTATTAGTCTTCACCATTCGCCTGTTTGTTCATCTCTGTTTGGTCCAAAAATGTTGGAATTTAATACCAGTGAATATCAGGAGTTCCCGGTTAGTCTTTTCCAATAAAAAATTGAAACCATTTATATAAGCTCTATATAGTATTTACTTCTTATATATATATATATATATATATATATATATATATATATATATATATACGGTAATATCATGAGTTCATTTAAGATATTTGAATTTGTTTTCTATTTGTATTTATGTCTACTGCTTTTTTATTACACTGCACTTATTTTTAAGTTCTTTTATTGCGATAATAGTAATAAAGTTTTCAACTTTAAGTCATTGGCATTACTGAACTCGGAGGTCCATGGCCGCGAGGATAAAAGCTCTCAATACATCCCTATCCTAAATTAATGGTTTCCATTCATCCCTTGTATAATTTACGTATCTCATATCATGGTTAATGTTATTCTCCCATCTTCATTTTGGCCTAACTACTGGGAGCTTCCTTTTATGCTCCATTTTCATTCCCCATTCGTGCCACATGTCCTGATCATCGCAGTTTACGAGACTTAAGTGTTCTTAATACACATGGTTTTCCATAAAGAATATTTTAGTATTATCTGTAGAAACAATTACAGTCTACAAACACTTCGTTGATATATTTTTATACTGGCAGACAGAAAACTAAGGCCTTATAAACTTAACTCTGCCAGTTTAAATAAAATAATAATAATAATAAATTATTATAATAATAAATTATTATAAATAAGAAAGTGTAATTTTAAGTGCAAATATACAATAAGTTATCATAAGAAATGCCACGAGTGATATCCAATTTATCTAGAGAATTTGGAAATTAAGAGTGGCATTTGTTAGGACTATTTAACGAACAAAATTAAGCTGCTTACTCAAAAATCATTATTTAAATATAGTTATTTTAAAATATTTTTTATATTTAATATAAACAGCGATGTTTGAAAACAAATGAGAAACTTTTGTTATGTTTCATTTGTTATCTACTGCAATCAGATCATATTATTTATTGCCAAAAAGGATCGCAATATTGTAAGAATGCACCCTAGTGGAGAAAAAATAAAACACATCAAACTGTATATTATAACCAACATTACAGGCTATTAATTAATTTCTGATGTCCTATGATGTAAATATGTCAATGATATATTTCTGAAATGTAAATACCAGGGAAATAATGCGTTTAAGAAATTGCAAACTGTAGTTTCTTTTTATTCTGGTATAATCAATTGTTACAACTTTTTTCTATTATATCCCACAAGCGGTATCTGGTTACATTCGTGCACTACATTGTTTATTTTAAAAGTTTATATTATTTTTGTACCTTGTGTATCAGGGTTAATTAAAATATATGTATATTTGATAAAAATGTTCTCGAAGAATTTGGAGCTATATATACAATCTGGGAGCCACAAACATTCTATGATTCTTACGTCTTATTATATAAATTGCTATATTCAAAATATTTCCTAGAGAGTCAGTCACTGCAAAATAATGATCTTGCCTGTTCAAAATATTAAAAAGGAGCTTTCTTTAATATGATAAACTTAAGTTGATAAATATCGAGGTAAAACGACTGTGATTGGTTTTATAACAAAATTCACTGAAACGTGATTGGTCATTGGTTCTCATTTGGGGCATGAAAATAAAAATCTCCCCATTACTTTTACTGTTTGACATTTGATATGTGATTTAAGTTTCAGAGATACGTCATTGAAGACTGTATGTGGAAGAATACTCAACAGTTTCTAGTTGCTACTGATGAAGATTTTCAGGAACATTGTAAACATCCAGTAACAGCGAAATATAATGAGAAATTACACCCTCATTTTTCTATTAGTGTCGTTGAATCTTCTGTTGCTACAGTGCAGAGCTGTTCGATTCATTAAAACGGTAAGAAGCGAGAAAACAATTAAATTAAAAATAACAATTAAGATTTTATTAAAGTTAATTAAGGGGTATTATTTGTGAATAGAAGAAGGTACTCACAATAAAAAAAGTTTATATCTTAATCTATTTACTCGTCATTATTATTTTTTTGTTACTATTTTACTCATTAATGTTTTAATAATTGTATAACAGTACCTGATATCTCAGTCGTCCTCAATAATTTGCAGTGTTGTTTTATAGGAGGCCTTTCGATAACTTATGTATCATCTTCTGCTTTCATTTTGGTACTGACTGTTGTTGGTAATTATTTTGTACAGAGGGTTTATGCTGGGTATGTTCTCGTTCAGTAGGTGTTTATTTGTGGTTTTCATGATGATTTCTAATTCTTCGAGAACGTTGATTTTCGATCCTGGATAAAGAAAAGATGCATCGAAATCAACGTTCTCAAAAAATTAGAAATCATCAAGGAAACCACAAATAAACACCTGCTGAACGAGAACATACCCAGCATAAACCCTCTGTACAAAATAATATTCATAAGTAATGCCACGAGTGATTTCCAAATTATCGATAAATTCACTCCTCACTTGGAAATCAAGAGTGGCATTTGTTAGGACTATTTAACTAATAAAATTAAGCTGTTTACTCACAAATCATTGTTTAACTATAGTTATTTAAAATACTTATATATTTAATCTAAACTGTGATGTTTGAAAACAAATCAGAAATGTGAGGTTATGTTCATTCACTGCTGCTTGATCATATTATTTATTGCCAAATAAGATCGCAATATTGTAAGAGTGCACCCAAATGGAGAAATAATGAAACACATCAAACCATATATCATAATCAACATTACGGGTTATTCATTTATTTTTTAGTAAACAACTCCATAAAATCAAGGAATCTTTTCATTATTTGCTATATTCAATGTATTTGCTGGAGAAAAATAATGCTTTGACCTGTTCAGAACATTAAAAAGGGGGAGCTTTCTTCATCACAAAAGCAGGAGCTGATAAAGAGAAAACGATAAAGAGCCAGGTGAAACACGACTGTCATTGGTTGTAAAACAAAATTCATTGAAACGTGATTGGTCATTGACTAGCATTTGTGGCATGAGTTAAATAGCCAACAGTAGTCAGTACCAAAATGAAAGCAGAAGATGATACATAAACTATCGGAAGGCCTCCTATAAAACAATACTGCAAATTATTGAGGATGACTGAGATATCAGATACTGTTATACAATTATTAAAACTTTAACACACTAACCTCAAAGGAGTTCCATAATGTATTTTAAAAACATTGATTTATTTTATTCATGCCCCAAATGGAAGTCAATGACTTTTTTACAACCAATCTCAGTCGTGTTTCACTTCGATATTTATCAACTTCTGTTTAACATATTAAATAAAGCTCCACCTTTTTAATATTCTGAATAAGTCAGATCATTATTTTACAGTGACTGACACTCTAAGAAATACGTTGAATATAGCAATTTATATAATTATATTCACATAGCACCGATGTAAGAATACTACAATGCATACGACTGACACATTGTTTATGTATGTATATATATATATATATATATATATATATATATATATATATATTGCACGAACGTAACCAGGTACCGCTTGCGAGATATAATAGAAAAAAATTAACAATTGATTATACCACAATAAAAAGAAACCACTGCTTTCACTTTCTTAAACGTATTATTTCCCAGTATTTAACGTTCCAGAAAAAATATAATTGACATATTTACATCATAGGATATCAGCAATTAATTAATAACCTATAATGTTGGTTATAATATACAGTTTGATGTGTGTTTCATTTTAGGGTTCATTCTTTGAATATTCCGATCCTATTTGGCAATAAATAAATCTATCTTATTACAGTGGATGAACAAATAAAACATAACGTTTCTTACTTGATTACAAACATCGCCGTTTGCATTAAATTTATAAATACTTTAAAATAACTATATTTAAATGATGATTTGTGAGTAAACAGCTTAATTTTATTCGTTAAATAGTCTTAACAAATGCCATTCGTGATTTCCAAATTCTCTAGATAAATTAACTCGTCACTTCGTGACTGATGAAGTTATCCATAATTTCAAAATCACTCGTGACTTTACTTACGATAATTGGGGATACATACATTAGATGTAATAATAAAGGTGGCGGCATAAGTTAGTTAACCACTGCACATTGTTGTAAGGAAAAACGTCAGATTGGCCGAAACTGGGGTTTGAATACGGGACCTTCAGAATATAATCTCAAACTCTATTCCTTAACTACAATGGAGGTCACTTTGAACAATGTCGGTAGTTGTTTTTTTTTTGTATAGATGTTGTAAGCTACAGAAAATAATGTGGTTGGTTGGTTGGTATCTAATGTCGAGCACTTGATAATGAAATCATTCGCTCTCTTGCACTCCAATATTTAGCAGAAAGGCTGGTCTCTTCTACAAAAGCTGGACAACGGAGGAGATGGTTTCTTTCCATATCTTCATTTAAATTGCAAAAAGGGCATTTAGGTGAATCTGTTATGCCAATTCTGTGTAGGTGTTTATTCAAGCAGGCATGTCCCGTTAGCAGACTGAATGTTGCTACTGCAGATTTTCTTTGTAATGTAGTAATGTCATAAGCTTGTAGATTTTCCCATTCCTTTCCAGATGTTTGGTGGTGTATTCTTCTCTAAGTTTATTGATGTATTTATTTGATATAATTCTTTTGATAGAGACAGAAAATAATGTAATTTTGATTAATTGACTTATGCTGCTCCCTGTACACAGATATTTGTTTATATGTCAGCCGCAATGGACTAGTGGTTATGTTTCTTGTCTCTAGTCACGAGGGCCGCGGGTTCAAACCCGGCCGGGATCGATGGATTTTTTTAGAATGTAAAAATTGAAGGAATAAGTCCTCCGGAAGGGACTTTAACCCGTGGGTCCCGCATCTGTAGATTTTCAGGCTCATGAAAGATCCTTAAGCCTGAAAAAGAGGCCTCAAAGCAAAATTTACCAACCTTTTTCATCCTAGTAATAACTTAGTTGCCCACATTGGGTTGACCGCATACTATTCATGGCATCTTTAGGAAATAAGCGTAGCTAAATTAACTTGGTCTAGTAATTCGTAACAAAGGAGAGGCTAAGACCCAATATTGGTCTCTTACGCCATTGTAGACAGACTTGTTTAGATATCTCAAACCATTCAGTCAAACTTATTTTAAAATTTTAAATCTTATCTTCACATTAATGTCAATGTACAGTTTACTCATCTATCTAACTAACTAACTCTCTGGCACTATCGAACCCGTAGGTTCATGGTCTCAATGACAAATGCTCACCATATATTACTATCCTGAGCTAAATTTTTCCAATCATCCCCTGTATAATCTACTTCCCTCAAATCATAATTAATGACAGTTTACTCATCTGCTGTATTAAATAAAGAAGTGATATTTTAACTAACAAGGGCATGCCGAAACCTTGCTTGGAATTTGTCCCAGAGAAGTGTTGTGATGTACTAAGGTCATGTCCAAGAATATGATCAGCCGTTATAAAGTACAAGGCACAGAAATCGAGGCCAGAATCCGGCAATGGCAACCCACTGTACGGAACTGATAAGCTACATTCCTGCATGAGTTAAGTACGGAGTGGACTGAGGAGGGACCCGGCGCGGACGGTGAGGGTTATACAATCTGCCAATATAGGTGGCTTAAACGGTGCTAAATTTTAGTGTATTGCAGTTAAAAACGGCAGATAAATTTTTGGACCGGCTTTGGTACATCACTATGCATCTATGGAAGAAATTTCAAGGTAGGTTTCGGCATGTAATGGTTGAGAGTTCCCTTGTGAGTGTAGACTTCTCTTAATGAAATCCCTTTACTACTCTTAAATAGATCTATAAAACAAAAACAATTATAATAATAATTCATTTAATTGATTTTGAGAATTTTCCTCATCACTGAGGGTTTTCTCCAACCAATCTTAGTAATTAACATGAATTTAATATACATATATATATATACATATATGTGTGTGTGTGTGTATAGTACACGCTGTGGTCTCGAGATAGTGTGCTGCTGCCTTGTCACGCAGCGGGCCCGGGTTCGATCCCCGGTCGGGGCAGTTTTTCTGGGTGAGGTTTTTATCAGGGGTTTTCCTCACCTGTAAGACAAATGTCAGGAAAACTTATGGCCATAATCATAATAATCATCATCATCATCATTATCATCCTCATCATTATCATTACCATCCTTCATCGGTGTGGAAAGCTACCACACCTACAATTCCCTAGTAAAGCTGCAAAGCATAGCATGAAAATGCTATGATTGCAGTGAAAGACCTGCCCTCGGGCAGAATTACTATGGATGGATGGATATATATATATATATATATATATATATATATATATATATACATGACTACGGACTTATAGATTATGAGTTTGCAACAAACATTCACAAATTTCCATTATTTAAAGTTTTCCATCGTTCTCTGTCCTCTGTGTCTTCATCTGTTACACCAAATTTGCTCATTTAATTTTTAATGTTAATAATAATAATAATAATAATAATAATAATAATAATAATAATAATAATAATAATAATAATAATAATAATAAAAAAAACGAGAATTTGAGAATAAAGTTCTTAGGAAAATTTTTGGAGCGAAGAGAGATGAACAGACAAGCGAATGGAGAATACCACTTAATAGTGTTTATAGGAAACCAAATATAATAAGAACAGTAAAGTCTCGTAGACTGCGGTAGGCAGGATATGTGGAACGAATGGGGAATGAAAGACGTACATGGAAGCTTCTTGACGGAAATTCAGAGGGAAAATGCCCAGGTGGTTGACCAAGAATGAGGTTGAGAAAATAGCATTAACCAAGATTTGAGGGAAGTAGATTATACAGGGAATGATTGGAAAACAATAGCTCAGGATAGGGATGTAATGGAGGGATTATGTCCGCGCGGACATCATCCTACGGTTTCGATAATGCCAGTGAGTTAGTTAGTTAGTTAATAATAATAATCATAATAATATCCATAATAATTATATAATTATTCTGGTTTTAATCATTCGTAACGCGTTCTATAAAAATTATCATAAGTAATGACACGAGTGATTTCCAAATTATCGATAAATTCACGAAGTGACGAGTGAGTTTATCTAGATAATTTGGAAATTAAGAGTGACATTTGTTAGGACTATTTAACAAATAAAATTAAACTGTTTATTCATAAATCCATATTTAAATATTGTTATTTTAAAATATTTATATACTTAATGTAAACGGCGATGTTTGAAAACAAATGAAAACGTTTGTTATGTTTCATTTGTTCATTACTGTAACCAGATGATATTATTTATTGCTAAATAATCGCAATATTGTAGGAATGCACCCTAGTGGAGAAAAAAATGAAACACATCAAACAGTTTATAACCAACATTATAGGTTATTAATTAATTTCTGATATCCTATGTCAATTATATTTTTATGGAACGTTAATACCTGGGAAATAAAACGTTTAAGAAAGTGTAAACAGTGGTTTCTTTGTATTGTGATATAATCAATTACAACAAATGTTTTTTCTATTATATCTCTCTAGCAGTATGTGTTTACATTCGTGCACTATACATACAATCTGGATGTCATTTGCGTACTAGGATTCTTACATCTTAATACAAAAATTGCTATATTCAACGTACTTCTTAGAGCGTCATTGCAAAATAATGCTCTGACCTATTCAGAATGTTAAAAGGAGGAGCTTTCTTCAATATTTGTTAAATTCGAGGGTGAAACACGACTGTGATTAATTGTAAATCAAAATTCATTGAATCGCTTTTGATCATTGCCTCCCATTTTGGAGCATGAGTTAAATAGTCAATAATATTTTCATGAGATCATCGTTTATAGCTTCATTCCTTTGTAATTCGTTAAAATAAACTTAAATTTCTTTAAAAAATCTAATGTCGTTCGCGAAGTTCTAGTGTTTATGTTTCTTGCCTCTTGTCCCGAAAGTCCCGAGTTCAAACCCGGCCGGATTGGATGGACTTTAGGATGGAAAAATCCAAGAAAAAAGTCCTCCGGGAAGGATTGTAAGCCGTGTGTCCCGAGTCTGAAGATTTAAAGCTCTTAAAAGAACCGCAAGCCTGAATAAAAAGGCCTGTGTGCAAAAATTAACCGATAATCATCCATCCTAGTAATACCTTAGTTCCGATTGAGGGTCTTTCCACTTTTCAGCGGTTGCCCTTTTACCAGCCGGCTGCTGGCCCTTCACATCCACATGTGTCAATCACAGAGGTAGATGATCAACAGCCAGTGTAGGGGTGACATGTGGTTAGCATGTCGAGTTCCCCAACCGTTATAGCTGGTTCCTCAACCTGGAGCCGCTACTTATTGTAGATACCCAATTGCCTCACGATGCTGGGTGGGCACCGGTCCCATACTGGCCGAAATATCATGAGAAAATTTCTTCCCCCGTGGAGACTCGAACCAGCGCAAGTTCCGTAGCTCTGCGCCAAGGCTTCCTACCTTAACCGCTCGGCTACTAATATTTCATTGAGGTAAGGTGCTAATCACATGTCACTCGTTGACATCTGTAGGTAAATAATCGTATATAAATTAACTTGGTTAAGAAATTTCTGCTAACACACATATATATATATATATATATAGGGCTTCCAATATAAACCCGGACCGGCCTCACGGGGTTTCACCCGTCAGGCAGCGCTCTCTCCTCGTCCGCATTTCACTCTGCCAGCCGCTCGTCCTTGAACTAGTCGGTTTACTATCGTTCGACAAGATGAGACGTCAGCTGACATTAGAGCAGCGCATTTATGTGTGTAAATGTTATTATAAATACGAATCAGCTCGTCGCGTTCGCGAGGAATTTATTCGGAACTTCCGTGGACAATTACATTTTGACCCCATTTTTTCTTGAACTGACTGAAGAAGAGAAATCATATGGGTGGTTTCAACAAGATTCTGCTACTGCTCATACAGCAGATGAGTCCATGAATAAAATTAGGGAAGTGTTTGAAGATAGAGTGATTAGTGCTGGTGTATGGCCCCCTCGCTCCCCAGATCTAAACGTGTGTGTGATTTTTATTTGTGGGGTAGCCTGAAAGACAAAGTGTACAAAACAAATCCGCACACATTGGAAGAACTGAAGAACAACATAAGAAATGAAATCAGTAACTTGAAAGTGCCCGAACTACAGCGTGTCAATCTAAATGTGTTTACTCGGTATAATGCCTATTTAACTGCGGGAGGACAACATTTCCAGCATTTTCTATAAGGTAAGAAACAGTTCAAGGACGGGTGGCAGGCAGGGTGAATTGCGGGAGGAAGAGACAGCACTGCGTGCCGGGTGAAACTCCGTGAGCCCGGTCCGGTTTTATATTGGAAGCCCGTTATATATGTATACATACACACATCCATCCATAGTAGGTCCTTCACTGCAATCACAGCATTTTCATGCTATGCTTGCAGCTTTACTACGGAATGTAGGTGTGGTAGCTTCCCGTTGCTTTCCACACCGGTGAAGGAAGATTATGATGATGATAATGATAAGGATGATGATGATGATGGCCATATGATTTCGGGGACCGTTTGGGCCTTAAAGGTTTCCTGACATTTGTCTTACAGGTGAGAAATAAAACCCGATAAAAGCCTCACCCAGAAAACTGCCCCGACCGGGGATCGAACCCGGGCCCGCTGCGTGACAAGGCAGCACGCTACCTTGAGACCACAGCGGTGGACATATATATATATATATATATATATATATATATATATATATAATTAAATTTAATTATAACATCAATAAAGCGTCACTGCTATAAATAAAAAATATTATCTTTAATTTGCTTACTTGTTATAGTAGCTACCAGATGGCAGTGGAGACCGAATTCCGCTTCATCTCGTAATATATATATAATATATATATATAAAAGAAAAATAAATGTTTGTACTAGATTTGACCGGTGGTATAACATATAGCACAGTGGAGTACCAATCAAGAGGTTCGGGTTCATATCCCGTCCAGGCAGTTATTTTTCTTATCATGTCATATTAAGCTTGTATTGGTCAATGTCAAAAATTGAATTATTATTCTTCTTCTAAGCCCATGTTTCCCTTAACAGAGATTTAGGTGCTCTCCCCCTATAGGGACGAATTTGAACCGTACTAATTTAGTTACACTTGTATTCGTATAGATGTCCTTGGAGTGGTCCGTGGTCAGCGTTCCGCCTCAATACTGACATCTAGGAAACCAAGGTAGAACTAGGACGGGAAATTTTGGTAAATTTTGCTTAGAGGCCTTTCATTCAGGCTTAAGGATCTTTTGCGAACCTGAAAATCTTCAGACTCGGGACCCACGGATTAAAGTCCCTCCCGAAGGACTTTCTCTTTGGATTTTTCCATCCTAAAAAATCCATCGACCCCGGCCGGGTTTGAATCCGCGACCCTTGGGACCAGAGGCAAGGAGTATAACCACTAGTCCACCGCGGCCGATTAAAATTTAATTATAACATCGATAAAGAGTCACTACTATAAAATAAAAACATTCACTTTAATTTGCTTACTTGTTATAGTAGCTACCAGATGGCAGTGGAGACCGAGTTCCCGCTATATCTCGTAATAATAAGAGAAAAAAAAATATATATAAGAAAAATAAATGTTTGTACTAGATTTTCCCGGTGGTGTAATAGATAGCACACTGAAGTACCAAACCAGGGGTGCGGGTACAAATCTCGTCCAGGCATTTATTTTTCTTATCCAGTAATATATATACTGAACATTTTTATTTTCGGACTAAAATTGAAGGCATGAAAATGATAAGTGGATAAAGACCACTGTTTGTGAATTTGAGTTATTAGCACAAAATACAATTAGAATGCATGCTCCATCTATTGGTGTGAGAATGATATCTATACAATTCACCTTGCCAATAAATCATAAGAAACAGGATGATATTATGAAGTTGGAAAAGTTTATTCCTCCAGTGTATAAGCAGTGGTATGAACTTGGTGCGGATAATGAAAAGAATGAATGTGAAGACTATCATGTACATTATATGTTCTAATTAATTGGTTAATTTTTTCATAAAGCTACATAATAATATTATCTTATGCATATTATAACACAATGTAAGTTACATAATTCAGATGAGTGGTGTTTCAGTTCACATTTCAGTGATTTTGTGCTGGAAAAAAATCACAACTTTGATTGAGAATGAGAACTGGATAAATCCTTCGACATTTTCTGTTAATAACTCACTTTAGGCTGACTTAATATTTACTTTAATACTAAAAATGATGAAAAATATCGGTAACATTGCAGCGACTACAAAAAAAATACTAAATGGTGAAATAAATTCATTAAAATAGTTTTTCTTGATTTTCTCAAAAGTAGTGAATTGGTCTTTATCCACTTATCATTCTCATGCCTTCAATTGTATTTGCTAAAAACTCAGTGACAGGATTACACAACCGAGGTTTAAACTACGACCCTGGTTTTCCATTTTTTATTGTTTCCATAATAGCAATAACAATAGCTGAAAATCCACAGTAATTATGAAACAACGTCCATGATTCTGGAATTTGTTTTGCAACAACAGCTGTAAATTTTCAGTTTTTATGGTTGTTACGTAAACATTAATAAAATTGAATAACCGGGGTCGTGGTTTAGACTTCGTTCGTACATCCACTTCTTAAGTGTAAACTATTTAAACAAATTATTGTCTCATCTAATGGAACAGCCATATCTCATCCAGAAGAATGGGTATCCAGTAGAATCGCACCACGTGGTCACAGAAGACGGTTACATTCTCACGATGTTTAGAATTCCATACAGCCCTAAATCTTCTGCAGGTGTCAGAAAGGGTGCTGTATTTCTTCAGCATGGGTTGCTAGGATCATCAGCAGAGTGGATATTGTTAGGTCCAGAAAAATCTTTAGGTAAGTATATACTTTTTTTATTAGGAATTTCTCTACAATACGGTAGTTTTCCTGCAACATACTATAAATGTTACACCTCCATACGTCCCTATTCTCTGCATCACTCTCTGTTAATCCTTTCGACACCATACTCCTATGCACTCCTTGAATCCACTGTTCGTTTGGTCTCCTTTTTTTCTGTTGCCATCCGGTTTAAAATTTAATATCATCTTAGGTATCCTGCCATCCGGCATCATCTCTGCGCAGCCAAACTATTTCAGTGTTCTTTCTTCAATAACTTGTAATACATATTTTTGAACATCCATTACTTCTCTGATTTTAGTATTTCTAATTTTGCCTCTTCCTGAATTTGTAAAATCCCTCTTCCAAAAGTTCGTCTCTGTTACCAATAGTTTATTTGTACTTTCTCTCTGCTTAATGTCCACGTTTCATACTCTCAACAACAATTAACTATAAATAAGTTGTTTTATCAAAACAAATAGTTGAAGATCGAGAAAAATCTTCCCCCTTTGAATGTGGATTCACAGCACCAAATTCAAATTGTTTTCTCTCCTTGATTTACTCTTGGTTTATCTCAGAATTCCTTGTTCCTTCTGACTCTATATTGGCGTGTATATACAGGGTGATTTAAAATGTTGTGCACAAATTTCAGAAGATTATACAGGGGTCGAAATGCAACAACATTTGATTAGTAACTTACGGTCTGGAAAGTAATACTGGGTCAGTACAAGCCTGGGATAGTCGGGAACTTCAATGCGGGTCTAAGCTTACTTTTCAGAGAGGCACTGGGTTCGATACACTACTTCATGAATTTATGAAGACGCTCCGTCTGTTGTCATACCGCTTAGCGCAGTACAGTACTTGTGTATTCTTCTGTTCACATCTGATAGTCATTCGTGCACTCTGAAGGTTGTTTTCATTTCAGTACGGTATCTGCAGTGTATTATAGAAATCCACTACAGCATTATCTTTGAAGATTTGTGATTTTTGTGAAATGGAATACACGTTGTCAGAACTTCCAGGCATGCATTTCATGTATGGTAAAACGAATGGTAATGCACGCGAAGCTCAAGGCCTGTAAAGCGCACAGTATCCGAAAACACGTTAATTATAAAATTTGTACCTGGTGAATTTCAAATGTTTGATCCGAAAAGACGTCAACCACACCCTCGAACATTTCAAAACATTCACCACCGACTCGGGAGACAGGTTCATTTTGTTCATGGCATCATGTAGGCCGGCCACGTACGATTGGAACAGTTGCTATGGAAGAGGATGTTTTTGCTCACGTGAAAGAACATGCCTGTATTCAATGTAGTGGTAGGCATTTCGAACACCTAGTGTTGTAAAACCAAATTGGTGAATACATTTACATTTGCTTAAGTGTGTGCACAAAATAATTTCTTATTCATCCAGACATTTCAGGGCTTGTAGTGATCCAGGATTACTTTCCAGACCATAAGTTACTAATCTAAAGTTGTTGTATTTCAACCGCTCTATAAGATCCTGATTTTTGTGCACAACCTTTTGAATCGCCCTGTATATATGTATGTATGTATGGAAGTCAGTGCGGTTCTTGTACATTGGCCAATGAGCCAGTGCACACCCATCATCTAAGAAACTGTATTCTAATATAACTAACCAACTCACAAGCACTATCGAACTCGTATGTTCATGACCGCGCATACATAAGCTCTCCATACATCCATACCTTGAGCTAATATTTTACAATAATTTCCTGTATAATCTACTTCCCTCAAATCGTGGTTAATGTTATTTTCCCATCTCATTCTTGGCCTTCCAACTGGGCATTTCTCACATGTAGTAAGTAATACCGCCCTAAAAAGATGTTCAGTAGAAAGGTGGAGTAAAGAAGTACTCAAACATCTACCAAATTCACCAGATAGCAGCCCTTGTGACTATAACTTATTCTCAAGAACAACGAACCTCTACGAAGCATTCGATTTCAATTAAGAGTTGATATCCAGAAAGCTCTAGATCGATCATATGAGAAAGATATCTAAAAATGGTGTTGCAGATGGAGTTAACCGTCTTGTAAGGATTTGCCAACGCATAGTTAATTTGGCAGGAGACTATAAATGAAGTCCGTAATGTTAAAAGTAATCTAAATAATTTTTTTATGTTATAAAAGTGTTGCCATTACTTACAGAATGTAATAGCAGTAGGATCATCTACTAATTTGTTATGGGTAGTACAACATTCGCCAGGTCATCACTAGCCAAATGGTATTCGAGTAATCCAAATGCTTATACTCAACACCTCCGTGTCCCAATAGGACGTTATTCCCTCGCGAGAACTTTCTTTTTTCTGGGAGTACTGTAGTATATTTTGAAAATGTATACAACCTTGACGTCACTGCATCAACGTAATCTCTGCAGTGGTTTTTCAACTGAACACATAACAGTAATAAGCATTTATGCATTATGATTATTGCTGCAAATATTCCGTCCAAAACATTTGACAATCCATATTATATGTTGCTTTTTATCTCCTACGTTATTTCTAATTTATATAAATGCAATATTATATAACACTTTGGCTAGACCACTATAGACCTATGGTAGTGAAGCAGAGACTCTCAAAAGACAACATGAAAGCAGAATAACGGCTTGTGAAATGAGATTCATGCGCAGAACAGCGGGTTACACCAGATGAGATCGGAAAAAGGAACACCGATATCTTAAAAGAATTGAAGACTACGTCAATTTTGGAATATATTAAACAGTACCAACTAAATTGGAAATACCATCTAGAAAGAATGTGTTCAAATCGGATCCCCAAAGATGTTTATAATTATATACCAAGAGGACGAAGATCACTGGGCCGTCCTATGAAACGCTGGAGGGAAAATTTTCTATAGGATCGTAACAGACCTTGGCCTAATACTTGGAAGGAAGGAAGAAGAAGGAGGAGGAGGAGGAGAAGATAAATACAATAATACGAGATTGGAAAGAGAGACACCATGGCAATATTTGCATCAAGAGAAATTTAAATATGAATGTATTGCTATTTGCAGATGATGTGGTGCTCTTTGCAAATACGGAGGATGATTTACAACGATCTAGTTATCAACTTCAAATTTTGGCAAAACAGTATGATATGAAAATCTCTTCCCGTAAAACAAAAGTAATGGTGTTCAAAGGAAGATTGCCTGTTCATAACAAAACTTGTGTTTATGATAATGTAATTGAACAAGTATCTTCATTCAAATGTTTGGATATTATTTTAGTTATGACAGTGAAATTGATATATAAATTAAAATTAAAAGAAATCTATGGGTACCATTAATAGAGGTTTTAAATCATCTTTAGTACATAGACAAACAAGAATAAGAACTTATAGAACTTTAGGGAGACCGCTTACCTATGGAAGCGAAGTTTGGACAATATGCAAAAGAGATATAAGCAGAACAACAGCTAGAGAAATGACGTTTATGAGGAGAACAGCTGGACACACAAAGTTAGACAAAATGAAAAACGTAGATATCCTTCAAGAACTTCAAATCACTTCGGTTATGGACCGTATAACTACATATAGAAATAATTGGCTACAACACTTTCAGCGTATTGATCGATCTCGCATCCATCGTTATGTTTTGAATTATCTTCCCCGAGGAAGGAGATCTTTGGGAAGACCAATCAAAAGATGACAAGAGATCATAAGGGGCCACCAGGCCTAATAAATGTAATGATGATGATGATAGGTTTTCTGAAGAAATATACGAAACAAAATAATCTACCTGAGCCTAAATTCCATAAGGAAATCCAATGATTCATAACTGTATTTACTTGTTTATTCAGACTGGGAGGCCAGACTGCCCTGAAAAGCGCGATTAGAGAGATCTATTGCGCTATCCCAGTACTATGAAGATGAGTGGGATGACAGTCTATTGACTGTGTTGTCATGCATATCCGACACACCAGGTTCTAATTCTAGGACGCAGTAGATTGGGGCCGTGGCCGCGAGGAAGAACTATAAACTTCCGTTGACACCTTCTGTTATTTTTATTGCTTAGGCTCGGAGTTATGAGCCAGCACTCTGCTACACCTCACTAAACCCCGCAACCCCGAAATCCAATGACATGAAGGGGAGGGAAAGGAGAATGGAGTGTGTTGATAGAATGAAATTCGGAAAACGGGAGAATTGCAAGATCCAATACTCCTCTGGAATCGCCAGGATTTCAACTTGGGAACCAAGTCAGGGCAACTCTACACCTGTACCATGGGTAATACCGAGATGGCTTCTAGTCCCTTAACACTATACCCATTTCTTCTAGTATTATGCACAATGTTCATTAAAATATCCTATTAATTTTATTTGTCTCTTACATCTGTTTCATTATAGGAGTACCCGCTCTTGTCTAACAGGGAACTGTCAACCATTGCATGGTGAAACCTAACTTGAAATTTCTTCTGGAGAAGCGTTGTGATGTACAAAAGCCGCGCCCAAAACTTATCTGCCGCTTTTAACTGCGAGGCATTAAAATTCAGTGACAACTCTCTCATTTAAACTGTGGACAAGTAATACATCATCTGAATTGGCAGATTGGACAATTTCACTACCTGCCGTCCGCGCAGCGTCTTGTCTCACTTCACTCCCCTCTTACTCAAGCAGGGAGTCCATCAGCTTCATATAGTGAGTTGCCATTGCTAGATTCTGACTTCGAGTTTTGTGCCTTGCAGTTAAAACAGACAGATACATTTTTTGGACACGGCCTTGGTACATCACAACACTTCTAAGGGAAAAATTTCAAGCTTGGTTTCGACAAGCAATTGTTGACAATTCCCTTACCAGATGCATAATAATAATAATAATAATAATAATAATAATAATAATAATAATAATAATATTAATAATAATAATAATAATAATAATATTAATAATAACAATAATAATAATAATAATATTAATAATAACAATAATAATAATAATAATAATAATAATAATAATAATAGCTTTATTTTACCTGGCAGAGTTTAGGTCTTAAGGCCTTGTCTGCCACTCAACCAGGTTTTAGAAAATACAAAAAAAAGTAGTTTTACATCTAAATTACAATTAAACGATTACATGTTATAAATACAATACAATTAATATTTATATTGTATTTTTATTTTCTCTAGATTTAACGAATTAAATATATAATATGTACAAGATACATAAAAGAACGAAAGAACGAGAAAAAATTATTATTGACATAGTATAAATTTAAATAAATAGAAAAAAATATTATAGACAACAGGTAACTGTATAAGCGTGACTTAAAAGTACCAAGTATGCGGCAACCCCTGATATCTTGAAGAAGGAAATTCCAGGAGCGGGCAGAGGCTACTGTGAAGGAAGTAGCATAATAGGAAGTGCTATGAAGAGGAATTGTTAGCAGACTGTTATCTTGTGACCTAGTGTCAATATTGTGGTAAGAGGATAACTTCTCAAATCTGGAAGCCAGGTAAGTAGGAGTGTAGGAATTCAGAAGCTTGAAAAGTAGTGAAAGAGAGTGCAATGTCTGTCAGTAAGACGGAGCCAAGAGAGGTTATTAAAGTGTTCGGAAATATGGTCATAACGGCGGATATTGAAAATGAATCGAAAGCAAACATTATGAACACGCTGCAGTCTCTGCGACAAGTCATGGTTGATATCATTATATATAATGCCACAATAATCGAAGTGTGGCAACACAAGATTCTGCACAAGGATTTGTTTTAACGAAACTGGGAGAAAATTCTTTAAACGTCTAAGATAATGCATAGGTCGATATAGGGGTATAACTTTCCGAAAATGATAACTATGTACAAAATTCGACAATCCTAAACGTGAGTTTCTTTCAGAAAGAAACCAAATCCGTGGACCCCGTGCTTACATTTACGGCACGTAAAATAACCTCAAGGCTGGAAAAGAAGCATCGGAATAAAATTTTGTTATTTTTTTTTCAAGCTCAGATTTAATTTTTGACCTTAATAGCCTTAGTGTTAATAATCGTTATTAAGTTCGTAAAACAATTGCGTTCTAGAAGGTTATGGAAATGAAGAAGTACACACGCAACGCCGGGTATGAGCTACTCAATAATAATTATGGTTTAATACATAATTCAATTACTTAGTGTTCTTGAATCTTCTGATCCAGTGGTTCCACACTTCCTGGTTAGATGTGTTCAATCTTATTCAAATAATTCAAGGACAGATCGTAATCTCTCTATTGTGTAACTGAACTAATGAACTTGACCCTGTGGTAATGAAAATCAGAAAAGGTTTTTAGCCTCTGAGAGAATTAAATCACACCTGCAAGAAGTTATCATAAATAATGTCAGGAATGTGATTTCCAAATCATCGATAAATTCACGAGTCACTCGTCTAGACGATTTGGAAATCAAGAGTAGCATTTGTTAGGACCATTTAACGAATAAAATTAAGCTGTTTACTCAAAAATCATTATTTAAATATAACCGGTATTTTAAAATATGTATATACTTAACGCAAACGATAATCTTTGAAAACAAATCAGAAATGTCAGGTTATGTTCATTCACTGCAATTTGATCATATTATTTATTTCCAAATAGAATCGCAACATTGTAAGAATGCACTCTAGTGGAGAAGAAAATGAAACACATCAAACTGTATATCATAACTAACATTATAAGTTATTAATTTATTTTTTAGTAAACAAATCAGTAAAATAATTATTTAAAAACACTATTATTGAACACACAATTATCAAATATGTAGTTCGAAGAAATCTGTTCATTATTTGCTATATTCAATGCATTTGTTGGAGAGTCAATCACTGCAAAATAATGCTCTAACCTGTTCAGAATATTAAAAAGGAGGAGTAAAGAGAAATCGATCAAGAGCGAGGTGAAACACGACTGTCATTGGTTTTAAAACAAAATTAGTTGAAACGTGATTGTCATTGACTCCGATTTGGGGGCATGAGTTAAATAGTCATGTTAATTCGAATCGTTCCTAAGCTGTCGCAATTATCACGCACTAGGCATACCTACTTTATGCATATTTCACAATACGCCTGTGCATATCTGAACACACCAAGCACCCAATCCTATTTATATTATAATTTATAACCATCTTATCCCTTTTTTTTGCCATTTTATCATTTTACGGAGAGTATAGGCCTACTATTTAAAGCTTTCGAATTATGAAATTACAAAATTATTCTTCTTCATCTATTATTAGAATAATTTTTATAAGAGGCCTTTCGAAAATATGTTTCATCTTCTGTTTATAGTTTGGTACTGACTGCTGTTAATAATGATTCTGTAAAGGGGGCTTTGGTCACTGGGTATGTTGTCATTTAAAATATGTTTTTGGCAATTTCTTTAATTATTTCGATCTTTTCTAGAACGATGATTCTCAACTTATAGTTTTCTCTGTATATGATCGCTATAATAAGTTATCTAATTATTAAATTGGTGACATGTTTCTGTTATGTATATAGAAAAGCCTGATTTGTTCTCATTAATCTGCCAATATTCGTCGCAGTTATTGCATTTACATTTATAAACTCCTTACTTTTATATATGTCACTTTCTTCTATGCTATTTAAAATTATATATTCAGTCTATTATTCGTTCTATATGTAATTTCTATATTTTCATCGTGCTTTTTGAGGAATTTAGCTAGTGTTTGTGTTGCTAAACCTAATTATATATGTTAATGATAGCCACTTGATTTTATATTTGTCAATTTCTCCACTTAATTTTGTTATATTTGTTTTTTTCTACTTCTTTTCTTTCGTTTTAAAATTAGTTTGTTAATCATTTTTTTTAAATCTTGAGTATACTATTGTATGGTGAGGAAACGTGGATATTAAGATGAGAGCAAGCACATAAACTTTTGGTGACAGAGATGGACTTCCGGAGGAGGACTTCTAGAAATTCAAGAAGAGACAAAATTAGAAATACTAAAATCAGAGAAATAATGGATGTTCAAAAAATCGATCTACAAGTTACTGAAGAAAGAAGACTGAAATGTATTGGCCAGGTAAAGAGGATGTCAGATGTCAGGATTCCTAAGATGATATTAAATTTTATAGAGGAGAGCAACCAGGAGAAAAGGGAGAAAAAAGAACAGTGCGTTCAAACAGTGCATAGGAGTATGGTGTCGAGATGATTGACAGAAAGTAATGTAAAGAATAGGGAGTATGGAGGAATAAAATTTACATTGGGCTGTAGGAAAACAACCGTATTGTGGAGAATTTTTAATAAAAATGTATTTTTGTATCATGTCTACATGGTATTATCTCTTCTTATCATATTTTCATCATCATGTACTTTCCTCATATTTTCATCGTATTATGTCTTCTTATCCTTCCATCATCTTATTACTTATCTTTTCATAAGTAATGCCACGAGTGATTTCCAAATTATCGATAAATTCACGACTCACCAAGTGAGGAGTGAATTTATCTAGAGAATTTGGAAATCAAGAGTGGCATCTGTTAGGACTATTTAACGAATAAAATTAAGCTGTTTACTCACAAACCATTATTAACTATAGTTATTTTAAAATATTTATATATTTAATGTAAACGGCGATGTTTGAAAACAAATGAGAAACGATTGGAATGCTTCATCTGCTTCTTTTGTTTATCACTGCAACCAGATCATACTATTTATTGCCAAAGGAACGCAATATTGTAAGAATGCTCTCTAGTGGAGAAAAAATGAAACACATCAAACTGTATATTAATTAATTTCTGATGTCGTATGATGTAAATATGACAATTATATTTTTCTGGATTATTACCTGGGAAAAAATACATTTAAGAAAGTGCAAACAGTGGTTTCTTTTTTTGGTGGTATAATCAATTGCTACAAATGTTGACATGTATGCACTATTAATATAAAATTATAGAATATTCACCTGAAAGGTCCGTCTCCTCAACTTAATTATCATTTAACTGTAGCGCTTTCGGGACTTGTCCCATCATCGACAGGATTCAAAACTGGTGTTTCACTGAAGATCTGTTAGAGGGGGTTGCATGTATTGGGTTCGTTTTCGTTTATCAGGCTGTCGTTGTGAGCTGCTTTCATGATTTTCATCTCTTCGAGTACATTTATCTTCGCTGGATAAAAAAGCGCTACAGTTAAATGATAATTAAGTTGAGGAGACGGACCTTTCAGGTGAATATTCTATAATTTTATATTAATTTTGAATAAACCTCAACGGAACACATCATGAATCTTATAAAAGTTGATGTATGCACTATATATACAATCTGGTAGCCGTATTTCTTATAGGCTCAGTCACTGCAAAATAACGGTCAGACCTGTTCAGAATATTAAAAAGGAGGAGCTTTGTTTAATATGGTAATTATAACACTGATAAATATTTCGTAAACACGACTCTGATTGGTTGTAAAACAGAAATCATTGAAACGTGATTGGTCATTGACTCCCATTTGGGGCATGAGTTAAATAGTCATCAAAATTCTTTATCATCTCTTCATCGTCTTATATTTTATCTTCACTTATCATAATCTTGTCTTAGCTTTTCGTATATTTTTATCAACTTATATTTTCTTTTCATAATCTTAACTTTTCTTATATTTTTCGCCATCTTATATATATTTTATTTAGCTAGTTTCACAATATTTCACAACATCTGGTGGTGATGGATTACAATATAATATTAATTAGACGGAATATGAAGTTAAATTTTATATGAAGGTGGATTTAATAGTAATATTGTATAAATTATTAATCTGATTTTGGCTCTCCCAATTAATGTACTATTATTCTCCTCCACATCTCTCTGTCATTGCAATCTCAATCCTCCAATCCTTCTTCCCCTTATGGTGCTCAATACACCTTCTAACCACGTTATTTTTTTTTGTCCACCTCGCCTTCTTCTATCAAGTGGCACCCTTTATAATATTCCTCTTGGGAATCTGTCTTCTGCCGTTATGTTTACGTGATCATACAATTTTAATTGCTTGTTTTTTATGGAATCCGCAACTGTAGTTTGAACATTCATCTATTGTTTAATTTACACTGTTTCTTATTTTGTCTGATCTACAAATTCCAGCTGAAGGCCTCCAAAAATCCATATCTGCATATATTTTCTTACTTTATTTTCATAGGCTGATTTATTCTTATCTTGTTCATTGCCTTATCATCTTATTACTTTTCTTTCTCTCTTTCATCTTCTTATTGTATCAATTTATAAATTTCTTCTCATATTCCTTCATCTCTCTATATTCTTGTCATCTTACCATCATGTTCTCTCCACATTTTGATATATTATTTCTTACTCATTGTCTCTTTACCCTATCTTTTTTTTAATATCTCTATTTTCTATTCTGCTAATCTTAAAAGTTATCAATTCTTCTATTATTTAATGCTTCGATTATTATTTTCTAATATATAATTAATCTTTAATTTTAGGAAGTGATATTTTGAGGTTATTTTAATTATATTATTTTTAGACTGATCATCTTACCTCAATATTAATGTTGATTTCTTCTTGAACATGTTTCAAAACAATTCTGTTTTATCGTCAGCTTGTCCAGACTGGTTTGATTTATGTTGCTTTATGTTGCACAATCTGGAGGTCGATGTCAGCTCCATCCTGTGGTTGGCGAAAGAACCTCCAAATAAAGTCACGCTCTGTCGATATTTCAAAATTCATAACTCTGTTTTTGTTCTTTTGAATATAATTTTTTTCCCAAATAGTCAGCTCTTTTGTATTTTCTAACTGTTTTAATAATTTAGTATCTGAATTTACATTATGTTTTTCAGACCATACATGAGCAGCAACTGCAGATTTTTCTATTTCCCCATTTTTAATATTTCTTATGTGTTCTTTGGTTATGTAATCAAAGTAGCAAGAGAAAACGGGTTTGATGAAAAAATGGCACATAAAAGGATAGAAAAATATAAAAAAACAAAAAATGATAAATTATGTAATTAAAGTAGCAAGAGAAAACAGGTTTGATGAAAAAATGGTACATAAAAGGATAGAAAAGTATAAAAAACAAAAAATGATAAACAGAAGTACTCTTGAAAAAGAAGAACCACCTATGAAAAAATATAGAAAATTTACATATTACCCGTGGGTACACAATAAATTCCAAAAGATATTTGAGAAGTTTAATATTAAATTAGCACCGAAAAATAACTACAGTTTAAATAAACTAATAAAAACCAACAAAAATGAAAAAAAAAACTGATAAAAATAAAAAGTCAGGAATATATCAAATTGAATGCATGGGCTGTGAAAAGATATATAGGAAAAACAAAAAGAAACCTAAAAATTAGAAGCAAGGAACACATAAGAAATATAAAAAATGGGGAAATAGAAAAATCTGCAGTTGCTGCTCATGTTTGGTCTGAAAAACATAATGTAAATTCAGACACTAAATTATTAAAACAGTTAGAAAATACAAAAGAGCTGACTATTTGGGAAAAAGAATTATATTCAAAAGAACAAAAACAGAGTTATGAATTTTGAAATACCGACGGAGCTTGTACTTGTTTGGAGGTTCTTTGGCCAACCACAGGATGGAGCTGACATCGGCATCCAGGTTGTGCAACGTAATGCAACATAAATCAAACCTGTCTGGACAAGCTGACGATAAAACAGAATTGTTTTGAAACATGTTCAAGAACAAATACACATTAATATTGAGGTAAGATGATCAGACTAAAAATAATATAATATAGTTAATCTATTGTTCTATTCAATTGTTCTATACTCTTATTCAAATTATATATTCTCACATTTAATTATTCTTCTCTTCTATTCAATTCTTATAATCTTCTATTCTTCTTCTTCAATTCTTCTGTTTCGTCCCTATCTCTTCTCTATAAAATATTACATACATAATTTCCTTATTATTTTTCACACCGCTTCACTAGACTCTCTGATACACACAAATTAAATATCCGATCCCATCAGTACATTCTCATTTACATTTCTCCTCATCACACTACCTATTACTCGAAATCTTTTACAGTGTATCTTGCTAGAACATGGAATTCTCTTCCGTCCTATGTCAGACACTGCCGTTCTTTACCATCTTTCAGAAACAAATTGAAAGTAAAACTATTAACAAAAACATCTCACTAATATTACTTTTTTAACTATCAATAATTTTTCATTATTTGATAAAAATAATATTAAGATTTGTCAATATATTTAGCTAATGTCTTATATATATATATATATATATATATATATATATATATAATATATATATATATATATATATATATACACGATAGATTAATTCATTATAGTTTATTACATTCTTTGTATATATGTTTTTTTTCTTTTATGTACAGTAGATTCGAGCTGTTATTCCTTTGTGTATACATTCTTCCATTAGTTTAATTTTAATTGTATTTAATTTTACTGTATTATTAGATATTATTTTCATTATTGTTCAGTTTGACCAGATAATAAATTTGGTATGTACTATTATTGTATTTTTGTATTTAAAAGCAACATATGTTTGTCCTGGTGAGTGGATGAAAAGGCCACATGGCCTTAACTCCGCATGATCAAATAAATAAAATATATTTTTCGATATTCTTCTCACATTCCTCTTTCTTCTTAAAAAAACAATATTTTGAGTGAAATAATTGTTCACTTCTTTCAGCTATGTTTCATTCGTTGATTGTCTCCCCATTCAGCATTTCTACTGTCTATTGTAAAAATACGTTCAATTATAAGAGGGTCATAAAATAATGTCATTGCATAAAAAATATAAACTGATGACAAACATTTATAATAAATTATATCTGTCAATTGGATCGTTATTTTTTTACAGGATATTTACTGGCAGATGCTGGATATGACGTATGGCTGGGAAATGCTAGAGGAAATTCGTATTCAAGTAACCACACTAAATACTCTATCACAAACCGCAAATTTTGGGATTTCAGGTAAATATTAAATTAATTTCGTAACAAGTTTAAATATGTAAGTAAATATTACATTTGTTGAGCAGCGTTGCATAAATATCTTCTGTACCCAAAGTTATAGCACTTAAGGGCACCGAAGGTGAACATTTTGAAAAAAAAAATGGTAAAAGATGCATTTTTTGTTTATTTGCTTTTTAATAACTCTGATTCTTTAGGATCAATTTCATGTAAAAAAAAAAGTATTGTGGGAGCAAAATTGAGCCCGTGACGTATGAGTTTAAATATAGGGATGGAGGGGGGCAAGTAGCAACAGGGTACATTGCAACATCTTGATTTCTCATATGAAGAAACCTAGCAAGTGCTACTATCCTGCGGAAAAATATTCAATTACTTCATCCCGTAAATCTGATGGTCATTGTTACCGGATTGAAAGTTTTTCCATATGTTCTAACGATTTGTTCCAAATCTTGACTGGTGAGTAACTTCAACAACTCTTTTACTTCACGATATATGCTATACTTTTTGAAAATACAGCGAATGTTTACAACCGAATTGTAGAGTGGAGTTTACAGTTCAATAGTTAATAAGTAATTTAAACTACTAGTAACTGTTTGGAAGAAACATAGAATTTATATAGGAAAGTGGATTGGAGCGTGTTACAATAGATGTTGCAACTTACCTCTCGATTTTTTTTGGTGTGTCTTTGGTAGCGATTTTTTTAATGCTTAAGTCTCACAATTACTTTATCTAAAGAGTGTAATGTTTCTATTCAGTTACTAAACATGATAAATTATAAACAGAAGACAGAAAAAGGCACTACACCTTTAGATGTAATGGTTTGGGCAAACAATCTTGTCGTGGAAAATGGTGGGTTGGACAACTACAGTATAATTATGGTCTCAAGGTCATGTACCAATTATGACCCATTTTACAAGTGTGAAGAATGCGTAAATAGAGAACACAATAATTGTGACACATCAAATTGTGAAAATTTATATTTTCATTTGAATTCTTCGGACTGTTGTAAAGTTCCAATGTTACGGGGTAAATTGCAGCAGGTCACAGTTGCATTTATAAATGATTTAAAATAATATGTTACTGGTAAAATAGGATTTTGATTTTATATATCAATGTGGGAATGTGTATACTTTGGTGACAGTGACACAAAATTTAACTCAGAATGTTTAATAAATTGTTAAAAATTGCAAAATATGTTTTGTTGCAATATCTTCCCCTACCCGTACGTGTCGTCAGCATTACTACTTTATTATGTGCTTCTTTTGACATTTTAAAAAACTTAAACTTCTCCTTACGATTCAATTGTTATGCCATCAAAACCAAAGTTTGTGGTTAGAGCCCCCAATACTGTATATGAATTGAAATTTGCTATGCAGTTACAAGTCTAAGACACGAGTTCTTTTAAATTGAGATGGAAATGCATGTGAGTTAATAAAATATTTTTTTCAAAACATGAAAAATAAGCAGTATCCTCCTGTATCCTCCCTTTATGATTTCCTTTTTGCATAGCAAATATGTTTAGTAGAATCATAAAACTCTGAATCTCAAATTTCATGAGAGAATGAGAGATAATGCATTGTGAGCAGCATCTTTTAGAAAATATTTTTAAAATTAAAAAAAAATCTTAATTCTGAAACTATTCTACTTATAAACACCAAACTTCACTGAAACACTTTATAAGCTCGTACCATATGTGATAAAAAGATCAAAACAATCAGATGAAAATAAAAAAAATTCAAATTCACCAGTCGGTCCCCTTACTTTTTTCCCTGCATTCATTCCTGTATAAGAAATCTCATTATTGTAATTGATTCTCTACCACTGACTTGCTAATCTCTTGTATCCAATCTTTTATTGACCCCACTTCTTCCTTCCCCGGATAGTACAATCAAATACTTATTTAAAACAATTTCTGCTCCGAAATTCATCTGAAATTGCCATACCTTTACATGTAATAAAGACATAGGTTTGGATGAAGCTTCGTATACATTTTGCCACTACAGAGTGTTTCATAATTCCTACTACAAACTTGTAGGAGTTGTAGAGGGGACTAGTTGATAAAGATGTGATAAGTAACCCATGTCCGGAAACGTACCATTTCGATGTAAAATACTTTTGAAGATCGAAACACTATGGGATGATATCGTGTGCCTCGTGTTTCAGAATAACTATTACCGACTTCTAGGGACTGTACAGGTGTCCACAAAGTCCTGCTACCAAAACAATGTAACTTAGCTCGTAAAGTATTTAAGATAGAGACATGCGTTTTTTACAGCATATTCTACATCTCTCAAAGTTTTGTTTACATTTGTTGCAGATTGTGATATAAACGACAATGCCACCAGCAAAAACGGCCCAATGTGTATGGTCGTATGCTGAGTCTGGTAAATCACCCAGTAACTGTTCAGCGCGACATTTCCGCCGGCAACATGGATGATACCCTCCAACCAAATCATTCATTATTTGATGGGCAGACAAATTTCTAGCGACTGGCAGTGTAATGGACTTGCCACTGAGTGGATGACCAGGTGGGAGCCAAGAAACTATCGACAATGGGCAACATGCATTTCAACTCAGACCTCAAAAATCGGTTCTTCATGCTTCACGGGAACTGCATTTACCAAAATCAACCATTCATAAAGTTCTCCACAAGCGGCTGCATCTAGAGGCATATTAAGCAAGCTTTGCTTCCAACTGACTTCCCTCAGCGTGCGGAATTTGCAGATTGCATGCTGAACGCAATTGACGAAGACAATGAGTACCTGCTGAGGGCGATGTTCTCTGATGAAGCAAATTTTTTTGTGTCTAGACATGTTAACCTGCCATAACATTCGTATATGAGGGGACTGGTGATTTACCAGACTCAGCATACCACGACACACATTGGGTATTTTCCTGTGGTGTCGTCATTGTCGTATAAATCACAATCTGCAACAAATGTAAACAAAACGTTGGGAGACGTAGAAAACGTTGCAAAAAACCGCATGTCTCTATCTCAAATAGTTTGAGAGTTAAATTACATTATTTTGGTAGCAGGACTTTGTGGATAATCTGACAAGAGTGGTTCCACGTGGCGACCCTGTTGTTCGTTGCACAAAGTGTATCTGCGACGCATGTTTTAATACACACGCCACATAAGACCTGGTGTATGCTCAATAATTTCTGCTGCCGCCACAATTCGTGCAAGAAGATCTTCCTCCGAGTTGACAGGTGCAGTATAACCTCAAGAAATCTATAATACTTAATCTGAAATACAAGACACACAATATCAATCCAATGTGTTTCGATCATCTAACTTATTTTACATCGAAATGGTACGTTTCCGGACATTGGTTTCTTATCAAAAGATTAAATACTAAGACCCTCTACAATCTCCAGAAGTTGGTAATAGGAACTATGAATCACCCTGTATTTTACGCCTTTTTACTTAAAATCACTGATCACAGAACTTGTGTTGCTGCAGGTTGCTACCTTCGCGAGGTCTTCAGCGAGCTCCATCCCCAGGTTTCAGCGTGCACTTTCATTCAGATGTATTTGCGTATGGGTGTGCTCTATTGTAACCAATTGAACATCTCATTATTCGAGTTACGCGCTAGGCGGATATATGGCGATAATGTGGAATATTTTAGATTAAGCACTCCACAGCACTGCTCAGGTTATGTCTTGTTGAAGTGTCCTATAATGGTATATTAGTAATGATATCTTTGTTATAAATATTAAAGAATTGGATGATAAAATGTTCAAGCATGGGAATTCCTATTTCAAACAACAAAACTGTATACAACTTACACTTTGCAGATGATCAATTGTTAATTGCACAAGATTATGAAGAGTTAGAATATATGACTAGAAAATTAATAGAAGAATACGAAAAATGGGGATTGATTTTGAACATGAAGAAAACAAAATATTTATCAATTGGTGAACAAATTTAATTTTGGAGACTGAAGAAACAATAACATCTTATAGTGAGATCACATATTTAGGAATTAAAATAAATAAAAATGGGAGTTATGAAGACGAAATAAGAAATAGAAATAATGAAGGAAAATTTTCAATTGCTTGCCTCAATGGAATAATGTGGGATAAAAATATAAGTAATAAAAATAAAATGAATATATATCATACAATTGTTAAAAGCATCATTACTTATGGTGCAGAACTTTGGTCATTAACAACAAAAACAAATAAGTATCTTTTGGCAACGGAAATTGATTTTATACGAAGGGCAGCAAGAATTTCAAGAAGAGAAAAAATTAGCAACTCAGTTATACGGGAGAAAATGAAAATCGAAGACACTATTTTAGATTATATTAAAACTCAGCAATTAAGATGGTACGGACATGTCCAGCGAATGGAAGAGGATCGGCTACCAAAATCTGTTTTGGAATGGAAACCTGAGGGAAGACGAGGCAGAGGAAGACCTAAAACCTCCTGGAGTCAGGGGATATGTTTATATATGAAGGAGAAACATCTACAACCAGGAGATTGGATGGACCGACAAAATTGGCTATTAGGAATCGGACGAAGTCAAAGACATTAATCAACCGATAATCTATCTATCTTTGTTGGAAATATTTTGCCTTCATTGTAAATAACTGACTAACGTTAACAGTGTAGTCATTATTTATTAGTTGAGACTACATCAGGCCGTGACACTAATTAGTTATAAAATGGCGGGAAGTACGTATTTATTGTTTTATATTGTTTCTAATAAAGTTCAGTTAATTTAAAATGCAGTGATTTGTTTCGTATAATGTATATTAACACTACATTTTGGATATGTTTTGTATAGGCCTATGCATTGTACATAGTATACATAAAGGGCAGTAGCTTTACTTCCCGCATGAGGTTTGTAATGTGTAGCAATACTGTACAGTTATTTAGGATGGCAACAACGAAATGTAGGAAGTTGAACTTTCAATCATGGTCGCCATTGTTGTAAATTACGACAAAGCGCACTGTCGCGCAAAAATTATGTTTTAGTGTTTTGTGTCTTATAGGTGTGGCGCCAGTTATATTATATGGTTGCGAAACATGGACTCTTACTTTAAGGGTGGAAAGGAGATTACGAGTATTTAAGAATAAAATACTTAGGACAATTTTTGTACCAAAGAGAGATGGACGGACAGGTGAATGGAGAAGACTACATTACAATGAAACCATGGTCTTTATAGGAAGCCAGATAAAATTAGAACATTTAAGTCTCGTAGACTGCGGTAGGCAGGACATGTGGCACGTATGGGGAATGAAAGACTGCATGGAAGTTTCTTGTAGGAAAACCAGAGGGAAAACGCCCAGTTGGTAGACCAAGAATATAGTGGGAGAATAACATTAACTATGATTTGAGGGACGTAGATTATACAGGAAATGATTGAAAAGCATTAGCTCAGGATAGGGATATACAGAGAGCTTATGTCCGCGCGGACATGAACCTACGGCGTCGATAGTGCTAGTAAGTAAGTAAGTAAGTAAGTAAGAGTAAGTATAGGTGTTGTATATGAGGGATGATGATGAAGAGAAAGGAAAAGTTGAAACTCGTGCTAGTACATAGTTTACTACTGTCGAAAACCACAAGGGAGCTACCAACCTTATCACATTAACTAACTAATTCACTGGCTCTATCGAACTCGTAGGTTCCTGGCCGCGCAGATATAAGCTCTCCATGTATACCTATCCTGAGATAATGTTTTCCAATCATCCCCTGTATAATCTATTTCTATCAAATCATGGTTAATGTTATTCTCTCACCTCATTCTTGGTCTGGCTACTGGGCGTTTTCCCTCTAGTTTCCCACAGGAAGCCTCAATGCACCCCTTTCATTCCCCATTTGTGCCACATGTTCTGTCCATAGCATCCTACGAGTTTTAAGTGATCTTATTATATCTAGCTTCTTGTAAAGATCACGTAGGTCACTGTTACGTAGTTTTCTCTATTCACCTCTCTGTTCATTTCTCTTTCCGCAGCAACTCTCCTACTTAATTTGTCCAAATTTCAGGTTTCAGAGCCATAAAGTAGAGTTTGGAGAGCCATTGTTTTATAAAATTTTAAAATTATATCTGACGTACTTTCCGGAGAAGAGTGTGTTTTATTGTTCCTATAAGTTTTTGAAATTGGATACATTTTATGTCTATGTCTTTACATTTGTCGTAGGAAAAGTTGCAGCCAAGATAAGTTGTTAACTTGATCTATTATTAGTCCGAGATCTGGCTGCAAGATCACTACGGTCATCGAGTGTATGAACAAAATCTATTTTTTTTTCATAAAACTGTGAATGGCTGAATATATTTTTGTTGAGTTGCCTATTAAAATTTGGCCGCCAAATGTTTAATTAAAATATGATTAATTTATTTATTCCAAATAATTTGATTCACTTGTCATTGCACACTTGGTCGTAAACCTCCTCGCGGCTACAGCAGGCTGTGACACCAATCAGTAATAAAATTGCGGTAAGTACGTATTTATTGTTTTATATTGTTTCAAATAAGTTCAATTAATTTAAAATGCTGTGATTTGTTTCGTATAATGTACATTAACACTACTTTTTTATATATATTTGTATATACATTGTATATAGTATACATAAAGGGCAGTGGTTTTACTCCCCACTGCGAGGGAACAATATAAAACAATAAATACGTAGTTACCGCAATTTTATTATTGATTGGTGTCACAGCCTGCTGTAGCCGCGAGGAGGTTTACGGCCAAATGTGCAATGACCAAAACGTTTCAAGCTCTATGCATAGATTTCTGCGAACTGGATTATAATTTATTTTAATAACAAGTAAATCGAATTATCTCGAATAAGTAAATTAATTATATTTTAATTAAACATACTGGCGGCCGAATTTCAATAGGGAACTCGGCAAAAATGTATTTAGTCATTCATAATTTCATGAAAAAAATTAACTTGTTCATACACTTGATGAACATAGTAATCTTGCAGCCGGATCTCGGACTATATATTGTTAACAACAATTTTAGTTCGTATCGGTATTTTCCCTTGGAATGCCATATTATTGTCTTATTCACTGGAATTTGTAAATTAGGTCTACAAACTTGGGTTATATTTGACAATTTGTATGGAAAATATTGAAATTTATTGGAAAAATCACTATGAGATTTAGTTTAGGATTTAAATTAAAATGTTTTATACCTCACCTCATATCCAGTCTTGTAACTAGACCGGTTTCGAAGCTTGGACAGCTTCATCTTCAGTAATTTCTTGTCGACTGATGTTATGTCGATAGAGAGAACTTCTTCTTCCTCCCTCTGTTGGTGGACCGATGATCCTCCGGATCGAATCATAATCCCCGGGAATTTCGAAGTTCATAAGTAGAGCTCGGACTTCATTGCCTTGTCATTGCCGTGTCGCTTTCAAACAGTTGACTACACAGGTAGTTAGTACTGTCCCGTGCGCAGTGCCACAGTCATTGGCGTCTTTGCTGTGCTGCTACAAGTATAGTATGCAGTCAAATAATAATACCGATCACCACGATCTGATGAATGATTACAACATGCCGAAAACAAACACACACAAGATTAATTCACTTGTACGTGAGTACGGCCGTGAGTATTTTGCCTGAAATAAAATAAAATATTTTTAAAATTGTGTAATGTAGAGTTGAAGGGGGAGAGAATAATTTTTATGAAGAGCCATTGCAAATCTAAAACACAAATTGGGTATAAAAAACATAAGCTTGACGATGAAATACAGTCATCTGCACAAGGAGTTTCAGACACTTGTAATCATCGTGAATTTTACAAGGATTTATGCGAAACGATGGTTTCCGCGAATATTCCTTTCAATAAAGTGCAAAATCCAGCTTAATAATTTTTTTGAGAAATATACGCGAAAAAAAATTCCTTGTGAAACAACTTTACGCAGGTATTATTTATCTCCTTGTTATGAAGACGTTCTTAAATACATTAAAATTATTATGTACAGTGCACATACTTTTTTGTGTTACCTCTTTATTTAAAACTTTACGAAGAAAATAATTGTGCAGAAATAATGAACTTGTTATTTTTTTGTAATAATGTATGCAACATTGTATTTATAGATGCACAAAGAGAACTAATGTACGGAAATTATAAATTTGTTTAACTTTTTGTTGTACTGTAGCGTTTAATTTAAAAAGCTAAAAAATATTTTACGCAACAAAATAAACTTGTAATCCACAATTAGCTACTTATTCCATTACCCGCCTATACCACCTGTAAACAGTACAGCACAAATGCCATACTAGTCAGACTGGTGCTACTACCCCCTACCACTCTCTCATCAAGCAACATTATGTATAGTAAGACTGCACTTAATCTAACTCCATGTCCGAGCACTATTCATAAGTTTTTCTTTCTTGTTTTTGAATTTTTAAAATATTGTTAAATTATTAATTTTGTTTCAGCTTCCACGAGTTGGGTGTGTACGACATTCCAGCTGAGGTAGACTACATTTTAGAGAAGACAGGAGAGAAAAGTATTTATTACATAGGAATGTCTATGGGAACTACAATGTACTTTGTGTTTGCTTCGGAAAGGCCCGAGTATAATCATAAGATAAGACTCATGATTGCTATGGCGCCAGTAGTTTATATGAACAAAGCTACAACACCACTCATTACATCTGCATTAACTCCAGTAAGTAAATTCTTGTTTTTAAATATTACAATTTAATTATTAGGGATTTTTAGACGCTAAATTAGACATTCTAAATTGGATAAAAATCAGACAACAAATGAAAGTCCAAAATTCAATATTAGATTTCCTGAGATACTGGCAACTAGAATGGTATGGTCATATAAGTAGGATGCCAGAGAAAATATTACCCAGACAAGCTTTCGAATGAATTCCACCTGGGAAAGGAAAGAGAGGTCGACCTAGATTTAAATGGATGGATCATGTAAGAAGATGTATGAGAGAATTGGAATGGGAAGATAGAGAAGAATGGAGAAAGAAGATAAAAATTTTAAAAGTTTTGGGCCCAGGAAGATGTTTTATTACATTGTAAATCTATTTACAAATCAATAATTTAATTATAAAAATGTGTATCAATTAGTGAATTTTGAACTAATGCGCCTATTGAGATAGTGCCAATGAAAAATTATCGACATTTATAAATCTTCATCGATCCTCATCAATAGACATAAAAAATCCGTCAGGCAGGAAGTGCGTAAACTAAGCGAATTCCTCTTCAAGTCGAATGTATGGTCCTATTTTACAGATTAAGAGAATATACGGGTTCAGCATAAGTCAGGTAACCTCAGTAATTCTGCCCGAGGGCAGGTCTTTCACTGCAAATATTAGCATTTTCATGCTATGATTTGCAGCTTTACTAGGGAACTACAGGTGTGGTAGCTTCCCGTTGCGCAGTGGGGTATTTGACCGATTTAGGCGCCAAAAGTCGATTTTCTGAAATTTATTCTAGACAAGAAAAAAATTGCACATATCATAGCAGAATCCAACTCCTTATTTGCCACATTATTGTCGCCCCATTAGAATAAGATTTCTTTAAAGAATCTACTGACATAACTAATAAAGAAATAGAATATGTAAAAAGCTCAACAAATAATCTACAAAACACTAAAGTGACATTAGAAAATATATTATTTTCTGTCAAGCACACAGTGATGCTCACCATGGTTGACGCTCAGACAACTTTCATGTGGTGTATCTGGAACCAGATACAGCTGAGTCATCAGGTGAAATGGAAGTATCTTCTGATGAAGAACTGCGACTCTAATAATCACAATCATAATCATCATCAAAGTGATAACGCGTATAAACATTTATGTTAAGTTTGTGATTGGCCTTAACTGCCAGCAAATGGGAAAGTAGAAATTTCAAGGATATCATACAAAAGGAAAAATTGTGCACATAATACTCTAGATTCTGGACATAAGACTTAAAGTTCAATGCTTGTAGTTGTGCCTTATTTAGGTACAATTGATTGTAACAATGCTCTTTTTGAGGTATAGTTTCTTATATCTGTTCATAGTACTTAATAATTGGATTATATAGTTTAAAAACGTAAAATATATTTTTTCTTTAAAATGTACTACATTTCTCTTAAAATACAGTTAATTTAATAAGAGGGCACATTTATACTCAACTGAATTGAAAAAATAATTTTGGCCGCCTAAATCGGCAAAATACCCCACTGTGCGTTGCTTTCCACACCAGCAAAGGATGATTATGCTGCTGCTGATGATGATGTCTGGATGATTTTCGGGGACCGTTGGGCACTAATCTTACAGGTGAGGAAAAACCCCGAAAAAAACTCACCCAGGAGCCTGTCCCGACCGGGAATCAAACCCTGGCCCGCTGCGTGACAAGGCAGCACGCTACCTCGAGATCACATCGGTGGACAATTCAAATATATGATACAAAAAATTGGAATCTTCAACTCTCCAAGTTGTATAGCTACTGTGTCAAGAAAATCACTCAACAATGAACGAAGACCACCTCATTAACAGTGAGGCTCTCAAGATGTAACCTACAATAACTGTGATTGGACTCTATTGGGAAGCAAGAAAACAAATTGAACACATTTAAGCTAATGGACATTACACTACTACTACTACTTATTTTCTATAGCTTACAAAATCTATAAAAATAAACAACTACGAAAATTCTTCCCTAGTTAGCAAATCATCTCAACCAGCAGTTCTTGCGATTACATTCTGAAGTTTACAATATAAAAATAGGATACCTGAAATCTCAGTCTTCCTCAACTTTGGATGTAGGATATGGAGTACTTTCGGAGCACATGTTCCATCTTCAGCTCGTAAATTGGTACTAGTTATTGGTGAGAATCTTGTGTAGCGGGTTGACGTCACTGAGTGAGTTCTCGTTAAGCAGGTGAGTGTTTCTGGTTACTTTTAATATCTCAATCTCTTCGAGAATGTTGATTTTCAATTTTTTTGTATTCTCTATGGATAATGGATAATCTGTTGTATTACATTGGCGACCTGTTTCTTTATGACATGGTTTGCAACACTAAATGTACCTTCATTAAATCTGAAGTCATTAAGATGTTTGTTATATCGTATATTGAAATTTCTTGTTGTTCTGCCAATATAAAACTTCTCACAGCTGCTGCATTTTAGTTTATAAACACCTGTGTATTTATAGATGTCTGATTCTTCTATTGTATTTGTGATCATATTATATAACTTGTTAGTTCTATATGCAATTATTACATTTTTATCATGTTTTTTAGTGGTTTTAGCCGGTTTTTGTGTTTCGAAACCAGTATATGTGAGAGTTAACCACTTAGTTTCATTTTCATCAATTTTCCTACTTAATACTGTTAAGTTTAATAATTATTCATCATCATCAACAACAAGGATTAAGCCCAATGGCCTGTTCCAATCTCATTATAGGTCGAATTGGTCCTTCCATATCTTCAATGGTCTTCCCAACATTCTTCTCCCTTTTGGTTTACAATTATACATTCTTCTTGGTATGCGCTGTTCATTCATTCGTAATACGTGCTGAAGATAAGCATTTTGATAATATTTAATTCATTCACAGATATTAAATAAATTAAGTTCTGTTCTTATATCTTCGTTTTTCTTTTTATCGGTCCTTTGGTATCTTGCTATTACTCACAACATCTTCATTTCAGCAGCCTCTATTTGTTTACTATCAACCTTTGTTAATGTCCAGGTTTCACATCCATAGATAAGAGATGGAACTGCCAATACTATCACCTCGACGTGGTGGGGGCACCGAGTACTCAATGAACCAGACGACAAAATCGGGGAAGTTTAGCTTTGCTAACTTGCCGATTAGTTAGAGGTGAGAGGAAACTAAGAATAGTCCGCAACGTGAGAGACGTCTGCCAGAAGGTTGACTTCGACCAAGAAATCTGCAACGGCCTACGAGGCGATCATCACAACGGCTGAAGGGGTGGAAGCAGCTACCCTCTCTAAAGGGGTTAATACTTAGAGGAGCATGGATAGATGCTCTGAGACAGCAGCCCTGTCATTATCCTTACCCTGCACAGCGCTTGTATTACCCGTTTAAGGAGTAAGCGCAGTTGTTGACGGAGGGCGCTGCATTCATGTTTATGCAGGAATAGAACACGTGACACTGTTATCATCGAATTCAGAGGGGAATGGGACGTGGGACGCTGACAGTGTACACTGCCTTATATGATGTTACGTGTAGCAACAAACAAAGAGAGCTTCGTAATTCCCCCGCCTGCAGAGATATTGTGAATGACTAATAACATGGCCAGGGGACATTTATTATTACTGATACATGTCAAAGCAAAGGCCGGATTGGATTTAATAATTATTTGTTTCTTTATTTGTTTTTTATTAATTTATCAATTATTTCTTCGTCATAAACGTTCTTGGAGGCTAGAAGTTTGATGTATTTTAGATCTTTATTATAATTTTCTTGGTTGAGTGATAGTTTTCTCATTCTGATAATGGATGGTATGAATTTTAAAAATATATTTTGAAGGTCCAGTATTGAAACCCCATTTTCAACCAATCTGATTTTTTTCTTGCAACCATATGCAGTGGTTACTGACTTATACCACATGTTGTATATTTCTTACGTTTAATTGGAGATAGGGTAAACTGGGAAAATTTCGATCATCATCATCATCATCATCGAGGGATTAAGCCTGTTGGCCCGTTCCGGTTTCATGAAAGCTAGAATTGTTAAAATATTTCAGACCATCTTCTGTGTGGGCGTCCAACTTTTCTCCTTCCTTGCGGTTTATAATTTAGTAATAATTTTGGAAATCTTCCTTCTGGCATTCTATCAATATGTTCTTTCCAGTCGAAAATTTCGATCATGGATGTAATTCCGATCACTATTTTATTCAGAAACCGTTACAATAATCGAGTTCTGCACATTACTGGTATCTTCTGCGAAGTGTTTCAAGCATTGTATATAACGTCAATGCTAGCTGAGCAGCATCTCTGCGGTGTGGTGGACATTTTGTGTTTCTTGCAAGGAAGCTAAGCTGATTAATGCTGATTTACGCCACGTAAGTTGGACGTTGAAACAGAAGGATGTACAGAGGCTTAGATCTGCTCAAATGAGATACCTTCGCAGGACTGCAGGATACACACTACTAGATCACAAACAAAATGAAGATATCTTTGAAGAATTACACATGGAACTTTTAGAAAACAAAATGTCTGATCATAAGTCAAGATGGATGCAACATGTTCATCGAATGGAAGATCACAGGATACCCAAACAAATGTTAAGATATCAACCTGCAGGCAGAAGAAGACCAGGACGTCCACTCAAAAGACTTCTGGATGGTGTTTCTCTTGAGGCCGAAACAGGTCAACAAATGGTCTAAATTCATGAATGTACTATGATGATGATGAAGTTGGGTATTTATTAATTACATATAATAATTTTTCAGATTGTGATAAGAGGTTTGATACTAATGTGAAATTATCACTTACAATTTTGACATATAACTCCAATACGAAATGGTGCCAAATTATTTCGAATATGGCACAAAGGAATAACTCCGACCAATACTAATACGAATTTCTCCAGAGGTAAAAGTGACTGAGCATTGCTCGATTATTTTCTATTTTCATGAATAACGTTTAATGATGTAATTAAGCACCTGATGAAGGATACCTTCTGTGAAGTAACCCGCGACAGAAAATTGTGGTACAGGTGCACTTCATGTTCAGAAGGTTCATGCAGAATTCAGTAAAAAATTACGATTGTGATTTTTGTTCGCAGATAGAGTAACGTTTACATGTTTTGTATATTTCAGCTTTTTCTTCAGTTTTCAATAAGGTGATCGGTATTATTACCCATCCAAGTATTTTGTGCAGCGGAAAATATGTTAACTAACAAACTATCTTTCTCTTTGAATGCAGGCTTTCACGGCCGGTAATCGTAATGTTGAGTGATTCCGGGTTATGTGGCCGTGGTCCATAGTTGGTGTTGATACCAGACGTTTCGCCCTCAACTGCGGAGGGCATCTTCAGTGGCGAGTGCTTCTATGCGTGTTTCCTGGTCGGAAGATCTACTTAAAATGAGCGCTGTGGACGTAGAGGACGTTGTATTAGTGGGGGGTGCAGGGTGAGTGGGCGTGGCTCTTGCTGATTGGCTAATAGTCGTCTCCTTGTTGTCACTGGTGTTAATGCATTTATTTTCTAGTGTATGAAACCAGGCCTTAGACAGTTTGATACCTTCTTCTTTTCTGTTAATATTTCCCTTATGCTTGTGTATTTCTATAGCCTCTCGGTATAATCTAGGGAAATAGTAGGAAGTTGTGGCTAAAACTTGTGTCGACGATACACAAGTTTTAGCCACAACTTCCTACTATTTCCCTAGATTATACCGAGAGGCTATAGAAATACACAAGCATAAGGGAAATATTAACAGAAAAGAAGAAGGTATCAAACTGTCTAAGGCTTGGTTTCATACACTAGAAAATAAATGCATTAACACCAGTGACAACAAGGAGACGACTATTAGCCAATCAGCAAGAGCCACGCCCACTCACCCTGCACCCCCCACTAATACAACGTCCTCTACGTCCACAGCGCTCATTCTAAGTAGATCTTCCGACCAGGAAACACGCATAGAAGCACTCGCCACTGAAGATGCCCTCCGCAGTTGAGGGCGAAACGTCTGGTATCAACACGAACTATGGACCACGGCCACATAACCCGGAATCACTCAACATTATCTTTCTCTTTCTCTTCCTTACTATGTTGCCACTTCCTGTCCTTTGTATTATGTTGTTTGATTGGCAGGCAGAGAGCTGACAAATACTACGTATTTTAATGATCCGTCGTTCTGCGCGGTGAGTGGCAGAATGACTAACTTGACAACCCTGTTACTTTTGGGATTATGTCTAGGAATCAGTTGTCTCTTCCTTGCCCTTCTCATTACATGTTGCCACTTGCGATTTATTGTGAGGCTGGTAACAGAGAGACGACAAATACTGTGATTTTAAATGATCCGACCACTTGAGCGTTCCGTGCTTAAAGTACTAATTTGACAACCATGTTAAGATCTTTCACACGTGTTTAGAGATTCTCCCCCCACATTTGAAGTTGAAAAAATTCAATACGTGATCGGATGTACAATTTTCTCCTACATTCCTTCCACAGATTCAGTAGATCGGCGACACTAGCGCTAAAACTCTTCCCCTCCGTCCGTGAACAGTTAACTTGGATGTGTAATACGTAAGTATCGGGAAACCCTAATCAAATTCATGTACTACAATATAATTTTTTCATGTTAGTTGATAGTATATTTGCATTTTTATGTATATGTAAGGAAGTAATAGAGCAGTAAACAATTCTCGATGTTTTTTTTTTCAATTCTTTGTTACGAATAATATTACAGTTATTCGATTAATTGTTCCTCCACTTCACCCTACTCAATTTCTGATGATAGCTTATTTAAAAATGTCACACATAACAAAGTTATCACCTATTTCCATATAGGATAAAGGGAGGTATATTCATGGTATATGTTATTCCACGATAGTTAACTTTGAAACACTGCCTCGAAGTTAAAATGCGAGATAAATACATATTGAGGTATTTAGACTAAAGGTCATATCATTGGATAACAGTTTTTTTTATTTCAGTGTTCTATCTACAATGATAATATTATGCCGAGATTTCAAAATTAACTCCACGATTTACTAATATCACGAAATTGCCTCCCTTTACCCTAGTTGTATAATTGACATAATTTTAATAATATCTACCGATTTATTTTTCCATTACTTTATTAAGATATTTTTAAAAAGTTGAAATGCATTACAACATGTGACAAGAACATTTTTATTTAATTTCCAACAATACACCACGTGCATGCTTCAACAGAAGCGAAGTGGTTTACACTATGGAATCACGGGATGTAGCAAACGTATACTTGCGTTGCCAATGAGTCTAAAAGCTATCCTAATGCAATTTAAGTACTCTAGCATGTGAAAGAATGCATACAGATTTTACTTAGGTGCACTAATTCAAATTCACTGGTGGCACGGTGGCTTAGTTTAGCCTCAAATGTATTATTTTCATAATATATTTGCAATTGATTGGAGAAATATTTATCTGCAGCTTGGATTGGGTCTAGTACGAGTGACAGATCTGATTGGTTATAGAAGAGGCAAGATAAACGAGATACTTTCAAACACCGTGTGTGGGAACAACGCACTCAGAATTATCTGCATCAACGTAATGTTCGCCCTGGCTGGCTACGATTATAAACAACTCAACGAGGTAAGAAACTCGAAACAGTAAATATACATGGAATTCTCTTCCACCCTCTGCCAGGGACTGCCAAACTTTACCATCTTTCAGAAACAAATTGAAAATAAAATTAGTAACAGAAACATCACGCTAATATTATTTCTTTAACAATTCATAATTTATTGACTTAGGCTTTCACGGCCGGAGTTCTTATGATGATCTTGTAGAATATTTTCGGGCTGTTGGACGTGGTTTTGAGGCTTGTACTTCCCCGACGTTTCGCCAGAGACGTCGTACGGCATCCTCAAGGGTTGCCTCATAATTTGTTTTTCCATCATTTAATAAAAATAGTTTTACCATTTATCAATATTTTTACCTAATGTCTTTATATATATATATATATATATATATATATATATATATATATAAGCGATAGATTAGTTCATAATTTATTACTTTCACTATACTCTTTTTTTTTACCATTGCATGTATAGTAGATATGAGCTGTTATTCATTTGTGTGTGTGTGTATATATGTATATATATATATAGGTACTACGAGTAATTTGGACCCCTGTTTCGAATTTGTTGCTTTTCTTCTTTTATTTAAGGGATTCGAATTTTATTTAATTATAGTGATTATCATTAGTGTTGCAACTATGAAATAGCATTGTTATTTTATTCAAATATGGAAATATCTTCATACTAATTTATGAACCTTTTTACATTACAAGAAAGGTCCACTTTAACCTCCATATTCGGATAAAGTGGACCCCAAGTCCAACTTAGTTTTTAGTCTATTTTTAAATTTATTTGCTCTATTAATTTATACAGACAGGAACAGATTAATCTGAAAATATTTATGACTGATCATGATTAAAAAGCGTTGATATTTATTAAATGTTTTGAAAAATTATTGATTATAAAATTCACACGTCATTGAAGTGCAGAAAGCGACTGTCTTTGGGTTTAGTAAAATTACAAGAATATTAAAAATAATTAATTAAGTGAATGGTATTTACAGATAGCATCCTCATTGATACAATATACGTATTCGTGTAAAGAGGACCCAGATCCTCGTGGAGGGTCCACATTAACCGAATTCGTTTGTTATGTTTAATTATTTTATACAGCCGCCATGTCACATAACATCAAACCAAACTCGTCACTATATTAAAACATCTATAAAATATATTTAGGAGTTTTTTTTCAACATTTGTAATATTCAATAGCAGAAATTAAGAATTGTTTCTTAGCTTGAAAAACGTTTAAAATGGTCGTTTTCAATAATATCACAAATAAACCTTTCTTCCCACAAAGAATAAAAGAAGCTGGCTTTGAACACGTCAACGTTGATGAGGGGAAGAAGTAAAAATATTTTCTGTTCGAGGGCAGCACCAATTGAAGAAGATATTAACAGGTTCCACTGAAACAGGAGGGTCCATATTACCCGAACATCCCTATCTATCTATATATATTTTATAAATGTTATAACTAATTTTTTTACATTTGGCAATGAAGGCAAATATGATATGAAAAGAAAAATAAATACCCGAGTCGGGATTTGAATCTGAGTTTCTAAACAAATTCGGACTCAGGAATTTATTTTTCTTTTCATGTGATACATATGTGTATGTATATATATATATATATATATATATATATATATATATATATATACATTTTATTAGCTTTAATTTTAATTCTTATAATTTTATTGTATTATTAGACATTATATTTATTATTAATGAGTTTGAGCAGATAATTATTTAGTATGTAATATTACCGGTATTGTATTTTTTGTATTAAAATGTAACATATGTTTCTCCTGGTGAGTGGTAGAGAAGGCCACGTTACTTAAACTTCATCCATCCATCCATAGTAAATCTGCCCGAAGGCAGGTCTTTCACTGCAGACATAGCATTTTCATGCTATGCTTGCAGCTTTACTAGGGAATTGTAGGTGTGGTAGCTTCCCGTTGCTTTCCACACCGGTGAAGGATGATGATGGTGATGATGATAATGATAAGGATGATATGATTTCGGAGACCGTTTGGGCCTTAAAGTTTTCCTGACATTTGTCTTACAGGTGAGGAAAATCCCCGATAAAAACCTCACCCAGAAAAACTGCCCCGACCGGGGATCGAACCCGGGCCCGCTGCGTGACAAGGCAGCACGCTACCTCGAGACCACAGCGGTGGACTTAAACTCCATATGGGTAAAAAAAAAATAAAATATACTGTGACCAAGCAGCAGCGTTTAAATTTCGCGAGTTGAAAGACCAGCGCAGAATGATGGAAACGTCTAGACTTCCCTTCCGGAAAGTTCTCTATGCATCTACATTCTATGTCAGAAACTTTCAGTGCCATAAACTTCTATCCTAGAATAATCTCGACTGGACGCCGAGAAATTTCCTTCCCCAGCATATATAAACTGTTACCAGGGTGGAAGTCAGTCATTTATGTAATGACAGTGAACTAAAAGAGAAGAAACTGTGACAAATTAAAGCGTTAGAGACTGGAAATAATTGTGTGACAGATAAACTTTAAAACAAGTTTAATTAATCAGCAATTTTCGAGTGAAATATCACAGAAAGTTTATAGAAACAAATATAGTTATTGTATAATTTTACTTTATCATTTGCTATGTTTTATTAAGCGAAAACGTGAGAACGACGCTCCTGTAGCGCGACACAATTCGTAGACCGATGATTATAAATATATAATAAGACACACAGTATAAGGTTAATAATATTAAATTATTTCAGGAAGAATTTATAATAAAACTAGCTAATGCCCGAAGTGCGTTGCTACGCCTAAATAAATTAAATGTTAACGGTAAATTAAATTGTACGATTTACGCTGAGACGAATCAAACATGGCGGTTGCTAGTCAGTTTTTAATTTCGGATTTCAGGTAAACCCCCGCTTCTAATTTTCGATTTCGCTCATTTTTTTGATGAAACCTACTTCGGTTTATTTTAAAAGGATATACTGAGCTTCGTTGTGAAACACTGAAAATTGTGACCGCTAGAGCGATTGTTAAATCTTCACTTCATGTGAACTCCTGCACCAATTTCGGATTTCAGATAAACCTCCAATTCTAATTGTCGGATTTCGCTCATTTTTTGATAATACCTACCGCGATTTAATTTAATAGGACATATTGAGTTTCGATGTGAAACAAAAGATGTGACAACTAGATAAAATATTCACTTCATGTGAACTCCTACACCTAATGGTTTAGGGGGTCCAATTGTGAATTTTAACCATCCAGGGACACACTCAAACACACACAAAAAAATAATCAAAATCGGTCTAGTCGTTTAGAAAGAGTTTAGCGACAACCACACGAACAGAAGTATTATATACTCACATACATGACTAGAAAATTAATAGAAGAACATGATAAATGGGGATTACTTTTGAACATGAAGAAAACAAAATATTTATCAATTGGTGAACCAGAACAAAATTTAATTTTTGCAGACTGGAGAAACAAATCTTATAGTGGGATCACATATTTAGGAATTAAAATTAATAAAAATTGAAGTTTGAAGAGGAAATAAGAAATAGAAATAATAAAGGAAAATTTGTAATTGCTTGCCTCAATGGAATATTATGGGATAAAAATATAAGTAATAAAAATAAAATTAATATATATCATACAATTGTCAAAGCGTCATTACTTATGGAGCAGAACTTTAGCCATTAAAAACGAATAAGTATATTTTGGCAACGGAAATTAATTTTAGACGAAGGGTAGCAAGAATTTCAAGAAGAGAAAAAATTAGAAACTCAGTTATAAGGGAGAAAATAAAGATTGAAGACACTTTTAGATTATATTAAAACTCAGCAATTAAGATGGTACGGACATGTCCAGCGAATAGAAGAGGATCGGCTACCAAAATGTGTTTTGGAATGGAAACCTGAGGGAAGACGAGGCAGAGGAAGACCTAAAACCTCCTGGAGTCAGGCAATATATTTATATATGAAGGAAAAACATCTACATCCAGAAGTTTGGACGATGTCAAAGACATTAATCAACGGATGATCTATATATATATATATATATATATATATATATATATATATATATATATATATATATATTTATGTAATATTGTAGTTTTCCGCAGATACAAGTATGATTAAGAACGTTTTCTTGGGTTTTCCGCGTTATGGATTCAAGATAGGCCTCCGGCCACTGATCCCGACGTTTCTTCATCATCCCAAATGCCATTATCAAGGAATGAAAACCCAACTTTCTTGGCCAACGTTTTTTTCGAAGATTTCCTCAACTGTAAAACAAATGTCAGGAAATTTTAAGTCCTAAACGGTCCCCTAACATCTGACCATAATAATCATCGTTATCATATTTACCGTGTGTTTCGTGAATGGTGTGTTTCGTCTTAATGTTGTGTTGTCTCGGAAAAGGCCCTGACATTAAGATGAATGCTCATTCCGTAAGTCCCTCCATAACCTTGTGTGGTCAAACAAGTATGTATGTGAATCATACTTTAAAATTCCCCTCCCGACAGGTCTTTACATGTAACAGGTGGCGTGTTACATGTAAAAAGTACCTTTAAGTTTAGAGGTTAAACCAAGGTAATGGAATGGAATTAATCATTCTTAGTATCGGCAGATACTAAGGAACCTAATAGAACCTAACCTATACATCAGGAATCATAATAAACAGTACCTTAACATTAAATGCCCTACTCTTCGCAGATGGCCAAGGTATAATTTCCAATTCAGAGTATAACTTACAACTATGACTATATACACTAAATAAAATCTTAAAAGATTTTGATATGGAAATTTCAATACAGAAGTCAAAAGTAATGACATTCTTAGAAGAAGATCCAATCAGAAGTAAGATAATACACAATAACCAAATCATAGAACAGGTACAAAATTTCAACTATTTAGGTTGTGAAGCCCACCGCTCTCGAGGTAGCGTGCTGCCTTGTCACGCTGTGGGTCCGGGTTCGATTCCCGGTGAGGACAGGCTCCTTGGTGAGGTTTTATTCGGGGTTTTTCCTCACCTGTAAGACAAATGTCAGGAAACGTAGGGCCCAACGGCCCCCGAAAATCATCCGGTCATCATCATTATTATCGTCATCATCCTTCACGGTGTGGAAAGCAACGGGAAGCTATACACCTATAATTCCCTAGTAAAGCTGCAAAACATAGCATGAAAATGCTATGATTGCAGTGAAAGACCTGCCCTCGGGCAGAATTACTATGTATGGGGGATAGGTTGTGAAATATCTTATCAAAATGAAAAAGATGTGAACAAGAAAAGCGCCAAATTTACACAGATTTTAGGAATAATAAATAATACATTAAAATCTAAATTTGTAAAAAAAATTCACAAGAATAGAAATACATAATAATTTAGCATTACTCTCTCTTTTATACGAAAGTGATATTTGGACATTAAGAAAAAAAGGCAGGAGCAAAATCAAAGCCAGGGAAATTAAATTTATCAGACGGGCAGCAGGATACACTGTTTTAGATCCAAAAAATCATAAAGACATTTTAGAACAATTATAAGTAGAATCAGTAGAAGTAAAACTCGACAGATAAAAATTAAACTGACTAGACCATGTATAAAGAATGGATAATTCAAGAATCCCAAAAATGATGATGCAATATAAAACTAAAAGACATCGACAACCTCTTAAAATACTTCTAGATGGGGCCCGAACATGTCTACAAAGGTCTATTCGTGATGGATGATGATGGTATCGGTAGAAACCAAAAAGAAATCCAGGGAATGAATTAAGTTATTAATAAAATTGTAGTTTTAATTTGTTATATTAAATAAATTTCACAGGCAAAGGGTGATTAAAAACAAATCAGTAAATTAAAGAAGTCAGAAAACCATATTTCACGGTTCAATGAATAAGAAGTGTATTAAATATAATGGGCGAATACAACTCTAATGACAGGAAAAGCCCAGCAAATTGTATAAATAAAACTGCTAATTTAAACATTTGATAGACCTCTACGTGTGTAGAAATGCTGTAGAAATACAAGTTTTTCGTTGTTAAAGTAATTAAGGGAAATTCGAGAACATACAAACATTGCTTCAGAAGCTTTAAGTAATTCTTAGAATGTTCATACATTGTATGAAAATGCCCAATAAAAATATGCTATTATATATTATCCTATAAGGACCTTATCTTTCCAAATTATCTAAAAAATATTAAACTTAAATTATTTAAAACTGTTATTCTCTCAGTTATAATAAATGGATGCAATATATGGACTTTTACTTTTTTATTCAATGCCTCAGGTTGTAATTTCGACAATTTCTGGTATTCTCCCATGGAATTGGCGTACTTGTAACCCGCTTCTGAGGTTGGAGCGCCTGGAAAGCGGGGTTACGCTGCCTGATTATATGATAGGCGATGCGCCAGGAGAGTCCTTAATTCTAAACTAAACCTAAAGCTAGTATGAATGAGGATGATGATGGCCATATGATATTCGGGGACCCTTAAAGGTTTTGACATTTGTCCTACAGGCGAGGGAAAACCCCGGAAAAACCTCACCCAGAAAACTTCTCCCGACCGGAGATAGAACCCGGGCCCACTGTGTGACAAGACAGCATGCTACCTCGAGACCACAGCGTGGACTGGACTCTTACTTTAAGGGAAAATAAATTATTACGAATATTTCAGAATAAAGTTCTTCAGAAACTTTTTTGGACCAAAGAAAGAGGAATAAGCAGGTGGATTTACTACAAAATAGAACAGAATAGATTTATTTAGCCTGGTGGAGTTAAGGCCATCTGGCCTTCTCTTCCACTCACCATGACAAACATATGTTACATATAAACACAAGAAAAATTACAATAATAGTCATACTGGCCGTCACGCAGGGTTGACAACCCCGGCTGATATAAAGTGCCGATTGTCAAGAAAAAGTGGGAGCCTTAACCTCCTACTACCCCAAGGGCCTCCTGAGGCCTGTAGTGGGATTACTTTACTTTTACTAAACATCTGCTAATTATCTGTCAAATTGAATAATAATGAAAATAATGTCTAATAATACAATAAAATTAAATACAATTAAAATTAAATTAGTGATGAAATGCATGCAGAAAGGAATAACAGCTCGAATATACTATACATGAAAAGAAAAGAAAGAAAAAATACAAAGAAAATAATAAGGAGCTACATGATCTTTATGGGAAACCAGATGCAATGAGAACAGTTAAGTCTCATTGACTACGGTGGGAGGACATGTGGCACGAATATGACTGAAAGTGGGGTATGAAAAGTCCTTGAGGGAATACGAGTTCGAAAACGCCCATCAGGTATTCCAAGAATGAGGTGGGAAAATAACATTAACCGTGATTTGGGGCAAGTAGATCATTAAGTATATGATTGTAGGATGTTGGCACAGGAATTCATGGAGATCTCATGTCCGTGCGGCCACGAACCTAAGGGTTCGATACTGCGAGTGAGTGAGTTAGATATTTTCATGACAGCTATTTTGTTTGTATTAATCTCTAAAACATATTGTTCTGAAACTGTTTTATAGCAATAACTTAATACGTGTCACTGAAACTTGTGTTTTTCAGTCCTTGGTGCCCTACATAATTACTTACTATCCTGAAGGTGGATCCATTAAATGTTTCTTACATTATTATCAACTTGCGAAGTCAGGTATGTCTTATCACATTTCAAATTTAAATTATTTAATATAAGAATAACTATGAAAGTTTTATATAATTTGCATATATATATATATATATATATAATTTAACATTTGTAACAGCTGTTTCAATGCACCACCCCATTTTCATCAGACGAATTTCATAAATACAAATAATAAATAAATACATGTAGAATGTTTATTTGTACTAGTGTTTGCCAAGAGGTCGAAATTCAACCATAAATAACAAGTCACTTCATATTTTATTAAATAATCGTTATTTTTAAATTGTATTAGACAATAATCATAAAAATATAGGGTATATATTTATGTTGGAGTGTAACCGATGATTTAGGTGATGATATTCTATATTATCATACAGCATCGTGAGGAATTTAGATAGCTACAATAAGTAACGGCTTCAAATTGAGAAAACCAGTTGTAACGGCTGGTGGACCCGACATGCTGACCGCTTGTCACCCTTACATTGGGAGGATGATCATCTACCTATATGATTAACATGTGTGCATGCATTAGTTCCCTATAGTTTAAATGGGAACTTCGGCGCTGGATTATAGTGCCTTGCAGTTAAAATCAGCAGATTTTTTGGACATGGCCTTTGTACATTACATTGCTTCTCTGTTAAAATTTAACTCTTGCAACATTTAGATATTCCACAACACGCCTTACCGTCAATAAAAACGGCAGAAATAACTTTCCAAAAAAATATATATTGATAATTCTAAACATCGTCAATAGCTACTACAAAAAAAAAACTGTTGACAAACAGAGGAGAAAATGGTACTCACCTGTTTTGTTTTAGCCTACTTATATATTAATTACTAGCTAATACCCGGCGTGCGCTGCTACTCATAAATAAATGCTAATATGTTTTTACCGCCAGCCGTGCATTGTTCGGGAGGATCTGCTTATCCCGATGTTCTTGGCTTCTTTTAAAGACAAAAATGGTTATTGTGAGTTATCCGTAGAAAGTAAACATATAATAAAATAAGAAATGCGCACAACGTGCAAAGAAGATTGTTCTCAGTCATTGCAGAGTTTCAACAATGATTCTGATCTCATCCTACAGTTTAACACATGATATTTCTCGCACTGTTTGCCACATCTTGCACACATGCAGTCTGGGCTGGGCTCGTGGAATCTCTGGTTGCTGCACAGCTTGTGGTGAAATCCATGCACAGCGAGTCTGGTCACTGTGTAGCGCAATTCATATCCTCCCCGAGTCCATTCACGGTTTGTCATGGCGTCAGTAATATAGAATTCTTCCCATATTTTGCGTTTCTTCTCGTGGAGTTCTTGCAGGAGGTCCCGGTTTTATCGCAGAGAATTCTGGGTAATTTCTTGCCAATATTACGAAAACGACGACTTTCATGCATGACCAGTTAGTGGGTAGCTAATTCGATCTTTGCACTTGCTCACGGTGAGTCAGTTCACCAGTGATTGGAAGTAATTTGAGTAGAGACTAATGTATTTGCATGCATCCCTAAGTCAATCAGGGAGTTCATCTGCTGTGCACAGTGGGTTGCCATTGCTGGATTTTGGCTTCAATTTCTGTGCCTTGCAGTTAAAAATGGCAGATTTTTTTTTTGAACGTGGCCTTGGTATATCACAACGCTTCTGGGAGAAATTTCAAGGTAGTTTTTGGCATGCAAATGGTTGACAGTTCCTTTGTCATAACTGTAAATTAAAATCCCAGGACAGAAGGTTTTGGAAACATTTTCTGGAGAGGGCCAAGGCTCACTACGAACTGAAGTGCCAAAAATGATAATGAATATTTTTTTTTATTTAATGTTTAACCCTTTGCCGCTCCCATTTACCGTCCTCCTACTAAGACAGGATGGCCGGGTTTTTGTAAATGGGCATTTAAATTTAAATACCTATAGCAGAATCTATGTCCCCGTTAAGAAAAAAAATCATACAAATTAAACTAAAAAAATCATCATCATCATCATCTGCATTCATGGATTAGGTCTGTTGACCCGTTATGACTTCAGCCCATCTCTTTCTAGGTCTGCCCACATCTCGGGTGCCTTTAGGTTTGTATGAAAGTAAACATATGCTGCCGCGGACTTTTTTGTAGAGTTTTTTGAGATGTTTAATTCTGCGTATATTAATTTGGTGTATTTGTTATGGTTTAGGCAGCATAAGCCATTTAAGCGTCATAATAGGAACTTTATTTCATGTTTTTCACTAAGAAGGGTATTTTTAGGGGTGAAGGGGTTGAGTATTACAACTCCCTTATAGCCTATGTTCATCCCCGGAATCTCCTGAACATTTTTCTAAAAGCCCCATCTCAATCGGATGAACAGTATGTCAGAGCACGCTTGTCCGGAAATCGACTTATTCCGATCTTTTTGGCATCAATGAAAAACAAAAATGATTATTGAGAGTTATCCGTAAAACAAAACGTATGCTGTCGCGGACTTTTTTGTAGAGTTTTTGAGATATTCAATTCTGTGTACATTAATTTCGTGTGTTTGTTATGGTTTAGGCAGCGTAAGCCATTTAAGCGTCAAAATAGGGACTTTATTTCACGTTTTTCACTACAAAGGGTGATTTTTAGGAGTGAAGGGGTTGAATATCACAACTCTCTTATAGCCTATGTTCATCCCGGGAATCTTCTGAACATTTTGCAAAGACCTCCATCAAAATCGGATCAACGGTATGGCCGCGCATAGAATACGAACAAACAAACAAACAAACAAACAAACGTTGATTTTTTATATAAGATGACATTCGTCTGATCAAGGTACAATGTATTGAAACAGCTGTTACGAATATTAAATAAATATTTCTGAAAATCATATAAAACGCTGATGGTTTTATTTATTACATACATAATGGATTTTCGTCAATTAGCAAGATATCAAACGATTAAATTTGAATTAATTTTAAATATAAGGATATTCAAAAGGCTTTTGGATGTCCGAAGCTGTCGTGCCGAGGATTTTTATTTTATAGTTTTAATTAAAATACAGATTTTGATATCAACTACTGTTAATTCATACTCTGCACATTCAAAACCTGATTATGTATTTCAGGTGGATTTCATCAGTATGACTACGGGGAGAAAGTTAACATGGTGAAATATAATCAACGGTTCCCTCCCCAGTACAATCTGAAAGCTGTTACTTCAAAAGTTGCTCTCATGTATGCTATTAATGATCGTTTCAGTCATGAACAAGTAAGTATACAATGTGTAAGTAAGTGTTGTACAATGTACAACAAGGGTATACAACCTATAAGTCAGTTTACAACGTACTAGTAAGTGTACAATATATAAGTCAATAGGATTCAAATACGTGTACAATTAACTAATAAGTATTCAATATACAATAAGTGTACACAAACGTCAAGTCAATGTACAAGTAAGTGAACAATATACAAGTGAGTGTTCAAAGTATAGTAAGTATATATTGTATAAGTGCATGGATTTCAAGTAAATTTAAAATGTGCAAGTATTCAATGTACAAGTAAGTGTAGATATTTCAATTAAGAATATAATGCACAAATATGTAAACACTTTTCAAGCAAGTATAGAAGTACACTGCAAATTTTCAAGTAAGTGTGCACTTTTAAATAATGCTTATACAAGTACATGTTGTTAAATAATTTTTTTTTCTCGACAACTAAATTTATTCTATGTCATCGGTAGTTTTTTATCTGACTTTTCTATCTTGTATATTTTATATTTCAATCGTTACCTCTAGACTGAATCTAATATTTTATAAATAATATATTATAGTGTACAGTATGTAGTTAAAATAATAAAATAGTAGCTAAAATCACAGTGGTCCTGAACTATATTTTATAAAATAAATGTTTAAACATTTTAAGTATATACATAAACCTTAACGGTAGTTCAATATGAATTTTGTAAGTATTGATAGTGTACAGTATTCATGTTATGTGTACAGTGTACAGTATTCATGTTATGTGTACAATGTACAGTATTCATGTTATGTGTACAATGTAGAAGTAAGTTTACAGTAAGTAAGTGTGCAATGTACAAATTAGTATAAATTATTCAAGTAAGTGTAAAATAAGTAAGAAAGTGTACAGTATTCGACTTACGTGTATATTGTTCAAGTGTACAATGTACAAGTAAGTGTACAATGTACAAGTAAGTGTACAATGTACAAGTAAGTGCACAATGTACAAGTAAGTGTACAGTATTGAAGTGTACAATGCACAATAAGATTATACAATGTCAATGTGCAACGTACTATTACATGTACAACGTATAAGTAAGTCAACAATATTTACGTACATGTACAATGTAAAGTAAGCATACAATGTACAATAAGTGTATATAAATTATAAGCCAATGTGCAATGTACAAAATAGTGAACAATGTACAGCCTTTGAAATAATTTATGACGCACAGATAATTTTCAAGTCTCAGAACGAAGCCTCTGCGCATGATCAGAGATCAGCTATTTGGTTCACAAGTTTACAACTATTTCAGAAACTAAATCCGTTCTATTTCGTTGTGTGTCGTGCAATGGTAAACAATTTCGTGTAAAAAAGTTGTGCGATGAACACTGATAATAAAACAAAGTAAAATAAATTGAATGAAAGACGGAAAATTAATTGAAATAAGAACGAGAGAGAAAAAATATGACAGCAGGATCGAACACGTAACCTCATGCACAGGAAACAGAAGCTCCCTCCGCTAGACCACAACCTTCTCTCCTAAGAACTGTTGTATGAAGCGATGCAGTACTTCAGGACTTACTTGTATAATAAAATTATATACTAACTTTATTTAAATTAATCAGACGCATTTTATATTAGTAATGGAAATAATTTTATTATACCATGTGTTTTTAAACAAAGTAATGAGACGTTACAATCGTTTATATATATATGAGCTGTTTCCCTTAATTTATTTATTTCCATATATTCCATTCCATAGTAATTCTACCCGAGGGCAGGTCTTTCACTGCAATCATAACATTTTCATGATATGCTTTGCAGCTTTGCTTAGGGAACTGTAGGTGTGGTAGCTTCCCGTTGCTTTCCACACCGGTGAAGAATGAAGACGATAATGATAAGGATGATAATGGTGGCCGGATGATTTTCGGGGACCGTTGGACCCTACGTTTCCTGACATTTATCTTACAGATGAGGAAGCTTAGGGCCCAACTGTCCCCGAAAATCATCCGGCCATCATCATCATCTTTATTATCATCATCATTCTTCACCGGTGTGGAAAGCAACTGGAAACTACAACACCTACACTTCCCTAGTAAAGCTGCAAGGCATAGCATGAAAATTCTTTGATTGCAGTGAAAGACCTGCCTTCTGGCAGAATTACTATGGAATGGAATATATGGAAATAAATAAATTAAAGAAAACAGCTCATATATAATGAATAACGATTGCAATGTCTCATTACTTTTTTTACGAAACACGTGGCATAATAAAATTATTTATTTCTATTGCTAATACAAAATGCGTCTGATTAATTTAAATTAAGTTAATATCTAATTTCATTATACAAGTAAGTCCTGAAGTACTGCATTGCTTCATTCAGACAATTCATAGGAGAGATGGTGTGGTCTAGTGGAGAGAGCTCCTGTTTCCCGTGCGTGAAGTCGCGTATTCGATCCTGCTGTCATGGTTTTTTCTCTCTCGTCCTTATTTCAATCAATTTTCTTTCTTTTGTTTCATTTATTTTGCTTTATTTTATTTTCAGTATTCACCGCATTACGTATTTACACAAAATTGTTTTCCATTGCAGGACACACAAGGAAATAGAACGGATTTAGTTTCTCGAATAGTTGTACCTTGTGAACCAAATAGCTGATCTCTGATCATGCGCAGTGGCTTCGTTCTGAGACTTGAAAATTATATGTGCGCCATCAAGTATTTCAAAGGCTGTATATTTTTTTTGACCTTCTGTTTTCTCTTGTGCACGCGGAAGTAGGTTAACCATTTTATGTAGAACTTGTAATTTCTCAATCTAAAACCTTGACATTTCAACTTGAATTAATTTGGAACAAAATAATTATTTTAATTAATTACTTACAATCGCATCTTAAATTCAAATTAAAAATTACTTCCCCCTTTAGTTTAAACTGTACTTTTATGTGTCCTCTCCCCACCCAGGCCTCGCATGAATATGACCTGCCGGAAGAGGATTTTGAACTCCGTCTTAGATAGGAATGTATGTCTGCACGCCATATCCTAAGGGTTCGATAATGTAAGTGAGTTAGTTCGTTACGATGTGTCCAGTTATAAATGTTCGTACTCTCTCAGAGGTGGCCCTAGCATTAAAATGATCACGTTACAAATTACGTGATGACGCCTCCACTGAGTATGTGACACAAAGTTAAAAATCATCTCCCATAGATCGTATGCAAGACCCGGTTAACAGTAGGACACGGAAAGTACTTATAAAGGAATTTTCAACCATTGCATTGCGAAGCCTACCTTAAAATTTCTCCTAAAAAAAAAACAGTGTGATGTACCAAGGTCGTGTACTAAATATTGTATGCCACGTTTAACTGCAAGAAACGGAATTCGAAGCCAGAATTCTGCAATGGCAACCAACTGTGCGAAGCAGATAAACTGTCCCTGCTTGAATAGAGATGCGTGGAGTGAGGCGGGGCGCAGTTCGAACGGCAGGTTGTAAGGGTTATCTAATCCATCATGTCAGGAGTTCTATTACTTTTCTGTATTTGACATTAGAGATTTGGTGCTGGATTTAAGTGATTTGAAGACAATCGTTTGGACACGGCTTTGGTGCACCACAATGATTATCTGGAAGATACTTCAAAGTAGGTTTCAGTATGCAATAGTTCACAATTCCCTCGTTAGAGAGAGAAAAATCGTTATATACGATATATATATATATATATATATCTGGGTCATTCCATCTCAAGTGGTCTAATTTTTAATGTCATACACGCTGACCATCACCAATTTTCCTGAAACTTGGTGTGGCTTCAGGTCCACCCTAAAAATGAAGCTCTGCAAAATTTCAAATAATAATATCATGTGTTTGGGAAACTACGGCCTTTCATATGGAGGCCTGTTTGATGAATCCATCAAGTACTACTAGAACTTCAGACTTAAAGAAGCTCCTCTATTTATAACTTTGAAGGTTATTAGTTTAATTTAACTTAAAATCTTTCCAGTGAAAGTTAAATTAAGCTTTTAATAAATACTCTCGGAACGGTTCATGAGTGTAAAACTTCCGTAGCAGTTATAATGATCCGGATGAATGTGTTTATAGGAAGGGCAGCACGATTATCTATGCCTTGCACAACTTTTTGTCCTAAATCCAAAAAACGTACTCCGACGAAAGAAAGTCCACTTTAGGAGTCACTAGCGTGGATCAAAGTGCCTAACAAAATCTATCATATCAAATTTTAGTCCTTCTTTAGGGCCAAATATCTCAAGAACAAAAAACAAATTTGTTAATGGTGGTTGAGACAGTGCACTGCCCAAATACCTTTATTCAAAGCTGCTTATCTCGGATTATACTAGATCATAAACATATGCAGTTGTTAAAAGTGAGCTATGTTCAAGCTTAAATAACGTGAATTACGTCACCTCAAATGTAATTTCCTTTGGTACCATTAGAAAGAGCATATCTTCATCTACTAGAATCAACTTATTTTATTTTTGAGCCCATTCAATTATGGCATGAAAAGTAAGGTGCCAAAAATGCAATTGTTAAAAGTGAGCTATGTTCAAGCTAAAATAACGTGAATTATGTCATCTCAAATGTTATTTTCTTTAGTACCATTAGCAAGAGCACAGCTTTATCTACTAGAAGCAACTTATTTCATTTTTGAGCCATCCCATTCAATTATAGCATGAAAAGTAAGGTGCCAAATATGCAATTGTTAAAAGTGAGCTATGTTCAAGCTGACCTGAAATATACTGTTCAAAACTTTCTAAAGGGTCTTTTCGGTTTTTACAAGTGTCTGAACCCTAGGCGTACCGATAAATTGAAATCTGGGCCCTTCTGAATGACTATTATTCCAACTGGAACTTATGTCTGCACTATTTAGGCCTATGCTATTAACATCGCTATTTGATCTCTCTTCCAGCTCTACAACTTTCTCAAACTTCAATAATATTATTATTTGCGTCGTCAGTTGATCCTTTTATTGAAACATCACTGAAAAAAACTTCCATCTAACTAACTCACTGGCACCAACGAAACCGTAGGTTCATAAGCTCTCCACACATCCCTATCCTGAGGAAATGTTTTCCAATCATTCCCTGTATAATCTACTTCCTACAAATCTTGATTAATGTTATTCTCACCTCATTCATGGTCTGGGCGTTTTTCCCCTGGTTTTCCTACAATAAGGTTCCAAGCACGCCTTTCATCCCATGAAAAAACATGCATCACTGTCGTTCATTTCATAATCAGAAATATTTTCAATTAAATCGGAATCGATAGATTATCATACGTAATGCCACGAGTGATTTCCAAATTATCGATAAATTCACGACTCACGAAGTGAGGAGTGAATTTATCTAGAGAATTTGGAAATCAAGAGTGGCATTTGTTAGGACTATTTAACGAATAAAATTAAGCTGTTTACTCACAAATCATTATTTAACTATAGTTATTTTAAAATATTTATATATTTAATGAGAAACGATAGGTACGCTTCATCTGCTTCTTTTATTTATCACTGCAACCAGTTCATACTATTTATTGCCAAAGGAACGCAATATTGTAAGAATGCTCTCTAGTGGAGAAAAAATGAAACACATCAAACTGTATATCAATTCATTTCTGATGTCGTATGATGTAAATATGACAATTACATTTTTCTTGGATTATTGTACCTGGAAAAAAATACATGTAAGAAAGTGCAGACAGTGGTTCTTTTTTTGGTGGTATAGTAAATTGCTACAAATGTTTTTATATTAACTCCTGCATGCGCTATGTGTTGACATCTATGCACTATATATACAATCTGGAAGCCGTATTTCTTGTGGGCTCAGTCACTGCAAAATAATGGTCAGACCTGTTCAAAATATTAAAAAGGAGGAGCTTTCTTTAATATGGTAAATATAACACTGATAAATATTTCGTGAAACACGACTCTGATTGGTTGTAAAACAGAAATCATTGAAACGTGATTGGTCATTGACTCCCGTTTGGGGCTGTTCTTTCTAGCCGACATCATGAATTCCAACACTATATAATATGAAATTTTAATTAATCGGACTCCGACAACACATAACGATAAACTATTGAAAACTGAAAAAAAGATGTTTCACACAAACCTTACAAGAAATGAAGTAAGGTGGAAAACAAGTGAAGTCATTCTACCCCTCCACAAGCTACATAGTTTTGGTCTGGACTTACGAGAAACTCCCTGACGTAATATTCCGTCATTGCCACTGTGAGTGGTAGCGTTGAAAAATTGAAGTGCCACTTGATTAAGTCGCATTATTTGTCAGTGTGGTAGACAACAAGCAATTTCTCATTAAGTTCAAGCTTACTTTTCATGTCATAATTGAATGGGCTCAAAAATTAAATAACTTGATTCTAGTAGGTAAAGATGTGCTCTTTCTAATGGCACTAAAAAAAACAACATTTGATATGAGAGATTTGACGTTATTTGAGCTTGAACATAGTTCACTTTTAACAATTGCATATTTGGCACCTTACTTTTCATGTCATAATTGAATGGGCTCAAAAATGAAATAAGTTCATTCTAGCAGATAAAGATGTGCTCGTTCTAATGGTACTAAAGAAAACCACATATGAGATGACGTAATTCACGTTATTTGAGCTTCAATGTAGCTCACTTTTAACAATTGCTTATTTGGCACCTTACTTTTCATGTCATAATTGAATGGGCTCAAAAATGAAATAAGTTGTTCCTAGTAGATGAAGATGTGCCCTTTCTAATGGTACTAAATAAAACAACATTTGAGATGGCGTAATTCACGTTATTTGAACTTCAACATAGCTCACTTTTGACAACTGCATATGTTTATGATCTAGTATAATCCTAGATAAGTGGCTATGAATGAAGATATTTGGGTAGTGCACCGTCTCAACCACCATTAACAAATTTACCAAATATTAGTGTCTGTTTGTTTTTTTGTTCTTGAGATATTTGGCCCTAAAGAAGGACTAAAATTTGACATGACAGATTTTGTTAGGCACTTTGATCCACGCTGGTGACTCCAAAAGTGGACTTCCTTTCGTCGGACTACATTTTTGGATTTAGGATAAAAAGTTGTGCAAGACATAAAAATAAGAGGTCCCTACTTTAATTTGCCTTGTAGTAACAAATAATTAAAAATTGAATGTTGTTTGGTTTCTTGATGTATTCATCCAACAGGCCTCCATAAAAAAGGTCATAGTTTCCCAAACACTTGATATTATGATTTTAAATTTTGCAGAGGTTCATTTCTTAGGAGGTTCCATATGTACATCAAGTTTCAGCGAAATTGAATATGTTGAGCGTGGGGCACTAGACCACTTGGGATGGAATGACACATCTTTATATAATAAAATCTTTATATACATCCATCCATAGTAATTCTGCCCGAAGGCAGGTCCTTCACTGCAATCATAGCATTTTCATGCTATGCTTGCAGCTTCACTAGGGAATGTGTAGGTGTGGTAGCTTCCCGTTGCTTTACACACCGGTGAAGGATGATGGTGGTGATGATGATGATAATGATAAGGATGATGATGATGATGGCCATATGATTTCGGGGACCGTTTGGGCCTTAAAGTTTTCCTGACATTTGTCTTACAGGTGAGGAAAAACCCCAATAAAAACCTCACCCAGAAAAACTACCCCGACCGGGGATCGAACCCGGGCCCACTGCGTGACAAGGCAGCACGCTGCCTCGAGACCACAGCGGTGGACTTTATATATATATATATATATATAGGCCCTATATCCATCCATAGTAATTCTGCACGAGGGCAGGTCTTTCACTGCAATCATAGTATTCTCATGCTTTGCTTTGAAGCTTTACTACGAAATTATAGGTATGGTATCTTTCCGTTGCTTTCCACGCCGCTGAAGGATGATGATAATAATGATAAAGATGATGATGATGACCGAATGATTTTCGGGAACCGCTGGGCCCTAAGCTTCCTGACATTTGTCTTACAGATGAGGAAAAACCGCGAGAAAAACCTTACCCTGGAGCCTGTCCCGACCGGGGATCGTACCCGGGCCCGCTGCGTGACAAGGCAGAACGCTACCTCGAGACCACAGCGGTGAACATTATACATATTCAGCCTGCGTTTGTTTGTAACTTATAGCCCTCTAAACCCCTCAACCGATCTTCATGAACATTTGTACATACATGTTTTCAAGTACGGTATTTATCCACTATATATTATGCCTTAAAATCATTATGTGTAGGAGTTCACCTGAAACTAAAATTAAAAAGTCACTCTAGCAGTCGCAATTTTAGACATTTCTCAACGAAACTCAGTATATGGTATTAAAAAAAGCCGATGAAGGTAATACCTAAAACTCAGCGCAATTAGACCATTAGAAGTGGGAGTTAACCTGAATTCCGAAAACAATTGACTCTAACTAACCGCCATCTTTAGTTCGTCGCATTGTATAACTATGTGTTTACACATTTTCAGGTATGGCGGTGTTTAGGAATTACTATGCTCCAAAACATTAGGTATAGGAGTTAACATGAAACAAAAATTTAGAAATCGTATTTAATTTATTTAGGAGCAGCAGAAACTAGGATTGAAATGACAAAAACTAAACAAGTAATAAGCACATGTGTAATGAAGATATTAAGAATTATTTAGGGAAAAACATTAGTTGATAGTGTATTGACGTAGACTTTCAAGGCCGGAGTTGCTATGATGATCTTGAAGCAGATTTTCGGGCCGTAGGCCGGGTCGTGAGGCTTGTAATTCCCCGACGATTCGCCAGAGACTGCGTCTGGCATCCTCAAGGGTTGTATTGTGACTGGCAATTCGGTCCACTGTCTGTCCTATTTATACGTTCACCGCGATTTGACAACCCTTGAGGATGCCAGACGAAGTCTCTGGCGAAACGTCGGGGAACTACAAGCTTCACGACCACGGCTTACAACCCGAAAATCTTCTTCAAGATTATTATTTGATAGGATACACAACACAGAAATTAGAAACAAACGTCAAATTCACGTCATAACCAAATTTATTATAGACATGAAAGTTGAAAATTAAATTGTACCTGTTGGTAGTTGCCGTCGTCCTCAACTTTTGTTTAACAAAGTTGAGGACGACGGCACCTACCAACAGGTACAATTTAATTTTTTTTAACTTTCATCATATGACTTCACCTCAACGGAATTTGATATACATTTTACTAGTATTGATTATTATAGACAGTTGAAAATATTGGAAAGATCATATAGAAAGAATGGAAGATACCAGTCTTGCAAAAAAGAGCTAAAGAAGATAGACCAATGAACGGGAGAAAAGCAAAAGAAAGACCAGACAAGAGATGGATAGACTGTGCAGCCACATTCAATACGTCTTCATCCTAGAAGTGATTTGGGAAATAAACAGGATGAAAATCCTACAAATAAAAAATAAGAAGAAGAAGTAGCAGCACATGCTAGCCATTAGCTAGTAAATAAACAAAGTTTAATTAGAAGTTGAAAAAGAACGTTTATCTACGAAGGTTCATATATTAATGGTCCACCGCTGGGGTCGCGAGGTAACGTCCTGCCTTGTCACGCAGAGGGGCCCGGGTTCGATTCCCGGTCGGGACAGGCTCCTGGGTGAGCGTTTTTTCGGGGTTTTTCCTCACCTGTAAGACAAATATCAGGAAGCTTAGGGCCCAACGGTCCCCGAAAATCATCCGGCCATCATCATCTTCCTTACCATTGTCATCATCATCCTTCACCGGTGGTGAAAGCAACGGGAAGCTACCGCACCTATAATTCCCTAGTAAAGCTGTATAGCATGAAAATGCTATGATTGCAGTGAAAGTCCTGCCCTCGGGCAGAATTACTATAGATGGATATATTAATGAATTTGATTTGATTTAATTTCAGAATGTGCAAGAGCTGATTCGAGTGCTGCCAAACTCCGTTGAAGTGTATAAAATAGCAGAACCATCCTTCAATCACTTTGATTTCATCATTGCAAAAGATGTAAAAACACTTGTCAACGATCATGTTATTAGCATATTAAATAAATATTGATTTCATATTATCACGTTCTTCTTCTTTACCATAGCTTACCTCTCCCTTTACAGGAACTGTGGCATGGTCCACGCGAACCGGTCTTTATAACACGACTTGCTGTGGAAGATTTTTAACTCTGGTTGCACATATTTTTCTATCACACAAGGACATACAAAAACTCCCTTGCAATAGTGCTCAACTCAATGTCAGAACCACATCCCACACAAGTAAAGTAAGTGTAAAGTAATCCCACTACAGGCCTCGGGAGGCCCTTGGAGTAGTAGGAGGTTAAGACTCCCACTTTTTCTAGACAATTGGCACTTGTCAGTCGGGTTGTCAGCCCTGCTTGACGGCCGCCTTTACCCCAGAACAAGCGTCTGGTAATCATTTCCGTTAGAGGCTGAGTCGACCCCAAGGCCATAGTGCCGCCAGAAGATTTTGGTCAGTTTAAAAAGCCTGTCCCCCACCGAAATTTGAACCCTCGACTTTACAACTTGTAACGCAGTGCCTTAACCACTACGCTACGGCGTGCCCCCATCCCACACAAGACGAATATTTAAAACAACAGATTATTATTATTTATGTTTTTATTTACCAGATTTCACAATGTTTAATATCTTCCTCCGCCTAATTAACCTGCTGTAATTCTCCTCAATATCTCTGACATTTCACTCTCCATCACCCAATCCTTTTTTCCCCTCATGCTGCTCAAAACACAACCAACACACGTTATTTTGGATGTTCTCTTCTTCTTCTACCAAGTGGCAGCTATACTAGCATTCTTATTGAAAATCTGTCTTCTGCCAATTATTTTTATATGACCATTTTAATTCTTTTTTTTTTTTTTTTTGTAAAATCCACAATTGAAGTTTGAACATTCATCTTATCTTTATTTTTATCTCTTCTAGAAATTTCAGCTGAACGCGTCCAAAGTCCATTTCTTCAGAATCTATTTATTGTTCTAGAATTTAATTCACTTGTTTTCCCACTGTATGTCAATCATTATCATTATCATTATTATTATTATTATTATTATTATTATTATTATTATTATTATTATTATTATTATTATTATTATTCTAGAATTTAATTCCCATGTTTTCTCACTGCATGACAATTATCATCATCATTATCATCCTTTAAGGATTAGATATTTGCCTGTTCCGATCTCACATCTGTTCAGTCCAACGCTTTCTTGGTCTTCCCACCGATCTTCGCCCTACAGGATTATACATTAGTGCCATCTTTGGTATGGTATCCTCTGTCATTCTTTGCAGATGCTCCTTCAAATTATTCCTGTCAACTATTATTATTATTATTATTATTATTATTATTATTATTATTATTATTATTATTATTATTATTAGTATTAGTATTATTAATACTACTACTATTATTATTATTAATACTATTATTATTACTATTATTAATACTATTATTATTATCATATTACTATTATTATCTTCTTCCTTCCTTCCAAGTATTAGGCCAAGGCCTGTTACGATCCTATAGAAAATTTCCCCTCCAGGGTCTCATAGGACGGCCCAGAGATCTTCGTCCTCTTGGTATATAATTATAAACAGCTTTGGGGAACCGATTTGAACGCATTCTTTCAAGATGGTGTTTCCAATTTAGTTGGTACTGTTTAATATATTTCAAAATTGGCGTAGTCTTCAATTCTTTTAAGATATCGGTGTTCCTTTTCCGATCCCATCTTGTATAACCCGCTGTTCTGCGCATGAATCTCATTTCACAAGCCGGTATTCTGCTTTCATGTTGTCTTTTTAATGTCCATTATTATGATTATTATTATTATTATTATTATTACTATTATTATTACTATTATTATTATTATTACTATTATTATTACGCCGTAGCGTAGTGGTTAAGGCACTGAGCTACAAGCCGGAGGGTCGAGGGTTCAAGTCCCGTTGGGGTCAGGATTTTTAAACTGACCCAAACCCTCTGGCGGCACTATGGCCGCCTGGGGTCGACTCAGCCTTTCTAGAATCGAAATGAAGTACCATACTCTTGTTCTGTGGTAAAGCGGGCGTCCTGCACTGGCTGACCACCCGGCTGACACCAAGTGCTCGATTGTCTGGAAAAAGTGGGAGCCTTAAGCTCCTACTACCCCAAGGGCCTCCTGAGGCGCGGTAGTGGGATCACTTTACTTTTTACTTTACTATTATTACGATTATATATTATTATTATTATTATGACTATTATTATTATGATATTTATTACTGATAAAAGGCTATCAAATAATTTTCGTAGTGATATATTAGTCATAATTTAAAATACTAAAAATGGCACTGTGATAGTGTATCAAGTTGAAGACGAATGACAGGAACTAGGAACTAATTATATTATTTTCTTTTATCATCAACATCACTCCAAGGATTAGGAGTTGCCCGTTCCGACTTCATAATTCATCAGCCCAATATTTTCTAGGTCTTCTGACATCAAGTCTTCCTGTTGCTTGATACTTTCTTGCAAGCTTCCTTACTCATTACAATCATGTGCTCAATCCACTTTTGTCTATAATTCGTGACTTTATCCAATAAAGGCAGTACTTTTAATTCTTCTCTTATATCTTCATTTCTAATTCTATCAAGTTCTGGACAACTTGTCTGAAGAACCACATCTCCGCCGTTTGTATTCTATCTTTCTGTTTTTTTTTTGGAGCCAAGTTTCACATCCATACAATACTGTGGGAAATGCCACACCTTTATACATTTTTATTTTTGTTTCCTTTTTTAATTTTATTCTAGAACGTTCCTTTTATTGTTCCACATACCGTCTGAAATTTATTGATTTTGGAATCAATATATTTTCCATATTGACGCTAATGTCGCAGCCCAAAGAGTTGATACTAGACACATGTTCCATATTTTGGTTTTCTAAAATAATTTAGGATCTCACTGCATCTTTCCTCTGAAAGCCATTATAGTTTATTATTATTAATATTATTATTATTAATATTATTATTATTATTAATATTATTATTATTATTAATATTATTATTATTAATATTATTATTATTAATATTTTATTAATATTATTATTAATATTATTATTAATATTATTTTTTAATATTATTATTAATATTATTAATATTATTATTATCTTATTCATTATTATCTCATCTATATTATTAATATTTTCTTCTTCTTATTCTTATTATTATTACTATTCATCTTATTATTCTTCATTACTATTATTATTACTTATTATTCTTCTTATTCTTATTCTTCTTCTTCTTCTTCTTCTTCTTCTTCTTCTTCTTCTTCTTCTTCTTCCTTCTTCTTCTTCTTCTAGCGGCCTGGCGGCCCTGGCGTGGGTGGCTCCCGCCGCTGCCGCCCCCCCTCCCATTGTCGGCCACGAAAAATGTGTAACACATTCACACTCTGTCCACAAATAAAACTTATCTTCTTATTATTTCTTATTATTCTTATTATTATTATTATTATTATTATTATTATTATTATTATTATTTCATTATTATTATTATTACTGATAAAAAGCATAAAAATCCGTTAAGGTATTAGTCACAATTTAAAATACTAAAATAGTACTTAGTCTGTATCAAGTTTACGATGGCAGCGATAAGGTATTAATTATATTCTTTTATATTATTATATTTGTTATTAAAATGCAAGTAAAAACCAGTTGAAATGTGAAATATTTTCCTTCATTTATTTGTTTATTTGGAAACAGTGATAGTGGTCTCGTTGGATTCTGTTCGCATGAGTCATGACATTTAGCACATATCCCCGCACTATAACATTAAAATTTATAATCTCATTAACATCCAAAACCACGTTGATATTTAAAGTTGTTTAATTTATGATTTGCAGTATCTGCAATTGGTCAAGTCGTATTTTGGTCCACACATATTAAGATTTTTATTATACGGTCATAAGTTCTTTTTTAATCATTTTACTAACCACGATAAAATTAATTATAAAAAACAAACATAAATATATAATTTTATAATTTGTATTTTAAGTTAAAAATATCTTAAGTGCTTTGCCAAACAATCTAATAAAAATAAGAACAAATTTAGAGTAAACAACCTTGACTCACGTTCAAAGTTTTTTCCCGGTTTTCAGTTGAAACAAAAATTATAAAAAAGCTTGTATTCCTCTGGAGAATCAGTGTGTGCTGAGTGCCCTCCGAAAACAGCATTTGCCTAGCAGAGGTAAGGAAGTTTCATAATTTATCATAATTCATTTCATTGTTTGTAGAAATATTTTATTAATTTTTAAGGATAGTCAGTTGTGAATAAGGAAAAAGAAGTATCCAATAACCAAAAATAATACGATATATATATATATGTAGGGAAGTTCGAGTAATATGGACCTTCTGTTTGAGTGGACCTTGTTAATATCTCCTTTAATTGGTGGTGCACTCGAACAGAAAATTTTTAACATTTTCTCCTCATCAACTTTGATGGGTCCAAGGCAAGTTTATTTTATTCTTTGTGCGGAGAAGGGTTTATTTGTGATATTTATGAAAATGACCACTTTGAAAGTTGTTCAAGCTAAGAATAATTTCTTAATTTCTGCTATTGAATATTACAAATGTTGAAAAAACTCCTAAATTATAGAATGTTTAATTAAGAAGATTAATTACAAAAAAGCAATTAACAAAGTTTTTCCTGTACCCAAAGAAACCAATAAGAAATATGTCGTAATGTCATACATAGGCCCACTTTCAAATAAAGTATCTAAACACTTCAAAAAGTTGAACATTAATGTGGCATTTAAAACTAATAAAACACTACAAAATATAATAAAAAACAATAAAACCAAAACAAAAAAAGAAAAATTATCAGGTGTATATAAATTGAAGTGTGGCACATGTGACAATGTCTATATAGGACAAACTGGTAGACCTTTTATATCTCGGATAAAGGAACACATGAGAGCATATAACAGAAATTTAGAAAATTCAAACTATGCTAACCATCTATTCCAATTTAATCATTGTTTCGATCCAAATTTTGAAATTTTACATATTTGTGATAAGGGTAAGAAGTTAGATCTTTTGGAGGCTGTAGAAATTAATAAGTTTAAAAGTAGTAAAAAACTTAAATTCTCAACTTGATTTGAATGAATCCCCTTTATTAAATTTAAAAATTTAAATAGATATTGTTGTATTGTTGCTTAGATCAGTTGGAACACAATTCATAATTTGTTAACATGTCTGAAGAAGGTACAGTGTACCGAAACAGCTGTCACTGAATTATTTAATAAATATGAAAATCAAATAAAACTACGTTCTATTTTTATTTAATTAATAAATTCCTAAATTTATATTATGTATATGCCGTTTTAATTTACTGACGATTTGGTTTGAAAATATGTGACGTGGTGGCTGAATAAAAAAAATTAAACGTAACAAAGGAATTCGGTTAATGTGGATCCTCCAGGACGACCTGGGTCCACTTTACACGAATATGGATATTTTATCAATTAGGATGCTATCGGTAAAAACCATTCATTTAATTCATTTTATTTAATATTATTATAACTTTACTAAATCCAAAGACCGTCGCTTTCTGCAGTTGAATGGAGTGTGAATTTTATTAACAATAATTTTTCAAAACATTCAATGAATATCAACGCTTTTTAATTATGATCAGTCGTAAATATTTTCAGATAAATCTGCGCCTGTCTGTATAAATTAATAGAGTGAATAAACTTAAAAAATAGACTAAAAACTAAGATGGTCTCCGGGGTCCACTTTATCCAAGTAAGGAGGTTAAAGTGGACCTTTCTTGTAATGTAAAAAAGTTTATAAATTATGAAGACATTTCCATATTTGAATAAAATAACAATGCTATTTCATAGTTACAACACTAATGATAATCACTGTAATTAAACAAAATTAAAATTCCTTAATTAAAAGAAGAAAAGCAACAAATTCAAAACAGGGGTCCAAATTACCCGCAGTTCCTATATATATATATATATATATATATATATATGTCCACCGCTGTGGTCTCGAGGTAGCGTGCTGCCTTGTCACGCAGCGGGCCCGGGTTCGATCCCCGGTCGGGGCAGTTTTTCTGGGTGAGGTTTTTATCGGGGTTTTTCCTCACCTGTAAGACAAATGTCAGGAAAACTTTAAGGCCCAAACGGTCCCCGAAATCATATGGCCATCATCATCATGATCATCCTTATCATGATCATCCTTATCATTATCATCATCATCATCATCATCATCCTTCACCGGTGTGGAAAGCAACAGGAAGCTACCACACCTACACAATTCCCTAGTAAAGCTACAAGCATAGCATGAAAATGCTGTGATTGCAGTGAAGGACCTGCCTTCGGGCAGAATTACTATGGATATATATATACTGTAATATAGAAAACTATCCTCATTATGTGATTGTCACAAGGACTAAGTGATACATACAATTAATTTTCCTGAACTGATGAAATACATTTCGTAAATAAATTTTAAAAAAATTAAATAGTATTAAAAGTAGAACTGTTGGTAAAGCTGGTTTCTTAAAATTTAAATTGACCCTATAACGGCAGCGATGGCAATTTTAGAAAGATGCACTCTATTCAAATATAAGAAATTCCAAAATTTAGCTACGAATCCTGGTATAGTACCTCCTGCACCGATCATCCATACTTTGACAGTTATAATTATAATTAAAATGTATGGTCACACATAGAAATACATTATATAATGTAAATAGACAGTCTACAAGACTTAACTGTTATTATATCTGGATTCATATAAAGATTATGTAGTTCACTGTTATGTACGTAGTCTTCTCATATTCGCCTGTCAGTTCATCTCTCTTTGGTCCAAACATTTTTCTGAGAACTTCATTCTCAAATGCTCGTAATCTTTTCTCCTCTCTTAAAGCAAGAATCCACGCTTCGCATCCATATAATATAACAGGGATAATAACAATTTTATATATTTTCATCGTAACGTTTTTTGACAGAAGTTATAACAAGAGCCCTTGTAATGCATAATAGTATGAATTTCCAGAATTGAACATAAGTTTAATTTGTTTATGCACCTCATTCCTATTTGTAATTATTGTTCTTACGTATTTGAATTCAGCTACTTCTTCAAATTTCCATCATTTGTCATTAAGTGTCCATTTCCATTACATAATTTATTTCTAAATGTGACAATATGTTTAATTTTATTGATGTTTACTTCCAGTCCCAATTCCTTAGTGTTATTGAATAGAGTATATCCTCTCTATCGCCTAATAATACTAGATCACCAGCATAAACTAACAACTTATTAATACCATTGAGTTACAGGCCTACTTCATCTTTGATTGCTTGCTTTAGCACAATATTGAATACTGGAGTAAATACCTAGAAATAATAATTATAAACTGAAATATAGTGCAGAAAGAAATTAAACATAGGCTCAACACTGGAAATCCACGTTATTATGCTTTACAGGGACTCTTATCACCCCAACGTCTCCCAAAAACTTAAACTAAAAATACATAAAATTTCTTTAAGGGAGGAGAAAAAATTAGGAATGTTTGAGTATAAAGCTTTTGGGAAAATTCTTGGATGCAAGAGAGATGAACAGACAGGCGAATAGAGAAACTGCATAACAGTGAGCTACATTATCTTTATAGGGTACAAATTATATCAAGATCAGTTAAGTCTCGCAGACTGCGATGGGCAGGACAAGTGGCACGAATGGGGAATGACAGAAGGGCATAGAAGCTTCTTGTAGGAAAACCAGAGGGATAACTCCCAGTAGGTAGTCTAAGAATGAGGTGGGAGAATTACATTAACTATGATTTCAGGGAAGTAGATTACATAGGAGATGAATGGAAAACATTAGCTCAGGACAGGAATGTATGTTCGCGCTGACGTCGACCTACGTGCTAGGTAGTGTCAATGAGGTAATTATAATTGACAATAAATTATTGGTTTGTTTCAGGAAAGTGGAGTACATTGGATGGATAACCAAGAAACAACATGTACCAGGTGGTGTTTGTGATGTATTTGTTCACTTTGGTATCATGTGATGTCCGCATTGATCCGCTTGACAGTCCGGTAATATAATTTCATTTCTGAGACAAAAACAAATCTGTGCATTTACAAGTACCAGTATAGTAAAAATCCATATACAGAGGGATTGAAAAGTTTAGACAATTTTGACGTTTATTGAGAAATCATTGAGACGATATAAGGCCGTGGTCTAATGGATAACGTGGACCACAGAGTCCATCTTACCTTTTAGTCTATTTTTACACGCTTTATATTTACTTGACCTGTATCTGTCTATCTATGCAACGGAATCTTTAAACACGATTTTCACCCACTTAAAAACATTGGATCGACTTGAAACTTTGTATACTTGTAAAGGACCAATGACAATATAATAATTTCATAAATAGTTTCTAAGATCCTGGCCAGCATCATCAGGACATCAAAAAAATAAAGACCGGTATTATAGGTTGCGGACGTATCGACTTTTTAGTCCATCGTTGTGAGAAATTAATATTATATCCTCTGGTAGCTCAGTTGGTAGAGCGGTGGACTGTAGTGGTATATAATTTCAGTAATCCATAGGTCGCTGGTTGAAATCCGGCCCGGAGGATTTTGTTAGAAGAGTATTACTTTTAGCTCATACTACAATGGTATCGAATTTAAAGATATTTATTTACATTTTTATCTTATTCTGTAAAATATTAATGACACTTTTATAAACCTACCATATTATAAATTAACCAAACAATTTGAGAAGGTACGATTAACTGTAACTATTTTTCTATACGGTATTAAAATATACAAAAATATTATAATAATGTTAGATAATAATAATTTTAAAAATATATAATTATATTCGTGCCTAGACACTAAAAATATCCTAAGCAATTAAATTTTCACGGGATTCCGGTTTATTCGTTAAATAGTGCTAACAAATGCCACTCTTGATTTCCAAATTATCGATAAATTCACGACTCACGAAGTAAGGAGTGGCATTACTTATGATAAAATACGTAGGTCAACTTTTAGAAAAGATTCTAGTGAAAAGTGGAGTAAGACAAGGAATTTCATCTTAGTCATTATTATTTCTTCATCAGCAGCAGCAAGAAAAATAAAGCAAAATAATATACTTATGAAAAGAATTCTCGCATATTCACATATAGAAAGTAATGCTAATTCCCCTTGGTAGGTCAAAGCTCCAATTAGAATTTTTCTCCAGGCTTCTCCATCTCTTGCAACCGTCCACCGATTCTTGAATTTTAAAGATCCATCATCTCAAATTTGGTCTTCCAGTCCTCTGCCTTCCTTCTGGCATATCATCTATAATTCTTGTAACTACTTCATTTTTTGTCATTTTCTGTGTATGTCCTGTCCATCTCAGTAGGTTCACTTTAATATCCGTAATTATATCTGATTATTTTTGCAACTCATACAATTCCCTCTTATATCTCGTTCGCCAATCTCCATTTTCCCTAATAAGTCCATTATCTAGAGAATCTTTCTTTAAAAAAACAGCCAATCGAGATTTGTCCTATTCAGTCACAACCAAGGTACCTCTCCCGTAAATCAGCACTGGTTTAATTAGTGTTTCATGCAACCTGATTCTTCTTTCGCGTGTCACATATTTTCACTTCAAATACTTTGTATTGCATTTATTAGTCCACTGCTGTATAACTCCATCATATTTATTATCCTAAATAGCACCTCTTTATAACTATTTTTTTTCTGTACGTGTGTTTGTCACTGAACTCCTTCTAAACGATTGGATCGATTTTGATGAAAATGTTTGTGTGTGTATGATTGGGTCCCTCGATGGTTTAGATTCACAATTGGAGCCTCTAAAACCATTAGGTGTAGGAGTTCACCTGAAGTAAAAATTTAAAAATCGCTCTAGCGGTCACATTTTTTTATTTTTTGAAAATGAAACTCAGTATATCGTATTAAAATAAACCGTGGTAAGTATTATCAAAAAATAAACGAAATCTAACAATTAGAAGTGGAGGTTTACTTGAAATCCGAAATTAAAAACTGACTAAACGATGGACTGATTTTGATTAAATTTTGTGTGTGTGTTTGAGTGGATCCCTGGATGGTTCAGATTCACAATTGGACCCGGTAGGTGACGCTGCGACCGTGTAATAGGAATCTTGTTTATGTCAGATGTGTAGTCATCTGCATTACTGACACATTCAGCGCGAAAACAATGTGGCATCATCTTGAGCCACAACAGATGGCAGTGAGGATTTTCTTGCGAACTGATTAGTGAATATTATGGTAAAATAAAGTAACTTATGTTTTATCCTCTGGCGATAATACAAGATTTGAACGTTTGGACAGGACTACATCTGCCGAGTCCGCTAGTCTTTGATAAATAAATTATTTTAACAGGTACCTACTGACCCATTAACCAAGGGATATAAAACGACTCCCCTAAATATGCACACAATATTCGTGTTAAAGTTATTAGGACTCGTTCAAGAAAAAATACGAATAAAATCAATACATCCAAAATACACAAATACAATTAATAATTGCGTAAACTTACTGTTATGGTGCGTAGTACGCCATTTGCATTAACGCCTGTAACAATGAAACAAAGTTGTTTCAATCAGTACTGATAATCGAGAAAATTAAATACAAATTATATCATAAATATTAAAATTATATGTTTGTAACATGAAATAATTTCAACATGATCCATGACTTTATTTCCCTTCAGAAGGATCCCATACATAGTCTATTATGTTTTACGTTATAAAAGTAGAGTTAAGATAGATGGACATTTTAAGCTTATGTTATATATGATATGAAAAGAAAAAAACAAATCACTAAAAACTGAATTTGAACCCAAGGCCTTTATCTTTATACGTTAGAGAGCTAACCATTACTCCACTCAGGCTCCTAGTGCAGACATTTATTTTTATTTCCTTATGTACAATTCTCTATCATAAAAGGCAGCGTAGCAAACGCCCTCCGTGTCAACTTATGGCTTCTAGAACAAAATAAAACACGAGACTTTTTTTACTTTAGAGCTGTAGACCCTAACATTTTTTACTCCGATGTTATAAATAAATAAATTAATAAATATATATATATATATATATATAACCGATAGATTGTTTTATTACATTTCATTATTTTCCCTTGTAAACATATTCACGTTTGTTAGACAAGGGATGAATACTGTAGCATTTATCTTATATTGCATACATTGTATCAATACTTTTAATTTTAATTATCATTAACACTATTGTTATATATAAATATCACATTTTAATCAAATTTATTTTAATATTTAATAACCATAATATAATTAATTTTAATCATTGTATTCTAATATAAAATGTGTTTGTCCCCTGGTGAGTGGAACTTAATTCCACTAAACTAAATAGATAAAATAAAAATCAATAATAAATATTAAGGATTATTATTCTGGAAAATCAATAAATCCTGGTATAGTTTAGATTCAGGAATCTTCGAAAAAGAGTGAATATGGTAAGAATTGGGACCGATTCAATTATCAAAATACTGACTGTTACAAGAAAACAAAATTGAAAATGATATATCTGACGATGAAATTAATATACCTTCTCAACATAACCACAAAAATAAAATAAACATGACAAGTAAGACAAAGATATTATTTATGTGTAAAAGTTGAAATTGCAACATAGTACAGTTAGAAATGAGACTTCGGGCTACCCGTTGTCTGTGTAGAATTCAATAATACAGAGTGAATCTGTAAGAGCGAGTAAAAAATTAAACAGGACATAGGGAATTCTCCAGGAACAGTTTGATATAGAGAACCTAAGTCCTGAGAAGCCAGTCTATGGAGATATGCAAATAAACTTTTGTATCACACTAACATTAATATTTTCCACCTGATTTACAACAAAGGTGCGTACATATTTACATGAACTGCGTTATTTATTTACCTGTACTACATGCTTTAGTATAGCATTATGAAAAGGGAGGGGACAACTTAATAGTATTCTCAGTATTCTGGGTAGAGTGCCTGATATTCCAGTAAGTACGTTAGAAAAAATGTATGGAGCGATGGTGAGGCCAGTAATGCACTATGGTAGTGAGATTTGTGTTTTTCAAAGAACGGAAATACTAAAAAAGGTATACACGCATTTTCTAAAATATATTACAGGACTTAGTAAGGCGGGTTTCTAACTGTGGAATTTTATATGAATTTGGGTCATTTCAGGACGACATTAACTGCAAAATTCGTGTACTCAATCCAAGGTGAACAAACAATGCTCAGAGCAATTTGTTACGACCACCAAATTAGGAACGCAAATGGGAAATTCTGGGCAGACGAGGTTAGGAGAGAACTCCAAATGATTGGGATGGGTTGGGTATAGGAAAAAGGGACTGAAAATCGAAAGAATGTATGGAGAAAAATAAGAAGGAGGTACTTAGATACAAACCGACAAAATATTTTGGCCCAATGTACGGGAAAACGATCAGCGACGATCACGATATGCGAATATGTCCAATGTGCGGGAGCTTTGAAGACGAGATACATATATTAGGAAAATGTAACGATTTAGAATATTGGAGGCATCAGTTATTACCGGAAAGATTTCTAAATTCAAATCGTGAAAGATTGGCGTGCTACGAGTTACTGGTAAACCCAGAAAATTGGACAAGCTTGGGTAGATTTCTGGACAAAACGCGGAAAACAAGAACAACACTTATTCAGGAATAAATAAATACGTTAACAAATTGCAATACCATTAATTCTTAATAATTCTACATAACTAAGTTAATGTATAATGTAATTGTATTGATATCTAATTGTAATATTATTATGTTTTTTTTTTTTTTTTTAAGTATATTATTACCAAACATCAACTTATTGTGACGGAGTGTCAACAACACGTACGGCTTACTGCCCGTGCGACCCATATTTCTAAATAACATTGTATGTATCTTACTTTTAGTTTAATAAAGTCCTTATGTACATGCAGTTCCTGCAAGGAAGAGCCTGATGACTAGTCATGATGCAGGATGTGACTTGTGACCCCTCTTGATAAATTTCTATGGGGATCCTAAAGTCACTTGTGTTTGAAACTCCACTGAAAATGGACATGACATTGTCAGGATTATCGCTGCCTGTGATGTGATGCGAAATATACCAGTGTGAGGCAGAATTTTGTACGCTGATGTTATGCTTGTAATGAGGTTGGTGCTCGTCAGTTTGAGCAACTGTTGAAAGATACAAAATGTTATGTTAATTATTTCAATGGTGGTACTTGCAGTTAACTGATAAATAATGTAAATAAAGAGACAAGAGAGTAATATGAAAGACAAGTTTACTCCCCTATCTCCATAAGCTGGTTTATCGAGCCCTACGTTCCCTATCTCAAATTGTTCATTAGAGCATGCCCAATGTCAAGTTTAATTTTTGCACGCTCTTGCAGACTCACCCTGTGTATAATATATGTGTCGCAAACTTAACTTTTAGTAAATAAGAGGGCATGCATTTAAATGTGATATAATTTCAGGTTGTAGCATGGTACAGTAATAAGAAAAATTCTGCCTTTTGTCTAGGTTTCACATATAAACATTTCGGCTAAACTTTACAACCCGCGACGCGACCTTTTTAATTCCTTCATAAACTCCTGTCGAATTTTATTCTTAAGGGGTTTCATTTTTCAAATTATAGCCCATCATTTACAATGATTTTTACAGGTTTTCTAACGATTAATTGAATATATTTTTTCACGATATTGTACTACACGAAGACCTGACAACTATATTGATTTTAACGATTATTCTGGGTTCCAGTGCAGCCAACATAGAATCTGTTCTAATTAACTTATACTAAATAAAATCAGCGTGCATTCTTTCACAGGTTAGAGTACTTAAATTGCATTAGGTTAGCTTTTAGGTTGGTTTTTGACAGATTAGAATACTTAAATTGTGTTAGGTTAGATTTTGGGTTTGTTAAATATCGTGTATATGTTGGTTGCATCTTGTGATTCGATTATGTAAACTGCTTCGCGTTAGTTGGCGCATGCGCATGGTATATGGTTGGAACTAGAAAAAAATGTTTTGCTTCGCATGCTGTAAAGTATTTCCAAAATTGCAATAATATGCACCATGTTGTAATCTTAATTTTTTGTACTCGTGCATTAAAATTCGTGCCTTGTTGGTAATATTTGTGAATGAGAATGAAAAAAAATGCAATTTATGTGAGTTGGAATTTATTTCTAAATAGTTTGACGTGATTAAGAAATATGGATACCCAGCAGAAAAGCATTTCGTCACTACAGAAGACGGTTACATTCTACAGCTGTTTAGAATTCCCTATAGTCCCAAATCTCTTGCAACTACCAACACATTTGCAAAACCTAAGTCATCTTCCTTCTCCAACATAACCACTTCTAGCAAGTCTTCTACAGTCCTCAACAAATCTAAATCTAATCTAATTCCTAATAAGAGAATACCTCCAAGTACCATCAAACAAACATATCCCAAATCTCCTGTAGTTCACAAAAAGCCCGTAGCAGTGCTTCATCATGGTCTCGGTTGCACTTCAAGAGACTGGGTCTTACTTGGCCCAAACAAATCATTAGGTAAGTAAAAGTGAGTTAATAAAATTCTGCATTTAATATTCAGAGCTATTAAAAAAAGAAGGAACAGACTTCAAGCATTTATTTCTTCGAAACTACAAAAAATAGAAACACAATTCCAACATTCCTGGAAAGATAAAAGTTCAAATTTCACTATTTTATGCATTCTACATGATCACCTTGTGTTACACACAAATATCAAAACGGTGGCTCATTTCTTCCCACACACGATTGAATTACAAATTCACAGCTTCAACAATTCGATGTCGCAGATTTTAAAAAGTGCCAGGTATAGAGGGGGATAAAAACATTGTTTTGTACGTAAAACCCACATATAAAAATCAGATTAGGGTTAAGTCTGGTGACCTGGGCGGCCACTGGCGATGAAATTGATCTGCTCCTCCACTTCCAAAGTGGTTAAAAAATGCGGCCATTATCTGAACTTTAAACTTTTCTCTTTCCAGGAACGTTGGAATTGTGTTTAAGTGTGTTGTAGTACGGAAGAAATAGACGTTTGAAATTTGTTCCTTCTTTCTAAGTAGCTCTATATATTTTTTTTTATTTTGTCTAATGCCACCAAGTTGTCTTTTATGAAATTTCTAGTTTTCTCCCGTGGCGTTGGCGCAATTATAATTCATTTCTTAGGTTGGGGCACCTGGAAGGCGGAGTTACGTTACCCAGATGATACGATGGGTGATAAATGATAACGAAGCGCCAGGAGAGTACATAAACTAAACTTAACCTAAAATCCTGACCATGGGCAACCACAGGAATAATACCCTTTTAGGGAAAAACTTCTATGGTTGCACCGTGAATTGAACCCGGGACTTCATGAACTGTAGTCAGAAACGCTGACCCATAAGACGGTCATATGTAATTGCTAATTTATTAACTAACTCACTGGCTCAATCGAATCCGTACGATCACGGCCGCACCGATATAAGCTCTCTATAGATCCCTATCCAAATATAATACACTCCAATCTTCCCCTGTATAATCAACTACCCTCAAATTATGGTTAATGTAATATTCTCACCTCATCATTGGTCTACCAACTGGGCGTTTTCACTCCGGTCACCCTACAAACAGTTTCCTAGTCCATCTTTCATTCCCCATTGTGTCACATGTCCTGTCCATCGCAACCTATGAGACTTAACTGTTCTTATTATATATATATGGTTTCCCATAAAGATCATGTAGCTCACTTTTATGGAGCCTCTCCATTTAACTACCTTTTCATCTCTCCTCGGTCCAAACATTTTCGCAAGAAGTTTATTATGAAATATTCGTAATATACGTATTATATATATATATATATATATATATATATATACACGTCCTGCACCATAGCAGAGTGGTTAGGGCAAGAAGCCTAACCACTCGGCCAGTATGAGATCGATGCGCATCCAGCATCATGATGAATTTGGGTAGCTACAATAAGTAACGGCACAAGGCTGAAAAAAACAGCTATAACGGTTGAGAGACCCGACATACATGTCATCCCTACACTGGCTGTATGATAGTCTACCTCTATGATAAATTCATGTGGATGTGAGGCCAGCTGACGGCTAGTAGGTCAAGGATATTTTAGGTCGGTCGCGTCGTTGAATTAGTTTGTGTATAATATATATATATATATATATATATATATATATATATAAATGAACCCGAAATCTACCTATGAAATTTTAAAAGTTGTTGATTGCTGTTTTGTGAGTGTTTTGATTTAAGGAACAAGTTCCGATAGATCATTACCGAGTAATTTCATTATTTTTGCTTTAGGAGAAGCTCTCCTTGCCTATGATAATTAGCAAGTGAATGTGGTTTCATCATGATGTGATATCAGAACAATTTGCAACGAATGTTATGGAATAACTTGATGAATATTTCGAGCAAAGTTGGACTGGTCGTGGTTCCATCGTCAGCTCGGTCACGAGATCTAACAGGGGATTTTTTCTACAGGGATCACATGAAGAGCCTGATTTAAGTGATTCTTGTCACAAGTGTATGGTCCTGGTTTTAAGATTCTAATACAGTCGCTGATGATGTGCGACAATCTCCTGGGATCCAAGAGCGTTCACGACAGTCCATGAGGAGTCGCTGTAAAGTTTGTCGCGATCATTATGGTGGACAATTTGAACAACTGCTTTAAACAGTGTAAACATATTTCGAGTAAACAGCTACAAAGGTGACTCAGATAAGAAATAGAAAGTAATTAAATTATTCGGTAATGAGCCATCGATTTACTTGTATCAAATGCACTCAGAAAACATCGCTGTACACTTGTGAAAGTTTGTCGGTAGAGTTTGTTCTCCCTGTATATATAATTCTATGTTATGTTTTATGTTAAACAGGGTATTTATTGGCTGATGAAGGATACGATGTCTGGTTATCAAACTTCAGAGGAAGTTTCTACAGCAGAAATCATACATATCTTTCCATAAAAAGCAAACAGTTTTGGGATTTTAGGTAACGTAAAAGTATTTTATTGAAAAATAGTAATGTTATCGTATTTTTCCTCAATATGCTATTATTTTGATCTTTGAATGTATTATTAATATATATTTGTGCTAGTTGTACTGACCATATACCATTTAGAACTTTTTTCAATAACTACAACACTGGTTTCACTAAATATTTAAATCTCCCTTTATTTGTTATGCAGACTGGACCGCTCGAACGTCCCTATTTTCAATTGTATGTGACGAGTAAACGGTTGAAGATAGAAACATACAACAAAGTTTATATAAAAGGATAACTCAACAAGTTTCGAGTCCTGCTGGTAGATGGTGCAAACACATGTTTTTCATTCTTAGAGTTACCCTTTATCAAAATGGCGACACCGCAGATGAAAGTGCAATCTATTGTATGGTCTGCGGAGTTTAAATCAAATGTTACCCTTCAAATGGAGTTTCGGCGAGTCTTTAACCATGATGCTTCAACTGCTAAAAGCATGAAGAAGTGGTACGATACATTTTAAGCTACTGGAACCATGTTACAAATGCATGGTGGTGGTCGCAGAACATCGGGCGAAATGGTTGCAAATGTTCAAGCTGTACATGAGCGAAGCCTCCGGAAGTAATTTAAAAGAGCTTCGCGGGAATTTTAGATACCAAATCAACATTGCAACGAATTGTCCCAAAATGTTCAATAAAGTTTGTACGACTTTGGACAACATTTTCCCTGGCCGTTGGATTGGTAGAGGAGGGCCGATCGCCTGGCTCCCGAGATCTCCCAATTCAACACCGCTAGATTTATTTCTCTGGAGCTTCATCAAAGTTTACGTCACCCCAATCAGAGACCTTCATGATCTTCAGGACCGCAACATAGAGGCTACAGAAAGCATATCAGAAGACATGCTACAACGAAATAGGCAAGAAATTGTTCATAGCTTTAACATCGTCACAGTGACTGCTGGAGCTCACATAGAGGTGTGGTGATGTTGATATTAAGACGTGTTGAGTCATCCTTCGATATAACGTTATTGAAATTTTATATGTTCAACTGTTTGCTTGTCACGTACAATTGAAAATATGGACGTCCAAGCGGTCCACCTGTGTGTATTAATATTGACGTTACTATCGTATATGATTATTCCTCTACAACTTATTGGTATTTTATAGATAACCTATGTCTCCTTTTACCTCTCAATATAACAATTTCTCGCTTTATCTCTTGCAAAATAAGTTCCAGTTGTAATGCATTTTCATTGGTCGAATAACGATTTTTAACTTTAAGCGTGTAAGAAAATATAGTTACCTCTCTAACATTCCAAATAGAGGAAAAAATAAATAAAAATATATATTATCTAGAACATGTCTATATAAGTTACGTAGGAGAATTTTAAAATATATAATTACAATCCTAATAGATTATATTAGCACTGTTATATTTTTACGCGTGGCGCAATGTAGAATACGTTGGAATTTCAATTGTTAAAATTTCCGTTTCTGTATCATCATCATCAGCATCATCATCATCATCTTCACGGTACAGGCTCCATGACCTGTTCCGGCTCAATACTCCATCGCTTTCTTGGTCTGCCAGGATCTCTTCTCCCTCGTGGTTTGTACATCCAAGCCTGCTTCGGAAATCTGTTATCTCTTCGTTGCAGGAGTTCAGTCCATCGCTTCTTGTAATTACAGATTTGATGTGTAATTGACATTACTCCTAACTCTTCTCTTATAGTTGCATTCCTTATATGATCTCATCGTTGTACATCCCGTTTCTGTACAATAATAAAATATTGGAAACAAAAGCATTTGAATAGCGGAGAGAAACAAATTATTTTGAATGATTTCAAACAGATTAGTGGAAAAGTCCGATATTAGCCATTGAGGGCATGGTAAAAACAGCAGTACAAATAAATAGGTGAGTTAGCATTGAGCATCATTTTTCTCTTGATATAATTGTAAACATAGGATATCTATCGGCATCATTGAAACGCGTAATATATGTTTATGTCACAAATTAAATACAAAATCGAAGTTCTTCATTATTAGTACCATCTTACTTAGTATTCAATATTATTTTCTGTAGAATATGTTTCATAAGAACATTGTTTCTATCGATGATAGTTCCATACACAATTCAGTCGTATGGCGGGTAGCACTACGGTTCCCCCCATTAGACGGTGTTGGTGAAATAATACCTTACGCAAGTTTATATGCAATATAACTGGAAATTAGTTCGGAATTATTAGCATAGCACTTTATTTCTAACTCATGACTGTCTTCGCACGCTGACTCCAAACTCTCAGCTGACTTAACTTCGCTTAACTAACAACAAGCATAACTCAATTAGCTGGTTAAACTTCCCTCAAAAGATGCAGCCATGTCCCCGAAGTGGGACAACCGGGGATCGATCGATCAATGTGATACCTAACAAATATCCATGGCGTTACAGTGAGTTGCAGTATTATTAATTAAGGATGGGATATACAGCGTGTCCACAAATATAGTATCATGCTTTAAACTACTACTACGTCGCTTTGGATAATCGTATCTAAATGAAATTGCTGACAATCAAAAGAGAAGCTCAAAACGTTTTTGCTATACCTCATAGACATTGAATGTGGCCCCCACTAGTGACGCTGCAGACATCGCTGTCTGCTAAATATCCAACAATTAACCCATATTGACCACAAAAAACATGATTCAATTTAGTTTAGTTTTTGTATTGTTGTCCATTATTCTCCATTGTTGACATTGTCAACATGCACAAAACGTTTTGAGTTTCTCTTTTGATTGTCGCCAATTTCATTTAGATACGATTATCCAAAGCGACGTAGTAGTAGTTTAAAGTATGATACTATATTTGTGGACACGGTGTACTGTGTATCTAAAATGTATGATAGTGATATTTATTTTCTAGCTGGCACGAGATTGGAATATACGATGCTCCAGCCATATTTAATTACATAATAAATACAACTGGAGTTGAAAGTCATTATCACGTGGGATATTCTATGGGAGCAACAGTGCTCTTTGTTTTGGCCTCTATGAAACCCGAGTACAACAAGAATATAAGGCTCTTGGTTGCACAAGGTCCACCAGTGTTCTTTAATGGACAACAGAGTGCAATTTTCACTCCTACTACTCAAGTAAGTAAAATGTATTAACGGTAAAGCAAGGTAATTCCGATCATGGGGGTAATTCCGATCTGTTCAGAAACCACAATTATAATCGAGTTCTCATATTGCTGGCATCTTCTGCGAAGCGTTTCAAATATTGTGTTCAATGTGAATGCTAGTTGAACAGCATCTTTATAGTGAAGTGGACATTTTGTGTCTCTTATACTTTTCTTTTAAATAAACTAGGTATTTATCATAAGTAATGCCACGAGTGATTTCCAAATTATCGATAAATTCACGACTCACGAAGTGAGGAGTGAATTTATCTAGAGAATTTGGAAATCAAGAGTGGCATTTGTTAGGACTATTTAACGAATAAAATTAAGCTGTTTACTCACAAATCATTATTTAACTATAGTTATTTTAAAATATTTATATATTTAATGTAAACGGCGATGTTTGAAAACAAATGAGAAACGATAGGTACGCTTCTACTGCTTCTTTTGTTTATCACTGCAACCAGATCATACTATTTATTGCCAAAGGAACGCAATATTGTAAGAATGCTCTCTAGTGGAGAAAAAATGAAACACATCAATCTGTATATTAATTCATTTTTGATGTCGTATGATGTAAATATGACAATTATATTTTTCTCGATTATTACCTGGGAAAAAATACATTTAAGAAAGTGCAAACAGTGGTTTCTTTTTTTGGTGGTATAATCAATTGCTACAAATGTTGACATGTAAGCACTATTATATACAATCTGGTAGCCGTATTTGTTATAGGCTCAGTCACTGCAAAATAACGGTCAGACCTGTTCAGAATATTAAAAAGGAGGAGCTTTGTTTAATATATGATAATCCTAACACTGATAAATATTTCGTGAAACACGACTCTGATTGGTTGTAAAACAGAAATCATTGAAACGTGATTGGTCATTGACTCCCATTTGGGGCATGAGTTAAATAGTCAATAAAATATATACTTTTTCAGATTGTGATAGGGTGAACGTTAATATTAAATATTTACTTAGAGTTTCAACATGTAACTCCAATAGGGAACATTGGGATGCGTGTAAGCAAACAGTTTTCGGACACTTTTGAAATCCACAATGGGTTGAAGCAAGGAGATATACACTCTCCTCTACTATTTAATTTTGTACTAGAGCATGCCATTAAATCTTTAGAGGATGAAGAAGGCCTACTAGTCAATGGTATTAATAAGCTGTTAGTTTATGCTGATGATGTAGTACTATTGGGCGATAGCGAGGAGATACTAAAGGCCAACAAGCACACACTACTCAGTAACACTAAGAAATTTTGGGACTGGAAGTAAATATCAATAAAACTAAATATATGGTCAGACATAGAAATACATTATATAATGGAAATGGACAGCTAATGACAAATGAGGGAAATTTTGAGGAAGTGGCTGAATTCAAATACCTAGGAACAATAATCACAAACAGGAATGAGATGCACAAGAAAATTAAACATAGGCTCAATTCTGGAAATGCGTGCTATTATACATCACAGAGACTCTTGACTTCCCAACTCCTTTCAAAAAATGTCAAACTGAAAATATATAAAACTTATTCTATCAGTTATATTATATAGATGCGAAACATGGACTCTTACTTTAAGGGATGTAAGGAGATTACGAGTATTTGAGAATAAATATCCTAGGGAATTTTTTGGACCAAAGAGAGATGAACAGACAGGCTAATGGAGAAGACTGCATAACAATGAATGGTCTGTATAGAAAGTCAGATATAATAAGAACAGTTAAGTCTCGTACACTACGGTGCGCAGGACATGTGGCACGAATAGGGAATGAAAGACTTGGATGGTAGCTTCCTGTAGGAAAACCAGAGGGAAAACTCTCAGTTGGTAGACCAAGAATGAGGTGGGAGAATAACAACTATGATTTGAGGAAGCAGATTATACGGGGAATGATTGGAAGACATTGGCTCAGGATAAGGATGTATGGAGAGCTTATGTCCACACGGCCATGAACGTACGGGTTCGATAGTGCCAGTGAGTTAGTTAGTTTTTATGGCACATTGGGGCAATTCCGATCAATACTAATCGTAATTAGCCTGAGTGGTAGAAACGACTCAGTATTATTCGAATATGTTTCATTTTTATTATTAACGTTTAAATAATGAAATTAAACACCTGATGAATGATACCCGATTGATGTAGGCCGCGGCAGAAAATTGTGGTACAGGTTCACTTTATGTTCACAAGGTTAATGCAGAATGCAATGGATATGACACAGCAAAGAAATAATTGTGCGATTTTTGTTAGCAGAGACACTAGCTTTTGCATTATTCTGTATTTAAGATTTTTCTTTAGCTTTCAATAAGGTGATTGGAATTGTCCAAATGTCGGAGGAACTTCGATCAAACTTACCTAAGTAAGTAATAGAACAGTAAACAATTCTCAATTTTTTTAATTCTTTTTTACGAATAATATTACAGTTATCAGAAAAAATGCTAAAGTGATCGACATTCCCATATTTCACTCTATATGCTATAATCTTAACCTAACTTTTATGTATTTATTTAATGTCAATCTTCTGTGAAGAAAAAGTAACTCAATACTCCTAAAAGTCATTAAGAAACACCAATGAGGTTACTATATAAGATGTCATTATTATCATCATTATCAACTTCACGATATAAGCCTTCTGGCCTCTTCCGGTTCTTCATTCCACCGCCTTATTTGTCTTCGTCGGGGTCTCTTGCCTACAGATGTATTTTAGCAGGCTCTTTTGAGTATTCGGCTCTCTTCCAGTCTATCTAGATGTTGAAATCATCCTGTTATATAAATTTGAACTTTATCTAAGATAATTGTAATTTGCAAATATTTACGTATATCTTCACTTCTAATGTGATATTTTAATAATCATCCTGTTATTGCTCTTAAAAATTAAATTTCCGACGCATTTATTATTTCCTCCTTTTTATTAAGCACCCAATATTCACAGCCATACAAAAATTATAGAATAGCTTTATTTAGCCTGGTGGAGTTAGGGCCATGTGGCCTTCTCTTCCATTCACCATGACAAACATATTGTTACATTTAAATTTTAAAAAATTACAATAATAGTACATACTAAACAATTATCTGGGCAAACTGAATAATAATGAAAATAATGTTTAATAATACAATAAATAAAATTAAAATTAATCTAATACAAGAATATATACACAAAGAAATAACAGATCGAATCTACTATACATAAAAAGAAAAGAAAAAATATACAAAGAAGGTTATAAACTCTAATGAATTAATCTACTGCTTATATATATAAGACAATACGTAAATATATTAACAAATCTTAATTATATTTATATTAAACAATGCAAATACAAACTATTAATGGTAATATTAGTGAGATGTTTCTGTTAATCATTTTATTTTATTATGGCGTATTAATAAAATTATAATATAATTTGGGGTGTTCTAAGAGTGTGATACATAGCCTCTAATATTAAGAGGACAAAGAGTTAAAGCAATCAAAATTTGATTCGGTACCATAAGGTATGATAATGGTGATTGGACGAAGCTTCACAACCGGGAAAATCTTAATTTAATTCGTTAATATCTATGTCAGTAAGTCTAGGAGATTGAGATGGCCAAGTTGAACGATCATAAAATACCTATTATAATTATATGTCCAATATACAGAGTGTAACTAAATTCCCATTACAGACTTTGAAGACGTGTAGTGGGGACCAAGACGGTTACGTTTAGCATATGGACTCATGTCCGAAAACATACCGTTTTCCCGCTACACGCAAAAAACCACAACACACGTTGCTCTGCGTTACGCCTGCTGCTTATCGTCTGGATCCCCTTACAAGAAGGGTTCGATGTGGCGACCACCTACATTAATGCAGATACAGTACTGCCGCAGCCATAACCCGTTCCAGTAGGTCTTCCTCGAATGCCACAGGGTACTTGTAAATCACGGATTCTATGTGGTCCCACAGGTAGTGGTGAAGCGGAGTCAATTCGGGAGAACATGCACGCCAAGCAATCGGGCCACCACAACCTATCCACTGTTGTCAAAATCATTGATTCAGATGATCTCGGATGAGCGACCCACCCATTGTACCGAACTTCGCCATACAACACCATGTAGGCGTATTCAGCAAACGTGTAATTCACCGAGGTCAATAACAAAACTACACCCCCCCCCAAGTAACCTAACTAATATTTACAACTACCGCGTGCCAATGGTTCCACTATCCAAAATGTTGCCACATTCACATTACTCTATAAAAATAGGATTTTAAAATTAAACCATTTTATGCTATATTAACACGCACATACCTGTAAAAAAATCGGTTAGTTGATTTGATAACTTCGGAATATCTCCGTCTCTTTCTATCTAACGACGGTTGACAGGCTTTTTATAAAGTGTCACTCAGGGCGGTGGTTAAAACTGAAGATTTTTTGTCAGTTCCAAGAATAAAGCATGGTACTAACAACAGTCCCTGTTCTTTGAGGCTGCAAATGTGGGACAGTTGAACGTGTGCTGTGGTATTTTGCGTGTAGCAGGAAAACGGTACATTTCTGGACACGAGTTCCTATGCTAAACTTAAATGTTTTCAATAATCAATTGAGTTGGTGTTTACTTGATGAAAATCCATATTTATTAATTAAATAAAAATAAAACGTAGTTTTAACATGTCTGAAGAAGGTACAGTGTACCGAAACAGCAGTTACTGAATTATATAATAAATATGAAAATCAAATAAAACTACGTTTTATTTTTATTTAAATATTAAATGTTTTCGTCCCCACTACAAGCCCTCAAAACATGTAATGGGAATTTAGTTACACCTTGTATACAGAATGAGTCGGGATGAAAGGTAAATGCTTTGAGGGGAGATAGTACTGGTGATTCTGAACAAAAAAAAACTTCTAATATACATATGTCATTTTCTTAACGGTTTCAGGGTAATTTAATGAAACAAACGAGGAACCGGAAAAAAGCAGGTGACAGTAAATCAAGAAACTGTTACCTTAAGTTTTGTTTAATTGTGAACGTTTCCTCACAAAATATGTTCAATCACTCCATCGCCAACTTCAATGCATTTTGCTGCTCTTGTAGACAGCTGTTGTGTTGCTGATCTGAGCCCATTCGTACATTCCTTTACTTAAGCACAACCATGAGAAATTCCTCTCTTGTATCCACTCTGTGCTTGTAGACTTTGCTGTTAAGACAACCCCACAAACAGTAATCTAATGGGGTAAGATCGGGTGACCTCAGTGGCCAAGCAATGATTCCACCGCGCCGATCCAACGCCCAGGATACGTTTTGTAGAGGTGCCGTTTCACTGGCCGTATGGAATGTGCAGGAGCTCCATCATGCTGAAAGTACATACGAGCTCTTGTTGCAAAAGGGATATACTCCAGGTATTCTGGCAACACATTTTCAAGGAATTCGGTTCCTCGTTGTTTTCATTAAATTACCCTGAGACCGTTAAAAAAAGGTCATATGTATATTATAAGGAGCTCTTGAAATAACTCCGAACCCTGTGTTAAATCAATTAGCAGCGCAATTCGTATGTGGAAATAGTGTAACAAGAGCTATTTGCGCCAACTGGGTGTTTATGTTCTTTGGTTATGATGCCAAACAGCTAAATGAGGTAAGTAGAAAGTATATAAAACTAGCGAAAAACTCGGCGTGTGCTGCTATGCCTAAATAAGTGAAATGTGAGTTTTTATTTTTCGTTGAATTAGTTAATACCCATGATGATATTAAATTTTGAAGCGGAGTGCAACAAAAGAAAGGGGAGACCAAAAGAACAATGGGTACAAGGAGAATAGTAGTATGGCGTCGAGATTGTTAACAGAGAGTGATGCAGAAAATAGGGATTTATGGAGTAGTAAAATTTCCAATGGGTTGTAGGAAAACTACTGTATTGTAGAGAAATTCGTAATAAAGAAGAAGAAATAAGAAATTACGGGTTAATTAAAATGTATGGTATACATTGCGACGAACCAAACATGGCGGTTGCTAGAATCAATTTTTAATTTCGGATTTCAGATGAACCTCCACTTCCAATGAATGGATATCGCTGATTTTAACAATATCTATCTCGGTTTATTTTAATAGTATATACTGAGTTTCGTTGTGAAATATCGAAAATTGTCATCTGTAGTAAAGTTTTCTCCTGAATTTTAAATGTTGACACAAAATGCTCCGCTATAACATTACTACCAAATGACGTCATTTGAAAACAGGAATTGTAATTTATGTTGTTTTTGAAGAAATGTTTTCAATCATAAGTAATTCCATTTAACAACATTTTACGATTGATTATTCACAACAGTGCAAACGAAAATAACTTTTCTATCCCTATTAAACTCTTAAAACTGGAAATATGGTCCGCGAAAACACAAACGGCGATTAACTTCTCGTGCAGTACATAAAAAAACGCGCGCATATTCGAAAACAAAATTGTGTCAAAATTTCAAGTCAATCATCCGACTACTTTTCGAGTTTTGCGAACACAATCATACGCTGACTGAGTTGTAATATATAAAGGCAATACAATTATTTTAGAATAAAATGGCCCATTTTACCTAAGTGAGAGAATAACATATCCTAGTTGTGAACGGATTAGATTATACAGTGAATGATTGGAAATCATTAGTTCAGGATAGGGATGTGGTAGTGTTTATTGCCATGAACCTACGTGTCCGATAATGCCAGTGGGTTAGTTAGTTAAAATAGTTCATTTTTTGTAATTTTCATTCAGTTGGCATTATTTATTTTTGAATTAATAGTAGACAATCATTGCCGTACAGACTAAAAAACATTAAGAATAATACGAGATGGGTGGATTAAACATGGATGTGCAAAAGTGTGAATATCTGATAGTGGAGGATGATAAAATAGAAAATGTACCTATAGAAGGTAAACAATTGAAGATGTTAAAACTGCAAAAGGTTTATCTCCAGTCATAACAGCACTGTTGCTGCGTCACACTGACGTAGATACTAACCATGTATAGTTAGGAACAAATAGAAAATGAAGCACTTACACAGCTTACTTGGGGTATGACGTGAAGTGAGTGTACGTGGGATAAAACGGTATTAGTTCGCAAATCATCCACAAACGAAGAATTTCAATATCGGATAGTACCTGATTGTAATTTTTAATAAACAAGGGATTAGTAGTGATAAGATTATAATGACTATTTAACTCGTGCCACAAATGCTAGTCAATGACCAATCACGTTTCAATGAATGTTGTTTTACAACCAATGACAGCCGTGTTTCACCTCGCTCTTCATCGATTTCTCTTTATCAGCTCCTGCTTTTGTGATAAAGTTCCTCCTTTTTAATGTTCTGAACAGGTCAAAGCATTATTTTTCTCCAACAAATACATTGAATGTAGCGAGTAATTAAAAGATTCCTTTATTTTACAAGTTGTTTACTAAAAAATAAATGAATAACCCGTAATGTTGATTATGATATATAGTTTGATGTGTTTCATTATTTCTCCACTTAGGTGCACTCTTACAATATTGCGATCTTATTTGGCAATAAATAAATAATATGATCAAGCAGCAGTGAATGAACATAACCTCACATTTCTGATTTGTTTTCAAACATCGCCGTTTACATTAAATATATAAATATTTTAAAATAACTATAGTTAAACAATGATTTGTAAGTAAACAGCTTAATGTTATTCGTTAAATAGTCCTAACAAATGCCACTCTTGATTTCCAAATTCTCTAGATAAATTCACTCCTTACTTCGTGAATCGTGAATTTATTGATAATTTGTAAATCACTCGTGGCATTACTTATGATAATAAATCAAGGACATGCCATGATAAGAACCTGGCCTACCGGATCTACACCAAAACAAACCTACATGGAGTAGAGAGGCAGGGGAGTAAATTAATTTCAATATTACGTTTATAATTATTGTTTATAGTTATTTTTACTTTTGTTTCAGACATTATTGCCCCTCGTCATCACACATGTAGGTCTTGGAATGTCCATCAGATCTGTTAATCACTATTTACAAGCTCATAACTACGGTAAGACAAATAATATACATTAGATTAGAATATATACTCAGAATAAAGTTGTAACTATTTTCCCCCGAAACTGAGTTTTACATGGAAAAAACTGTAGTTAATGACATCTGGGATATTTACCCATATGAAAATGAAATGGGTCGCAGGTTCAAACCCAGCCGGGATCGATGGATGTTTTAGAATGGAAAATTCCAAGGAGCAAGTCCTCTGGGAGGGAATTTAAGCCGTGGGTCCCGAATCTGAAGATTGGGTTGTTATGTATGTATGTATATATATATATATATATATATATATATATATATATATATGAGTTGTATGATATGGCAAGGAATAAAATTACATTATATTTTCCAATTATTTCTAAATTATAAATCACGTAGAAGGAAAAATGATGGACGCCGAGACAGAAGATAGTCTGAACAATTTAAACACTTCTAGCTTTCATGAAACCGGAACGAGCCAACAGGATTAATCCCTGGATTATGAAGAAGAAGAAGAAGAAGGACGTTTCCTTGATAAAACAGCTCTTAATGTAATATAAATAGTGTCAGTAATGCACATGGTGTTCTCCCCAAGAGTAGGTATTTCACTGTAAACTCAGCATTCTCCCATTCCTTAACTCAGCCTTGCGTTTTGTATCTGCATTCAAACCATTTATTTTAATATTGTCTACGGTTTAATGTATTTTTTTGCCTCTAACCTTCTTTCCGTTGACTGCTTAAATCAATAACCAGTTTTAAATTCATAATATTTCACCGATATCTTAAAAGAATTGAAGACTATGCCAATTTTGGAATATATTAAACAGTACCAACTAAATTGGAAATACCATGTTGAAAGAATGAGTTCAAATCGCATCCCCAAAGCTGTTTATAATTATATACCAAGAGGACAAAGATCACTGGGCCGTCCTATGAAACGCTGGAGGGAAAATTTTCTATAGGATCGTAACAGGCCTTGGCCTAATACTTGGAAGGAAGAAGAAGAAGAATATTTCAAAATCCCCTTACTTATAAAATATATAAATAGCTTATCCCTTAAAGTTAAGAAAGCTAATATTAAATCTTCGGTTTTCGCTCAACATTCCATACAAAATGAATTTATTATTATTATTATTATTACTATTATTATTATTATTACTATTATTATTATTATTACTATTATTATTACTACTATTATTATTATTACTACTATTATTATTATTATTATTACTATTATTATTATTACTATTATTATTATTACTATTATTATTATTATTATTATTATTATTATTATTATTATTATTATTATTTATTATTATTATTATTATTATTAATATATTTCATTGGATACAACAGATCAGTAAAATGTAATTCAGGAAGAATACGTAATAATGTTAAAAGTTTTAAATATTTAGGATCTAATTTAGATAAAAGTGAGAATTCAACTACAGAAATTGAAAGAAGAATAACTGATGGAAGAAGAATATTGCTATGTTGAACTCAGTGTTTTGGAATAGAAATATAATACACAGAACGAAGGAAACCATATTTCAAGTTCTGTTACAAAGCATTTTATTATATGGGTCCGAAACCTGTACTGTAAATAGAAAACAAGCCAATAAATCTCTTAGCAGTAGAAATGGATTTTTTAAGGCGATCGACAAGAATTTCAAGAAGGGATAAGATCAGAAACAGCACAATAAAATAAATTATGCAAGTTGAAAAAAAAACATTAGGAAAAATAGAAGAAAAACGTTTGAAATAGTATGGACACCTAATAAGAATGGAAGAAGAGAGAATATCAAAGAAGATCCTGATTTGGAAAGCTAATGGAAAAAGTGGAAGAGGCAGGCCTAGAGAACGATGGATGGATGGATGGAGTAAAGAGAAGTATGGAAGCTAGAGCTTTGAGGGAAGAAGATGATTTAGACACGAACGTCTGGCGAGAAATCACTTTGGGTTGGAGGAGAAACACTGTATTGTGGAACATTCCTAAATAAAAAAAATAGTATTATTATTATTTAGCATTGCTGCCGATAGGGTTACCCATGCCGGACTGGTCGAAGGTGATAAGCCAGACGAAAAAAGTACCTTGGGCGAAAGACTGACGATCTTTCACCGTAAAAATACAACAGTCAAGAAATGCGGACATGGGTTCATCTGGGGTAAAATTTTCCGGAGGTCAAATAGTCCCCCATTCGGTTCTCCGGGCGGGGACTACTTCAGGGAACCCATGCCAAAGGCTCAAACACAGGGACATGTTCCTAGGAACATGGAATGTTAGGACTTTATACAATAGCGGGGCACTAGAGATATTAACGCGGGAATTGGATAAATCGCCCTTGGATATAGTCGCTTTACAGGAAGTTAGGTGGCCAGGAGAAGGTAGTCAGGAATCAGGAAGCTTTGCGTTATACTACGGGGGTGCAGAAAGACCTGCACTTGGAACGGGTTTTTTAGTCAGAAGGAGGATCCTATCCGCTATCCGAGATATTAAGTTTGTTAGTGATAGGATATCATACATAATTCTAAAGGGTAAACGACATGATTTTATAATTGTAAATGTACATGCCCCCACAGAAGATAAAGATGACAAGATCAAGGATGAGTTCTATGAAGAATTAGAATTCTTATTTGATAGCCTTTCACGATATCATATGAAAATTGTCTTAGGAGATTTTAATGCAAAAGTGGGGCGGGAAGATATATTCAAACCAACAATAGGCAAATTCAGTCTTCATGAAGATAGTAACGACAATGGGGTTAGATTAGTCACATTTGCCACATCGAAGAATCTCATTGTTAAGAGCACAACATTTCAGCATAAGGATATTCATAAATACACCTGGACGTCCCCAGATGGAGAAACTTGGAACCAGATAGTTCATGTATTAGTGGATAAACGCTGGCACAGTAGCATCATTGATGTTAGATCAGTTAGAGGGACAGACTGCAATTCGGATCATCATCTGGTCAGAGTGAAAATCAGACAACGGCTATCGCTTATGAGAGGAACGAACGCTAATGATGATTCTGTAAAATATGAATTAAAAAACTTGAAAAATGATGAAATGCGACAAGAATACCAAATCAAAATTGCTAATAGATTTGAAGTACTGGAATCTTCAGATGACAATGTGGCAAACGAAGAAGAAACTGATATAAATAAAGAATGGGAGGCTATAAGAGATACTATTAAATTGTCAGCATCAGAAAGCATTGGTTGTTTAAAAAAAGAGGCAAAACAAGAAATGGTTTGATGAGGAATGTGTCGACATTGTAAAGAAAAGAAAGCTAGCAAAAATGAAATGGTTACACGAGCCAAATGAGGTAAATTTAGAGCAATTGGGTAGTGTTAGACGGGAAACCACCAAGTTACTAAAGAGTAAAAAGAGGGAATATTTGAGAGAGAAGATTAATGATCTTGAAATGAATGCAAAAAATAGGAACATTAGAGAATTATATCAGGGAATTAGTATAGAGAAGAAAGGGTTTCAGGCTAGAACAAACATAATTCGGAATGAAAATGGGGATATGATTGCAGATTCTAGGAGTATATTAAATAGATGGAAAGGTTACTTTAATCAGCTATTAAATGTACATACAGAACAGGACATTGAGGAGGATAATTTACAGACAGCAGAAATGCTAGTCGCAGAGCCAAGTGCATTAGAGGTTGAAATGGCGATTGAAAAATTGAAGATGTGTAAAGCATCAGGTTCAGATGAGATCCCAGCAGAACTGATAAAATCAGGGGGAGAAAAATTGATGGACAAGATACGCTGGTTGCTTAGTAAGATTTGGGAAAAAGAAGCTCTTCCAGATGAATGGAAGGAATCAATTATCATACCAATTTATAAGAAAGGAGATAAAACAGATTGCAACAACTACAGGGGCATCTCATTACTTTCAACTTCGTACAAAATTCTAACAAATATATTACTAAGCAGACTTACTCCCTATATTGATGACATTCTAGGAGATCATCAATGTGCATTTAGAAGAAACAGGTCTACAACAGATCAGATTTTTAGTATAAGACAGATTTTAGAGAAGAAATGGGAATATAATGGTACTGTACATCAACTATATGTAGACTTCAAAAAAGCATATGATTCAATTAAGAGGGAGAAGTTATATAGTATCCTGCTGGAGTTCGGAATTCCTAAAAAGTTAGTTAGACTTATACGAATGTGTCTAAATGGCTCAAAGAGTAGGGTGCGTGTAGGCAAACAGTTTTCAGACACTTTTGAAATCCAGAATGGGTTGAAGCAAGGAGATGCACTATCTCCTTTACTATTTAATTTTGTACTAGAGCATGTCATTAAATCTTTAGAGAATGAGGAAGGCTTACAACTCAATGGTATTAATAAGCTGTTAGTTTATGCTGATGATGTAGTACTACTGGCCGATAGCGAGGAGATACTAAAGGCCAACACGCACACACTATTGAGTAACACTAAGAAATTAGGACTGGAAGTAAATATCAGTAAAACTAAATATATGGTCACACGTAGAAATTCAGTATATAATGGAAGTGGACAGCTAATGACAAATGAGGGAAATTTTGAGGAAGTGGCTGAATTCAAATACCTAGGAACAATAATCACAAATAGGAATGAGATGCAAAAAGAAATTAAACATAGGCTCAATTCTGGAAATGCATGCTATTATGCATTGCAGAGACTTTTGATGTCCCAACTCCTTTCAAAAAACGTTAAGCTGAAAATATATAAAACTATTATTCTACCAGTTATATTATATGGATGCGAAACCTGGACTCTTACTTTAAGGGAGGAAAGGAGATTACGAGTATTTGAGAATAAAGTTCTTAGGAATTTTTTTGGATCAAAGAGAGATGAACAGACAGGTGAATGGAGAAGACTACATAACAATGAACTACATGGTCTTTATAGGAAGCCAGATGTAATAAGAACAGTTAAGTCTCGTAGACTGCGATGGGCAGGACATGTTGCGCGTATGGGGAATGAAAGACGTGCATGGAAACTTCTTGTAGGAAAGCCAGATGGAAAACGCCCAGTTGGTAGACCAAGAATGAGGTGGGAGAACAACATTAACTATGATTTGAGGGAAATAGATTATACAGGGAATGATTGGAAAGCATTAGCTCAGGATAGGGATGTATGGAGAGCTTATGTCCGCGCGGCCATGAACCTTCGGGTTCGATAGTGCCAGTGAGTTAGTTAGTTAGTTATTATTATTATTATTATTGTTATTATTATTATTATTATTATTATTATTATTATTATTATTATTATTATTATTATTATTATTATTATTATTATTATTATTATTATTATTATTGTTTAGAACTGGAATTCTAATCTCATAAAACAGGATTTCATTTTGACATTGCACATACATACGAACAATAATTATGATAACTATTGTTCGCCAAGTGGTCGAAATTCGACCAAAGATAAATAACACGGCACTTTATATTATATTAGACATTTTTGGTTTTAAATTGTATTAGACCATGATCTTAAAAATACAGGGTATATATTTGTGTTGGAGTGTAACTGATTATACTCATGGAATTTCGGCCAGTATGGAACTGGTGCCCAACCAGCATCGTGAGGAATTTGGGTAGCTAAAATAAGTAGCGACTACAGGTTGAAAAGACCAGCTATAACGACTGGGGGACCCGACATGCTGACTACATGTCACCCATACACTGGTTGGATGATCTGTGATAACACATATGTATGTGATGCCAGCAGTCGGCTGGTAGGCCAAGGGCCTTCTAGGCCTGTCACGCTTGGAGTAACTGATGGTAAGGGTAATAGTATTCCAGATTAGCACCCAGCATCTTGAGGAATTGGGTAGATACAATGAATAGCCGCTCCACGAAAACAACTATAACGACTAGTGGTCCCGACATTCTGACCTCATGTCACCTCTACACTGGCAGGATGATCGTCTATCTCTGTGATTAACACATGTATATGTATTACTTTCATATAGTTTAAATGGGAGCTTTGCCGTTGGATTTAATACCTTGCAGTTAAAAAGTCATTTTTATATGGTCTTTGTACAATACATGCTTCTGTGTAAGAAATTCAATTCTTATACCATAGAGATTTCCCATAAATACTGTCTTGCAGTTAAAAATGGCAGACCTGTTTCCCATTTTTACACGCTTTATATTAGCTTGACCTGTATCCTTCTATTTAACGGAATCTTTCAACACGATTTTCACCCACTTAAAAACATTGGATTGACTTGAAACTTTGTATACTTGTAAAGGACAAATGACAATACAATAATTTCATATATAATATAAAATAGGTTGCGGACTTATCGACTTTTTAGTCCATCGTTTTAAGAAATTAATATTATATCCTCTCATAGCTCAGTTGGTAGAGTAGTGGACTGTAGTGGTATATATTCCAGTAATCCATAGGTCGCTGGTTCAAATCCGGCCCGGAGGACTGTTTTAAGATATTATAATAATGTTAGATAATAATAATTTTAAAAATATATAATTATATTCGTGCCTAGACACTAAAAATATCGTAAGCAATTACATTTTCATGGGATTCCGGTTTACTAAACTAAAAATTAAAATAATAAATAATAGTTTACAAAAATAAAACAACACGCTTTATTAGAAAACCAAACTAAAAAATGAAAAATAATTTTAATTTCCAACACGCTTGGGATCAAATTAAAGTGGTCAACAAAAAAAATTATCTCCAACATATCTAAAATAAAACTAGAGTTATCTACAAAAAAATAATTTTACCATCAAAAGCGTGGGGTGCTTTTTATGGTTTTTGCGTTTTCTTCTTAGAGACTTTACTTTTACCAATATCTGTTTATTTTATTGATAAACACTAAAGCTCGTCAATAGCTACTAAACAAAAAAGTTTGACAAACAGAGGAGAAAAAAGTACTTGACTGTTTTGACTTTTGCCTATTTACTTACAGATAATTGAATTTTAATGAACAGTTAATTTTGAAATTAAAATATTTACACAGTACTCTATGATTTTAGGAAAATTCCAGCAATATGACTATGGAAAATTGAACATGAAAAAGTATGGACAACCAAAGCCTCCTGAATACAATCTGAAAGCTGTCACCGCTCCAGTTTCTATAATGTATGCAGAAAAAGACATATTTTATGGTGTTAACGTAAGTACACTGTAATTCAGTTCTTCTATTAGAGTAAGCCTGCAGAGAATGGAGCAGAACTCTACCGATTAAATTTAACGATTTTTCAGGGATATTTTATGAGTGTTTTGATTTAAGGAATTCGTAGCTTCTGTTGAATCATGACAACAGATTAATGGGTTGTTCAAATGTTGACATATACCATTCCCTTTCACAATGATACCATCGGTTATAATTCTTATTCAGTGATTTTTATTTTTTAACATTTTCCAATATTTTATGATTAAAACAGTTCCAATAATGGATCATATTATAATATTTTAATGATATTGTGAAAAGAAATATTAATGTCTGAACCAGAAATCGAACCGTGGACCTCTCGTATTCCGTACGAGCGTGCAAGACCACTACACTATTCAAGACATGGTACAAAAATTAATAACAATTATTTCCACATATACAAGTCTATAATTCTCGTTTCGTCCGCTGCCAGGTAGATGTCACCACCAACGGCCGGCTTCGGTGATGACATCTACCTGACAGCGGACGAAACGAGAATTATACATTTGTATATGTGGAAAGAATTGTTGATGTTTGTGCCATGTCTTGAATAGTGCAGTGGTCTTGCACGCTCGTACGGAATACGAAAGGTCCACGGTTCGATTCCTGGTTCAAACATTACATTTTCTTTTCACAATATCATTATAATATGATTTTTATTTTGCAGATTAATACGTCAGAAATGTAGTATTTTTCTTCCTCTATCATAAGGGTCAAGTTCTAAAGTGATAGTGTCTTATAGTAGATATATCTTGGTCAAATAATAAAAATGTCCGATTTTTAATAAGTTATTTGAATATTAATAAGTTCTCGAGAAAAGTTTTATTTTTAGACTTATGTATGTTTACCTTGTGGCCACAGAATTAGAGACACGATATTGATAAAATTACATTTTTTTTCTTTTTATTCAATGCCACCATGTTGTAATTTCGACATTCTGGCAGTCTCTCCTGGCATGGAGTTATTATAACCTACTTTTGAGGTTGGGGCGCCTGGAAGGCGGAATTACGCTGACCCGATGATATATGATGGGTTATGATGGTAACAATGCGCTAGAAGAGGCCTTAATCCTAAACTTAATGAATATGTTAATGATGATAATGATGGCCAGATGATGATCGGGGACCGTTTGGGCCTTAAAGTTTCCTGACATTTGTCTTACGTGAAGAAAAATCCCGAAAAAAGATCACCCAGGAAACTTGTCCCGACCGAGGATCGACCCCGCGTGACAAGGCAGCACGCTTACTCAAAACTACATTTATTTCTTAAAAATCAGAAATTCGATTTAGGTCTAATATGCGTCTGTGGCATTTAAAACATGTAGAAATGGGAATTTTAGAAAACATTCTTTGGGTGTGTGTAATGTGTAAAAGTTTCCATTATACCCAAAATGTATGTTTCCACATTACCAACATAACGCCATTACATTGTTTGTTAAAATTCAATGTTTAACTTCGATTTAAAAATTCCTTCCTCTGAAAGTACAGCCTTTGAAAAAAATGATGCCGCAATTCTTGATGATGGAAAGTAAGAGTTTTGAAGAGCGATTCACACCAGTACATTGTTACATGTTCTGACTCGTTTGAGTATAAAGCGGATCGCCTAAGACTCTCTTCATGCAGCATTTGTATTGTGTGTATATATATATATATATATATATATATTTTATTTAATAACGTCATTAATTTTCATAATGCCTACATGTTACCAAGTTTCACTGTATAAATAAATTTGTGTGTGTATATATATATATGAAAATATTCCCGGTAGGGACAGGCTCCTGGGTGAGATTTTTTACGGTTTTTTTCCTCATCTGTAAGATAAATGTCAGGAAGTTTAGGGCCCAACGGTTTTCGAAAATCATCTGGCCATCATCATCACCCTTATCCTTATCATCATCAATCTTCACCGGTGTGGAAAGAAACGGGAACCTAGTAAAGCTGCAAAGCATAGCATGAAAATGCTATGATTGCAGTGAAAGACCTGCCCTCATGCAGAATTACTATAGAATGGAATATATGTAAATAAATAAATTAAAGGAAACAGCTCATATATCGATTCATTACTTTGTTTACAAAACACATGGAATAATAAAATTATTTATTTCCATTACTGATACAAAATGCGTCTGATTAATTTAAATTAATAGCTAATTCAATTATATAAGTAAGTCCTCAAGCACTGCATCGCTTCATACAGACATTTTCTAGGAGAGATAGTTGTGGTCTAGTGGAGGAATTATGTGTTTCCCGTGCATGAGGTCGTGTGTTCGATCCTGCTGTCATGCTTTTTTTTTCTCTCGACCTTATTTCAATTAATTTTCTTTCTTTTGTTTCATTTCTTTTGCTTTGTTTTATTTTCAGTATTTATCGCACTACTTATTTGCCCGAAATTATTTTCCATTGCACGACACACAACGAAATAGAACGGATTTATTTTCTCAAATAGTTCTATACTTGTGAAACAAATATCTGATCTCTGATCATGCGCAGTGACTTCGTTCTAAGACTTGAAAATTATCTGTGCGCCATAAATTATTTTAAAGGTTGTACAGTAGTCAAAAGCTCTTAAGTACAATTACAAGGCATTGAAAGAATTGATGGCGCACAAATAATATTTAATTCCCAGAATGAAGCCATTGCGCATGATCAGAGATCAGCTACTTTCTTCACAAGTGCACAACAATTTGAGAAACTAAAGTACGTTCCATTTAGTTGTGTTTCCTGAACGGGAAAATAATTTCGCATAAATAAGTAGTGCGGTAAATGCTATAAATAAAAGAAAACAAAACAAATACAGTAAAACAACAAAATTAATTGAAATGAGGACGAGAGGAAGAGAGAGAAAAAACATGACAGCGATCCCGTCACTGCTAGAAACAGTCTGTATGAAGTGATGCGATACTCCAGGACTTCTTTGTGTATTGGAATTAGATAATTAACTTGATTTGGTTTAAATTAAACAGACGCGTTTTGCATTAGTTGTGGAAATAAACAATCTTGTTATGCTTTGTGTTTTGTAAACGAAGTAATGAGATTTTACAATCGTTATTCATTTTCTATGCAGTGATCTGTTTCCATTAATTAATTTATTTCCCTATGTATACAAATTCATTTATATACCGAAGCCTTATTAACGTGTAGACATTATGAAAATTAACGAAGTTATTTAAAAAAATATTCATGGCCAGGAACGAACCTGGGACCGCGTCGTCGCAAGAGAGCATCTTACCGACTGCTCTACTGAAGCGAACGAAACAAATAATGCATGAAGAAAGACTTACGCCGCCCGGATTTTAATTCAAAGGAGACCGCACAAGTAACAACTTACTGGTGTGAATGACTCTTCAAAACTCTTAACTTTCCATCATCAAGAGCTGCGCTATCATTTTTTTTCAAATGCTATATATGAGGGTGGTCTAGTTTATTACATTAAATTCATCGATTTGTTATTTCCAGGACATGGCGGACCTCTGCAAAGCTGTATCAAACTGTGTGGAGTTTTACCGAATACCCAGAAGAAGTTTTGCACACTTCGGTTTCGTTTACGCAAATGATGTAAAAACATTGGTTAATGATGTACTTCTTGAACAATTTAAGAAATACTAAGCAATTAATTCCACTTAAATCCTAGTGATACAAATATAATAGTGTTTTGAAAATCTTTTACGCAATAAACGATTACGAAAATTGGAGAATTAGAAGAAATGAAAAACTGAGACAGTTAAACAAAGAACCTGTAATCTTGTAAGAGAACTGTCAATCATTGCATGCTGAAATGTACCTTGAAGTTTCTCCCAGAGAAGCGTTGTAATGTACCAAGGCCGAATAAAAAAAAAGTTATATGCCATTTTTAACTGCAAGGCACAGAAATCGAAGCCATAATCCAGCAATGACAACCCATTGTTCGGAGCAAATGGACATCCTTCCTTGAAAAAGAGCGGAGTGGAGTGAGACGGGATGCACTGCGGACCGCAGATAGTGAGGATTATTCAATCTACCTATTCAGGAGTTGTATTATTTATCAAAAGTTTAAATGAGAGATATGGCGACGAATTTTAATGTCTTGCAGTTAAAAGCGACAGACAAAATTTGGACTTTCGTAACCAGTTCATCCTCCAATTAAATTAACAAAAATTACCATCAATTTTAAGTAAGAAAGTAAACTAATGAATATTGGAATATGGAAAATTAATCAACTTAACATGGCCCATTCCAAAATAACCATAGGCCTAAGGGAAATAATGCAATATATTTCATTCTTATAAAAAGAATATTTGCATATTCAGCAAAGAAATTAATGTAATGGTTGACAGTTCCCTTGCCAGTAGTGAATTAACATAAAATTAAAAAAGTGAAGTGGATATTACCCCAGGTGTTCTAGGGGCTAAGTTCCTAGCCTCTAGTCCCGAGGGCATATATAGCAGTAATAAATGCATTTATTGTATATTAACTACATGGTCTTTATAGGAAGCCAGATATAATAAGAACAGTTCAGTCGTAGACTGCGATGGGCAAGATATGTGGCACGTATGCGAATGAAAGACGTGCATGGAAGCTTCTTGTAGGAAAACCAGAGAGAAAACGCCAAGTTGGTGGGAGAATAGCATTAACTATGATTTGAAGGAATTAGATTATACAGGGAATTACTGGAAAGCATTAGCTCAGGATAGGGATGTATGGAAAGCTTATGTCCGCGCGGCCATGAACCTACGAGTTCGATAGTGCCAGTGAGTAAGAGTAAGTAAGTATGGCTGCGCGAGTGAGTGGGTGTTGGTGGACTTTACGGAATGGAAAAATTCAACGATCAAAAGTCCTTATTTTTGTTCAACTAACCATTTTAGAAATTATTAATTGCAGTTGAGTAAAGAAATTATGAAGAAAGAAATGGAATTACAAGAGTTTTTGCCATTCTTTACCACCGTGCAACCTGTGAATATTTTGACCAGTGATAACACATATTCCCGCTAGAGACAATTGCCAACGTCTTTACTCATATGTAAAGGGGTTTATCCAAGTATTCTTCGTTAGTGGGCAAGTTAGGATGAGCAAATGGGTAAGTTAGTGTTAGTTTGGGCAAGTTAGGGCGAGATAGTATAGGCCAGATTAGTTTATCGTTCACAGGTTTGTTAACATGTTTTTGTGAATAAGTTGGCTAAACTGTCTAAACAATGTCTGATACATATTTTACATTGTAAATATGGTGATTTTAGGTTACTTTGTGCTCTACTTCTCACTTCATTTCAAGACATTTATCACACACTCCATTCTATATTTGAAGTAACTATACCCGAAATAATGGAAGAACGAAATCCAATGTTTAACGACCTTAGGCAAATACACGGAAACAAATTGTGTTTCTTAAAAATAAGTATATTTGAATGACTAATTTATGAGGACTGGTTTGCATTGAACAGTCAGGCTATTCCCTCCAAATATCTCATGATTCATAAATTGTACATTTGTGAACAAGGCATAGTGGCGTAATAACTAATTCACTTTCACCAAAAAACTTATTTTAATTATTACTGTTAATAAAATTTTATGTATGTATACTTTTTTGTGGAATTTGGCATTTTCTCAAACCGGAAACATTAATTAAGCTTCAAATTTAATGACCTATGGAGCAGAAATATGAACTATAAATGCTGAATTAAAGTCAAGATTACAATCTACAGAAATGGATTGTTTAATTAGATCTGCACGATGCTCTAAATTATACAGCATCGGAAATAGTATTATCCGAGAAAAAATGAACTTTAACGGAACAATTATACAATTTTTGGAAGTAAACAATTACAAAAATTAGGACACGTGAAGAAGATGAATGAAGATAGATTATCAGTTAGGAGTTTCGAATGGATTCCAAATCGGAGAAAAAGAAGAGGGAGACCTAAGATGACATGGATAGAGGGAATTATGAATTTGATGAAGGACAGGAGACTGCAAGATGGTGACTGGAAGGATAGAGATGAATGGAGGAAGAGGATAGAAACTTAATATTGGTCACAGGACGATATTGTATACATTTAAAACATATTAAATAAAAAAATGCATTCATAAAACGGTATTTTTAACATTAAAAAATGAAATAGATTCTAATAATTCAATTATGTAATATTGGTCTTGGCATGCGGACATAAAGCTTTCCGCGTACCCCTATCCCGACTAATGTTTTCCAATCATCCACTATACAATTTACCAACCTCAAATCATGATTAATGTTATTCTCTCACCTTCTTCTTAGTCAAAATATTGGACAGTTTTACTATGTTTTCCTACAGGTGAGTTTCCATGCCCCTATTTCCTTCCAATCCGTATCACGCAATATACTATATAATTTCAAATACATTGGATTTGAATAAAAAAAATTTGAGAATACAAAGCATAATAATAATAATAATAATAATATTATTATTATTATTATTATTATTTATTTATTTATTTATTTATTTAGTAGGTTTCACAATGTTTCACAACATCTTCCTGTGCCCAATTAATCTGTCATTCTCCTCTACATCTCTCTGTCATTCCAATCTCCATCGTCCAATCATGCTGCATTGCAGTTAGACATTGGTCGAGAGCTAAAGAAAGTGAACCTTGATTAAAAATCTCCTGGTCCTCCAGATTATTGTTCACGCATCAGCATAGTTCCTTATTCGTTTGAAAAAATTAGTAATGCTAAAAGCCCAAGAATGAAATGCCGGAAGGATTTAATAATAATAATAATAATAATAACAACAACAACTAACTCACTGGCATTATCCAACCCGTAGGTTCATGGCCGCGCGGACATAAGCTCTCCATACATCCCAATCCTGATCTAATGTTTTCCAATCATTCCCTGTATAATATACTTCCCTTAAATCATAGAAAATATTATTCTCCCACCTCATTTTTGGTCTACCAATTGTGCGTTTTCCCTCTGGTTTTCCTACAAGAAGCTTCCATGCACGTCTTTCATTCCCCATTCGTGCCACATGTCCTGCCCATCGCAGTCTGGCTTCCTATAAAAACCAATCCCTGTAAAAACAATGTGTTCACTGTTATGTAGTCTTCTCCATTCACCTGTCTGTTCATCTCTCTTTGGTAAAAAAAATCCTAAGAACTTTATTCTCAAATACTCGTAATCTCCTTTCCTCCCTTAAAGTAAGAGTCCATGTTTCGCATCCATATAATATAAATGGTAGAATGCTAGTTTTATATATTTTCTTCAGTACTGAAGACTATGCCAATTTTGGAATATATTAAACAGTACCAACTAAATTGGAAACACCATCTTGAAAGAATGAGTTCAAATCGGATCCCCAAAGCTGTTTATAATTATATACCAAGAGGACGAAGATCACTGGGCCGTCCTATTGAACGCTGGAGTGAAATTTTCTATAGGATCGTAACAGGCCTTGGCCTAATACTTGGAAGGAAGAAGAATATATTTTCAGTTTAGCGTTTTGTTAAAGGAGTTGGGATATCAAGAGTCTCTGTAATGCATAATAACACGCATTTCCAGAATTGAGTCTATGTTTAATTTATTTTTGCATCTCATTCCTATTTGTGATTATTGTTCCTAGGTATTTGAATTCAGCCACTTCCTCAAAACTTCCCTTATCTCTCATTAGCCGTCCATTTCCATTAAGTTATATAATGTGTTTCTATGTGTGACCATACATTTAAATAAATAAATAATACTAATAATAATAATAATAATAATAATAATAATAATAATTGGTTACTTATTTTGACAGTGTAAAGGCCATAAAGCCTCCTCTTCCCCTGAAACAGCACAAATATTTTTTACCCATGCCTCCGGGTTATTTTTGCGGCATTTTTAGTATTCTCTCCTGGCATGACAGAACTGTAACATAGTTCTTAAGTTGGGGCGCTTGGAAGTCGTAGTTATGTTATTCCGATTATACACTTTTTTCAAGACAAATGTCAGGGAACTGTAATAGCCCAAACGGTCTCCGAACATCATATAGCGATCTTAAACATCTTTATCATATTCGCCATGTTTAGTACGAGTATGAATGTGTGTGTGTGCGTGTGCGTGCGTGTGCGTGTGTGCGTGCGCGTGTGTGTGAATGGTGTGTTTCGTCAAATATTGTGTTGTCTAGGAGGAGGCCCTGATATTGAGCTGATCAGCCATTCCCTTGTGTGGTCAAATAGTACGGTGTGAGGTTGGGATGTGGTTTTTTACAGAAGCGAGGAAATGTTTAAAACTCAGCGATAATGAGATTCTGTAAAACATTTCACAAACGTGCGTTGTACTTTATTTTCTCGCGATGGTGTTTTAAAAATAATAAGTTATTGTAAAATAATAACATATTTGTTGGAAATATTTATTTAGGAACTAGCTACTGCCCGGCCTGCGCTGCTACGCCTAAATAAATTAGATATTGTGGGTCAATTAATTATATGGTATACACTGCGACAAATCAAACTTGGCGGTTACTAGAGTAAATTTTTAATTTCAAATTTCAGGTAAACCCCCAGTTCTAACGGTCGGATTTACCTCATTTTTTGGATTACACATGCCACGGTTTATTTTAATACGATATTCCGAGGTTTGTTGCGAAACATCGAAAATTGTGATTACTAGAGCGATTTTTTAAATTTTCGTTTCAGGTGAATTCTTACACCTAATTACTTTAGAACATAATAGATAACGGCTAAACACTTGCCGAACCTGAAACTCTATGTAATACAAATTTTCACGAAGATCGGTTGAACGATTAGAAAGTATAAAGGACAAACAGAAATACATTGGTTTATATATTATACACACACACATATATATATATATATATATATATATATATATATATATGTATGTGTGTGTGTATGTGTGTGTGTGTGTGTGTGTGTGTGTGTGTGTGTGGTGTGTGTGTGTGTGTGTGTAAACAATAATGTAAACAATAGGAAAACAAATGAAATTACATAATAATGTAACCAATAATAACTTAGACTTTTTCATGATCTTGTTTTCTATGCGGTCCGAAACATTTAAATAACTGGCAGGATAAATTATTGTTTCGCCAATTTAAAGTTAGGCCAATGATGTTATCAGATCCTCCCAGCATTGAATAAGACTGTGATGGTCTTGCTAGAAATGGCACTGACTATCAGCAAGACTCGAGCAATAAAATTGACATCACTTCGATAACTGATCAATTTATGGACTCCTGTTTAAAGGGATTATATAAACATAATAATATCCAGGAAGAAATAAATAAAATAATACAAAATGCTAAGAGATGTTATTTTTCAATAAATAAAATATAAAAATTAAACATATCCGACACATGAAACAGAAACCAGATTATATAAAACGCTAAGTTAACACCCGGCGTGCGCCGCTATGCCTAAAGGAATGAAAGTGTATGTGTTCTTATGTTTAGCTGAAAGGAAAAATAATTATAAATCTATAATGTAATCATTTTTTATACCCCGTGCTGATTACCCGTCGTTGCCCGAGAATCTACTTTTCCCGGTATTCTTGGCATAAATGAGGTGAAAGACGAAAATTAATGTGTTTCATGTATAAGTAAAAGGAAACATTTATATTGTAATTATTTTTAGATATCCCGTGCTGATTACCCGACGTTGCCCGGTAATCTACTTATCCCGATCTTCTAGGGATACATGTGCTCAAAATTAATGCCTTTTTAAGTTTCGTTGAATAAGCGAAAGAAATAAAATTATATCGTAGTTATTTTAGATACCCCGTACTGATTACCCGACGTTGCCCGGTAATCTACTTATCCCGATCTTCTGGGGATAAATGTGCTCAAAATTAATGCATTTTTAAGTTTCGTTGAATAAGCGAAAGAAATAAAATTATATCGTAGATATTTTAAATACCCCGTACTGATTACCCGACGTTGCCCGGTAATCTACTTATGCCGATCTTCTGGGGATAAATGTGCTCAAAATTAATGCCTTTTTAAGTTTCGATAATAAGCGAAAGAAATAAAATTACATCGTAGTTATTTTAGATACCCCGTACTGATTACCCGACGTAGCCCGGTAATCTACTTATCCCGATCTTCTGGGGATAAATGTGCTCAAAATTAATGCCTTTTTAAGTTTCGTTGAATAAGCGAAAGAAATAAAATTATATCGTAGTTATTTTAGATACCCCGTACTGATTACCCGACGTTGCCCGGTAATCTACCTATCCCGATCTTCTGGGGATAAATGTGCTCAAAATTAATGCCTTTTTAAGTTTCGTTGAATAAGCGAAAGAAATAAAATTATATCGTAGTTATTTTAGATACCCCGTACTGATTACCCGACGTAGCCCGGTAATCTACTTATCCCGATCTTCTGGGGATAAATGTGCTCAAAATTAATGCCTTTTTAAGGTTCGTTGAATAAACGAAAGAAATAAAATTATATCGTAGTTATTTTAGACACCCCGTACTGATTACCCGACGTAGCCCGGTAATCTACTTATCCCGATCTTCTGGGGATAAATGTGCTCAAAATTAATGCGTTTTTAAGTTTCGTTGAATAAGCGAAAGAAATAAAATTATATCGTAGTTATTTTAGATACCCCGTACTGATTACCCGGCGTTGCCCCGGAATCTGCTTATCCCAATCGTCTTGGCATAAATGAGCTGAAAGATGAAAATTAATGTGTTTCATGTTTAGTTGAATAAATGAAGGGTAAAATGATTACAAATTTATATCATTATTATTTTAAGATACATCGTGCTGATTACCCGACGTTGCTTGGGAATCTGCTCATCCCGATCCACATGGCATAAATGAGCTGAAAGACGAAAATTAATGTGTTTTTATGTACAGTTGAATAATTAAAGGAAAAAATTGATATCGTAATTACTTTTATATACCCCGTACTGACTATCCGGCGTTGCCCGGGAGTCTACTTATCCTGATGTTCTTGGCATAAATGAGCTGAAAGACGAAAATTAAGGAATAAGTAAAAGGAAAAAGGATTATAAATTTATATCGTAATTATTTTAAGATCATCTTCTTCCAATAGCGCTAGAGCCCATAGCGGGCCTGAGTCTTCTTGATGCGAGACCTCCAATCTTCTCTATCCAGTTAATTGCAATTATTTTAAGATACCTCATGCTAATTATCCGGCGTTGTCCGGTAATCTACTTATCCCGATCTTCTTGACATAATTGAGCAAAAAGACAAAATTCGTTATTGTGAGTTATCCATGAAAAAAATTACCCGACGTGCGCTGCTACGCTTGTCCGGGAATCTATTTATCCCGATCTTCTTGGTAAAGACAAAAATGGTAATTGTGAATTATCCGAAAAAGAAGAACATACGCAGTCGCGGACTTTTTTGTAGAGTTTTTTTATAGATATTCAATTATGTGTACATTAATTTTGTGTATTTGTTATGATTTAGGCAGCGTAAGCCATTTAAGCGTCCAAAAAGCCACTTTTACAAAGAGTGATTTTTAAGGGCGTGGGAGTTGAGTATCACAACTCTCTTATAGCCTATAATCATCCCGGGAAACTCCTGAACATTTTACAAAAAGCCCCGTCAGAATCGGATGAACGGTATGGCAGCGCATAAAATACGAACAAACAAACATGCATTTTTATATATTAGATATTCCACAATACAGTGTTTATCCTTCAATCCAAAGTGATTTGTTCCTGTTTAAAGCATCTACTTCCCTCAGATATCTATCTTCCATTCTTCTCCTCACTCCACCTATCCAACGTTCTCTAGGTCTGCCTCTTCCACTTCTTGCATTCGCTTTCCAATCAAGGATCTTCTTTGGTATCCTATCTTCTTCCATTCTTATGAGGTGTCCATACCATTTCAAAGGTTTTTCATGTATTTTTCTATTATGCTTTTTTCAACTTGCATAATTTATCTTACTGTGCAGTTTCTGACTTTATCCCTTCTTGAAATTCCTGTCGATCACCTCCAAAAATACATTTCTACTGTAACAGCTTGTTTGCTTGTTTTCTACTTACTGTCCAGGTTTCGGACACACACGTATAATAAAATGCTTTGTAACAAAACTTGAAATATAGTTTTCTTGCTTCTGTAGATATTTGCATTCATTATGAACAACTTTCCACCACTGTGGAATCGAGGTAGCGTGCTGCCTTGTCACGCAGCGGGCCCGGGTTCGATCCCCGGTCGGGGCAGTTTTTCTGGGTGAGGTTTTTATCGGGGTTTTTCCTCGCCTGTTAGACAAATGTCAGGAAAACTTTGAGGCCCAAACGGTCCCCGAAATCATATTGCCATCATCATCCTTACATTATCATCATCATCATCATTCTCCATAGGTGTGGAAAGAAACGGGAAGCTGCCACACCTACATTCCCTAGTAAAGCTGCAAGCATGGCATGAAAATACTAGGATTGCAGTGAAGGACCTGCCCTCGGGCAGAATTACTATGGATGGATGAACAACTGACTAACGTTAACAACATGGGCAATGTTTATTAGTTGAGACTAGAGCAGGCCGTGACACCAATCAGTCATAAAATGTGGCAAGTGCCTATTTACTGTTTTATATTGTTTCAAATAAAGTTCAGTTCATTTAAAATGCACTGATTTGTTTCATATAATGTATATTAACACTACCTTTTGGATATATTTTTGTATATACATTGTACGTAGCATACATAAAAGGCAGTGGTTTTACTTCCCGCACGAGGTTTATAATATGTAATATTGCAGTATAGTTATTTAGGTTGGCAACCCCGAAATGTAGGAAGTTGAATTTTCAATCATGGTCGCCATTGCTGTAAATACGACAAAACACACTATCGCGCAAAAAAGTATATCATATAGGTGATATAAAATAAAATCTGGGGGCACGCCGTAGCGTAGTGGTTAAGGCACTGCGCTATAAGCCGGAAGGTCGAGGGTTCAAGTCCAGATGGGGTCAGGATTTTTAAACTGACCCAAACCTTCTGGCAGCACTATGGCCCTGGGGTCGACTCAGCCTCTAACATAAAAGAGTATCAGACACTTGTTCTGGGGTAAAGGCGGCCGTCATGCAGGGCTGACAACCCGGCTGACATCAAGTGCCGATTGTCCAGAAAAAGTGGGAGCCCTAACCTCCTACTACCCCAAGGGCCTCCTGAGGCCTGCAGTGGGATTAATTTACTTTACAAAATAAAATCTCTCTACCGACAGGTGGTGTCACTGTAAGGTAGAAGTGGCGTGTGGCACGTAAAAGTGCCTGTAAGGCGAGAGGTTAAACTGCGGTAATGGAATGAAATTATATTTCTCACTTTGTCTCCTGTACGTTTTGATTTCGATTTAGCTATCGATTTGTATCTTTTCCCGCAGGCTGAATCATGGCGCTTCTGCATCGTAGCTGAATAATAAAGTTTACTAATTCTCCCAATAGATGGCTCGATCTGTCCAATGCTTCATCTCATTTCATTTAGTTAACCTCTTTACTAAAAACAAGATTTTACTGTTTTTGTATCATTCGACTACGACCAAAGTTTACTTACAGCTTCTGAAAATGTTGTAAAAAGCCCTTCTTCCAGTTCCTTCTCATTTTCTTCTCGTTTCCATGACACTCACCAGAATTTTAAAAGGTTCTTCAACACTTTCACTAACACATTCTTGGTTCCCAATGTCTTATATGGACTATTACATTTGGCTTACCATGAAGATCATATAACTTACTGTTAGGCAGTTTTTTTTTTTTTTTTTTTTTTTTTTCATTCTCCTCTCACTTCATTTCTCTTTGCTCCAAAAATGTTTCGAGGAACTTCATTCTCAAATACTCTTATTTTTCCCCTTCCTTTAAAGTAAGAGTCCATGATAATATATATTTTTTTTTCTTTTTTCAAATGTCCCAGGTTTGTCTTTCGACATTCCTGGTTTCTCTCCTGGCATGGCGTACTTGTAACCCACTTCTGAGTTGGGGCGCTGGAAGGCAGGGTTACGTTGGCCCAATGATATGACGGGTGATGATGATGATAATGGTGCGCCAGGAGAGTCCCTAATCCTAAACTTAACCTAAGATGAATATGAATGAAGATGATTGCGATGTCCATATGATTTCGGGAACCGTTTGGGCCTTAACGTTTTCCTGGCATTTGTCTTACAGGTGAGGAAAAACCTCACCCAGAAAATCTGTCCCGACCGGGGATCGAACCCGGGCCCGCTGCGTGACAAGTACATAACATTCAGGTTCTAGTAGCGAGTCATTTCAGAATTTGGGATTCTTAAAAAATCTACGACACGGTACACACAGGGTGGATTTCTCAACCGAATTCTAAACCACGATCCCGGTTTTCCAATTTTTAATTGTTTCCATAACACTTATAAAAATGACTGAAAATTCACAGAAATTGTTAAGAAACTATAGATATGATTCAGACATTTGCTTTTGTAATTAACATCCGTAGATTTTCAGGAACAGGCTGCATAGCCTAAACCTTGTAGTAGAAGAAGATTTTCAGGATTTATAGTTGTTATGGAAACAATAAAAAATGGGAAAATCGCGGTCGTGGTTTAGACTTCGGTTGAGAAATCCACCCATTGTGTCATCTATCTGAATGAAGCTATAATTTAAAAAAATTAGGCGTAAAATTCCCTGACTTTTTGCCAGATTTAAAACCTCCAATCCGGAAGCAAGCTAGGTAGTCAATGGACCAAGATTACGGATGAACGATAGTGGCATTTCGATGAAAAGTGAATTACTACAGACATAAATATAGACATGAAATTTGACTGATTTCCTGGATAGTGAATTTTACTAACTTAAGACGACACTTTATATATACCAATAAGAAAGATAAAATATATGGCGATGAAAATATGTTTAAATTATTGACTATATGCCAAATCTTCCCAAGTGTCTGCATACTGCTAAAAGAAAGTATTAAAATAATTATTTGACAGCCGGTCAAATTTCTGAGACTATTTAACTCATGCCCCAAATGGGAGTCAATGACCAATCACGTTTCAATGATTTCTGTTTTACAACCAATCAGAGTCGTGTTTCACGAAATATTTATCAGTGTTATAATTACCATATTAAAGAAAGCTCCTCCTTTTTAATATTCTGAACAGGTCTGACCATTATTTTGCAGTGACTGAGCCTATAAGAAATACGGCTACCAGATTGTATATATAGTGTACATAGCGCTTGCAGGAGTTAATATAAAACATTTGTAGCAATTTATTATACCACCAGAAAAATAAAGCACTGTTTGCACTTACTTAAATGTTACATATTTACATCATACGACATCAGAAATGAATTAATATACAGTTTGATGTGTTTCATTTTTTCTCCACTAGAGAGCATTCTTACAATATTGCGTTCCTTTGGCAATAAATAGTATGATCTGGTAGCAGTGATAAACAAAAGAAGCAGATGAAGCGTACCTATCGTTTCTCATTTGTTTTCAAACATCGTCGTTTACATTAAATATATAAATATTTTAAAATAACTATAGTTAAATAATGATTTGTGAGTAAACAGCTTAATTTTATTCGTTAAATAGTCCTAACAAATGCCACTCTTGATTTCCAAATTCTCTAGATAAATTGGAAATCACTCGTGGCATTACTTATGATAAGATTGTACATAAACTTTATAGAGTTAATTGATTTGGTAACAAAAAAACAGAAACAGCACAATAAGGGAAACTATGCAAGTTGAGAAAAAATAGAATAAAAACGTTTACAATGGTATGGACACGTCATAACAATGGAAGAAGATAAAATACCAAAGAAGATCCTTGATTGGAAAGCTAATGGAAGAAGTGGGAGAGGCAGACCTATCACAGAGAACGTTGGATAGATGGAGTGAGAAAAAGTATGAAAGCTAGAGATTTGAGGGAAGAAGATGTTTTGGACAAGAACCTCTGGTGACAAATCACTTTGGCTTGAAGGAAAAACACTGTTTTGTGGAATATTCCTAATAAAAAACTAAAAAAAATATTAAAACACATTTGTAACAGCCATTCTTCAATACCTAGGAACAATAATTCTAAATAGGATTCAGATGCACACAGAAATTAAACATAGATTCAATTACAGAAAGGCATTCCACATTAGGAGAAAACTTATCATCCCAACTTTCCCAATAAACCTTAAACGATAAATATATACAACAGCTGGACAATAGCGAATAGCTTTCTGCTGAGGATAGGGCTGGTCCCGAAAGACCAATTACACTGGTCAACATGATTTTTGTCTCATGAGTACCAATAGATGTACTTAATGCAGTTTTTTTATCGTGTTTTCAAATATGTATTCGGAATTTCTCCATCACTCACAGTTTTTTATTTCAATTTCAATTAATTGATTTAAATAATTTTTTTAATAAACTTTTTTTTTTCGTCTATTTGTCCATTGAAAAATAAAACGGGGAACACTTTCATCAGCAGATTTCAGCTATGGAAAAGGGATATCAAGGCAAATGGAATGCTAATATGCTAGCCGATTACTGTTGGACCATCAAGAGGGATGCTCCACAGGCGAAATATAGCAGAAAATCGTCATTTCTTACTTTCTAGGTGAGACCGAATGTTCGAATTTTGTGTAGTTACGAATGTAGAAAATATTAAAATGTTTGAAATTTAAAAACTTGTCTCTCGGAAACCTTGCGTGATGGAGAAAAACCGATATCATATTTGAATTCAGGAGAACAAATACCACCAAAATCATATATTTTTCTTTCTGAGACAAAAAAAAGTTTATTTTTTGTTACTCAGTGTTATGTAATTATTTTAATAGTCGAGGAAACTGCATATAAGGTACATAATTTAATATTTGTATGAGATGCACAAGGACATTAAACATAGGCTCAATTCTGGAAATGCATGTTATTATATATTACAGGGACTCTTGTCGTCCCAAAATCTCTCAAAAAACGTTAAACTGAAATTAAATAAAACTGTTATTCTCCCAGTTATATTATATGGGTGCAACATATGGACTCTTACTTTGAGGCAGGGGAAAAGATATTAGGATATTTGAGAATAAAGTTCTTAGGAATTTTTTTGTATCAAAGAGACATGAACAGAGAGGTGAATGCAGAAGACTTCATAACAGTGCGCTACATGGTCTTTATAGGAAGCCAGATATAAAAAGAACAGTTAAGTCTCGTAGATTGCGATGGGCAGGACATATGGCACGAACGGGGAATGAAAGGGGTGCATGGAAGCTTCTTGTAGGAAAACAAGAGGGAAAACGCCCAGTTATGAAACCAAGAATGTGGTAGGAGAATAACATTAACCATGATTTGAGGGAAGCAAATTATACAGGGGATGATTGGAAAAGATTAGCTCAGGAAAATTATTAATTCTAATGTGGCAGACTAGTGCAATGGATTTAAGCCCCATATATAAAGAAGCAACTCTATCTTTTGTTAGGGGTGGTATGCAAAGCTTATGTCCGCTCGGCTCGATAGTATAAGTGAGTTCCTTTGTTAGTCAGTTAGTTATATTAAATATTTTATATACTGTGTACTAATTGAAGACCTCAAGGAATAAAACAAATGTAACAAAACTAAGTAAGGTAAAAAAAAGTTAAGTGATCCCACTACAGTCCTCAGGAGGCCCTTGAGGTAGTACGAGGTTAACGCGTCCACTTTTTCTAGATAATCAACACTTGTGTCAGCCGGGTTGTCAGCCCTGCGTGACGGCCGCCTTCAGCCCCCAAATCAAACGTCTGGTACTCATTTCCGTTAGACGTTGAGTGGATCCTAGGGCCATAGTGCCGTCAGAATGTTTGGGTCAGTTTAAAAATTCCTGACCCCACCGGGACTCGAACCCTTGACCTTCCGGCTTGTAGCGCAGTGCCTTAATCACTACACTACACAAAACTAAGTATTGGGAAAAATTAATTTTAATGTTTAAACATTTCACGTTTTTCCCACGGTAGCAAACTTAAAATGTTGTTTTCAGCTGAAATTTCCATGACAATTCAATCTTAATCAGTGCCAATTAAATTATTTTTAAAAAATCTATCAGATTTCAACCTTTTTCCTATTTTGAATTGTTGTGACATTTGCCGTTTTCATTTGTGGTATTCAATTATTTTAAAATTGAAAAATGAAGTTAGGTTGGCCTACATTCATTAATTAAATTTAAATACTGACCTACGGTATCGACCAAGTCTTACACTTTCAATGATGCAAGTACTAGCCTTGGAAACTGGATTAGGAAATTTTATACGGAAACCAGAACTGAATACTGTTTTTGATGAAAACAATAATGGAGTAAAAAATAATGATGTAAAAGTAGATACAGCTCTAAACGTGAACCTGATTACTTGTGGGTGCGTGTTGGTACTCTGAAGATACCGCCGTACAATAGTTCTTCACTTGTTTTTCAATGGTAAGTACTTAATTATATATTAAATATCAGTGACGGCAACTACTGAATTTTGCACTCTCATGGTCTTTGACACAAATATTTTTAAGACTATTTTCCTCGATCACTTTTGAGCCTCTTTTCAATGATTTTATTTTAGCGAAATCCGAAGAAGCTATTGAGGTGGTTCTCATGAAAAAAAATATTTTTAATATACAAAATTTCACTAATTCTATCGCTAGACACTAAAAATGGCCATAGATAAAATTGTCTTTATCATAAGTAATTTCACGAGTGAATTTATTTAGAGGATTTGGAAATCGAGAGTAGCATTTGTTAGGACTATTTAACGAATAAAATTAAACTGTTTACTCACAAATCATTATTTAAATATAGTTATTTTCAAAATATGTATCTATTTAATGTAAATGGCTATGAACGAAAAGAGATGAGAAATGTTTGTTTATGTTTAATTTGTTCATCAGTGTAACTTGAATATATTACTTAGTGCCAAATAGGATCGCAATATTGTAAGAATGTACCCTAGTGGAAAAAAATAAAATAAACGCATCAAACTGTATATTATAACCAACATTATCATTAATATTTTTTTAAGAAACGACTCAGTAAAATCATTATATACAAACACAATTATCATTCGCGTAGTTCGAAGGAATCTGTTCATTACTTTGCTATAATCAACGTGTTACTTGTTAGAGAGTCAGTAACTGTAAAATAATGCTCTGACCTGTTCAGAATATTAAAGAGGAGGAGCTTTCTTTATTTTGGTAAAGAGAATTTGATAAGTATCAAAATAAAACACGCCTGACATTGGCTGTAAATCAAAATTAATTGAAATCTGATTGGTCATTGACTGTCATGAGTTAAATAGTCAACAATACCATATTTGTCTAATTAGCTTAAGTCCAGTTTAAGGCTTCTCCTGGCGCATCATCACCATCATCAAAAACTCTCATATCAACGGGGCAGCGCAAACCCGTTTTCCAGGAGCTCCAATCTCAGAAGTGAGTTACGAGTACGCCATGCGAGGAGAGATCACCAGAAATGTCGAATTAACAACCTGGCGCTTTTGGGAAAAAATAAATATTAGCGAAGGCACTCTCATAGTCATAAACACATATATTTATAAGACTTTTATCCTCGATCATTTTTGAGCCCCCTTTCAATTTCTCATTTTAGCGAAATCCGAAGAAACTATTGAGATGGCACTCATGAAAATAAACAGGATGCGGCATAAGTTAGGTAACCACTGCACATATCTGCAGAAAAAAAAAATAAATTGGTTTAAGCTGGTGTTTGAATAGGGACCTACAGAATACGGAGGGTTGTTTCCGATCTCTGATAACGATTTGCCAAGTAGATTGTGGCGTTGGATTGTGAGTCATCAGGACATGAGTGTGCGAGGTGATCAAACCAGTCAGTGTGCTGCTTCTGTTACACTCGCACGCGTGTTGCTCTCATAATGCCTAATCAGATAGACCCGTTTTGGGAAGGGTACATTACTGCCCTTTCCGACGCTAATTATAGTTATTCCGCGATTATTGAGGCTTGCAACAACGTAATTTTGTGGTGTCAAAGTGTGGAATTAGCTCAGTGCTTAATAAAAAGGGAAAGGGTCGCTTGGGATTAATTCCAAAAGCAAAACAACGGGCAAATCCACGACTTGCTACTACTCGCATCCCAGATGTAATCAGAAAGGTCAAGGTCCTTATCTCTGGTGGTAACCCTGCCACACAAAGGGTGATTGCGAACAGATTGGGAATATCCCTTAAAACTGTAAACACCATAATAAAGAAAGATTTAAACATGGAGAAGCGCCACAAAATCAGGGTTAATAAATGGTTGCCATGTCACTTTGCTGAATGCTGCGCCAACAGCAGGAAACTATGAAAAGCACCTGGCAGGAGAAAAATGGAAAATTTTGGTCACATTTGATGCAGCATATGTTCATCTAGGAGACTGCAACAAACCCCGAGCAATTTACTATAGAGAAAGGGGTGAAAACATTTTTCAAAAATGGTATAGTACCAAAATGAAAGCAGATGATGATACTTAGGTTATCGAAAGGCCTCCTATAAAACAATCTGTAAATTATTAAGGACGACTGAGATATAAGGTACTGTTTTACGTTATTAAAACTTTAACACAGTGACCTCAACGGAGTTTCGTAATATATTTTAAAAGTCTTGAAACGACTTGACGTTACTTATTTTTGTTTTTTGTGTGGATTAAACATCGGTGCATTTTTAACTGACTTATGCTGCACCCTGTATTTATGAAGGGCTTGGGGCAATAACATGGTAAGCCACATATTGTTCTTTCTGAGATATAAGGATTTTAATGTTTCATAAAATTACAAATACTAATTGGGCTGTATTGTTGTTAAAACATTGTGTCTATATGTTTTAACTCATCACTGGCGCACATACAAATGATTTTATGGACATTTCAATACATTTATTTGCTATCATTGTAATAAATGGCATTTCTTAACAGAATGGGTCTTATCATGTTACTGTCCTAAGCCCCTCATATTTTTTAATAAACAAAATTTAACTAATCCTTTCTGGATGACACTGAAAATGACCAAGGACAAAATTTGTTACATATATATATCCATCCATCCAAACATCCACAGTAATTCTGCCCGAGGGCAGTTCTTTCACTGGATTTTGATGCTATGCTTTGCAGCTTTACTAAGGAATTATAGGTGCTTTCCACACCGATGAAGGATGACGATGATGATGACAATGATATGGATGATGATGATTTTCGGGGACCGTTGGACCCTAAGCTTCCTGACATTTGTCTTACAGGTGAGGAAAAACTCTGAAAAAACCTCACCCAGGGCCCGCTGCGTGACAAGGCAGCACGCTACCTCGAGACCACAGCGGTGGACTACACACACACACACACATATATATATATATATATATATATATATATATGACATGAAAATAAAAATGCATGCCTGAACTGGGATTTGAGCCCAGACTTCTGAACTGAAACTTCAGCGCGCTACTAATTACGCTATCCAGACATCCTAGCACAAACACTTTTTTCCCCCTCTTTATAAAATTAAAATATATTCTCTATCACGAGAGGTAGCGGGAACTCAGTCTCACTGCCCTCTAGTGGCTTCTATAAAAAGTAAGCAAATTAAAGAGCTTTTTATTTTTACTTTATAGCAGTAACACTAATTTATATCGATCTTATAATTAAAATTTCACATTAAGCAACGCAGGCCTAATAGGACACGAAAAGAATAATACATTCCTGACCCGAGATTTGAACACGACCACTGAATTGATACTTCGGTACGCTACCATTTACGCTATCCAAACATTCTAGCACGAACATTTATTTGTTCTTCATCCTACATATAAAAATTAATGTTTGTTTGTTTGTATGTATGTATGTATGTTTGTTTGTTTGTTTGTTCGTACTTTATGCGCGGCCATACAGTTGATCCGATTGTGATGGGGTTTTTGCAAAATGTTCAGGAGATTCTCGGGATGTACATATGCTATGAGAGAGTTGTGATACTCAACTCCTACACCCTTAAAAATCGCCCTTTGTAGTAGAAAACATGAAAAAGTAGCTCTTTGGACTCTTAAGTGGCTTACGCTGCCTGAACCATAAGAAATACACAAAATTAGTGTACACAGAATTGAATATATCAAAAAGCTCTACAAAAAAAGTCCGCGACAGCATATGTTTATCTCTTACGGAAAACTCACAATAACCATTTTTGTCTTTCATTGATACCAAGAGAATAATACCCATTCGGGTGAACCTTTCATCTTTATTACTGATACCAAGAGCTCCGCGCCTTAGCTGAGTGGTTAAGGCAAGACGTTTTGGCGCAGAACTACGGGACTTATTCTGGTTAGAGTCTCCGTGGGGGGAAAAATTTTTCTCATGGAATTTTGGCCAGTATGGGACCAGTGCACAATGGGCCAGAAATGAAATCTAGTATGTATATATATAGTTTTAAAAAAACTAAAACGAGGCATGCTTTCTTAGAAAACCGAACTAAAAAAATGAAAAAAAAATAATTTCCAACACGCTAGGCATAAAATTAAAGTGGTCAACAAAAAAATCATCTCCAACACATATAGAATAAAACTAGAGCTATCAACAAAAATAAAATAATTTTACCATCAAAAACGTGCTGTGCTCTATCTGTGCGACCCATATTTGTAAATAACATTGTATGTATCTTACTTTTAGTTTCATAAAGTCCTTATGTATGTAGCTATAGCGCTATTGTAAGAAAAAGATGACGATGGAGAGGTTAAACTAAGAATAAGAAAGAAAGAAAACAATGTATTTCCTCTAAGCGTTTTATTAGTTTGTATTACAAATTTAGAGCAAATTCAATGTCAAGGTAAGTTGTAAAACAACTTTCTACATTATATTCCGCAAAAACCGAATAATAAACACGAAACATGTTCGTACAAATTAATCACAGAAGCATGTTTTTTTTCTTCTTTCATTACCTCAATATCAAGGCCTTCATTTCTATGGTCAATAAAATCAGTTTCTTTAACGTTCTACTGTTTTTATTTGGATCCGGTGTTAACTTCCTCGTGCGCTTTTACTTTCAATACAAAAACACAAATTAACGATATACAGTGTGTCCACAAAGTCCTCCTACCAAAACAATGTAATTTAGCACTTAAACTATTTGAGATAGAGACATGAGGTTTTTTGCAACGTATTCTACATCTCTCAAAGTTTTGTTTACATTTGTTGCAGGTTGCGATTTAAACGACAATGGCGACACCATAGGAAAAGGCCCAATGTGTATGTTGGTGTGCTGAGTCTGGTAAATCACCAGTACCCCCATACCCGAACGTTATGGCGGTTAACATGTCCAGACACAAATAAAGTCGCTTCCTCAGAGAACATCACCCTCTGCAGGTACTCATTGTCTTCGTCAATTGCGTTCAGCATGGATACAGCAAATTCAGGACGCCGAGATATGTCAGTTGGCAGCAACGCTTACGTAATTTGCACTTTATAAGCCTGAAAATGTAGCCGCTTATGGAGGACTTTATGAATGATTGATTTTGGTAAATGCAGTTCCCGTGAAGCACGACGAACCCATTTTTTAGGTCTGAGTTGAAATGCAAGTTGCACATTGTCGATAGTTTCTTGGCTCACACTTGATCGTCCACTCCGTGGCAAGTCCATTATACTGCCAGTCACTCGGCCGATCATATATGGAGGAGGATCTCTTCCATATTGCCGGCGGAAATTTCACTGGACAGTTACTGGTGGTTTACCACACTCAACATACCACCATACACATTGGGTCTTTTCCTGTGGTGTCGTCATTGTCGTTTAAATCACAATCTGCAACAAAATGTAAACAAAACCGTGAGAGATGTAGAATACGTTGCTAAAGACCGCATGTCTCTATCTCAAGCAGTTTACAAGCTAAGTTACATTGTTTTGGTAGCAGGACTTTGCGGAAACCTGTATGCTACCCAGGGATGCTTTGTGTAGAAATGAATTAAAATTTGGAGTTAACTTTCGTAAATTGATAAGTCCTAGAACCTTAAATTAGCAATGCAACTCATAACAAAAATATGTTTAATTTTATCATTCCGGCCGGAGTCGATGGATTTTTTAGAACGGAAAAATCCAAGTAGCAAAGTCTTCCGAGAGGAACTTTAAGACTTCGGTCCCGAGTCTAAAGATTGTCAGGCTCATAAAAGATCCTTAAGTCTGAATAAAGAGGCCTCTAAGTAAGATTTATCGACATCAACATCCTAGTTATATCTTAGTTGTATGTTAGATGTATCATTGGGTCGGTGTGTAGATCGCTTGCCATCCATGACATCTACGAGTAAATAAAGGTAATTAAAAATTAACTTGGTCTAGTAACTCCTTACAAAGGAGAGGCTATGGCTCAACAATGGGCTACGCCATTATAGATAGAATATAATATTCCAGCCTGCGTATGTCTGTGATTTACAGACTTCTAATTTGATCCCAGCAGAACTGATAAAATTGGGGGGAGAAAAATTGATGGACAACATACGCCAGTTGCTTAATATGATTTGGGATAAAGAAGCTCTTCCAGATGAATGGAAAGAATCGATTATCATACCAATGTATAAGAAAGGAGATAAAACTGATTGCAACAACTATAGGGGCATCTCATTACTTTCAACTTCATTAATATTTTTAAAACAATAAATTTATTAATATATTAGCTTCAAATTCTTCGAGAATATTTTTATCAAATATACATATATTTTAATTCTAAAAAATATATTAGTAAGCAGACTTACTCCCTATATTGATGACATTCTAGGAGATCATCAATGTGCATTTAGAAGAAATAGGTCTGTAACAGGTCAGATTTTTAGCTTAAGACAGATTTTAGAAAAGAAATGGGAATATAATGGTACTGTACATCAACTATATGTAGACTTCAAAAAAGCATATGATTCAATTAAGAGGAAGAAGTTAGGCTTATTTAGTATCCTGTTGGAGTTCGGAATTCCTAAAAAGTTAGTTAGACTTGTACGAATGTGTCTAAATGGCACAAAGAGTAGGGTGCGTGTAGGCAAACAGTTTTCGGACACTTTTGAAATCCAGAATGGGCTGAAGCAAGGAGATGCACTATCTCCTCTACTATTCAATTTTGTACTAGAGCATGCCATTATATCTTTAGAGAACGAGAAAGGCCTACAACTGAATGGTATTAATAAGCTGTTAGTTTATGCTGATGATGTAGTACTATTGGCCGATAGCGAGAAGATACTAAAGACCAACACTCCCACATCATTGAGTAACACTAAGAAATTGGGACTGGAAGTAAATATTAATAAAACTAAATATTTGGACACACATAGAAATACATTTTATAATGGTAATGGACAACTAATGACAAATAGGGGAAATTTTGAGGAAACAATAATTACAAACAGGAATGAGATGCACAAGGAAATTAAACATAGGCTCAATTCTGGAAATGCGTGTCATTATGCATTACAGAGACTCTTGACTTCCCAACTCCTTTCAAAAAACGTTAAACTGAAAATATATAAAACTATTATTCTACCAGTATTATATGGATGCGAAACATGGACTCTTACTTTAAGGGAGGAAAGGAGATCACGAGTATTTGAGAATAAAGTTCTTAGGGAAATGTTTGGACCAAAGAGAGATGAACAGACAGGGGAATGGAAAAGACTGCATAACAATGAATTACATGGTATTTATAGGAAGCCAGATATAACGAGAACAGTTAAGTCTCGTAGACTGCGATGGACAGGACATGTGGCACGAATGGGCAATGAGTGACTTGCATTGAAGCTTCTTGTAGGAAAACTAGAAGGAAAAGGCAAAGTTGGTAGACCAAGAATGAGTTGGGAGAATAACATTAACTATGATTTGAGGGAAACAGATTATACAGAAGATGATTGGAAAACATCGGCTCAGGATAGGGATGTATGGAGAGCTTATGTCCGCGCGGCCATGAATCTACGGGTCCCCAGTGAGTTACTGAGTTAGTTATTTGGCCTGTCTTCTGTCATTCTTTTTATGTAACCATACCATTTTAATTGTTTTTTATGGAATCCACAATTGAAGTTTGAACTCGCATATTTTGTTATTCCACTGTTACTTATTTTATCTCTTCTAGAAACCCGAGCTGAACGCCTAAAAATATCCATTTCTGCAAATTTTAATTTACTTGTTGTTCTAGATATAACATACTGCTACGATTGGAATATACACAATAAATTAAAACCGATATCAAATGATGTGTGGCACCATAAGAAGAACCCTCCGAAAGACTAGAAGAGATAATCAATTGAGTTGGTGTTTACTTGATGAAAATCCATATTTATTAATTAAATAAAAATAAAACGTAGTTTTATTTGATTTTCATATTTATTATATAATTCAGTGACAGCTGTTTCGGTACCTTCTTCAGACATGTTAACAAATTATGAATTGTGTTCCAACTGATCTAAGCAACAATACAACAATATTTATTTAAATTTTTAAATTTAACAAAGGGGATTCATTCAAATCAAGTTGAGAATTTAACAGTTTTTTACTACTTTTAAACTTATTAATTTCTACAGCCTCCAAAAGATCTAACTTCTTACCCTTATCACAAATATGTAAAATTTCAAAATTTGGATGGAAACAATGATTAAATTGGAATAGGTGGTTAGCATATTTAGAACACAATTAATAATTTGTTAACATGTCTGAAGAAGGTACAGAGTACCGAAACAGCTGTCACTGAATTATATAATAAATATGAAAATCAAATAAAACTACGTTTTATTTTTATTTAATTAATGACTAGAAGAGAAACTCAGCTCAGATTTTATAATTATGGCTGTTCCTGTTCTTTTATATGGATCTGAATCTTTTAGAACTTACAAGAAAAAGGTATCTCACACATTCAAGCCATTGAAATTAATTTTCTTAAGATCCGTAAAAGGATGTACACGCATGGATAGATTACACAATGAACCCAATAAGAAATAAACTGGAGATATTTTCAATACTCGATAAACTAGACGAGCACAAATACCAATGGGAAGAATATTTAGACAGAATGGACAATACAAGATTACCCAAAAAAGATCAACGCCTACAAACCACATGGAAAAAGATATTTGGGACGGCCATGGAAACGATGGACTTGAGACCGGAACAGGTCGCATTGACCTAATCCTGGAAAGGAAGAAAAAGAAGAAGTTCTTGATTTTAATTCCTATGTTTATGCACCGTACATGATTTTATATCTGGTTATTGTATAAAAAACATTTTTTTTTATTTTAGAACTTACTTTCTGATCCCATAAAACATAATTTGATTTTTATATTGCAGATGCGTCCTTACCTATCCTCACGTTAATTTCAGAATCACGACTTTCATCTATACTAATTTAGCTCCCAAAAATACATATTCGTCACATGCTTTTATTTTTCCATGTACGTCTTCTAAAATTAAAAATTATGATTTATTTTCTATTGCCATATATTTATTTTATATTGTTCAAATGTATCTTTAATCCCCATTTTTCATATTCCTCCTCGGAGTTTTCTTGTCATGTACTATAAATCTGTGTAATGTTCTGCCATGAATTAATTATTTATATAGGCCTAATTTATTTTTCAGGATGTGACAAATCTGTGTAAAACGTTGCCGAATTGCGTCCAGCTAAATGGAGTTCGTGACAGACTTCGGATTTTTTTACGCAAAAGATGTTAAAACATTACTTAATTATGGAGTTATTAAACAATATTTAAAAAATATTAATTTATATTCCTATTTATGATTTATATTGTAGAAAATAATAAAATAACAAACGAGAAATACTGATTTTATATTATTGCTTCCTCAATAAATTAAATTCAGTTTATGACCTCTCCTAGCGCATTACCACCTATCACACCATCGCGGCAGCGTAACTTCGCATTCCAGGCGCCCCAACCTCAGAAGTAGGTTACAAGTACGTCAATGCTAGGAGAGAATACCAGAAATGTCGTAAAGACAACCTGGTGGCATTGATTTTTAAAAAATCACCCATTATAGCAAGGGTGATGACACAGAGCTAACAAGGGAATTGTTAACCATTGCATACCGAAACCAATCCTGAATTTTTTCCAGAGAAGAGTTGTGATGCAAAAAAAGAACGTGTTCAAAAATGCCGTTTTTAACTTCAAGGCACTAAATCCAGATCCAAATCTCTCATTTAAATTATGGGGAAATAACACAACTCCTGAATTGGTGGACTCAATAAGTCTCACTTTCTGTCTTCCGGGCCACGTTCCGTTTCTCCACTCCGCTCTTGTTCGCACAGGGAATCCATCTGCTCCTTACAGTGGGTTACCATTGGCATATTCTGGCTTCGATTTCTGTGCCTTACAATTAAAAACAGTAGATACACTTTTGAACATGGTCTTGGTACATCACAACGCTTCAGTAGGAGGAATTACAAGGTAGGTTTCGGTGTGCAATGGTCGACAGTTCCCTTGTAAGAATTTTTATACCTCAGTGTCCATTAATGTACCGCACAGTTGTTACAAGAGACGGATGGTTTTTAATTTCGCAACCGCAAAAAGAAAAAAAAATATCTTGAAACGTTTTGTCATGATATACGTCCAAGTTATTTGATTTTATTAATTTTATTATTATTTATTTAACCTGGTTGAATTAAGATCGTGTGGCCTTATCTTCCACTCACCAGGACAGACATATGTTATATTAAAAGACAACACAATATTGTAATTCTGATATGAAATTAAAGTTTGATCAAAATTACAATAATTACAGCAACAGCTACAATAATGATAATAATAATTAAAATTAACACTAATAAAAAATAAAATCAAAATTATAAATAACAAAGTAGAAAGTTTTTATTATCAGTATTATTCTTTTATTATTTCACTTATTGAATATTTTTATTATTCTTCTTATTGCAGACAAATGGCCTAGAAAAAGTTTTTTATAAATATACATGAAATAAATACAAGGAAAAAAGTTACTACGTGAAAAAATGAGCATTTTTTAGACTTCCATTACGAGTATTTGAGAATAAAGTTCGTAAGAAACTTTTTGGACCAATGAGAGACGAATAGATAGGTAATGAAGGAAACATTACAATGATGTATACGATTTTTATGGAAAACCCCCACATAATAAGAAAAAATAAGTCTCATACTCTAGAGTGGGTCGGATATGTCGCATGAAAAGGGGCATGGAAACATCTTGTAGAAAACCAGAGGAAAGGTAACCAGTAGATGGGCCAGGAATGACACGAGAACAAAATGATCTGAAGCAATGAAATATACAGGGAATGATTGATGAACAGTTGGGAAATGGATTTCTTACGACCTACAGCCGGAAATTTTAAACTGGACAGAATAACAAGTGAAGCGATTAGTTAAAATACGAATAAAGAAAATTAAATTATATATTTTGTAAAATGTAGATAATTATAATACTGTGGACATGTAAAACAAATGGATGATATAAAGTTACCAAAAATATACTGGATTGGATTCCAGCGAGAAGAAGAGAGAGCGAGAGACAGACCAAGAAATACTTGGCTGCAGGACATAAAGAAAGCGATGAATGAAAAAAAAAATTACAAAACCGGGAATGGGAAGATAGAGAGATTTGGAGGAAAAGGAAAAGAGTATACGACATTTTCTCAAAGGAAGATTTGATAATACATTGTAAATCTGTTTTATATGAATGATTGAATGAATGAATGAATGAATAATTATAACCTAGAACATTATTAAATGATTTACTTGATAATGAAAGCAGAAAATAATATATTAAATAACGCGGCCATGAACCTACGGGTTCGGAAGAGCAGTTAGTTAGTTAGTTAGTTAATATAACAATCAATAATTGCATAGCTCATTGTTGAGCCATAGTCTCTCCTTTGTTAGGAGTTACTAGACCAAGCCTATATTGAGTTACCTTATTTTCCCATAGGTATCCTGAATGGCATGCGGTCAACACACCGACTCAATGAGACATCTAACAATATTAAGTAATATAGTAAAAAAAAAAGATGTTTCAGAAATGAAATTGCTTCGCTTTGTAACTGGAAATACATTATTATATCACAATGGAAGTATTGGCAATAGAAGGGAATTGAACATAGAACCAATCACAACATTAAAAAAAATAAACAACATACATATTTCATCACAAAATCTGCCAAAACGAGAGATTCCATCAGCAGAACGAAGGTTCCTTGTGCGAACTTGCTACAAAGATTGTGAGAGATATCGTGATCAAAACTGCACCATCATCATCCTGTATCATGACAGCTGCCGCCGTCTTCTGGAAACCAAACGCCATTCCTCTCCGTCGACCCATTGACCTTCCTCCTATCTTCTGAAAATCATAGTCGCTTGCACTCCTTCTATCCAGGTTTTCTTTGGTCTTCCTTTCTTCCTCCTTTTCATTGGGATCCATTCCATAATAAGTTTAGGCAATCTTTGCTCTGGAATTCTTTTGACATGGCCATACCACTAACTAACTAACTCACTGGCACTATCGAACCCGTAGGTTCACGGCCGCGCGGTCATAAGCTCTCCATACATCCCTATCCTGAACTAATGTTTTAATCTAGTTCCCTCAAATCATAGTTATGTTTGGCCATACCACTGTAATATTTTCTTTTCTATAATGTGTATGATGTCAGGCTCCTCTTGTACACCCAAAATTTCCCTTATTTGTTTCTTTTTTATTTCGTATTCTATCCATTCTAGATTTTCCAGCTGATCTTCTCAAAACAACAATTTCTGTACTTAAAATTATTTTCATTTCCCTGGTAGGAATTTGCCAAACTTCAGCACCATAAGTTAAAATACTGTGAACTATGGTTTGATATATTTGTAATTTAAAAAAAGGATAGATAAAAAGAGAAGGGAGTTACAATAATAAAACTAGGTCTAAAATAGGCATTCATCACTATTTTGCATATTTTGCGCTTTTCACAATTAAATAAAAAATAAGTATATACTGGAGAGACAATGCCCTACGAATGACAAACACCAGGGTGGGAAGAACTGTTTTATATTATAATCGAAGGGGTCAAGAAATATAGATCGACCTTTGAAGTGATGGAGTAAATAATTTTGAGTCTGAACAGACCACCGGATCTGATCCTTTAAGATGATAATGATGAAAATTTCTCTCGAACTTGGTTTTATTTTCAAAGGAAGTGTTAAACACCGTATTTTTTAAAAAAACTTTTTGATGTCTTATATCAACGAATTCTTTGCTTATGTTCTCATCTTACAAAAACTGCACCGAATTCGAACTGTTAATGACCTACATGGGTTATTCGTATCCAGTTCAAGTTCTTTGCAAATGGGTTAGCAGGACCTTGTCCATGGAGGAATGTAGTCATTATATTAAATAATTACGAAAATCTGACGTAATGTCTAACCAGTTATGTTTATGCAACGGCTACCAGAGGTCAATATCGGATCTAATACCAGACTAAATGCAGTATTCATTCACAGCAGAAATAAATTTTGTTCCAGCACAAAATAATTGACAAAACAATTTGTTAATCACAGAAGAAATTTTTCTTCGTTGGACCGTAAATTAATAAATAAAAAGAGGTAAGTGACACTCCTTACATAAAATTATGGAAAATGATTGACTTACTATAGCACAAATAATTTCAAACGCAAAGATTCTTGTAGAAAACCCAGAGAGAAAACGCCCAGTTGGTAGAAGAAGAATGAGATGGGATTTTTAACCATGATTTGAGGGACGTACAGAGTGATTCAGAAATATGGCTATACGTTTGATAGCATTTTGTGACGAAAATATTATAATTAAAGGAAATATGATATTATCATTGGAAAGGAAATCTTTCAAGTTATAACAATTGAACAAAACACAACAAATCACTGCTCACGTGCAGCTTGGCGGGTTAATTTTTGTGGGCTAGCGTCGAACGCCTCCACAATTCTCTTCGTTGTTTCTGCATCCGTGCTAATGCGAGGCCTTTCAGGAGGTTTGATTTTCTGCATCCTTCTCGTTTCCAGCAGTCGTTTTCTCCACTTCCCCACAGTCGACGGCTGCAATGCTACGTTAAACTCACGTCTTGTCCGTCTTGCTAATGCGAGGCCTTTCAGGAGGTTTGATTTTCTGCATCCTTCCCGTTTCCAGCAGTCGTTTTCTCCACTTCCCCACAGTCGACGGCTGCAATGCTACGTTAAACTCACGTCTTGTCCGTCTTGCGGCCTCACGATCATTAGCATATGTTATTGCCCATGCAGCAATTGTAATTTGCTGTTGCATATTCAACGCCATGTTGACTAATGACGTAAGTTATACACTGTTTTGTTTTATTCCATTGTTATAATTTGAATAATTGCCTTTCCAACGGTAATTTCATATTTCCTGTAATGGTAATATTTTCATCACACAACGCGATCAAACGTATAGCCATATTTATGATTCACCCCGTGTATTATGCAGAGCATGATTGGAAAACATTAGCTCAGGATAGGATGTGTGGAGTGCGGCCATAAACCTACGGGTTCGATAGTGTCAGTGAGTTAGTTATTACAATGGTATACCCTTCGACAAAAAAAAATGAGACATCTTTTGAACGCACATTTCTTCTAAGTCATACTCGGCACAGCGCTGGGTTCAAACTAGGAAACTAGTCATAATTGTGCAATCCCTGAGCTACTGTGTTATGTGGCATGAACTGAAGACTCTTCTACGTGTCCCGATAGCTCAGCGGTAAAGCACGCGGTCACTGTTTCTGTTAATGAAAATCGCAGGTTCGCGTCTTCAATTACGCAGTTTTTTTTCGTGATATTTGTATTAAAACGTTTTATCAATTAAATACATTTTATTTCGACATTTGAATTAATCTATACTTTTTAAGTTCATAATTTTTTTATACCGTTGAGGTTATAACAATGTTAAATTATATATTTTTACACGCTTTATATTAGCTTGACCTGTATCTGTCTATGTAACGAACCTGTATCTATGTAACGGAATCTTTGAACACGATTTTCATCCACTTAAAAACATTGGATCGACTTGAAACTTTGTATACTTGTAAAGGACCCATGACAATACAATAATTTCATAGTTTGTTTTCTAAAATCCTGGCCAGAATCATCGGAAAATCAAAAAAATAAAAACCTGTGTAATAGGTTGCGGACTTATCGACTTTTTAGTCAATCGTTGTAAGAGCTCAGTTAAGTAGAGCGGTGGACTGTAGTGGTATATAATTTCAGCAATCAATAGGTCGCTGGTTCAAATCCGGGCCGGAGGTTTTTTTTTAGAAAAGTATTAAGCAATTAAATTTTCATGGGATTCCGGTTTATGACAATCAATTAAACTAAAAATTTAAAAAAATAAATAATAGTTTAAAAACTGAAACAACACGCTTTATTAGATAACCAAACTAAAAAATAAAAAATAAATAATAGTTTAAAAAACTAAAACAACACGCTTTATTAGAAAACCGAAAAAACGAAAATAATTTTAATTTCCAACACGCTTGGGGAAAAAAATTAAAGTGGTTAACAAAAAAATCATCTCTAACACATCTAGAATAAAACTAGAGTTATCTACAAAAAAAATAATTTTACCATCAAAAGTGTTGGGTGCTTTTTATGGTTTTTACGTTTTCTTCTTAGAGACTTTACTTTTACCAATATCTGTTTATTATCAAGTATAAGTATTAATTGATATAGAGCACCCCACGCTTTTGATATTAAAATTATTTTTTTTGTAGATAACTCTAGTTTTATTCTAGATGTGTTGGAGATTATTTTTTTGTTGACCACTTTAATTTTATCCCAAGCGTTTTGGAAAATAAAATTATTTTTCATTTTTTAGTTCGGTTTTCTAATAAAGCGTGTTGTTTTAGTTTGTTTAAACTATTATTTATTTTTACCTTGTATACTACCGTCTTCCTCAACTATCTAAAATTTTCGTTGATTTCACTCTAGGCCTTTCGATGCATGCTTCATCTTCTGGAGTTGTAGTAGTATTGAATTAACTGTATGTCTAATAGAGGGTTTTGCTTATTAGGCAAATTTTCGTTGAGAATGTTTGTATTCTTGGCCTTCTTGATAATTTCGATTTCTTGTAAAATGTTAATTTTGTGTCTGTTGTTTTCCCTGTGTATAATTTACATTGTATTATCGATATTGTTGAAACTGTGGCCGCTTTCTGAAATATGTTTAGCGAAATTTGATTTCATTGTTAAAGGAGAAGGCAAATCAAATTTCGCTGTTCACCAGGTTGAATCCAATCGAAAATGTATGGGCTAAGATGAAAATATAGATGAACTCTAATTGGCCTGCAGATGCACGAAAAACGAAAGATGGCTTATGGGCACAAATTCAAGACGCCTGGGATGCTCTAGCCGATCGTCCACGTGCCTGTAGAAATTTGATTGCATCAATGTCCTGCAGATTGAGGGCTGCAATAGATGCTGAGGATTCATACACCCGATATTGATTTTGTTTTGTTAAAGTTTAATTTTAGAAGATATTATTTTCTTTCTTCATTTAATTATTAGAAGGTTTTCATTTGTGTTTTTTGTGTGTGCATTAAAGCCATAAAACTCAAATATAAAATTAAATATGAAACTATATTACAGGCGAAATGCTATCCTAACATTCAGAAAAAAAAGTAGAACGGGAATCGAACCCGTGAGGTTACGAACGCAGATGTTGTGTGTTAAACCTCTCGACCACGGAAACACACGAAGGCAAGCTCTCTCTTGTATGTTACTTGAGTGTGCACTACGTTAACTAGCAAACACCACATTACAATTACTGAAAACGTGTTAATGTGAATAAGGCTTCTGCGAGTGCTCACGAAGTTCCCCGATCGGTTGATAGAATCAAGAGATGACTTTTTTTTTTGTCTAAGGGTGTACATAAGTTACAAGCAACATCTATATTTATAAAATATCTTCCATTACATCTTCGACTATATCTTATCCGCTCTTAGAGTGATCCAAACATAAACAAACGCCAATTGTATCCTTCCGCCATTCGCGCCACAATTACTGCCACATTGATAGGGAGCACGTGTGAAGTATATAAGACTATTACAGTTGAATGGGGTAAATTACAAGAAAGCTGGTGAGATTTTTCACTTAAATTTTAAATAACTGTTTTTAACTACTGATCAAAGGTTTGCCAGACTTGTGTTTTAAAAATTTAGATGACGATAGGGCAACAGAAGATAAAACACCTTCAAACATTTTGTTGCATCAGAATCGAATGAAGCATGACTCAAATGTATAATTTAAAATATAAGAATAGATATCTGAGATCTTAGTGTTCCTCAACTTTGGATGTAAGATGACTGAGATCTCAGGTAACAATTTATATGTTTTAAATTTTACAAGTGACCTCAACGGTGTTTCGTCATGAATTTTAAAAGCATTGATCAAATGCATCATTCATATGTAATAAACAATTTTAAGTTATAATTATTGATTAGGTATATTTTAGAATATTTTAGTGTTTAGAATATTATTATTTTTATACACGAAGAATAACAAGTATATTCAGAGGACATATTCTTTATTTATTGAAAAGAATTACTTTTTCGTGTACTTATTGCTTCTACATAGTACGTCGGTGTCCATAACCAATGAAAAGCGAGCAGGTCAAACTGTTTTGTTTTGATAAGGATCACTTTAAGAGCGGATAACCTTCACAACTCATGCTGCCAAGTGCAGCAACTTTCTCTTTTAGCGAATCCCAAAGGAATTGAGGTAGTTCGCATGAAAATATTTTTCAAAATTGATTACATTTCTTTATCGATCCTGCTTAATAGACACTGAATATGATTAGGAAAATTAATATAAGTTGCATGTGTTAACGCTCTAGCGGCCGCAATTTTCAGTTTTCGCAAAGAAACTCAACATATTTGAAAGGCTTAGGGCAATAACATGATAAGCCATATATTGTTCTTTCTGAGATATAAGGATTTTAATGTTTCAAAAAAAGTATAAATACTAATTGGGCTGTATTGTTGTTAATCATTGCGTGTCTATATGTTTTAACTCTTTACTGGCGCACTTACAAATTATTTTATGGATATTTCAATATATTTATTTGATATAATTGTAATAAATGTTATGTTTTAAGAGAATGTGGCTTATCATGTTACTGCCCTAAGGTCTTCATATATATATATATATATATATCCATCCATCCATAGTAATTCTGGCCGAAGGCAGGTCCTTCACTGCAATCATAGCAAGTTCATGATATGCTTGCAGCTTTACTAGGGAATTGTAGGTGTGGTAGCTTCCCGTTGCTTTCCACACCGGTGAAGGCTGATGATGATAATGATAAGGGTGATGATGATTATCATGACCATATAATTTCGGGGACCGTTTGGGCCTTAAAGTTTTCCTGACATTTGTCTTACAGGTGAGGAAAAACCCTGATAAAAACCTCACCCAGAAAAACTGCCCCGACCGGGGATCGAACCCGGGCCCGCTGCGTGACAAGGTAGCACGCTACCTCGAGACCACAGCGGTGGACATATATATATCAGCGAAATCTGGCCAAATAAATGAATGTGCTAGGACCATATAGAAAGAATGGAAGAAAACCGGCTTGCAAAAAGAGCTAAAGAAGATAAACCAATGGACGGGAGAAGAACAAGAGGAAGACCAGCCAAGAGATGGATAGACAGTGAATGCACATCCAATACGTCTTCCTCCAAGGAGTGATTTTGGAAATAAACAGGATGAAAATCCTACAATTTAAGTTTAAGAAGAAGAAGAAAAAGTAGAAGAAGCTAGGACCGTATCGGGCAGTTATGTCTGGATTGTGAACCGGTGAAGTGGTTGAAGAACGAAAACAAGAAGACATTACATGTGAAACCGTCAACGGGTGTGAATATTTAAATTGTAAATTAACTGTGTTTGTAATAGATTATTTTAGCAGAATATTATTTTTGTACGGATAGGGCAAAATTATGGAATAATTAGAAGAATTTGGGAATTGTGCGTAGATATTTGTGAAGTAAAATAGAAGAAATTCTCTAGTATTCTCTCCAGCATATTAGCGACAATAGGCCTATATCTTCTTCTTCTCCTCTTTGTTTTAGGTCCATAACTTGTTCCATCCAGAATTAAGAGTCCGTCCATCTCTTTTTGGTATTCCAGGTGTCTTTCTCTCACCATCTGGTAACTTATCTCTTGCTATGAGTACAATTCTATCTGGTGTCATGCGGGATATATGTTGATTCCATTCGAATCCTATTTTGTCCACCCATTTACCTATTGCCTGAATATTCAAGTGTATTTTTTACTTATTCATTTCTAATTTGATCCTATCTTGTTTTACTTACTATCTTCCTCAGAATATTCATTTAATTTGTTTTAACAGTATCTGCTCTTGTTTCGGAGACAGGTTAATATTGGAGGTATCACTGCTTTATATATTCTTGTTTTGGTATCTTTATTTAAGTCCTTGTTTTTTCCATATGATATCATTCATGCACCCAACCAACTCTCGCTGCTTCATTATTTTATTAGCCTGATGTGATTTATGTTTTATTGAATTCGAGAAGGCATTTGGTATGTATACTTCTTCCCTGGCAAGAGAGACCTAGAATAGTTTTTTTCTCACCTTCAAGACAAATATTGAAAAACTTACGTCCCAAATAGATCGCGAACACCATGTGGTCATCAGAATCATCCATATTATATTTGCCATGTAGTTTGAATGTATGAGTGAATGTCTTCTCTTAATATTGGTGTTGTCTCGGAGATGACGCCGGCACTGAATTTATTACTCATGCGGGGAGGTCCCCATGAATTTCTGTAATGAATAAAATATGTGTGTGATGCAAAGTTTAAAACCCTCCCCCAGCGTGTAGCGTCTTGTAAGGCCCACGGGCCTGGAGCATTTAAATTACCTAGAAATATAGAGGTTAAACTAGGGTACAGAAAAGAAAGAATGAAAATAAAGTATTAGCAATCATTTTTATACATACAACTCGAAACTTTAAAAAAAGTTACATTTGTTGTAAAATATTTGAGAATATACAATTATTTTTCTTTTTTTTATGATTTTTCAGACTGCGAGTAATAGAAGAAATGAAAAATTAGAAGATCAGAACTGCGGTAGTAACATGTTTTTAACCTTGAAACTACAAATTCAACCTACTAAGAAAAGCATGACGTGTAATTTTCACTACATACTCATCTTTATAATTCTGACGTTGCAGCCATCAGATGGCAGATCTAACATTTATCTCTCAACGGTAAGGATTATACAAGAATTGCACAGGTTATTTTGGGAGATTCTATGAAACATGACCGCCTACATAATTTCAAGTGAAAAAATAAATAAATTGAACAAACTGAAAAAAAGTATTGTTCCAATTTGTGAAAATTACCTGTGAATACACAGAGGGTATGTTTCGTTTATAAGTATAATAAAATAAATATATATAAATTTTGAGATAATTTAAGGTAACACGGTAGGCCAAAATTTAAAAAAAAATTGTTTTTTTTTTTCATAATTAGATAGTCTGTTCTTTTCTGAGCATTTCTGTGTATGATTTTTTTATTGAACGCCAAACATAAGTGCATTAATTACTTTTTTAACTTGACAGCTGTCAGCCTGTAATATCGTTATACTTTAAACCTTGTTTTATCGAAAGTGAAAATTTTCGAACATTTGTCCCATTATCTCAGGAACTATTAGAGATATCTACATGACATTTTCACAGGCAGTAAAACTAGTTGTACTAAAGCTGTGGAACCACAATCATGATGATCTCTTGTATATATTCTCCCTTTTGATTTTTTAAAGTTATTTTTAAATAAAAAAAAGAGACTAGTGGCAAAAAATTATATAGAACATCAATATTTAGATACAAGTTTGACTGAGGTACAGTGGTCTTTACAAGCCTTATTTAATATGCTGTAAACATTTCATTACAATCCATCTAGTAGTTCATGAGAAAATGGGTCTCAAATTAATATGTTTTAACATTGATCGGATCGGGCCTAACATCTAACCTTAATACCAATATATAGATGAAAGCAATTTATAAAAGGGCGAAAAGTGGTATCATTTTTATTTTACGTTCCATAAACCTCAAAATCATTTCAGTCAGTAGCATATTCAACCTCGAATCATGTGTTATGACTCATGAAGCATGAGTTGTTAAAATGTTGACAACGTTATAAATTATATTTTGTTAGTCTACCCAATGTCCACCGCTGTGATCTCGAGGTAGCATGCTGCCTTGTCACGCAGCGGGCCCGTTGTTTGTCCGCGATAGAATCCTAAACTACTGAACCGATTTTAATAAAATGTTGCACACTGTGTGCTGTTTGATCCAACTTGAGACCTACGGTTGTTTATAACTAAATTTATAGTCGCATTATTTTTATTGCAAATGATTTGTTTATTATTTAACAAAGAGTTATAATTATATGTGAGTTCCATACGATTCTAACAGATGACGGTGTAAGGTAATTGGTTTATTATTTAACCAGGTGGCTGTGTTTTTTTGTTGCAACCGCGAATTTCAATTGAATTACAAATATTGATTATTTCATAGTTTAAGTGTGTTTGTGTTTATTTCATTTTCAATATATTGATAATGATATTAATTTCGTGTGTAAGTATTAGTTTCAAGTAATCTGGCTGAAAGACAGCAACTTAATTTAAATTTAACTGGACCGAGAAGGCACATTGAACAATATGGCGAATCAGTTCTAGAGACCATGAATGATAAGATATCAAGTGAATTTCCGCAAATTGGTATAGGCCTATGTGACATAAAACTTACATTTAAGAAGAATGTCAATTTAAAAACATATGAAGGTCCTAAGGAACGGAATAACAGAACTGTAAGTAAGTCTGTTAGTTATAATAATATGCCTAACATTACAGAAACAATCTCCATGCCTCAATTAAATGAAAAACAAGATGGCTATAATATATCATAATATTATATTACTATACAGAGACTTCTTGATGATGATGAGAATCCAAACTGCCAACAAGTTCGTAGAAAAAAGCGAAAGTATAATGAAATCAGCAAGGCTCCTCAAAATATTCCATCAATAAATGTATATAATCCTTATGATACACTTATGGATGATACTGAGAATGCAAACAACATAAATTCATCTCAATCAACAAAACCACTTCCACATAAACCACCACCCATATTTATACCGGGTGTAGTTAACGTACCAGAACTAAAAAAAATGTGTAAAACAAAAAACTTTCTGATTTAGATTTCTCACTTAGTTTACTACAACATAATTTAACGTATACCTTAGCCACAGCAACGCGTGGCCGGGACTTCTATATATATATAACAAAGTCGGATTAGTTACACTATTTATAACTCAAGAACGGCTGGACCGATTTTTATGATCTTTGATTTGTTGGATTTGTTTCCGCCCCGAATAGCAGATTACTATTAAAACATCGGAAAAATTAATGTAAAAATATTTAAAGGCGATACGACGTTCGCCGGGACAGCTAGTATATATATATATATATATATATATATATATATATATATATAAGAAAAATAAATGTTTGTGTTACGATTCCTGAGTAGCTCAGTTTGACAGAACGCTAACGTACAGAGTTAGAGATCTCGGGTTCAAATTCGGACTCAGGCATTTATTTTTTCTTTTCATATATATATATATATATATATATATATATATATATATGTGTGTGTGTGTGTGTGTGTGTGTGTGTGTGTGCGCGCGCGCGTGTGTGGTTTTGAAAATTTCAAAAAATGTCTGAAAATGTATGGTGATGTTCAGGTACAATAATCCAAAATACGTTATATTAACAATGGAAGGTACATATTAGTTACTGCTAAAACATTTAGATATATTCCAATTCAAATTCAACCCCCCTTAAGAATAACACTTTATGTAGGCAATTCAGCCAACTTACAGAAATCAAGCTAACAAAAAAAAATACTATAACCTATTCAAAATTATTTAACCTACTTAATCTAATATAACCTACCTAAACTGACCAAGCTTACCTACTCTAAACCACATTACCAAACCTCAATAAATATGTTGTCAATTGCCTATAGTGGAAATGTGAATATATATGTTGGCAAAACAAGTCGCTAACATGAATTATAACCGAAGTTATCCAACGAGTATAGATAGAGTTGGCCACTTGTTCTCGCAAATCTGCGCATGGGCTAGCCATTGAATATTATACAACCTAATAACATCCTCATCTCGTGATCGATTCTGAGTCGTGTTAATGGATTACATGAGGTGAAGCCCCTATATTTATAGAGGTCTGTGAACAAAAAGGTACCGGCCGACTACGCCTGACGCACCGTCACAGGAGCGGATGAATTAAGTGGAACGAAGTTCATTTATTTATTTTTTTGTAAAAATTTAGTAATAGTTCATTGGAGGTGAAATGATAGACGGCGAGAAGGACGTCTAGTTTTATCGCAAGTTAATTGTAATTTAACACTTTTCTTTAATGTTGTTATTGTGTATTACCTTCGATACTCTGTGGTGGCCAAGCATTCTCCTAGCCCTAAAACCCAAGGAACTGCCCTTCAAACTTGTACAAAATAATCAGGGACTCCTCCAAGGAAGGACAGCTACCCTAGTGGAAAACCACAATAGAATACATCGAAAGGTAACGATTGGTTGCCATCAGGGTTCTTCCTTGGACCTAGCCTATGGAACTCAGAATAGTGGATGAATTACTCGAGCTATTAGAAGAAAATCTACACGCCCAACCGATAGCCGATGCTGGAGATCTGGTAATCCTCATTTCGGGCAACTCCAGGATACAAGTAGAGGAGAGAGCTCAAGATGTCGTCTACATAACACAATGGACCAAGCAGCACAAACTCTCCTTATGCCCAAAGAAAACCACTGGCATGCTCCTAAAAGGCGCACTACACCCAGCGCGCCCACCAACAATAAGAATTGAACAAAGAGAACTGCGCTTCGTTCAACAAATCAAATATCTCGGAGTAAGGATCCAACAAAATATGAAAATTGACGCCCATATTGACGACATCGCGGGAAAGGCCAAAAACCTCTTCCACCGAAATGTAACGATTGGTTGCCATAGGGTTCTGTCCTCGGAACCTAGCCTATGAAATTAGTATACTGGATGAATTACTCGAACTATTAGAAGAAAATCCACACGCCCAACCGATAGCCGATGCTGAAGATCTGGTAATCCTCATTTCGGGCAACTCCAGAAGACATGTAGAGGAGACAGCTCAAGAAGTCATCACATAACACAATGGACCAAGCAGCACAAATTCACCTTATACCCAAAGAAAATCACTGGCATGCTCCTAAAAGGCGCACTACACCCAGCGCGCCCACCAACAGTAAGAATTGAACAAAGAGACTTCGTTCAACAAATCAAATACCTCGGAGTAAGGATCCAACAAAATATGAAAATTGACGCCCATATTGACGACATCGCGGGAAAGGCCAAAAATCTCTTGCACGCGATGACTCGTCTGGGTGGACAGAATTGGGGATACCTGGCCATTAACTATGTAAGGCTATACAAAACGCTGTTCCAACAGATATGAGCCTATGCTGCACACAGTTGGGCGAAACGACTAAAGGCATACCAGAAAAAGAAGCTCCTGGCGGCACAAAGAAATGTGCCAATACGTGTCACCAAAGCCTATAACACCGTATCGACAGCATTCCTTCCAGTCATAGCTGGAGTATTCCCAATGGACTTGTACATAGAGAGGAGTATTCAGCGACATCGTCTCAGAAGAGGGCTTCTCGTACATATCGAGGAAACGATCATTACTCCGGACCTATACGCGGAACCAGATGAAAGGGTCGCCGTCCGCAGAATCATCGACTCTCACCTCCTCGACAAGTGGCAACTGGAATGGGAACAGGAGCCCCATGGACGCCAGACATTACAGTTCTTCCCGAGAGTGCAGAAAAGAATGCACACTACGTGGATAACTCCCAGCCACTACACCACACAGATTCTCTCAGGTCATGGACTGTTCCGCTCCAAACTGCACGAAAGAGGACGTGCCGACTCACCTCTCTGCGATTGTTTCAACCCTGGAAAGGACGACGTAGTCCACGTGCTCTAGCTCTATCAATGTACTAAGTATAATGTCTTCAGGCAGGAGCTGGAGGAAGCATCCATGATCGGTGAAACACAATGGCCGCCCGCCTTAGAACTCTGGACCGGGAAGGAAGTCTTCAAATACCTCACCAAGTACACAGGAAGAGTCTTGGGATTATGAAAATATGAAGACCAGCGGAGAGAAGAGAGGCGTTAAAACGTCACCAATCTACTACTACTACTAATAATAATAATAATAATAATAATAATAATAATAATAATAATAATAATACACACACGCACATACACAAACAAGCACAAAACACACAGTCACATACACACATATACAAACAAATAAAACACGCTTTACTTTTATTTTATGTAACAACTACACACTTCAAATACCCGAATTGTATATTTATTATGTATTTCAATAAAGACTGGATATAGATAGGAGCATAGAGCAGACCCGGGGATAAGGGCATTATGCCAGATAACCCGGGGCGGTGGTGGGGCTCTAAATAAATAATAAAAATATTAGTTTAAATCGAATTTAATATGAAAAGAAATGGATGTAATGGGTGTGATCAAATAGTGAAATTCATATTGTGACTGGGTAAAGCGGGAGGAACCCCGAGAAAAACCTGCCCAAGCCCCGTTTCGTCCAAAAAGAAACCCACATGGACTGACCGAGACTCTATCTCGAGACTCCAGCGTTGATAGACGAGCTCTAACCGCTTGAGCCACGGAATATATTGAATACTGACGAATCCAATTTACATTCCAAGTCAGTTTGAACTAATCACGGTCCACTACCACTGAACATTTGTCGAAATGAGACAACTGACCTGATGCGCAATTGTTCGGAAAATATTGTTGATTTGTACCGTAGCCTATGGGTTCCATAATCCAACAGATTGTAGATATACAGCATATACATAAAAGAATATTTAGTTTCAAGTAATAATATTGTCACTCAGATGAGACGTAGACAGTTGTGTCTAGACTGAAATGAAACAGGAAACAATATAGTTTTAGTTGTGTGAGTGAGCGGGGATAGCTTTCTTTTGTTTTGTTTCTATGGCAACAATAATAACAATGACGGCAATTCCTCAACAGAAAGCGTTTTGTTTTGCAGTTTGAGAGTTGTAAATCAGTTGTGACAATTCAACGTGCGTTTCATAGGACGTTTAATCGTGATTTCCCCAATGCCAACAACATCCGTCGAATGCATAATCAGTTCGCAATGACCGGTTGTCTGAGCAAAGGCAAAAGTGTTGGACGACCAAGAGTGTCTGAGGAGAATGTTGCTGTTACAACATATCAAGTACAATGTCAGCGTAATCAGTAGAAATTGTATACGCTAGGGACGCATATGTAAGCGTTTTCGTCAGACCTTCCACACTGTCATTACTGGATTGATCGTCATGGTCCAGATGACAGGGCTTATCTCCAGTGGTCTCCTAGATCACCGGTTCTCATCCCATATGATTTTTGTTTCCTTTGGGGTTTTGTAAAAGACCGAGTCTACATGCCTTCATTGCCTGCTAACCTGCCCGAGTTGATGGACAGAATTCGAGAAACTGTTGCTGCCATCAATCAAGATATGGTTATTAATGTATGGGAAGAATTAGGCTACAGGTTGGATGTGTGTCATGTAATAAACGGTGCTCACATTGAACACCTATGAACTTATAAACTAAAAACTGAAGATGTTATTCTTTCATTTAACATGAGTTTTATTTTTGTCATAGTTAGCTAAAGTATAATTCAACACCTTTAAAATCGCAATATTATTTTATGTTCACCCGGTATTTTTATACATTTGTAGCCAGAAATAATAAGAAGTAATGGTTATCCAATCGAATCTCACCAAGTTGTGACAGAGGACGACTACATTCTAACAATGCACAGAATACCATACAGTCCCAAGTCGCCTCCGGCCCGCAATAAATCAGCTGTGTTTCTTCAACATGGGATGACAGCTACCTCAATGGATTGGGTCATTCTGGGGCCAGAGAAATCACTAGGTGAGTTATTTTATATTAATTTTATAAAATCACACTTCCTTGCGGAAATTCTATCTTCAGTCGTAAACAAGGATGGAATATAACCTCTCATAAATTAATATTATATTCCTAGGTTTATTAGCAGTAGTAGTATCTCCTGTTGCTATTATCCAAAGTAGAGACTCAACGAAGCAGCTTCAGCGCAACGTAAACCTTCAAATCTCCCCATATATTTCCTCCCTTCAACATTCCATGCATTTATTTCCCATCAACGTTACCATAGAGATGGAATACGTAACACGTAATGAAAACTATGTTAAAAGTAACTAACTAACTAACTAACTCGCTGGCACTATCGAACCCGTTTGTTCATGGCCGCGCGGACATAAGCTCTCCATACATCCCTATCCTGAACTAATGTTTTCAAATCATTCCCTGTAAAATCTACTTCCCTCAAATCATGGTTTACGTTATTCTCCCACCTCATTCTTGGTCTACCAACTGGGCGCTTTCCCTCTGGTTTTCCTGCAAGAAGCTTCCATGCGGGTAATTCATTGCCCATTCGTGCCACATGTCCTGACCGCCGCAGTCTACGAGACTTAACGGTTCTTATTATATCTGGCTTCCTATAACGACCACGTAGTTCACTGTTATGCAGTCTTCTCCATTCACCTATCTGTTCATCTCTCTTTGGACAAATAATTTTTTTAAGAACTTTATTCCCAAATACTCGTAACCTCCTTTCATCCCTTAAAGTAAGAGTCCATGTTTCGCTCCATATAATATAACTTGTAGAATAACAGTTTTATTTTTGTTTTTTTTTTCAGTTTAACGTTTTTTGAAAGGAGTTGAGACGACATGAGTCCCTGTAATGCATAATAGCATGAATTTCCAGAATATACTATGTTTAATTTCTTAACTGCATTCCTTTTTATTCTCTACCAGGTAGGGCTAGCTCAATCAAGGTCCCTATATTGTATTTGCTTTCATTTGTTTAGTCATACTGTAAGAACTCAACACAATTGGACTATCGAATCCGTAAGCTCATGGCCGCACAGATATAAGCTCTCCATACATATCTATCCTGAGCTCAGTTTCCCAATCTTCTCTTGTATAATCTACTTCCCTCAAGTTCATGGCCGCACAGATATAAAGCTCTCCATACATATCTATCCTGAGCTCAGTTTCCCAATCTTCTCTTGTATAATCTACTTCCCTCAAATCATGGTTAATGTTATTCTCCAACCTCATCCTAGGTCTACAACTAGACGTTTTCCTTCTGGTTTTCCTACAAGAAACTTTCACATCCTTCTTTCATTCCCCATTCGAGTCACATGGCCTGCCCATCGCAGTCTATGAGACTTAACCATCTAATATAATATTTTTCCTCTTACTTTCTCTCTAATGCAGAAATGAGTATTCCGTTCCACTATCCCTAAACCAGTGTACGTCCATGTCATCTTCCTATTGTATGTAATGTAATGTAATGTAAGCCCATGTTTTCCCTTAACAAAGATTTAGACGCTCTCCCTCCACAGGAAAGAATTTGAACCATACTAATTTAGTTACACTTGTTTTCGTATAGATGTCATTTGAGTGGTCCGTGGTCTGCGTTCCGCCTCATACTGACATCTAGGAAACTAAGGTAGTACTAGGACGGGAAAATTCGGTAAAATTTACTTAGAGGCCTTTTCATTCAGGCTTAAGGATCTTTTACGAGCCTGAAAATCTTCAGACTCGGGAGCCACGGCTTAAAGTCCCTCCCGGAGCACTTGCTCCTTGGATTTTTTCATCCTAAAAAATCATCGACCTCGGCCGGGTTTAAACCCGCGACCCTTGGGACCAGAGGCACGGAGCATAACCACTAGTCCACCGCAGCCAACCATCCTCCTATTAGTGAATTAATTTTAATCCAGACCTACACACGCTTCTCTCCATCCCTGACTTTCTAGTTCTATTAAAGTAGAAGATAACAGCAACAGAAGATATAAGCCTAGAAATCAACATACAGAAAACAAAAGTTATGATACAGACAGGTGTTTTAAACCAATGACAGAACAGCAATCTAATAGCGTAAAAGAATTAGGTTTTAACATTGTGAGAAATTTTAACTGTCTTGGCTCATGCATTACAGATAATAACGACCAACACCTTGAATTACAAAGAAGACTGTAACTCGCCACCACTTATTACTCACTTCATAAAATAATGAAGAATAATAACATACACTCAGCTACTAAAATAACGCTATATAAAGTTTTAATAACAACAGTTCTGACTTATGGTAGTGAGACATGGAGCCTCACTAAAAGATCAGAGGTAGCCCTAAATGATTTTGAAAAAAAAGTACTCAGGAAAATAATTAGACTGATAAATATTAATGGTCAGTGGAGAATACGGTACAACAAAGAATTGTATGACAAATACAATGAACCCGGGCCCGCTGCGTGACAAGGCAGCATGCTACCTCGAGACCACAGCGGTGGACATTGGATGGATGGAGAATAAAATTGTACAATATACACTGCTCAAAACAACTAGAGGAACACTTGTAATAAATTGAATAAGTAATTGTTTTTTAAAGCTGTGATGCTGAAAGTTGGACAATATGTAAATTGAATTATTAATTTTATCATTGGTTACAAATTTTAAAGATCCATGGCCTAAATACAGAGAAAATACCTCAAATAACAAATATAGAGATTTTTTTTTATTTTGGAAGGCACTGGCCACTTCTAATTGGTAGCTTCCTGGTGTTGCTATAGTGACAAATGTTGATTATTGCCTTGTTTATTGAAGTCTCTGACGAAATGAGGCATTTAAATGAGTTTGAAGTGTATAATGCTCTACATCTTTTACGACAAGGTCAATCTCTGCGACAAGTGGCTAGAGAGCTTGGGGTTTCTCCTTCCGCGGTGTCCAGGTTATGCAACAGGCACAGAGAGACAGGTCAGTATTGTAGAAGACGTGGATAGGGCCGTAAATTTAAAACAAGCCCCCAGGATGACAGATACGATGTTCTTTCTGCTCTTCGACAGCGTACAAAAACTGCAAAAGACCTGCAGAATGACCTTCATATGGCTTCCGGAATCCGGGTTTCAGAACAATCCATAAGGAACAGATTAAGGAAAGAGAATATTCATCCAAAAAGACCCGTTAAAAAACCACGCTTTACAAATGGGCATAAGGCAGCAAGACGTACGTATGAAAACCATGGTGATTGGAACCTGAACCAGTGGGAGTCTGTGTTCTTCTCGGACGAATCCAGGTATCGTCTTATACGTTGTGATGGTCGATTGAGGGTGTGGGGACGGCCAGGAGAAAGATTTTCTGCAGTGGCTGTACAGGAAATTGATAGATTCGGAGGAGGTTCCATAATGGTGTGGGCCGGAGTTATGTACAACAATCGAACGGACCTTGTACTTTGTCCCCAGCGACTGAATGCTGTCCGGTATATCGAGCACGTTCTGGAAGAGCATGTAGTACCTGCTGCCATTGGAGTAGGCCCTGGATTTCTGTTTATGCAGGATAATGCCAGGGCACATTCTGCGCTGTCACCAGGGATTTCCTGAGGAGGAATGAAATTGAGGTAATGGAGTGGCCAGCGGTCAGCCCAGACCTCAACCCTATTGAACACTTGTGGGATCTTCTAGACAGGAAGGTCAGGAACCGACATCAAGCTCCAAAAACTCTGCAGCAACTTGGAGATGCTCTGAAGGAGGAATGGGAGAATATCCCGCAAGAGGAAATCCAGAATCTTATTGGGAGCATGCCACGAGGTGCCAAATTGCCATCGAATGTTGTGGAGGCCATTCACGATACTAACTCTATATAACGAGTGTTTAACTTTGAAAAATAAGCACAAGATTAAATTGCTTACATAGCGGAATTATTTGAAAAGTTATTGTCAGCGTTGTTCGTTTGTTTTTACTAACATGAGCAATAAATAAATAAATAAATAACCACAAATAATGTACTTTATTAATTTCATGTTTGTACCTTTATCCAATGAAAAAATATTTGCATATTTCATAGTGTTCCTGTAATTGTTTTGAGCAGTGTATATATATATATATATATATATATATATAATATATATATATAATTAATATGGAATTAAATTGACTATTTAACTCATGCCCCAAATGGGAGTTAATGACCAATCACGTTTCAATGAATTTTGTTTTACAACCAATGACAGTCATGTTTCACTTCGCTCTTTAACGAATTGTGTTTACCAAAATAAAGAAAGCTCCTCCTTTCAAATATTCTGAAAAGATCAGAGCATTATTTTGCAGTGACTGACTCTCGAACAAATACGTTGAATATAGCAAATAATGAACAGATTCCTTCGAACTACTCATTTGATAACTGCGTGTTCAATAATTGTGTTTCTAAATAATGATTTTACTGAGTTGTTTCCTAAAAAACTAATAACCTATGATGTTAGGTATAATAAACAGTTTGATGTATTTAATTATTTCTCCATTAGGCTGCATTCTTACAATATTGCGATCCTATTTGGCAATAAATAATACTATCAAGTTACACTGCATGAACAAATGAAACATAACCAATCATTTCTCATTTGTTTTCAAACATCGCCGATTACGTTAAATATATACATATTTTAAAACAACTATATTTAAATAATGATTTGTGAGTAAACAGCTTAATTTTTTTTTCGTTAAATAGTCCTAACAAATACCACACTTGATTTTTAAATCCTCTAGATAAATTCACTCGTCACATAATTTGGAAATAGCTCGTGGCATTTCTTATAACAAAGTTTATTGTTATATGTAGTTTGATGAATCCAAAAATAATATATTTTATTTCAATTCGTAGGTTATTTGCTTGCTGACGAGGGATATGATGTATGGATGGGAAATTGCAGAGGAAATACATACTCTAAACAACATCAAATATTTCCACCAACTAGTCCCAAATTTTGGAATTTCAGGTAAATTAGACCTTATTGATCAGCATAACGCATCCCAACATACTGCAATTCTTGATTGCATCACAATTTCAACTATCTTTCGTCTAGTCTTTCAAGAAAATATGTTCTCATTTAATTGAATTTTGATTATTAACGTATATTTTTTAAACAAAGAGAGATGAACAGACAAGTGAATGGAGAAGAATTCATAACAGTGAGCTACATCATCTTTATGGGAAACCAGATATAATAAGAACAGTTACATATCGTTGACTACGATGGGCAGGACATGTGGCACAAATCTGGAATGAAAGACATGTATGGAAGTTTCTTGTTGGAAAACCAGAGGGAAAATGCTCAGTTGATAGACCAAGAATAAGGTGAGAGAATAACATTAACCATGATTTGAGGGAAGTATATTATACAGGGAATGATTGGATAACATTAGTTCAGGTTAGGGCTGTATGGAGAACGTATGTCCGCGCGGCCATCGACCTAAGGGTTCGACAGTTGCTAGTTAGTTAGTTATTAAATTAATATTAAAAATAACATACTCAGGATAGCTACTTTCTTGTAACAGTTAATTAAACTAAAGATTTTTTTGTATAAGCCGAGATTTGTACCCAAGATATCCAGCTTTACACGCTGGTGCACTTGGAAAATCCAGGAACAGACACAAATATTTATTTATTTTAAATCACAGTGTACCCCTATTAGTAAACTTGTAATCACATTACAACAGTGTTGCTTCTACTAAACGAGAAACAGTACCTCAATATAGGACAAATAGTTGTCTTTGGTTCGGAAATCACAATATGTGCATTATAAAGAAGGGTATCAGAACAGTTGATATGCAAACTTTAAGGTGCAATGGACAACAGGTAGAGATGCTATAGTCATATGCATGAGCACTTCGGTTTCCCTGTACTTTGGTTGCTATACTGCAATGTTTATCCATTTAACCACGGCATTATTTTCTTTTCTTTCCAGAAAGTAGCTACAAAGGGAGTTTCGTTTTTACAAAAATTACAATGGATACCATGAATCCAGCAACAGTAGTACAAATATTGACAGATGTCTTCGGCCTATCAGAGGCAACAGCATGCCAAGTTAATTTTATGAAATTTGATCACAAAGACGGAATTGTTTGAGGAGGACTTAATCGTGGAGGGGATGCATACACTCGTCCATGATGATTTATAATCGTTTAACAGTGACGAGGACACAGACAGCAACTTTGGAGATGACATCCCAACATATCATGAGCAACAATCGGCACGTCACGTATGCAGCAATTCCTCATATGCACCATCACCAAAGAGGGCGGAAACCAAATTTCAAGTAGGATACGTGGCAGACGCGTACAAAATTTTGAAAAAGCTACCAAGGGCAAAACATGGCAATACCGACACTCCTTAACTGTTCCTTCCAACTATGACCATTGATTTATCACTTCGAGTGCCAGTGCCCTTCAAGACCATTATGACCCTAAAGCGGTAAATAAAAAAACAAGACCTTTTCTTTTCGAAAAAATTTAAGAAGGTTTGAAGATGCTGGATGCTATCCCTACAAAATCATTGAAACAACAGTTAAACAGGGAATTGTTTAAATATTTCTTTCAAATGCGTTCACAGCAATGTGTACAGTTCAGTTTCTATTCTAGTGTTGTTTAGTTTCATTTCTCATCCATTGCATCTAAAACTTGGTGATTCTCTATTATTTCTTGTGTATTTTCAAATGGCGTCTCAGGCGTTGTACAAGTTACGACAACTGTTCGTACCATTCCCTTGTTAATAATTAAGTTGTGATATATTCTGATCCATATCAGCTAATTAGGGACGAAATATTGAAATAATGTACTCGTGCAAGATATTCACATGCAACAAATAATACAAGTAAACAGACAAGTTTGTGTCTGCTCCTGGAATGCCCAAGTAGTATAATAGATTGTGTGCCAGATTAAATAGAAATATTAATAAAATGTCATTCCACTCTTACTTTTCTATTAAAGATATCTTTGGATTTATCAACAGTAATCTAACAAGTGGTTGCGTTTTTCTGAAAAACTCACAAGCGACAAAGTCGCGAGTGATTTTGTCTAATGAAAAACTCAACCTCGCGTTGAATTTGGAATGACCATTTAGCGAATATACAACATCAGAGGCTAAAAATAATTATAATGTTTAATATTTACCAAATGTGGGGTTATGTATTCCGATCTTACTTCCGGGCGATATCTAAGCCGGCTTATAGTTATAAATAGCATATACACTGCTCAACAATTAGAGGAACACTATGAAATATGCAAATATTTTTTCATTGGATAAAGGTACAAACATGAAATTAATAAAGTACATTATTTGTGGTTATATATTTATTTATTTATTGCTCATGTCAGTAAAAACAAATGAATAACGCTGACAATAAACTTTTCAAATAATTCCGCTATGTATGCAATTGAATCTTGTGCTTATTTTTCAAAGTTAAACACTCGTTATATAGAGTTAGTATCGTATATGGCCTCCACGACATTCGATGACAGTTTGGCACCTTCGTGGCATGCGCCCAATAAGATTCTGGATTTCCTCTTGCGGGATATTCTCCCATTTCTCCTTCAGAGCATCTCCAAATTGCTGCAGAGTTTGTGGAGCTTGATGTCGGTGTTCCTGACCTTCCTGTCTAGAAGATCCCACAAGTGTTCAATAGGGTTGAGGGATGGGCTGACCGCTGGCCACTCCATTACCTCAATTTCATTCCTCCTCAGGAAATCCCTGGTGACAGCCGCAGAATGTGCCCTGGCATAATCCTGCATAAACAGAAATCCAGGGCCTACTCCAATGGCAGCAGGTACTACATGCTCTTCCAGAACGTGCTCGATATACCGGACAGCATTCAGTCGCTGGGGAACAAGTACAAGGTCCGTACGATTGTTGTACATAAATCCGGCCCACACCATTATGGAACCTCCTCCGAATCTATCAATTTCCTGTACAGCCACTGCAGAAAATCTTTCTCCTGGCCGTCCCCACACCCTCAATCGACCATCACAACGTATAAGACGATACCTGGATTCGTCCGAGAAGAGCACAGACTCCCACTGGTTCAGGTTCCAATCACCATGGTTTTCAGCATACGTACGTCTTGCTGCCTTATGCCCATTTGTTAAGCGTGGTTTTTTAACGGGTCTTTTTGGACGAATATTCTCTTTCCTTAATCTGTTCCTTATGGTTTGGTCTGAAACCCGGATTCCGGAAGCCATATGAAGGTCATTCTGCAGGCCTTTTGCAGTTTTTGTTCGCTGTCGAAGAGCAGAAAAGAACAACGTATCTGTCATCCTGGGGGCTTGTTTTAAATTTACAGCCCTAGCCACGTCTTCTACAATACTGACCTGTCTCTCTGTGCCTGTTGCGTAACCTGGACACCACGGAAGGAGAAACCCCAAGCTCTCTAGCCACTTGTCGCAGAGATTGACCTTGTCGTGAAAGATGTAGAGCATTATACACTTCAAACTCATTTAAATGCCTCATTTTGTCAGAGACTTCAATAAACAAGGCAATAATCAACATTCGTCACTGTAGCAACATCAGGAAGCTTACCAATTAGAAGTGGCCAGTGCCTTCCAAAATAAAAAAAATTCTCTATATTTGTTATTTGAGGTAATTTCTCTGTATTCAGGCCATGGATCTTTAAAATTTGTATCCAATGATAAAATTAATAATTCAATTTACATATTGTCCAACTTTCAGCATCATAGCTTTAAAAAACAATTACTTATTCAATTTATTACAAGTGTTCCTCTAATTGTTTTGAGCAGTGTATTTACTATTAAATTTCGTTGGGCTTGGGAAAATTAATAACAGATGACTGTATGAGAAATAACTTAATAATAATGCAGATTCATTATACAACATTGAATATTTTTTTAGAATAACAGAACTAACTTTTTTTTGTAATTTTTAAGTCGTTTTCTTTTGACATTTCTTGCTGTACCATATCGATCGTACATTGTTGAATCGATATCCTTGCCAAAGGAGTTAATTTGCTGAGATATCTCTCATTACGAACAAGAAGAGGCAAAATTATCAACAGGAAGAAGCAAGATTATCAACAGGAAGACGCAAAATTATCGATCTATGAGTTAAATAGTCTGTATAATTATAATTTTAACAATATTGATACTAAAGGAACCCTCTAATCTAGGGAATGCAGATAATTTTACACCAGCAAATCCTCTTCTTATCCCTGTACATATACAACCAGAATGATTTTTTTATTTGCATATGCAATCACAGATCAATTCCCAACAAATTAAGCGGACTTATTGCACACGCGATATTTATTGCAATTGCGTGAATCTGGAGGTCTTAGGTTTTTTGTAAAATTCCATTTTAGGTAATGGGAAACGATTGTTTCTTTAATTATTTTATGTGTTTGCATAATCTTGCTAAATACATTAATTTCAAATATTACGTTGTCGGTAATTAGGGGGTATGGCAACTGAATAAATCCCATTACAATTATTTCTATTTTTCCAGTGGAAGAAAACGCTATATTAATAAAAGTTCACTGCCAGAAACACATGGGAATTCAAATAGGAAAAAATAATGAGAGGATATTCGCGAGGATGTACATAAGTAGTACAATGGTTAGTACGCCAACGCCAATGTATGTAAAAACTGAAGTTATTGGGTTCAAAAATGCCCGACTTAGACAAAAAAAAATATTAGTGTTATTTGTATTTCTTTAATGCACTATGTTTATAAACTTTTTTCGATATGTTAACAGCTGGCACGAGATGGGTTTTTACGATCTTCTCTGATTGAGATAAGGACTATGTATTAAATATAACTGAACAAACAGAAGATCTTCTAAACTTCGTGGGCAAGTCCATGGGGGGCCACCATGTTTTTCGTATTTAAACTCAGAGAGGCAGAAAGTACAAATCAAGAAGATAAGGCTTATGGTTTGCTCAACGCACCAATAGTTTTATGAAAGAATTGAAAGAATCTACAAGTCCCGAATAGTAAAATCAGCAATGAGTTTGGTAAATTGTTTACTTTTATACTTGCTATTTCAATCAATTTCTTTCTATTGAATTCCGAAAAAAATTGGTGTTCTTACAATTTGGTGTCCTAAGATAAAAGATTTTTAGAAAAAAAACGTCAACAGATCTTCTACCTATCCTATCTAGTAGACGTCGAAAATCACCAGGACAAAAAAAATGTTTACGGGCGTGTGGACAGAGAGAGGGGGAGAGAGAAGAAGAGAGAGAGGATGGAGGAGATGGGGAAAAACGAGGAGTCTAGAGAGGGTGAGAGAGAGAGAAGAGAGAGGATGGTGAGAGGAGGGAGAGAGAGGGACGAGGGAGGAGGGAGAGAGAGGAGACGAGAGGGAGAGAGAGACGGAGAGGCGACGAGATAGAGAGAGAGCGTGTGTGTAATTTAACGCTCTAGAAGCAGCAACTTATTTTTTCTGAACCAAACTTGGTATATACCAGTCTATGAAAACAATAAAATCGAATTCGTCCAACCAGTAAACGAATTAAAAGAAAATTGTCTAGCACTCGCAATTTTCGATTTTTAGAAATGCTTATTTACCTAAAATCTGAAATTAGAAACTAACTCTAGCAACTTCCTAGTGTGAAAGTGCAATATAATATTGTACATTTAGTAATTCAATTTAAAGAAACAAAGAGTTATTTAGGTGTAGCAGCGCCCGACAGGTTAAACCTAATAAAAATAACATGTGTGATTGTAAAAAATATTATATAAAAATAATGAGATATATATTTGTATTTGTCAATTAGCTAATAACAGGCGAGCGCGCTGCTACGTCTAAATTAATTAGATATGAATGGCAAGCTTTCAAACGACCGGGTAATCATAATAGTTAAAAGATTCCGGGCTATGTTTGGCCGTGGTCTATAAACTGGTGTTTCTTTCCAGGACGTTTCTCCCTCAACTGCGGAGTGCTTCTAGGGTTGTTCCCATTGTCACTAGAATTCCGACTGAAGTGCGCGCGTGCTTCTGAGGTGTCGTTCCCTTGTCGTTAGACTTCGACTCATCGTGAGTGGCGAGGGCAAGTGCTTCTAGGTGTTGTTACCTTGTCGTAGACTCGACTCATCTTGAGTGGCGAGTGCTTCTAGGTGTTGTTCCCTTGTCATAGACTCGACTCATCTTGAGTGGCGGGTGATTCTAGGTGTTGTTCCCTTGTCGTAGATTCGACTGTGAGTCAACACCAAGAAACACTCGCCACTAAAGATTCCCTCCGCAGTTGAAGGAGAAAAGTCTAGAAGAAACACCAGTTATACACCACAGCCACATAGCCCGGATTCTATTTAATTAAACGTGTTTTTATGTTTAGTTCAATAAGTATAGAGAAAAATTATTATAAATTTATATCGTAATTATTTCAGATACCCCGTTCTGATTACCCGGCGTTGCCCGAGAATCTACTTATCCCGATCTTCTAGACATAAATGAGCTGAAAGACAAAAATGGTTATTGAGAATTATCTTAAAAGGATACCCGCCGCGCCGCACATTGCCCGGGAATCTAGTCATCCCGATTTTCTTGGTATCAATGTGCTAAAAGATAAAAAAATTTATTATGATTTATCCGTAAAATATAGACATATGCTGTCGCGAATTTTTTTTTTTTTTTAGATTTTTCTAGATTCAATTCTGTGTACATTAATTTGGTGTATATGTTATGGCTTCGACAGCGTAAGCCATTTAACCGTCCAAAAAGTTCCAAGAAACACATTTTTCTCTACAAAGGGTGATTTTAAGGGTCAATGGGGTTAAGTTTCCAACTTTGTTATAGCCTAAATCCTTCCTGGGAAATTCCTGAACATTTTACAAAAAGTCTCATACAATTGGATGAATGGTGTAATAATGCGTAAATGACAGACAGACATACATACATACATACATTCTTTTATATATAGATAGATCATCGGTTGATTAATGTCATTGACATCGTCCGATTCCTAATAGCCAATTTTGTCGGTCCATCCAATCTCCTGGTTGTAGATGTTTCTCCTTCATATATAAAAATATTCCCTGACTCCCGGAGGTTTTAGGTCTTCCTCTGCTTCGTCTTCCCTCAGGTTTCCATTCCAAAACAGATTTTGGTAGTCGATCCTCTTCCATTCGCTGGACATGTCCTTACCATTTTAATTGCTGAGTTTTATATAATCTAAAATAGTGTCTTCAATCTTCATTATCTCCCTTATAACTGAGTTCCTAATTTTTTCTCTTCTTGAAATTCTTGCGGCCCTTCCATTTCCGTTGCCAAAAGGTACATATTTTTTGTTGTTGTTAATGACCAAAGTTCTGCTCCATAAGTAATGATGATTTTAACAATTGTGTGACATATATTTTGTTTTTGCATATCCTCCAAAAATGTTAACTATTAATTCCATACAAGCTACATCGGAATTTCCTAAACACTAAAGGGAGATTTCTACCGTTTGCAGATTGCTTTACGATTCTTCAGCTCACTGGGTTTGGATGAAATTCTACCTGGAGGCAGATTTATGAACAGAATATTGTCAACATTATGCCAAGGAAAATACGGAGGAGTCATCTGCGGTAATTTCGTCCATTTAATAAACGGATTCGATCCAAAACAACTAAATGAGGTAAGTACATATTTTCTAATACCTTTCTTGTATCAGTTTCAAAGAACTCCTCCATTTGTCTCTATCCTGGTTAAATTATACCACAGTATCATAGACGAACTTTCAAGATACTATCATATTATTCTTAATATTATTATTATTATTATTATTATTATTATTATTATTATTATTATTCTGATTCTTAATATTTTTAATCATCATCGTCATCGTCGTCGTCGTCATCGTCATCGTCATCACCATCACCACCACCACCACCACCACCACCATCACCATCACCACCATCATCATCATTATATTATTATTATATTATTATTATAATTATTATTATTATTATTATTATTATTATTATTATTATTATTATTATTATTATTGTTATTGACAATAATAATAATCCATTGCACTCTTCAATCATGAGAAAAAAATAGATATATTTTCTCACAATAATAGCCCTGTTTACATATTTCAGTTCAACATATTGAGATTTTGTAATTAAATATTTGATTTTCAGTCTATGATGCCAGTGATTGTGTACAACGCGCCTTCAGGTTCTTCTTCAAAAACAATACTGCATTATTTTCAAATTATTGACTCAGGTAACATAACATAAAATATCACGCCAAAAAAGTTTATTTAAATTAAAATCATATTATGTCCTTTTTAGTACTAATAATGTATGTATGAGTTGTATATTCTATAATTTTATGCTGAAGGCGACATTGCTTATATATATATATATATAAGTCCACCACTGTGGTCTCGAGGTAGCGTGCTGCCTTGTCACACAGCGGGCCCGGGTTCGATCCCCGGTCGGAGCAGTTTTTCTGGGTGAGGTTTTTATCGGGGATTTTCCTCACCTGTAAGACAAATGTCAGGAAAACTTTAAGGCCCAAACGGTCCCCGAAATCATATGGTCATCATCATCATCATCATCCTTAACATTATCATTAGCATCATCATCATCATCATCCTTCACCTGTGTGGAAAGCAAACGGGAAGCTACCACACCTACAATTCCCTAGTAAAGCTGCATGCATAGCATGTAAATGCAATGATTGCAGTGAAGGACGTGCCCTCGGGCAAAATTACTATGGATGGACATATATATATATATATATGTGTGTGTGTGTGTGTGTGTGCGTGCGTGCGCGTGTTAGTGAGAGAGAGAGAAAATGTAACAGTATGTTAATTCTTTATAGTCTTCTAAACCGTATAACCGATATTCGTGGAAATTTGCGGCGACTGTTTACCTCTTACCTATTATGTTCTAAAATCATTATGTATAGGAGTTCACCTGAAACGAAAATTTAAAAATCGCTCTAGCGGTCATATTTTTCTATGTTTCACAACGAAACTCAATATATCCTATTAAATTAAACCGAGGTAGGTATTATCCAAAATGAGCGAAATCATACAATTATAAGTGGAGGTTTACATGAAATACGAAATTGAAAACTGCCTAAATGACTGGCCCGATTTTGGTTATTTTTTACGTATATTTGAATGGGGTCCTGGAAGGTTTTGCTTTATGGTTGTACTCAGTAGGTGGAGCTGCGATCGGGTTATAGATTTTGTTTATGTCGGATGAGTCTTACTACATTTCTTCGTCCTAGTAGTCAGCAGTGAAGAATCTGTTTCGAAATTCTATTGTTATCCATTCTATTGATGTGGTCCATCCATCTGTCTCTGTATTGTATAATCCTATCTAATAGCTTGAATATATTTAGTTCTGTTTATACACTGGTGTCCAAAAGTTCAGGATAATTTGTAAAACGGAAAATCAAAATGCTTAAAGAGGAGCAAGGAGTAAAAATTATTTATCAAAACGTTTCTCAGTACATTTAGTTTAGTTTACTTACTAAATTATAATCTCTCTTCAACAATGAAAAAATTAATAGCAATTATAAATGAAAATTGCATTGTTGCAGTTAAGCCCTGTTCCATAAATCTTCATTTTTAAAGAGAGTTATGATATAATCAGATGTAGTGTAAGAACAGATTGCAGTAAAATGGCACAAAGACAACATCTGGACCCTCTGCTTCGGGGTAGAATTATTGGGCGGCTAGAAACAGGACAGACACAAACTGAGGTCTCCATAGCACTTAATGTGCCACAAAATGTTATATCTAGGTTATGGCGACGGTTCCAAGAGACCGGAGACGTTAGGCGAAGACCAGTGGGAGGTCGTCCAAGAGTTACAAATCCTCAGCAGGATCGATATCTTGCGTTAACTGCAAGAAGAAACCGAACAATGTCTGCCAGACAACTGAGTTCAGAACTTGCGGCCGCCTCAGGTATCAGAGTATCCAGACAAACTGTCTATAGAAGACTCAGAGCTGCTGGTCTGTATGCTAGACGGCCTGTAGTGTGCGTCCCACTCACCCTTGATAACAAGAGAGCACGTTTTACGGTGGAGTCAGGAACATCGCGACTGGACTCTAAATCAGTGGAGCAGCGTGCTATTTACAGACGAGTCCAGATTCAGCTTGAACTGTGATTCGCATCGCGTGACTATCTGGAGGGAGCAAGGAACTCGTTACAACCCCATGAACATCATGGAAAGACATCCATTTGGTGGCGGTGGTCTCCTGGTATGGGGAGGTATAATGATGAATGCACGCACAGAGCTTCACATCTTCGCAGGTGGCACTGTTAATGCTCAGCGGTATAGAGAAGAGATCCTGGAACCTCATGTAAGACTTTTCAGGGGAGCTGTGGGTCCAGAATTCATATTCATGGATGACAATGCCCGACCTCACAGGTCACAACTGGTGGATGAGTTTCTTCAGGAGGAAGATATCCAGCGTATGGAGTGGCCAGCGAGGTGTCCGGATATGAATCCTATAGAGCATGCATGGGATGCCTTAGGGAGACAAATTGCATCTCGTCAGCCTCCTTCGAGGACACTTCAAGACCTTCACATTGCTCTTCATGAGGAGCGGAATTTGCTGAGCATCGAACTCCTGAACAACCTCATCACTAGCATGCCACGTCGATGTGAGTCTTGTGTAGCTGTCAGGGGTAATCACACCCCATACTAATCATTTGAACCATTGTTGTTCAACTTTTATGTTCGAATTCTGAAATGCAGTTTTCGTTTGTTGTGAAAATGACAAGTGAATGACGTATTCATGCCATTGTTTCTTTCGTGCCATGTTTCTAATTATCTGTGACATACCCTTACCAAATTTTGTATTATTCTGACAAATTCTTTATAATAAGTCGGCAAATGAACTAATTATCTTTAACTTTTGGACACAAGTGTATATCTTCATTAAAACTTTCGGATATGTTATTGAATAGCTAGTCACACCCCTTAGAACGCAATTTCTGAAGTTCCTGTTTTTTTAAGACCCAGCGTTCCGATCCATACAATTGTGTTGGAACCGGCATATAAATATATTATTTTTTTATACAATGCCACCAGGTTGTCATTTCGACATTCTGGTATTATCTGCTGGCATCGGCGTTATTGTAACCCACTTTTGAGATTGGGACGCCTGTAAGGCGGAGTTACGGTGCCCCGATGTTCAGGTAATTTATGTTGGCTATTTAACTCATGCCCCAAATGAGAGTGAATGACCAATCACATTTCAATGATTTTCTAGAATTTTTTTTAGTTTATCATAATAAAGAAAGTACCTCCTTTTTAACATTCTGAATAGGTCATAGCGTTATTTTGCAGTGACTGACTCTCCAAGAAATACGGCTACCAGATCGTATATATAGTGCATGAATGTCAACACATAGCGCATGCGGGAGTTAATATGAAAACATTTGTAGCAATTGATTATACCACCAAAAAAATAAGCCATTGTCTGCACTTTCTTAAATGTATTTTTTCCCAGGTAATAACATTCCAGAAAAATATAATTTACATATTTACATCATAGGACATCAAATTAATTAATACCTGTAACGTTGGTTATAAATTTCTCCACTAGAGTGCATTCTTACAATATTGCGATCCTTTGGCAATAAATAATATGATCTGGTTGCAGTGAAGAACAAAAGAAGCAAATGAAGCATACGAATCGTTTCTCATTTGTTTTCAAACATCGCCGTATAAATATGCTTAAATAACTATGTTTAAATAATGATTTGTGAGTAAACAGCTTAATTTTATTCGTTAAATTGTCCTAACAAATGCCACTCTTGATTTCCAAATTCTCTAGACAAATTCACTCCTCACTTCGTGAGTCGTGAATTTATCGATAATTTGCAAATCACTCGTGGCATTACTCATGATACTGATGCCCAGGAGAGACCTTAATTCTTAACTTAATCTAATGAGGTAGAATGATAATGATGGCCAAATGATGTTCGGGGACTGTTTGGCCCTTAAAGTGTCCTGACATTTGTCTTACAGGTGAGGAAAAATCTCGGAAAAGAAAACATCACCCAGGAAACTTGCCAAGACCGGAGATCGAAATCGGGTCAGCTGCGTGCCAAGGCTCATGCTACCTCGAGATCACAGCGGTGGACTAGAAATAAATAATAACATTTTGAATTTCAGGAAGATTTCGGAGATGGGATTATGGTAAAGAGAACGTGATAAGATACAGACAAGAGGAACCTCCAGAATATAATCTTACAGCTATAACAGCACCAATTGCTATCATGTACGCTGATAACGACGCTTACAGTAATGTGAAAGTAAGTATATTTGAGGAAACGGGATGTGAAGAGGGGTAAAAATACTTGTTCTTCTTCTCTTTATTCTTTTAACTTGGCTCGTGGCATGTTTATCACCAGACAGGAGATAATTCATTAGAAGACATATTTCCAACTTTCGTCCGGCGCTGTGGCGTAGTTGGTAGAGTCCCTACCTTCCACTCCGGCGACCCGGGTTCGAGTCCCGGCGTGGTTAGGGATTTTAAAAAAGAATCTCAACCTTGGGATTGGGTGTGTGTAGTGTCCAAGTTGTACCAATTGGATTTAATTCCAAAAAAAAAATATATATATATATTTCTAACTTTCCACTTTTTTTCTTCCCAATGTCACTTTTTCTTCTTGGATATAAATGTCGAACTGGTCTAATTAACCTTTATTAATGACTCCATCTTTTTCTGGTTTTTATAAATGTTTGATGTCCAATATATTGCTCACATTTTCCTTTCTCATTCTGAATTATTTTACCCATTCGCTTCAAGTTTCAATGTTCAATGTATTTCCCCAGTTCCCCAGAAACCGAAATTAATTCGCGGTAAATTACATTATATATTTTCAGACATTCAAAACGAACAAAATATAACGGTACTTGAGATGACTATATGGGTGAAGGCAAAAACACATTCCTCTACTATTCATAAATGTTAACAAAAGATTACCCTGCCAAGGGATGTACATATTATTCCAAATATATAACAGGCAGAGTTAAGCGAGTGTAACTCATCTTCTGAGTTGAAGGCTATTTAACTGCCGGCTAGTGTACCTCGTCTCCTGAGGCGAATGGATTAATTTGCCCGAAAATCCCGGTATAGTCCACCACCAATACTCCTCTGGAATCCCCATAATTCGAACCCGGAATCCAAGTCGGGGTAGCCGCGCGCGGTAGCCATGTGCATAAGAGACGGGATTTGAGAATAAATGTCTTAGAAATTTTTTCGATCAAAGAGAGAGGAATTCACAGGCGATTTGAGAAGGCTTAATAACAGTTGAGCTGCATTATCTTTATGGGAGACCAGATGTAATAAGAAGAGGCAAGTGCCGTAGACTCCAATAGGCAGGACACGTGGCACGAATGGGAAATGAAATACGTGCATTGAAGCTTCCCTCGGTTTTTCTACAATAAGTTTGCATGCTCCTCTTTCATTCCCCATATGTGCCACACATTCTGTCAATCGCAATCTACGAGACTTAAGTAATGCTTATTATATCTAGTTCCCCACAAATATCATGAAGCTCACTGTTATGTAGTCTTCTCCATTGAGCTCTTTGTTCATCTCTCTTTCATTCAGAAATGTCCTAACAACTGTATTCTGAAATACTTATAATTTTTTCTCTTCCTTCAAACTAAGAGACCATGTTTCGTATCCATATAACTGAAAGAAGAGCAGTCTTATTCTTTAGCCTATGTTTTAGTTTCTTTGTTTTTTTTTATAAAGGTTGGGATGACATGAGTACCTGTAATTAATAATAGCTTTCGTTTTCTTGAGTTTAATTTATTTCTGCGGTTCATTCCTATTTGCTTATTTTTTTATTCAATGCCACCATATTGTCATTTCGACATCCTAGTGTTCTCTCTTGGCATGGCGTTATTGTAACCCACTTCTGAGGTTGGGGCTCCTGGAAGGCGGAGTTACGCTGCCCCCATGATATATGATAGGTGAAGATGAAATTTAATGAATATCTTAATTATGATAACGATTGCCAGATGATGTTCGAGGACCATTTGCACCTTAAAGTTTCCGGACATTTGTCTTACAAGTGAGGAAAATCCAGAAAAAAAAAGTCACCCATGAAACTTGTCCCGACAGGGATCGAACCCGGTCCGCTGAGTGACAAGACAGCACACTACCCCGAGACCACACTGTTGGACAAATCATTCCTATTTGTAATATTATACTAAATAATATCTATTAATTTACAGGACGTTCTCAAACTGAGCAGGATGTTGCCGAATGTTGTGGAAATGTACAAGGTGCCCTGGAAGACCTTCAACCACATTGGATACGTTTATGCAAATGATGTTAAACCGTTGGTCAACGATGAAGTCATTAGACTTATAAAAAAGTACTAATTTATACCAAAGTAAAACAGCATTATTTATTTTTTTATCCTCAAGTTTTACAATGTCTTTAACATTTTCCTGTTCCCATTTCAAGTTCCTACAGCCAATCTCGATTTCGGTACTTTGATAGTTTCTACTAAAGATCCTTGTACTTTCATATTTTCTCTAATAATATGATTTATAATTTTCTCTCTCTCATTGAAATCCTTGCTCATCGTGGCCAGAAGTCCATTAATTTTGTTCTTGCTTTCAAATGCCATGTCTATGAGCCATATTGTATTGTGTTTTAGACAACATTTACTTTTTTTTTATCAATATACACTTCCCCAAAAAATAATGGGTCGGTGGAATATTTAGAGTCCCAGATAGATGACACTGCGCATGCGCGTACAGCTCGAGCCATGATACACACCCTACCGCATCAAGATTTATTACTCGACAACGTTAACTTTCAATGCGGAAAAACTGGGAACTAAAAGAATGTGGTAAGGGTGAGTAGGAGTTGGAGGTAGTAGACCCTTGTCTTAGATTGCAGTGACAGTGTTTATTATCCGTCAGTCGTGTATAGTCAGTTGTTAGTGACAATGTAAAGTGTGAAAGTTATACCCTATATTCACAGTATATACACATTTAAGTCTGCCAGATAGTTGTTGGAAACCAGTGCTGATTTAATTTCCCTGTACGTCACATTATCCAAAAACCCGTAGGCATACAACCTCCGATGATCTTTCATTAACTTCATCTCCTATTTCAGGTAGGTCTACCACTATATTTTGCCACTGATTATACCACTTGCCCAGTCATTCGCTTGTACCAACGGTGAAAGGAGGCACTTTTCCCCTCTTCAACACTAGCGCCATAGCTTCCCCTCACCGGCTAAAAAGTTAATGCGGTCGAGTAATACTTAATTCTGTTCTCTTGTGGCCCCGAAAGTCACTCAAAACTGAGATGAAATAATATGTTGTTGTAAAACAAACACACACACACACACACACACACACACATATATATATATATATATAATATATATATATATATATATATATATATATATATATATATATTGTCCACCGCTGTGGTCTCGAGCCTTGTCACGCAGCGGGCCCGGGTCGGTCCCCGGTCGGGGCAGTTTTTTTGGGTGAGGTTTTTATCGGGGTTTTTCCTCACCTGTAAGACAAATATCAGGAAAACTTTAAGGCCCAAACGGTCCCCGAAATCATATGGCCATCATTATCATCCTTATCATCATCATCATCATCATCCTTCACCGGTGTGGAAAGCAACGGGAAGCTACCACACCTACAATTCCCTAGTAAAGCTGCAAGCATAGCATGCAAATGCTATGATTGCAGTGAAGAACCTGCCCTCGGGCAGAATTACAATGGATGGATATATATATTATAAATAAATAGTATGAGTGTGATCACGTATTTGACCTTGGTTTTGAATTCACCACTCATCCCGGAACGTCCTCGATGTACTTGAGCGATCGATAGTTAAAATCCGTCTCCAGACAGGTCACTGCAAGGCCCGGATGGCGTGTGGCACATAAAAGCTGTCTCTAAAGTCACTAGTCATTTCAAAGAAGGCAATTATTGAAAAATCAATGTTATTATGAGGTTTTACATATATTCTACTGCCTTTCTATATGACCGCCATCTAGGTGAAAACATATATTCCATCTTTCAGAAGTGTAACGAAATATAGGCCTAGACCTTAATATTTAAACCGTAAAAAAGCCTGCTGCTTCTGTAATAGAATTCCATAAATCAAGCAGACGTGATAAGGTCGTTTTCATACAGTGAAAAGTAGAATTTTCCACACTGTGTTCATCTGAGAAGAATGAAAATAGACTTCCAAAATTGGCATTTCAATATACTTCAACTGAACATAGAGACCAAGGAAGACCAAAACATCGGTGGAAAGATCAAGACCATCTTCGTTAGGTTTACCGTCACAGGTCACATGGACTAAAACGGATTTGTTCCTGATGATTAGTTACTTTAAAGACATCCTGTATAAGTTGAGATGTTAAACTGCGTTATTGGAAATGGAATTATCTACAAAACACAGGTTGTAAATCCTTGAAGTAATTAATCACGGTAAATGTTAACAATAGTAGTCATGACTCAAGGTCAATGTTACATCCGACTCATTTTGTCATTTCCACCAGAACATCTGTATCAAGTTCCTGCTCTTTCTAAGTCTATAATTCTGCCAACAAACATTTTCAATTGATTATAGACAACAATATACAGAATTTTCTTATGGAACAAATAATCTTCTTGCCAAGAAACAGACACGACTTTAAGGTAAGAAACGTTCAAAATTACATTTAAATTTGATTTATCATAAGTAATGCCACTAATGATTGACAATTTATCTAGAGAATTTGGAAATCGCTCGTAACGTTTGTTAGGACTATTTAACGAATAACATTGAGCTGTTTACTCAAAAACCACTTTTTAAATATAGTTACCGGTATTTTAAAATGTTTATATATTTAATGTAATAGGCGATGTTTGAAAACAAATCAGAAATGTGTGGTTATGTTTATTCAGTGAAACTTGATCATATTATTTATTGCCAAATAGGATCGCAATCAGCGATAACCCCCTAAGATCGCAATATTATAGGAATGCACCCTAGTGAAGAAAAAATGAAACATCAAACTGTATATTATAAGTAACATTATAGGTTATTAATTATTTTTTTAGGAAACAACTCAGTAAAATCATTATTTAAAAACACAATTATTGAATACACAATTATCAAATGTGTAGTTAGAAGGAATCTGTTTATTATTTGCTATATTCAATGTATTTGTTGGAAAATCAGTCACTGCAAAAAATGCTCTAACCTGTTCAGAATATTAAAACAGATGAGCTATCTTTATTCTGGTAAACATGTTTAACCAATGGATTGTGTAGAATATATTTCCAATCTTCTTCTTCTCCTTCACTTCACGGGCTAGGCAAGTTGCCAGTTCTGCCTAACAGTTGTTCTGTCTATCTTTTCATTGGCTTTCCTACATTCCTTGATCCTGTTGGCTTGTAGTTAAATGCTGCTTTTGGTAATCTTGTCAATTCATTCTTCTTATATGTTTAAATCATTTACGTCTATATCATTTTCTTTTTTTCATTCACTGGATATATATTTAACTCTGTTGTTTAATCTTCAAATAAATTAACCCTTATATTAGAAATGTATCCAATATACAGGATGCTCATAAAGTAACTATACATTTCCATGTTGCTGATCTGCTCCAACAAAATAACCATTATATTCAGATAGATAGCCTAATGCAGTTCAAATGTCCACTTTCATTGTCGATACACAGTTGGCATCGCCTTGTGGTTGAACGTAACACGCGCCGCAAAAGTCCAGGGGTTATTAGACGGCATGCTGCTCGTATTCGCCGTTTCAGCTCATTCAAATCCGACAGTTCTGTAGCATAAACTCTGTCTTTGATGAAACTCCATGCAAAAAAGTCAAGGGAAATGAGGTCGGGGCAGCCCACATACGATTTGCAGCTCTTCCTATCCACCAGTTAGGAAAGGTCTCGTTTAGGTAGTCCCGCACAATGTTTGCATAGTGGGGTTGTGCTCCGTCTTGCTGATAAATTACAGCGGCAAGGATATCATCCTGTTGCAACTGTGGTTCGAGAAACAACTGCAGCATGTCCAGATACCTTGCCGCGGTAACGTCCGTTCGGCAAACATAAAAGTTATCCTTCATGAGACCGAGCCACACACTGATTTTGGGAGAGTCACGTTGCCACTTGGTGAATTATTGGGTAGCTCCTCTGCCCAGATCCGGCAACTGTGTCTGTTGACGACGCCAGAGACATGAATTGTCGCTTCGTCACTGAAGAGAACATGATTCATGAGGTTCTCCTCGTCTACAGCATCCAACAGATCATGACACATGGCTGCTCGTGCCGCAGAGTCTTCATCATCTAACTTCTGAAGCACCTGGATACGATATGCCTTCCTTTTAAGGGTGTAATCAAGCACTTTCTATACTGAGGATTTTGCCACGTTTAGCTCACGACTCAGCCGGCGAGAGGATGCTCTTGGACTTCGTTCGAAGCTTCCCGCTTCCCTCATACTCTGTACAGATTGTGGGCTGACCTGTGGTCGTCCAGAGCGGCCCTCATCAGCTACAGAACCTGTACACTTGAACTTGTTCACAAGATTCTGAATGGCAATCATCATAGGGGGTCCTTGTGAAACCACCTCTGGACTTCATCATAGAGTTTGCCATTTAAATGACATTGAACAAGTGCGATTCTTTCATTTATTGTAAACGTTATGACGTATCTTTACTGTACCTGTAACTAAAATAATCCATATGTACGTTTTCCGCAAAATGGATAGTTACTTTATGGGCCCCGGTACATAGTTCGAAACTCCATACATTTCCAATATTAGGGTTAAATTGTATGGTATACATATACATTGTGAAAAATCAAACATAGCTCCTGCTAGAGATTTTTTTTTTAATTTCGATTGTCTTCAACAACAATCCAGACGGAATCAGATTAAGAGGAAGACGAAGAACAAGATGGTGGAATTGTGTACAAGCAGACGTGAAAGGATTTGGAATAAAGAATTGAAGGGAGTTGGCGATGAATAGGAAAGGTTGCAAGAAGGCCAAAGAGGAGGTTATGGCTTATTCGGGCCGTAACATCAAGTAAGAAGTAGAAGAATAAGAAGAAAATATATTTACGCACAAGAAAGTCCATCCATCACTGCCGAGTTTGAACATGCAAACCTTGAAATCTTGCCTCTAGTCCCGAGGGCCACGGGTTCAAAACCGGCCGCGATCCTTGAATTTTTAGGATGGAAAAATCCAAGGGATAAGACCTGCGAGATGGACTTTAAGCATTGGGTCACGAAACTTAAGATTTTCAGACTCGTAAAAGAACCGCAAGCCTGAATAAAAGAGACTTTTGTGCAAAATACATCCATAGAAGTAATACCTTAGTTGCTTACTAAATGTCTCGTTGAGACGATTTGCTAACCACATGTCACACATTCACTCTGAAGGTAAATAAGCATGACTAAATTAGCTTGTTAACAAACTCCCGCTAGGGAGCACCGTTTCCCAGGCGGGACATATGGGATGTATACAATCAGGAGGTAAGCATCTACCACATGAGAGAGGACAGCGGAATTATTTTAGTATCCGTGGCGCAAGCGGTTAGACGCTCGCCTCTCACCGCTGGGGTCCCGAGATCGAGTATCGGTCACTCCATGTGGGTTTCGTGGTGGACAAAACGAGCTTGGGCTAGTTTTTCTCGGGGATTTCTCCCGTTTTTCCCTGCCACAATTTCATTCCACCATGTATCCATACTCATCTCATCCATTTCGTTTCATTTCGTTCATCTGCCCCTCTGATGGTGCGTCAGGCGTGGTCGGCCAGCACCCTCGTCATTCACAGGTCTCTATGTAGGGGCTTCATCTCACCACATCCCTCGACCAGACCCAGAGTTGGATACCAGTTGAGGATATTTTTATTTTTATTTTTTCAGGACAGAGATGTACTGTATGGAAAAAGTGAATTTACGATTATTGCTTCATTTTGTAATTTATTTGTCCTTCACAAGAGCACAAAATGAAAAAATGTGGACACTAAACTGCAATCAATAACAACAACTATGGGCGGAATTTACCAAAATTTAAATCTATCCAGCATAGTGCCATACATATTGAATAATACTGAACAACCCGACCAA